>CATKUM010000008.1:600000-1200000 GCA_949786405.1 Onychomys arenicola | reverse complement strand
AGCTTCGTTTGAGCTGAAAAGTGACTGCGTTTACCTGAAACGAAGTCTCGCTTGTAGGAAGACACAGAGCCTGGCATTTCACTCCGTTTCTGAAGGGAAACACACAGCACACTTCTCATCCATGAAACACACTCTGCTTTAGAGCAAGAAGCACGCTCTTGCTTTCTAGAGTCTCTGATAAGGCGGGAAACGTGAGAGTGCTCAGAACAAAAGAACTGTGTTTCCTACACACACGGACCATATCTAGTTCAACTCTGCTTCTGAAACTGATACAAACCACAGGCCCTCTAACATCCAATGCGTTTCAGTTAAGAGCGAGAAACGTGTGAGCTTCGTGTACAATATAGCTTCGTTTGAGCTGAAAAGTGACTGCGTTTACCTGAAACGAAGTCTCGCTTGTAGGAAGACACAGAGCCTGGCATTTAACTCCGTTTCTGAAGGGAAACACACAGCACACTTCTCATCCATGAAACACACTCTGCTTTAGAGCAAGAAGCACGCTCTTGCTTTCTAGAGTCTCTGATAAGGCGGGAAACGTGAGAGTGCTCAGAACAAAAGAACTGTGTTTCCTACACACACGGACCATATCTAGTTCAACTCTGCTTCTGAAACTGATACAAACCACAGGCCCTCTAACATCCAATGCGTTTCAGTTAAGAGCGAGAAACGTGTGAGCTTCGTGTACAATATAGCTTCGTTTGAGCTGAAAAGTGACTGCGTTTACCTGAAACGAAGTCTCGCTTGTAGGAAGACACAGAGCATGGCATTTAACTCCGTTTCTGAAGGGAAACACACAGCACACTTCTCATCCATGAAACACACGCAGCTTTAGAGCGAGAAGCACGCTCTTGCTTTCTAGAGTCTCTAATAAGGCGGGAAACGTGAGAGTGCTCAGAACAAAAGAACTGTGTTTCCTACACACACGGACCATATCTAGTTCAACTCTGCTTCTGAAACTGATACAAACCACAGGCCCTCTAACATCCAATGCGTTTCAGTTAAGAGCGAGAAACGTGTGAGCTTCGTGTACAATATAGCTTCCTTTGAGCTGAAAAGTGACTGCGTTTACCTGAAACGAAGTCTCGCTTGTAGGAAGACACAGAGCCTGGCATTTAACTCCGTTTCTGAAGGGAAACACACAGCACACTTCTCATCCATGAAACACACTCTGCTTTAGAGCGAGAAGCACGCTCTTGCTTTCTAGAGTCTCTAATAAGGCGGGAAACGTGAGAGTGCTCAGAACAAAAGAACTGTGTTTCCTACACACGGACCATATCTAGTTCAACTCTGCTTCTGAAACTGATACAAACCACAGGCCCTCTAACATCCAATGCGTTTCAGTTAAGAGCGAGAAACGTGTGAGCATTGTGTACAATATAGCTTCGTTTGAGCTGAAAAGTGACTGCGTTTACCTGAAACGAAGTCTCGCTTGTAGGAAGACACAGAGCCTGGCATTTAACTCCGTTTCTGAAGGGAAACACACAGCACACTTCTCATCCATGAAACACACTCTGCTTTAGAGCAAGAAGCACGCTATTGCTTTATAGAGTCTCTAATAAGGCGGGAAACATGAGAGTGCTCAGAACAAAAGAACTGTGTTTCCTACACACACGGACCATATCTAGTTCAACTCTGCTTCTGAAACTGATACAAACCACAGGCCCTCTAACATCCAATGCGTTTCAGTTAAGAGCGAGAAACGTGTGAGCTTCGTGTACAATATAGCTTCGTTTGAGCTGAAAAGTGACTGCGTTTACCTGAAACGAAGTCTCGCTTGTAGGAAGACACAGAGCCTGGCATTTAACTCCGTTTCTGAAGGGAAACACACAGCACACTTCTCATCCATGAAACACACTCTGCTTTAGAGCAAGAAGCACGCTCTTGCTTTCTAGAGTCTCTGATAAGGCGGGAAACGTGAGAGTGCTCAGAACAAAAGAACTGTGTTTCCTACACACACGGACCATATCTAGTTCAACTCTGCTTCTGAAACTGATACAAACCACAGGCCCTCTAACATCCAATGCGTTTCAGTTAAGAGCGAGAAACGTGTGGGCTTTGTGTACAATATAGCTTCCTTTGAGCTGAAAAGTGACTGCGTTTACCTGAAACGAAGTCTCGCTTGTAGGAAGACACAGAGCATGGCATTTAACTCCGTTTCTGAAGGGAAACACACAGCACACTTCTCATCCATGAAACACACGCTGCTTTAGAGCGAGAAGCACGCTCTTGCTTTCTAGAGTCTCTAATAAGGCGGGAAACGTGAGAGTGCTCAGAACAAAAGAACTGTGTTTCCTACACACGGACCATATCTAGTTCAACTCTGCTTCTGAAACTGATACAAACCACAGGCCCTCTAACATCCAATGCGTTTCAGTTAAGAGCGAGAAACGTGTGAGCTTCGTGTACAATATAGCTTCGTTTGAGCTGAAAAGTGACTGCGTTTACCTGAAACGAAGTCTCGCTTGTAGGAAGACACAGAGCCTGGCATTTAACTCCGTTTCTGAAGGGAAACACACAGCACACTTCTCATCCATGAAACACACTCTGCTTTAGAGCGAGAAGCACGCTCTTGCTTTCTAGAGTCTCTAATAAGGCGGGAAACGTGAGAGTGCTCAGAACAAAAGAACTGTGTTTCCTACACACACGGACCATGTCTAGTTCAACTCTGCTTCTGAAACTGATACAAACCACAGGCCCTCTAACATCCAATGCGTTTCAGTTAAGAGCGAGAAACGTGTGAGCATTGTGTACAATATAGCTTCGTTTGAGCTGAAAAGTGACTGCGTTTACCTGAAACGAAGTCTCGCTTGTAGGAAGACACAGAGCCTGGCATTTAACTCCGTTTCTGAAGGGAAACACACAGCACACTTCTCATCCATGAAACACACTCTGCTTTAGAGCAAGAAGCACGCTCTTGCTTTCTAGAGTCTCTGATAAGGCGGGAAACGTGAGAGTGCTCAGAACAAAAGAACTGTGTTTCCTACACACACGGACCATATCTAGTTCAACTCTGCTTCTGAAACTGATACAAACCACAGGCCCTCTAACATCCAATGCGTTTCAGTTAAGAGCGAGAAACGTGTGGGCTTCGTGTACAATATAGCTTCCTTTGAGCTGAAAAGTGACTGCGTTTACCTGAAACGAAGTCTCGCTTGTAGGAAGACACAGAGCATGGCATTTAACTCCGTTTCTGAAGGGAAACACACAGCACACTTCTCATCCATGAAACACACGCTGCTTTAGAGCGAGAAGCACGCTCTTGCTTTCTAGAGTCTCTAATAAGGCGGGAAACGTGAGAGTGCTCAGAACAAAAGAACTGTGTTTCCTACACACGGACCATATCTAGTTCAACTCTGCTTCTGAAACTGATACAAACCACAGGCCCTCTAACATCCAATGCGTTTCAGTTAAGAGCGAGAAACGTGTGAGCTTTGTGTACAATATGCTTCGTTTGAGCTGAAAAGTGACTGCGTTTACCTGAAACGAAGTCTCGCTTGTAGGAAGACACAGAGCCTGGCATTTAACTCCGTTTCTGAAGGGAAACACACAGCACACTTCTCATCCATGAAACACACTCTGCTTTAGAGCAAGAAGCACGCTCTTGCTTTCTAGAGTCTCTGATAAGGCGGGAAACGTGAGAGTGCTCAGAACAAAAGAACTGTGTTTCCTACACACACGGACCATATCTAGTTCAACTCTGCTTCTGAAACTGATACAAACCACAGGCCCTCTAACATCCAATGCGTTTCAGTTAAGAGCGAGAAACGTGTGAGCTTCGTGTACAATATAGCTTCGTTTGAGCTGAAAAGTGACTGCGTTTACCTGAAACGAAGTCTCGCTTGTAGGAAGACACAGAGCCTGGCATTTAACTCCGTTTCTGAAGGGAAACACACAGCACACTTCTCATCCATGAAACACACTCTGCTTTAGAGCGAGAAGCACGCTCTTGCTTTCTAGAGTCTCTAATAAGGCGGGAAACGTGAGAGTGCTCAGAACAAAAGAACTGTGTTTCCTACACACACGGACCATATCTAGTTCAACTCTGCTTCTGAAACTGATACAAACCACAGGCCCTCTAACATCCAATGCGTTTCAGTTAAGAGCGAGAAACGTGTGAGCATTGTGTACAATATAGCTTCGTTTGAGCTGAAAAGTGACTGCGTTTACCTGAAACGAAGTCTCGCTTGTAGGAAGACACAGAGCCTGGCATTTAACTCCGTTTCTGAAGGGAAACACACAGCACACTTCTCATCCATGAAACACACTCTGCTTTAGAGCAAGAAGCACGCTATTGCTTTCTAGAGTCTCTAATAAGGCGGGAAACATGAGAGTGCTCAGAACAAAAGAACTGTGTTTCCTACACACACGGACCATATCTAGTTCAACTCTGCTTCTGAAACTGATACAAACCACAGGCCCTCTAACATCCAATGCGTTTCAGTTAAGAGCGAGAAACGTGTGAGCTTCGTGTACAATATAGCTTCGTTTGAGCTGAAAAGTGACTGCGTTTACCTGAAACGAAGTCTCGCTTGTAGGAAGACACAGAGAATGGCATTTAACTCCGTTTCTGAAGGGAAACACACAGCACACTTCTCATCCATGAAACACACTCTGCTTTAGAGCAAGAAGCACGCTCTTGCTTTCTAGAGTCTCTGATAAGGCGGGAAACGTGAGAGTGCTCAGAACAAAAGAACTGTGTTTCCTACACACACGGACCATATCTAGTTCAACTCTGCTTCTGAAACTGATACAAACCACAGGCCCTCTAACATCCAATGCGTTTCAGTTAAGAGCGAGAAACGTGTGAGCTTCGTGTACAATATAGCTTCCTTTGAGCTGAAAAGTGACTGCGTTTACCTGAAACGAAGTCTCGCTTGTAGGAAGACACAGAGCATGGCATTTAACTCCGTTTCTGAAGGGAAACACACAGCACACTTCTCATCCATGAAACACACGCTGCTTTAGAGCGAGAAGCACGCTCTTGCTTTCTAGAGTCTCTAATAAGGCGGGAAACGTGAGAGTGCTCAGAACAAAAGAACTGTGTTTCCTACACACGGACCATATCTAGTTCAACTCTGCTTCTGAAACTGATACAAACCACAGGCCCTCTAACATCCAATGCGTTTCAGTTAAGAGCGAGAAACGTGTGACCTTTGTGTACAATATGCTTCGTTTGAGCTGAAAAGTGACTGCGTTTACCTGAAACGAAGTCTCGCTTGTAGGAAGACACAGAGCCTGGCATTTAACTCCGTTTCTGAAGGGAAACACACAGCACACTTCTCATCCATGAAACACACTCTGCTTTAGAGCAAGAAGCACGCTATTGCTTTCTAGAGTCTCTAATAAGGCGGGAAACATGAGAGTGCTCAGAAAAAAAGAACTGTGTTTCCTACACACACGGACCATATCTAGTTCAACTCTGCTTCTGAAACTGATACAAACCACAGGCCCTCTAACATCCAATGCGTTTCAGTTAAGAGCTAGAAACGTGTGAGCTTCGTGTACAATATAGCTTCGTTTGAGCTGAAAAGTGACTGCGTTTACCTGAAACGAAGTCTCGCTTGTAGGAAGACACAGAGCCTGGCATTTAACTCCGTTTCTGAAGGGAAACACACAGCACACTTCTCATCCATGAAACACACTCTGCTTTAGAGCAAGAAGCACGCTATTGCTTTCTAGAGTCTCTAATAAGGCGGGAAACATGAGAGTGCTCAGAACAAAAGAACTGTGTTTCCTACACACACGGACCATATCTAGTTCAACTCTGCTTCTGAAACTGATACAAACCACAGGCCCTCTAACATCCAATGCGTTTCAGTTAAGAGCGAGAAACGTGTGAGCTTCGTGTACAATATAGCTTCGTTTGAGCTGAAAAGTGACTGCGTTTACCTGAAACGAAGTCTCGCTTGTAGGAAGACACAGAGCCTGGCATTTAACTCCGTTTCTGAAGGGAAACACACAGCACACTTCTCATCCATGAAACACACTCTGCTTTAGAGCAAGAAGCACGCTCTTGCTTTCTAGAGTCTCTGATAAGGCGGGAAACGTGAGAGTGCTCAGAACAAAAGAACTGTGTTTCCTACACACACGGACCATATCTAGTTCAACTCTGCTGCTGAAACTGATACAAACCACAGGCCCTCTAACATCCAATGCGTTTCAGTTAAGAGCGAGAAACGTGTGGGCTTCGTGTACAATATAGCTTCCTTTGAGCTGAAAAGTGACTGCGTTTACCTGAAGCGAAGTCTCGCTTGTAGGAAGACACAGAGCATGGCATTTAACTCCGTTTCTGAAGGGAAACACACAGCACACTTCTCATCCATGAAACACACGCTGCTTTAGAGCGAGAAGCACGCTCTTGCTTTCTAGAGTCTCTAATAAGGCGGGAAACGTGAGAGTGCTCAGAACAAAAGAACTGTGTTTCCTACACACGGACCATATCTAGTTCAACTCTGCTTCTGAAACTGATACAAACCACAGGCCCTCTAACATCCAATGCGTTTCAGTTAAGAGCGAGAAACGTGTGAGCTTTGTGTACAATATGCTTCGTTTGAGCTGAAAAGTGACTGCGTTTACCTGAAACGAAGTCTCGCTTGTAGGAAGACACAGAGCCTGGCATTTAACTCCGTTTCTGAAGGGAAACACACAGCACACTTCTCATCCATGAAACACACTCTGCTTTAGAGCAAGAAGCACGCTCTTGCTTTCTAGAGTCTCTAATAAGGCGGGAAACGTGAGAGTGCTCAGAACAAAAGAACTGTGTTTCCTACACACACGGACCATACCTAGTTCAACTCTGCTTCTGAAACTGATACAAACCACAGGCCCTCTAACATCCAATGCGTTTCAGTTAAGAGCGAGAAACGTGTGAGCTTCGTGTACAATATAGCTTCGTTTGAGCTGAAAAGTGACTGCGTTTACCTGAAACGAAGTCTCGCTTGTAGGAAGACACAGAGCCTGGCATTTAACTCCGTTTCTGAAGGGAAACACACAGCACACTTCTCATCCATGAAACACACTCTGCTTTAGAGCGAGAAGCACGCTCTTGCTTTCTAGAGTCTCTAATAAGGCGGGAAACGTGAGAGTGCTCAGAACAAAAGAACTGTGTTTCCTACACACGGACCATATCTAGTTCAACTCTGCTTCTGAAACTGATACAAACCACAGGCCCTCTAACATCCAATGCGTTTCAGTTAAGAGCGAGAAACGTGTGAGCATTGTGTACAATATAGCTTCGTTTGAGCTGAAAAGTGACTGCGTTTACCTGAAACGAAGTCTCGCTTGTAGGAAGACACAGAGCCTGGCATTTAACTCCGTTTCTGAAGGGAAACACACAGCACACTTCTCATCCATGAAACACACTCTGCTTTAGAGCAAGAAGCACGCTCTTGCTTTCTAGAGTCTCTAATAAGGCGGGAAACATGAGAGTGCTCAGAACAAAAGAACTGTGTTTCCTACACACACGGACCATATCTAGTTCAACTCTGCTTCTGAAACTGATACAAACCACAGGCCCTCTAACATCCAATGCGTTTCAGTTAAGAGCGAGAAACGTGTGAGCTTCGTGTACAATATAGCTTCGTTTGAGCTGAAAAGTGACTGCGTTTACCTGAAACGAAGTCTCGCTTGTAGGAAGACACAGGGAATGGCATTTAACTCCGTTTCTGAAGGGAAACACACAGCACACTTCTCATCCATGAAACACACTCTGCTTTAGAGCAAGAAGCACGCTCTTGCTTTCTAGAGTCTCTGATAAGGCGGGAAACGTGAGAGTGCTCAGAACAAAAGAACTGTGTTTCCTACACACACGGACCATATCTAGTTCAACTCTGCTTCTGAAACTGATACAAACCACAGGCCCTCTAACATCCAATGCGTTTCAGTTAAGAGCGAGAAACGTGTGAGCTTCGTGTACAATATAGCTTCCTTTGAGCTGAAAAGTGACTGCGTTTACCTGAAACGAAGTCTCGCTTGTAGGAAGACACAGAGCATGGCATTTAACTCCGTTTCTGAAGGGAAACACACAGCACACTTCTCATCCATGAAACACACGCTGCTTTAGAGCGAGAAGCACGCTCTTGCTTTCTAGAGTCTCTAATAAGGCGGGAAACGTGAGAGTGCTCAGAACAAAAGAACTGTGTTTCCTACACACGGACCATATCTAGTTCAACTCTGCTTCTGAAACTGATACAAACCACAGGCCCTCTAACATCCAATGCGTTTCAGTTAAGAGCGAGAAACGTGTGAGCTTTGTGTACAATATGCTTCGTTTGAGCTGAAAAGTGACTGCGTTTACCTGAAACGAAGTCTCGCTTGTAGGAAGACACAGAGCCTGGCATTTAACTCCGTTTCTGAAGGGAAACACACAGCACACTTCTCATCCATGAAACACACTCTGCTTTAGAGCAAGAAGCACGCTATTGCTTTCTAGAGTCTCTAATAAGGCGGGAAACATGAGAGTGCTCAGAAAAAAAGAACTGTGTTTCCTACACACACGGACCATATCTAGTTCAACTCTGCTTCTGAAACTGATACAAACCACAGGCCCTCTAACATCCAATGCGTTTCAGTTAAGAGCGAGAAACGTGTGAGCTTCGTGTACAATATAGCTTCGTTTGAGCTGAAAAGTGACTGCGTTTACATGAAACGAAGTCTCGCTTGTAGGAAGACACAGAGCCTGGCATTTAACTCCGTTTCTGAAGGGAAACACACAGCACACTTCTCATCCATGAAACACACTCTGCTTTAGAGCAAGAAGCACGCTATTGCTTTCTAGAGTCTCTAATAAGGCGGGAAACATGAGAGTGCTCAGAACAAAAGAACTGTGTTTCCTACACACACGGACCATATCTAGTTCAACTCTGCTTCTGAAACTGATACAAACCACAGGCCCTCTAACATCCAATGCGTTTCAGTTAAGAGCGAGAAACGTGTGAGCTTCGTGTACAATATAGCTTCGTTTGAGCTGAAAAGTGACTGCGTTTACCTGAAACGAAGTCTCGCTTGTAGGAAGACACAGAGCCTGGCATTTAACTCCGTTTCTGAAGGGAAACACACAGCACACTTCTCATCCATGAAACACACTCTGCTTTAGAGCAAGAAGCACGCTCTTGCTTTCTAGAGTCTCTGATAAGGCGGGAAACGTGAGAGTCCTCAGAACAAAAGAACTGTGTTTCATACACACACGGACCATATCTAGTTCAACTCTGCTTCTGAAACTGATACAAACCACAGGCCCTCTAACATCCAATGCGTTTCAGTTAAGAGCGAGAAACGTGTGAGCTTCGTGTACAATATAGCTTCCTTTGAGCTGAAAAGTGACTGCGTTTACCTGAAACGAAGTCTCGCTTGTAGGAAGACACAGAGCATGGCATTTAACTCCGTTTCTGAAGGGAAACACACAGCACACTTCTCATCCATGAAACACACGCTGCTTTAGAGCGAGAAGCACGCTCTTGCTTTCTAGAGTCTCTAATAAGGCGGGAAACGTGAGAGTGCTCAGAACAAAAGAACTGTGTTTCCTACACACGGACCATATCTAGTTCAACTCTGCTTCTGAAACTGATACAAACCACAGGCCCTCTAACATCCAATGCGTTTCAGTTAAGAGCGAGAAACGTGTGAGCTTTGTGTACAATATGCTTCCTTTGAGCTGAAAAGTGACTGCGTTTACCTGAAACGAAGTCTCGCTTGTAGGAAGACACAGAGCCTGGCATTTAACTCCATTTCTGAAGGGAAACACACAGCACACTTCTCATCCATGAAACACACTCTGCTTTAGAGCAAGAAGCACGCTCTTGCTTTCTAGAGTCTCTAATAAGGCGGGAAACGTGAGAGTGCTCAGAACAAAAGAACTGTGTTTCCTACACACACGGACCATATCTAGTTCAACTCTGCTTCTGAAACTGATACAAACCACAGGCCCTCTAACATCCAATGCGTTTCAGTTAAGAGCGAGAAACGTGTGAGCTTCGTGTACAATATAGCTTCGTTTGAGCTGAAAAGTGACTGCGTTTACCTGAAACGAAGTCTCGCTTGTAGGAAGACACAGAGCCTGGCATTTAACTCCGTTTCTGAAGGGAAACACACAGCACACTTCTCATCCATGAAACACACTCTGCTTTAGAGCGAGAAGCACGCTCTTGCTTTCTAGAGTCTCTAATAAGGCGGGAAACGTGAGAGTGCTCAGAACAAAAGAACTGTGTTTCCTACACACGGACCATATCTAGTTCAACTCTGCTTCTGAAACTGATACAAACCACAGGCCCTCTAACATCCAATGCGTTTCAGTTAAGAGCGAGAAACGTGTGAGCATTGTGTACAATATAGCTTCGTTTGAGCTGAAAAGTGACTGCGTTTACCTGAAACGAAGTCTCGCTTGTAGGAAGACACAGAGCCTGGCATTTAACTCCGTTTCTGAAGGGAAACACACAGCACACTTCTCATCCATGAAACACACTCTGCTTTAGAGCAAGAAGCACACTATTGCTTTCTAGAGTCTCTAATAAGGCGGGAAACATGAGAGTGCTCAGAACAAAAGAACTGTGTTTCCTACACACACGGACCATATCTAGTTCAACTCTGCTTCTGAAACTGATACAAACCACAGGCCCTCTAACATCCAATGCGTTTCAGTTAAGAGCGAGAAACATGTGAGCTTCGTGTACAATATAGCTTCGTTTGAGCTGAAAAGTGACTGCGTTTACCTGAAACGAAGTCTCGCTTGTAGGAAGACACAGAGCCTGGCATTTAACTCCGTTTCTGAAGGGAAACACACAGCACACTTCTCATCCATGAAACACACTCTGCTTTAGAGCAAGAAGCACGCTCTTGCTTTCTAGAGTCTCTGATAAGGCGGGAAACGTGAGAGTGCTCAGAACAAAAGAACTGTGTTTCCTACACACGCGGACCATATCTAGTTCAACTCTGCTTCTGAAACTGATACAAACCACAGGCCCTCTAACATCCAATGCGTTTCAGTTAAGAGCGAGAAACGTGTGAGCTTCGTGTACAATATTGCTTCGTTTGAGCTGAAAAGTGACTGCGTTTACCTGAAACGAAGTCTCGCTTGTAGGAAGACACAGAGCCTGGCATTTAACTCCGTTTCTGAAGGGAAACACACAGCACACTTCTCATCCATGAAACACACGCTGCTTTAGAGCGAGAAGCACGCTCTTGCTTTCTAGAGTCTCTAATAAGGCGGGAAACGTGAGAGTGCTCAGAACAAAAGAACTGTGTTTCCTACACACACGGACCATATCTAGTTCAACTCTGCTTCTGAAACTGATACAAACCACAGGCCCTCTAACATCCAATGCGTTTCAGTTAAGAGCGAGAAACGTGTGAGCTTCGTGTACAATATAGCTTCGTTTGAGCTGAAAAGTGACTGCGTTTACCTGAAACGAAGTCTCGCTTGTAGGAAGACACAGAGCCTGGCATTTCACTCTGTTTCTGAAGGGAAACACACAGCACACTTCTCATCCATGAAACACACTCTGCTTTAGAGCGAGAAGCACGCTCTTGCTTTCTAGAGTCTCGAATAAGGCGGGAAACGTGAGAGTGCTCAGAACAAAAGAACTGTGTTTCCTACACACGGACCATATCTAGTTCAACTCTGCTTCTGAAACTGATACAAACCACAGGCCCTCTAACATCCAATGCGTTTCAGTTAAGAGCGAGAAACGTGTGAGCTTCGTGTACAATATAGCTTCCTTTGAGCTGAAAAGTGACTGCGTTTACCTGAAACGAAGTCTCGCTTGTAGGAAGACACAGAGCATGGCATTTAACTCCGTTTCTGAAGGGAAACACACAGCACACTTCTCATCCATGAAACACACGCTGCTTTAGAGCGAGAAGCACGCTCTTGCTTTCTAGAGTCTCTAATAAGGCGGGAAACGTGAGAGTGCTCAGAACAAAAGAACTGTGTTTCCTACACACGGACCATATCTAGTTCAACTCTGCTTCTGAAACTGATACAAACCACAGGCCCTCTAACATCCAATGCGTTTCAGTTAAGAGCGAGAAACGTGTGAGCTTTGTGTACAATATGCTTCCTTTGAGCTGAAAAGTGACTGCGTTTACCTGAAACGAAGTCTCGCTTGTAGGAAGACACAGAGCCTGGCATTTAACTCCGTTTCTGAAGGGAAACACACAGCACACTTCTCATCCATGAAACACACTCTGCTTTAGAGCAAGAAGCACGCTCTTGCTTTCTAGAGTCTCTAATAAGGCGGGAAACGTGAGAGTGCTCAGAACAAAAGAACTGTGTTTCCTACACACACGGACCATATCTAGTTCAACTCTGCTTCTGAAACTGATACAAACCACAGGCCCTCTAACATCCAATGCGTTTCAGTTAAGAGCGAGAAACGTGTGAGCTTCGTGTACAATATAGCTTCGTTTGAGCTGAAAAGTGACTGCGTTTACCTGAAACGAAGTCTCGCTTGTAGGAAGACACAGAGCCTGGCATTTAACTCCGTTTCTGAAGGGAAACACACAGCACACTTCTCATCCATGAAACACACTCTGCTTTAGAGCGAGAAGCACGCTCTTGCTTTCTAGAGTCTCTAATAAGGCGGGAAACGTGAGAGTGCTCAGAACAAAAGAACTGTGTTTCCTACACACGGACCATATCTAGTTCAACTCTGCTTCTGAAACTGATACAAACCACAGGCCCTCTAACATCCAATGCGTTTCAGTTAAGAGCGAGAAACGTGTGAGCATTGTGTACAATATAGCTTCGTTTGAGCTGAAAAGTGACTGCGTTTACCTGAAACGAAGTCTCGCTTGTAGGAAGACACAGAGCCTGGCATTTAACTCCGTTTCTGAAGGGAAACACACAGCACACTTCTCATCCATGAAACACACTCTGCTTTAGAGCAAGAAGCACACTATTGCTTTCTAGAGTCTCTAATAAGGCGGGAAACATGAGAGTGCTCAGAACAAAAGAACTGTGTTTCCTACACACACGGACCATATCTAGTTCAACTCTGCTTCTGAAACTGATACAAACCACAGGCCCTCTAACATCCAATGCGTTTCAGTTAAGAGCGAGAAACATGTGAGCTTCGTGTACAATATAGCTTCGTTTGAGCTGAAAAGTGACTGCGTTTACCTGAAACGAAGTCTCGCTTGTAGGAAGACACAGAGCCTGGCATTTAACTCCGTTTCTGAAGGGAAACACACAGCACACTTCTCATCCATGAAACACACTCTGCTTTAGAGCAAGAAGCACGCTCTTGCTTTCTAGAGTCTCTGATAAGGCGGGAAACGTGAGAGTGCTCAGAACAAAAGAACTGTGTTTCCTACACACACGGACCATATCTAGTTCAACTCTGCTTCTGAAACTGATACAAACCACAGGCCCTCTAACATCCAATGCGTTTCAGTTAAGAGCGAGAAACGTGTGAGCTTCGTGTACAATATAGCTTCGTTTGAGCTGAAAAGTGACTGCGTTTACCTGAAACGAAGTCTCGCTTGTAGGAAGACACAGAGCCTGGCATTTAACTCCGTTTCTGAAGGGAAACACACAGCACACTTCTCATCCATGAAACACACGCTGCTTTAGAGCGAGAAGCACGCTCTTGCTTTCTAGAGTCTCTAATAAGGCGGGAAACGTGAGAGTGCTCAGAACAAAAGAACTGTGTTTCCTACACACACGGACCATATCTAGTTCAACTCTGCTTCTGAAACTGATACAAACCACAGGCCCTCTAACATCCAATGCGTTTCAGTTAAGAGCGAGAAACGTGTGAGCTTCGTGTACAATATAGCTTCCTTTGAGCTGAAAAGTGACTGCGTTTACCTGAAACGAAGTCTCGCTTGTAGGAAGACACAGAGCCTGGCATTTCACTCCGTTTCTGAAGGGAAACACACAGCACACTTCTCATCCATGAAACACACTCTGCTTTAGAGCGAGAAGCACGCTCTTGCTTTCTAGAGTCTCGAATAAGGCGGGAAACGTGAGAGTGCTCAGAACAAAAGAACTGTGTTTCCTACACACGGACCATATCTAGTTCAACTCTGCTTCTGAAACTGATACAAACCACAGGCCCTCTAACATCCAATGCGTTTCAGTTAAGAGCGAGAAACGTGTGAGCTTCGTGTACAATATAGCTTCGTTTGAGCTGAAAAGTGACTGCGTTTACCTGAAACGAAGTCTCGCTTGTAGGAAGACACAGAGCCTGGCATTTCACTCCGTTTCTGAAGGGAAACACACAGCACACTTCTCATCCATGAAACACACTCTGCTTTAGAGCAAGAAGCACGCTCTTGCTTTCTAGAGTCTCTGATAAGGCGGGAAACTTGAGAGTGCTCAGAACAAAAGAACTGTGTTTCCTACACACACGGACCATATCTAGTTCAACTCTGCTTCTGAAACTGATACAAACCACAGGCCCTCTAACATCCAATGCGTTTCAGTTAAGAGCGAGAAACGTGTGAGCTTCGTGTACAATATAGCTTCGTTTGAGCTGAAAAGTGACTGCGTTTACCTGAAACGAAGTCTCGCTTGTAGGAAAACACAGAGCCTGGCATTTAACTCCGTTTCTGAAGGGAAACACACAGCACACTTCTCATCCATGAAACACACTCTGCTTTAGAGCAAGAAGCACGCTCTTGCTTTCTAGAGTCTCTGATAAGGCGGGAAACGTGAGAGTGCTCAGAACAAAAGAACTGTGTTTCCTACACACACGGACCATATCTAGTTCAACTCTGCTTCTGAAACTGATACAAACCACAGGCCCTCTAACATCCAATCCGTTTCAGTTAAGAGCGAGAAACGTGTGAGCTTCTTGTACAATATAGCTTCCTTTGAGCTGAAAAGTGACTGCGTTTACCTGAAACGAAGTCTCGCTTGTAGGAAGACACAGAGCATGGCATTTAACTCCGTTTCTGAAGGGAAACACACAGCACACTTCTCATCCATGAAACACACTCTGCTTTAGAGCAAGAAGCACGCTCTTGCTTTCTAGAGTCTCTGATAAGGCGGGAAACGTGAGAGTGCTCAGAACAAAAGAACTGTGTTTCCTACACACACGGACCATATCTAGTTCAACTCTGCTTCTGAAACTGATACAAACCACAGGCCCTCTAACATCCAATGCGTTTCAGTTAAGAGCGAGAAACGTGTGAGCTTCGTGTACAATATAGCTTCGTTTGAGCTGAAAAGTGACTGCGTTTACCTGAAACGAAGTCTCGCTTGTAGGAAGACACAGAGAATGGCATTTAACTCCGTTTCTGAAGGGAAACACACAGCACACTTCTCATCCATGAAACACACTCTGCTTTAGAGCAAGAAGCACGCTCTTGCTTTCTAGAGTCTCTGATAAGGCGGGAAACGTGAGAGTGCTCAGAACAAAAGAACTGTGTTTCCTACACACACGGACCATATCTAGTTCAACTCTGCTTCTGAAACTGATACAAACCACAGGCCCTCTAACATCCAATGCGTTTCAGTTAAGAGCGAGAAACGTGTGAGCTTCGTGTACAATATAGCTTCCTTTGAGCTGAAAAGTGACTGCGTTTACCTGAAACGAAGTCTCGCTTGTAGGAAGACACAGAGCATGGCATTTAACTCCGTTTCTGAAGGGAAACACACAGCACACTTCTCATCCATGAAACACACGCTGCTTTAGAGCGAGAAGCATGCTCTTGCTTTCTAGAGTCTCTAATAAGGCGGGAAACGTGAGAGTGCTCAGAACAAAAGAACTGTGTTTCCTACACACGGACCATATCTAGTTCAACTCTGCTTCTGAAACTGATACAAACCACAGGCCCTCTAACATCCAATGCGTTTCAGTTAAGAGCGAGAAACGTGTGAGCTTTGTGTACAATATGCTTCGTTTGAGCTGTAAAGTGACTGTGTTTACCTGAAACGAAGTCTCGCTTGTAGGAAGACACAGAGCCTGGCATTTAACTCCGTTTCTGAAGGGAAACACACAGCACACTTCTCATCCATGAAACACACTCTGCTTTAGAGCAAGAAGCACGCTATTGCTTTCTAGAGTCTCTGATAAGGCGGGAAACGTGAGAGTGCTCAGAACAAAAGAACTGTGTTTCCTACACACACGGACCATATCTAGTTCAACTCTGCTTCTGAAACTGATACAAACCACAGGCCCTCTAACATCCAATGCGTTTCAGTTAAGAGCGAGAAACGTGTGGGCTTCGTGTACAATATAGCTTCCTTTGAGCTGAAAAGTGACTGCGTTTACCTGAAACGAAGTCTCGCTTGTAGGAAGACACAGAGCATGGCATTTAACTCCGTTTCTGAAGGGAAACACACAGCACACTTCTCATCCATGAAACACACGCTGCTTTAGAGCGAGAAGCACGCTCTTGCTTTCTAGAGTCTCTAATAAGGCGGGAAACGTGAGAGTGCTCAGAACAAAAGAACTGTGTTTCCTACACACGGACCATATCTAGTTCAACTCTGCTTCTGAAACTGATACAAACCACAGGCCCTCTAACATCCAATGCGTTTCAGTTAAGAGCGAGAAACGTGTGAGCTTTGTGTACAATATGCTTCGTTTGAGCTGAAAAGTGACTGCGTTTACCTGAAACGAAGTCTCGCTTGTAGGAAGACACAGAGCCTGGCATTTAACTCCGTTTCTGAAGGGAAACACACAGCACACTTCTCATCCATGAAACACACTCTGCTTTAGAGCAAGAAGCACGCTCTTGCTTTCTAGAGTCTCTAATAAGGCGGGAAACGTGAGAGTGCTCAGAACAAAAGAACTGTGTTTCCTACACACACGGACCATATCTAGTTCAACTCTGCTTCTGAAACTGATACAAACCACAGGCCCTCTAACATCCAATGCGTTTCAGTTAAGAGCGAGAAACGTGTGAGCTTCGTGTACAATATAGCTTCGTTTGAGCTGAAAAGTGACTGCGTTTACCTGAAACGAAGTCTCGCTTGTAGGAAGACACAGAGCCTGGCATTTAACTCCGTTTCTGAAGGGAAACACACAGCACACTTCTCATCCATGAAACACACTCTGCTTTAGAGCGAGAAGCACGCTCTTGCTTTCTAGAGTCTCTAATAAGGCGGGAAACGTGAGAGTGCTCAGAACAAAAGAACTGTGTTTCCTACACACGGACCATATCTAGTTCAACTCTGCTTCTGAAACTGATACAAACCACAGGCCCTCTAACATCCAATGCGTTTCAGTTAAGAGCGAGAAACGTGTGAGCATTGTGTACAATATAGCTTCGTTTGAGCTGAAAAGTGACTGCGTTTACCTGAAACGAAGTCTCGCTTGTAGGAAGACACAGAGCCTGGCATTTAACTCCGTTTCTGAAGGGAAACACACAGCACACTTCTCATCCATGAAACACACTCTGCTTTAGAGCAAGAAGCACGCTCTTGCTTTCTAGAGTCTCTAATAAGGCGGGAAACATGAGAGTGCTCAGAACAAAAGAACTGTGTTTCCTACACACACGGACCATATCTAGTTCAACTCTGCTTCTGAAACTGATACAAACCACAGGCCCTCTAACATCCAATGCGTTTCAGTTAAGAGCGAGAAACGTGTGAGCTTCGTGTACAATATAGCTTCGTTTGAGCTGAAAAGTGACTGCGTTTACCTGAAACGAAGTCTCGCTTGTAGGAAGACACAGAGAATGGCATTTAACTCCGTTTCTGAAGGGAAACACACAGCACACTTCTCATCCATGAAACACACTCTGCTTTAGAGCAAGAAGCACGCTCTTGCTTTCTAGAGTCTCTGATAAGGCGGGAAACGTGAGAGTGCTCAGAACAAAAGAACTGTGTTTCCTACACACGGACCATATCTAGTTCAACTCTGCTTCTGAAACTGATACAAACCACAGGCCCTCTAACATCCAATGCGTTTCAGTTAAGAGCGAGAAACGTGTGAGCATTGTGTACAATATAGCTTCGTTTGAGCTGAAAAGTGACTGCGTTTACCTGAAACGAAGTCTCGCTTGTAGGAAGACACAGAGCCTGGCATTTAACTCCGTTTCTGAAGGGAAACACACAGCACACTTCTCATCCATGAAACACACTCTGCTTTAGAGCAAGAAGCACACTATTGCTTTCTAGAGTCTCTAATAAGGCGGGAAACATGAGAGTGCTCAGAACAAAAGAACTGTGTTTCCTACACACACGGACCATATCTAGTTCAACTCTGCTTCTGAAACTGATACAAACCACAGGCCCTCTAACATCCAATGCGTTTCAGTTAAGAGCGAGAAACATGTGAGCTTCGTGTACAATATAGCTTCGTTTGAGCTGAAAAGTGACTGCGTTTACCTGAAACGAAGTCTCGCTTGTAGGAAGACACAGAGCCTGGCATTTAACTCCGTTTCTGAAGGGAAACACACAGCACACTTCTCATCCATGAAACACACTCTGCTTTAGAGCAAGAAGCACGCTCTTGCTTTCTAGAGTCTCTGATAAGGCGGGAAACGTGAGAGTGCTCAGAACAAAAGAACTGTGTTTCCTACACACGCGGACCATATCTAGTTCAACTCTGCTTCTGAAACTGATACAAACCACAGGCCCTCTAACATCCAATGCGTTTCAGTTAAGAGCGAGAAACGTGTGAGCTTCGTGTACAATATAGCTTCGTTTGAGCTGAAAAGTGACTGCGTTTACCTGAAACGAAGTCTCGCTTGTAGGAAGACACAGAGCCTGGCATTTAACTCCGTTTCTGAAGGGAAACACACAGCACACTTCTCATCCATGAAACACACGCTGCTTTAGAGCGAGAAGCACGCTCTTGCTTTCTAGAGTCTCTAATAAGGCGGGAAACGTGAGAGTGCTCAGAACAAAAGAACTGTGTTTCCTACACACACGGACCATATCTAGTTCAACTCTGCTTCTGAAACTGATACAAACCACAGGCCCTCTAACATCCAATGCGTTTCAGTTAAGAGCGAGAAACGTGTGAGCTTCGTGTACAATATAGCTTCGTTTGAGCTGAAAAGTGACTGCGTTTACCTGAAACGAAGTCTCGCTTGTAGGAAGACACAGAGCCTGGCATTTCACTCCGTTTCTGAAGGGAAACACACAGCACACTTCTCATCCATGAAACACACTCTGCTTTAGAGCGAGAAGTACGCTCTTGCTTTCTAGAGTCTCGAATAAGGCGGGAAACGTGAGAGTGCTCAGAACAAAAGAACTGTGTTTCCTACACTCGGACCATATCTAGTTCAACTCTGCTTCTGAAACTGATACAAACCACAGGCCCTCTAACATCCAATGCGTTTCAGTTAAGAGCGAGAAACGTGTGAGCTTCGTGTACAATATAGCTTCGTTTGAGCTGAAAAGTGACTGCGTTTACCTGAAACGAAGTCTCGCTTGTAGGAAGACACAGAGCCTGGCATTTCACTCCGTTTCTGAAGGGAAACACACAGCACACTTCTCATCCATGAAACACACTCTGCTTTAGAGCAAGAAGCACGCTCTTGCTTTCTAGAGTCTCTGATAAGGCGGGAAACTTGAGAGTGCTCAGAACAAAAGAACTGTGTTTCCTACACACACGGACCATATCTAGTTCAACTCTGCTTCTGAAACTGATACAAACCACAGGCCCTCTAACATCCAATGCGTTTCAGTTAAGAGCGAGAAACGTGTGAGCTTCGTGTACAATATAGCTTCGTTTGAGCTGAAAAGTGACTGCGTTTACCTGAAACGAAGTCTCGCTTGTAGGAAAACACAGAGCCTGGCATTTAACTCCGTTTCTGAAGGGAAACACACAGCACACTTCTCATCCATGAAACACACTCTGCTTTAGAGCAAGAAGCACGCTCTTGCTTTCTAGAGTCTCTGATAAGGCGGGAAACGTGAGAGTGCTCAGAACAAAAGAACTGTGTTTCCTACACACACGGACCATATCTAGTTCAACTCTGCTTCTGAAACTGATACAAACCACAGGCCCTCTAACATCCAATCCGTTTCAGTTAAGAGCGAGAAACGTGTGAGCTTCTTGTACAATATAGCTTCCTTTGAGCTGAAAAGTGACTGCGTTTACCTGAAACGAAGTCTCGCTTGTAGGAAGACACAGAGCATGGCATTTAACTCCGTTTCTGAAGGGAAACACACAGCACACTTCTCATCCATGAAACACACTCTGCTTTAGAGCAAGAAGCACGCTCTTGCTTTCTAGAGTCTCTGATAAGGCGGGAAACGTGAGAGTGCTCAGAACAAAAGAACTGTGTTTCCTACACACACGGACCATATCTAGTTCAACTCTGCTTCTGAAACTGATACAAACCACAGGCCCTCTAACATCCAATGCGTTTCAGTTAAGAGCGAGAAACGTGTGAGCTTCGTGTACAATATAGCTTCGTTTGAGCTGAAAAGTGACTGCGTTTACCTGAAACGAAGTCTCGCTTGTAGGAAGACACAGAGAATGGCATTTAACTCCGTTTCTGAAGGGAAACACACAGCACACTTCTCATCCATGAAACACACTCTGCTTTAGAGCAAGAAGCACGCTCTTGCTTTCTAGAGTCTCTGATAAGGCGGGAAACGTGAGAGTGCTCAGAACAAAAGAACTGTGTTTCCTACACACACGGACCATATCTAGTTCAACTCTGCTTCTGAAACTGATACAAACCACAGGCCCTCTAACATCCAATGCGTTTCAGTTAAGAGCGAGAAACGTGTGAGCTTCGTGTACAATATAGCTTCCTTTGAGCTGAAAAGTGACTGCGTTTACCTGAAACGAAGTCTCGCTTGTAGGAAGACACAGAGCATGGCATTTAACTCCGTTTCTGAAGGGAAACACACAGCACACTTCTCATCCATGAAACACACGCTGCTTTAGAGCGAGAAGCACGCTCTTGCTTTCTAGAGTCTCTAATAAGGCGGGAAACGTGAGAGTGCTCAGAACAAAAGAACTGTGTTTCCTACACACGGACCATATCTAGTTCAACTCTGCTTCTGAAACTGATACAAACCACAGGCCCTCTAACATCCAATGCGTTTCAGTTAAGAGCGAGAAACGTGTGAGCTTTGTGTACAATATGCTTCGTTTGAGCTGAAAAGTGACTGCGTTTACCTGAAACGAAGTCTCGCTTGTAGGAAGACACAGAGCCTGGCATTTAACTCCGTTTCTGAAGGGAAACACACAGCACACTTCTCATCCATGAAACACACTCTGCTTTAGAGCAAGAAGCACGCTATTGCTTTCTAGAGTCTCTGATAAGGCGGGAAACGTGAGAGTGCTCAGAACAAAAGAACTGTGTTTCCTACACACACGGACCATATCTAGTTCAACTCTGCTTCTGAAACTGATACAAACCACAGGCCCTCTAACATCCAATGCGTTTCAGTTAAGAGCGAGAAACGTGTGGGCTTCGTGTACAATATAGCTTCCTTTGAGCTGAAAAGTGACTGCGTTTACCTGAAACGAAGTCTCGCTTGTAGGAAGACACAGAGCATGGCATTTAACTCCGTTTCTGAAGGGAAACACACAGCACACTTCTCATCCATGAAACACACGCTGCTTTAGAGCGAGAAGCACGCTCTTGCTTTCTAGAGTCTCTAATAAGGCGGGAAACGTGAGAGTGCTCAGAACAAAAGAACTGTGTTTCCTACACACGGACCATATCTAGTTCAACTCTGCTTCTGAAACTGATACAAACCACAGGCCCTCTAACATCCAATGCGTTTCAGTTAAGAGCGAGAAACGTGTGAGCTTTGTGTACAATATGCTTCGTTTGAGCTGAAAAGTGACTGCGTTTACCTGAAACGAAGTCTCGCTTGTAGGAAGACACAGAGCCTGGCATTTAACTCCGTTTCTGAAGGGAAACACACAGCACACTTCTCATCCATGAAACACACTCTGCTTTAGAGCAAGAAGCACGCTCTTGCTTTCTAGAGTCTCTAATAAGGCGGGAAACGTGAGAGTGCTCAGAACAAAAGAACTGTGTTTCCTACACACACGGACCATATCTAGTTCAACTCTGCTTCTGAAACTGATACAAACCACAGGCCCTCTAACATCCAATGCGTTTCAGTTAAGAGCGAGAAACGTGTGAGCTTCGTGTACAATATAGCTTCGTTTGAGCTGAAAAGTGACTGCGTTTACCTGAAACGAAGTCTCGCTTGTAGGAAGACACAGAGCCTGGCATTTAACTCCGTTTCTGAAGGGAAACACACAGCACACTTCTCATCCATGAAACACACTCTGCTTTAGAGCGAGAAGCACGCTCTTGCTTTCTAGAGTCTCTAATAAGGCGGGAAACGTGAGAGTGCTCAGAACAAAAGAACTGTGTTTCCTACACACGGACCATATCTAGTTCAACTCTGCTTCTGAAACTGATACAAACCACAGGCCCTCTAACATCCAATGCGTTTCAGTTAAGAGCGAGAAACGTGTGAGCATTGTGTACAATATAGCTTCGTTTGAGCTGAAAAGTGACTGCGTTTACCTGAAACGAAGTCTCGCTTGTAGGAAGACACAGAGCCTGGCATTTAACTCCGTTTCTGAAGGGAAACACACAGCACACTTCTCATCCATGAAACACACTCTGCTTTAGAGCAAGAAGCACGCTCTTGCTTTCTAGAGTCTCTAATAAGGCGGGAAACATGAGAGTGCTCAGAACAAAAGAACTGTGTTTCCTACACACACGGACCATATCTAGTTCAACTCTGCTTCTGAAACTGATACAAACCACAGGCCCTCTAACATCCAATGCGTTTCAGTTAAGAGCGAGAAACGTGTGAGCTTCGTGTACAATATAGCTTCGTTTGAGCTGAAAAGTGACTGCGTTTACCTGAAACGAAGTCTCGCTTGTAGGAAGACACAGAGAATGGCATTTAACTCCGTTTCTGAAGGGAAACACACAGCACACTTCTCATCCATGAAACACACTCTGCTTTAGAGCAAGAAGCACGCTCTTGCTTTCTAGAGTCTCTGATAAGGCGGGAAACGTGAGAGTGCTCAGAACAAAAGAACTGTGTTTCCTACACACACGGACCATATCTAGTTCAACTCTGCTTCTGAAACTGATACAAACCACAGGCCCTCTAACATCCAATGCGTTTCAGTTAAGAGCGAGAAACGTGTGAGCTTCGTGTACAATATAGCTTCGTTTGAGCTGAAAAGTGACTGCGTTTACCTGAAACGAAGTCTCGCTTGTAGGAAGACACAGAGCATGGCATTTAACTCCGTTTCTGAAGGGAAACACACAGCACACTTCTCATCCATGAAACACACGCTGCTTTAGAGCGAGAAGCACGCTCTTGCTTTCTAGAGTCTCTAATAAGGCGGGAAACGTGAGAGTGCTCAGAACAAAAGAACTGTGTTTCCTACACACGGACCATATCTAGTTCAACTCTGCTTCTGAAACTGATACAAACCACAGGCCCTCTAACATCCAATGCGTTTCAGTTAAGAGCGAGAAACGTGTGAGCTTTGTGTACAATATGCTTCGTTTGAGCTGAAAAGTGACTGCGTTTACCTGAAACGAAGTCTCGCTTGTAGGAAGACACAGAGCCTGGCATTTAACTCCGTTTCTGAAGGGAAACACACAGCACACTTCTCATCCATGAAACACACTCTGCTTTAGAGCAAGAAGCACGCTATTGCTTTCTAGAGTCTCTAATAAGGCGGGAAACATGAGAGTGCTCAGAAAAAAAGAACTGTGTTTCCTACACACACGGACCATATCTAGTTCAACTCTGCTTCTGAAACTGATACAAACCACAGGCCCTCTAACATCCAATGCGTTTCAGTTAAGAGCGAGAAACGTGTGAGCTTCGTGTACAATATAGCTTCGTTTGAGCTGAAAAGTGACTGCGTTTACATGAAACGAAGTCTCGCTTGTAGGAAGACACAGAGCCTGGCATTTAACTCCGTTTCTGAAGGGAAACACACAGCACACTTCTCATCCATGAAACACACTCTGCTTTAGAGCAAGAAGCACGCTATTGCTTTCTAGAGTCTCTAATAAGGCGGGAAACATGAGAGTGCTCAGAACAAAAGAACTGTGTTTCCTACACACACGGACCATATCTAGTTCAACTCTGCTTCTGAAACTGATACAAACCACAGGCCCTCTAACATCCAATGCGTTTCAGTTAAGAGCGAGAAACGTGTGAGCTTCGTGTACAATATAGCTTCGTTTGAGCTGAAAAGTGACTGCGTTTACCTGAAACGAAGTCTCGCTTGTAGGAAGACACAGAGCCTGGCATTTAACTCCGTTTCTGAAGGGAAACACACAGCACACTTCTCATCCATGAAACACACTCTGCTTTAGAGCAAGAAGCACGCTCTTGCTTTCTAGAGTCTCTGATAAGGCGGGAAACGTGAGAGTCCTCAGAACAAAAGAACTGTGTTTCATACACACACGGACCATATCTAGTTCAACTCTGCTTCTGAAACTGATACAAACCACAGGCCCTCTAACATCCAATGCGTTTCAGTTAAGAGCGAGAAACGTGTGAGCTTCGTGTACAATATAGCTTCCTTTGAGCTGAAAAGTGACTGCGTTTACCTGAAACGAAGTCTCGCTTGTAGGAAGACACAGAGCATGGCATTTAACTCCGTTTCTGAAGGGAAACACACAGCACACTTCTCATCCATGAAACACACGCTGCTTTAGAGCGAGAAGCACGCTCTTGCTTTCTAGAGTCTCTAATAAGGCGGGAAACGTGAGAGTGCTCAGAACAAAAGAACTGTGTTTCCTACACACGGACCATATCTAGTTCAACTCTGCTTCTGAAACTGATACAAACCACAGGCCCTCTAACATCCAATGCGTTTCAGTTAAGAGCGAGAAACGTGTGAGCTTTGTGTACAATATGCTTCCTTTGAGCTGAAAAGTGACTGCGTTTACCTGAAACGAAGTCTCGCTTGTAGGAAGACACAGAGCCTGGCATTTAACTCCGTTTCTGAAGGGAAACACACAGCACACTTCTCATCCATGAAACACACTCTGCTTTAGAGCAAGAAGCACGCTCTTGCTTTCTAGAGTCTCTAATAAGGCGGGAAACGTGAGAGTGCTCAGAACAAAAGAACTGTGTTTCCTACACACACGGACCATATCTAGTTCAACTCTGCTTCTGAAACTGATACAAACCACAGGCCCTCTAACATCCAATGCGTTTCAGTTAAGAGCGAGAAACGTGTGAGCTTCGTGTACAATATAGCTTCGTTTGAGCTGAAAAGTGACTGCGTTTACCTGAAACGAAGTCTCGCTTGTAGGAAGACACAGAGCCTGGCATTTAACTCCGTTTCTGAAGGGAAACACACAGCACACTTCTCATCCATGAAACACACTCTGCTTTAGAGCGAGAAGCACGCTCTTGCTTTCTAGAGTCTCTAATAAGGCGGAAAACGTGAGAGTGCTCAGAACAAAAGAACTGTGTTTCCTACACACGGACCATATCTAGTTCAACTCTGCTTCTGAAACTGATACAAACCACAGGCCCTCTAACATCCAATGCGTTTCAGTTAAGAGCGAGAAACGTGTGAGCATTGTGTACAATATAGCTTCGTTTGAGCTGAAAAGTGACTGTGTTTACCTGAAACGAAGTCTCGCTTGTAGGAAGACACAGAGCCTGGCATTTAACTCCGTTTCTGAAGGGAAACACACAGCACACTTCTCATCCATGAAACACACTCTGCTTTAGAGCAAGAAGCACACTATTGCTTTCTAGAGTCTCTAATAAGGCGGGAAACATGAGAGTGCTCAGAACAAAAGAACTGTGTTTCCTACACACACGGACCATATCTAGTTCAACTCTGCTTCTGAAACTGATACAAACCACAGACCCTCTAACATCCAATGCGTTTCAGTTAAGAGCGAGAAACATGTGAGCTTCGTGTACAATATAGCTTCGTTTGAGCTGAAAAGTGACTGCGTTTACCTGAAACGAAGTCTCGCTTGTAGGAAGACACAGAGCCTGGCATTTAACTCCGTTTCTGAAGGGAAACACACAGCACACTTCTCATCCATGAAACACACTCTGCTTTAGAGCAAGAAGCACGCTCTTGCTTTCTAGAGTCTCTGATAAGGCGGGAAACGTGAGAGTGCTCAGAACAAAAGAACTGTGTTTCCTACACACGCGGACCATATCTAGTTCAACTCTGCTTCTGAAACTGATACAAACCACAGGCCCTCTAACATCCAATGCGTTTCAGTTAAGAGCGAGAAACGTGTGAGCTTCGTGTACAATATTGCTTCGTTTGAGCTGAAAAGTGACTGCGTTTACCTGAAACGAAGTCTCGCTTGTAGGAAGACACAGAGCCTGGCATTTAACTCCGTTTCTGAAGGGAAACACACAGCACACTTCTCATCCATGAAACACACGCTGCTTTAGAGCGAGAAGCACGCTCTTGCTTTCTAGAGTCTCTAATAAGGCGGGAAACGTGAGAGTGCTCAGAACAAAAGAACTGTGTTTCCTACACACACGGACCATATCTAGTTCAACTCTGCTTCTGAAACTGATACAAACCACAGGCCCTCTAACATCCAATGCGTTTCAGTTAAGAGCGAGAAACGTGTGAGCTTCGTGTACAATATAGCTTCGTTTGAGCTGAAAAGTGACTGCGTTTACCTGAAACGAAGTCTCGCTTGTAGGAAGACACAGAGCCTGGCATTTCACTCCGTTTCTGAAGGGAAACACACAGCACACTTCTCATCCATGAAACACACTCTGCTTTAGAGCGAGAAGCACGCTCTTGCTTTCTAGAGTCTCGAATAAGGCGGGAAACGTGAGAGTGCTCAGAACAAAAGAACTGTGTTTCCTACACACGGACCATATCTAGTTCAACTCTGCTTCTGAAACTGATACAAACCACAGGCCCTCTAACATCCAATGCGTTTCAGTTAAGAGCGAGAAACGTGTGAGCTTCGTGTACAATATAGCTTCCTTTGAGCTGAAAAGTGACTGCGTTTACCTGAAACGAAGTCTCGCTTGTAGGAAGACACAGAGCATGGCATTTAACTCCGTTTCTGAAGGGAAACACACAGCACACTTCTCATCCATGAAACACACGCTGCTTTAGAGCGAGAAGCACGCTCTTGCTTTCTAGAGTCTCTAATAAGGCGGGAAACGTGAGAGTGCTCAGAACAAAAGAACTGTGTTTCCTACACACGGACCATATCTAGTTCAACTCTGCTTCTGAAACTGATACAAACCACAGGCCCTCTAACATCCAATGCGTTTCAGTTAAGAGCGAGAAACGTGTGAGCTTTGTGTACAATATGCTTCCTTTGAGCTGAAAAGTGACTGCGTTTACCTGAAACGAAGTCGCTTGTAGGAAGACACAGAGCCTGGCATTTAACTCCGTTTCTGAAGGGAAACACACAGCACACTTCTCATCCATGAAACACACTCTGCTTTAGAGCAAGAAGCACGCTCTTGCTTTCTAGAGTCTCTAATAAGGCGGGAAACGTGAGAGTGCTCAGAACAAAAGACCTGTGTTTCCTACACACACGGACCATATCTAGTTCAACTCTGCTTCTGAAACTGATACAAACCACAGGCCCTCTAACATCCAATGCGTTTCAGTTAAGAGCGAGAAACGTGTGAGCTTCGTGTACAATATAGCTTCGTTTGAGCTGAAAAGTGACTGCGTTTACCTGAAACGAAGTCTCGCTTGTAGGAAGACACAGAGCCTGGCATTTAACTCCGTTTCTGAAGGGAAACACACAGCACACTTCTCATCCATGAAACACACTCTGCTTTAGAGCGAGAAGCACGCTCTTGCTTTCTAGAGTCTCTAATAAGGCGGGAAACGTGAGAGTGCTCAGAACAAAAGAACTGTGTTTCCTACACACGGACCATATCTAGTTCAACTCTGCTTCTGAAACTGATACAAACCACAGGCCCTCTAACATCCAATGCGTTTCAGTTAAGAGCGAGAAACGTGTGAGCATTGTGTACAATATAGCTTCGTTTGAGCTGAAAAGTGACTGCGTTTACCTGAAACGAAGTCTCGCTTGTAGGAAGACACAGAGCCTGGCATTTAACTCCGTTTCTGAAGGGAAACACACAGCACACTTCTCATCCATGAAACACACTCTGCTTTAGAGCAAGAAGCACACTATTGCTTTCTAGAGTCTCTAATAAGGCGGGAAACATGAGAGTGCTCAGAACAAAAGAACTGTGTTTCCTACACACACGGACCATATCTAGTTCAACTCTGCTTCTGAAACTGATACAAACCACAGGCCCTCTAACATCCAATGCGTTTCAGTTAAGAGCGAGAAACATGTGAGCTTCGTGTACAATATAGCTTCGTTTGAGCTGAAAAGTGACTGCGTTTACCTGAAACGAAGTCTCGCTTGTAGGAAGACACAGAGCCTGGCATTTAACTCCGTTTCTGAAGGGAAACACACAGCACACTTCTCATCCATGAAACACACTCTGCTTTAGAGCAAGAAGCACGCTCTTGCTTTCTAGAGTCTCTGATAAGGCGGGAAACGTGAGAGTGCTCAGAACAAAAGAACTGTGTTTCCTACACACGCGGACCATATCTAGTTCAACTCTGCTTCTGAAACTGATACAAACCACAGGCCCTCTAACATCCAATGCGTTTCAGTTAAGAGCGAGAAACGTGTGAGCTTCGTGTACAATATAGCTTCGTTTGAGCTGAAAAGTGACTGCGTTTACCTGAAACGAAGTCTCGCTTGTAGGAAGACACAGAGCCTGGCATTTAACTCTGTTTCTGAAGGGAAACACACAGCACACTTCTCATCCATGAAACACACGCTGCTTTAGAGCGAGAAGCACGCTCTTGCTTTCTAGAGTCTCTAATAAGGCGGGAAACGTGAGAGTGCTCAGAACAAAAGAACTGTGTTTCCTACACACACGGACCATATCTAGTTCAACTCTGCTTCTGAAACTGATACAAACCACAGGCCCTCTAACATCCAATGCGTTTCAGTTAAGAGCGAGAAACGTGTGAGCTTCGTGTACAATATAGCTTCGTTTGAGCTGAAAAGTGACTGCGTTTACCTGAAACGAAGTCTCGCTTGTAGGAAGACACAGAGCCTGGCATTTCACTCCGTTTCTGAAGGGAAACACACAGCACACTTCTCATCCATGAAACACACTCTGCTTTAGAGCGAGAAGCACGCTCTTGCTTTCTAGAGTCTCGAATAAGGCGGGAAACGTGAGAGTGCTCAGAACAAAAGAACTGTGTTTCCTACACACGGACCATATCTAGTTCAACTCTGCTTCTGAAACTGATACAAACCACAGGCCCTCTAACATCCAATGCGTTTCAGTTAAGAGCGAGAAACGTGTGAGCTTCGTGTACAATATAGCTTCGTTTGAGCTGAAAAGTGACTGCGTTTACCTGAAACGAAGTCTCGCTTGTAGGAAGACACAGAGCCTGGCATTTCACTCCGTTTCTGAAGGGAAACACACAGCACACTTCTCATCCATGAAACACACTCTGCTTTAGAGCAAGAAGCACGCTCTTGCTTTCTAGAGTCTCTGATAAGGCGGGAAACTTGAGAGTGCTCAGAACAAAAGAACTGTGTTTCCTACACACACGGACCATATCTAGTTCAACTCTGCTTCTGAAACTGATACAAACCACAGGCCCTCTAACATCCAATGCGTTTCAGTTAAGAGCGAGAAACGTGTGAGCTTCGTGTACAATATAGCTTCGTTTGAGCTGAAAAGTGACTGCGTTTACCTGAAACGAAGTCTCGCTTGTAGGAAAACACAGAGCCTGGCATTTAACTCCGTTTCTGAAGGGAAACACACAGCACACTTCTCATCCATGAAACACACTCTGCTTTAGAGCAAGAAGCACGCTCTTGCTTTCTAGAGTCTCTGATAAGGCGGGAAACGTGAGAGTGCTCATAACAAAAGAACTGTGTTTCCTACACACACGGACCATATCTAGTTCAACTCTGCTTCTGAAACTGATACAAACCACAGGCCCTCTAACATCCAATCCGTTTCAGTTAAGAGCGAGAAACGTGTGAGCTTCTTGTACAATATAGCTTCCTTTGAGCTGAAAAGTGACTGCGTTTACCTGAAACGAAGTCTCGCTTGTAGGAAGACACAGAGCCTGGCATTTAACTCCGTTTCTGAAGGGAAACACACAGCACACTTCTCATCCATGAAACACACTCTGCTTTAGAGCAAGAAGCACGCTCTTGCTTTCTAGAGTCTCTGATAAGGCGGGAAACGTGAGAGTGCTCAGAACAAAAGAACTGTGTTTCCTACACACACGGACCATATCTAGTTCAACTCTGCTTCTGAAACTGATACAAACCACAGGCCCTCTAACATCCAATGCGTTTCAGTTAAGAGCGAGAAACGTGTGAGCTTCGTGTACAATATAGCTTCGTTTGAGCTGAAAAGTGACTGCGTTTACCTGAAACGAAGTCTCGCTTGTAGGAAGACACAGAGAATGGCATTTAACTCCGTTTCTGAAGGGAAACACACAGCACACTTCTCATCCATGAAACACACTCTGCTTTAGAGCAAGAAGCACGCTCTTGCTTTCTAGAGTCTCTGATAAGGCGGGAAACGTGAGAGTGCTCAGAACAAAAGAACTGTGTTTCCTACACACACGGACCATATCTAGTTCAACTCTGCTTCTGAAACTGATACAAACCACAGGCCCTCTAACATCCAATGCGTTTCAGTTAAGAGCGAGAAACGTGTGAGCTTCGTGTACAATATAGCTTCCTTTGAGCTGAAAAGTGACTGCGTTTACCTGAAACGAAGTCTCGCTTGTAGGAAGACACAGAGCATGGCATTTAACTCCGTTTCTGAAGGGAAACACACAGCACACTTCTCATCCATGAAACACACGCTGCTTTAGAGCGAGAAGCACGCTCTTGCTTTCTAGAGTCTCTAATAAGGCGGGAAACGTGAGAGTGCTCAGAACAAAAGAACTGTGTTTCCTACACACGGACCATATCTAGTTCAACTCTGCTTCTGAAACTGATACAAACCACAGGCCCTCTAACATCCAATGCGTTTCAGTTAAGAGCGAGAAACGTGTGAGCTTTGTGTACAATATGCTTCGTTTGAGCTGAAAAGTGACTGCGTTTACCTGAAACGAAGTCTCGCTTGTAGGAAGACACAGAGCCTGGCATTTAACTCCGTTTCTGAAGGGAAACACACAGCACACTTCTCATCCATGAAACACACTCTGCTTTAGAGCAAGAAGCACGCTATTGCTTTCTAGAGTCTCTAATAAGGCGGGAAACATGAGAGTGCTCAGAAAAAAAGAACTGTGTTTCCTACACACACGGACCATATCTAGTTCAACTCTGCTTCTGAAACTGATACAAACCACAGGCCCTCTAACATCCAATGCGTTTCAGTTAAGAGCGAGAAACGTGTGAGCTTCGTGTACAATATAGCTTCGTTTGAGCTGAAAAGTGACTGCGTTTACATGAAACGAAGTCTCGCTTGTAGGAAGACACAGAGCCTGGCATTTAACTCCGTTTCTGAAGGGAAACACACAGCACACTTCTCATCCATGAAACACACTCTGCTTTAGAGCAAGAAGCACGCTATTGCTTTCTAGAGTCTCTAATAAGGCGGGAAACATGAGAGTGCTCAGAACAAAAGAACTGTGTTTCCTACACACACGGACCATATCTAGTTCAACTCTGCTTCTGAAACTGATACAAACCACAGGCCCTCTAACATCCAATGCGTTTCAGTTAAGAGCGAGAAACGTGTGAGCTTCGTGTACAATATAGCTTCGTTTGAGCTGAAAAGTGACTGCGTTTACCTGAAACGAAGTCTCGCTTGTAGGAAGACACAGAGCCTGGCATTTAACTCCGTTTCTGAAGGGAAACACACAGCACACTTCTCATCCATGAAACACACTCTGCTTTAGAGCAAGAAGCACGCTCTTGCTTTCTAGAGTCTCTGATAAGGCGGGAAACGTGAGAGTCCTCAGAACAAAAGAACTGTGTTTCCTACACACACGGACCATATCTAGTTCAACTCTGCTTCTGAAACTGATACAAACCACAGGCCCTCTAACATCCAATGCGTTTCAGTTAAGAGCGAGAAACGTGTGAGCTTCGTGTACAATATAGCTTCCTTTGAGCTGAAAAGTGACTGCGTTTACCTGAAACGAAGTCTCGCTTGTAGGAAGACACAGAGCATGGCATTTAACTCCGTTTCTGAAGGGAAACACACAGCACACTTCTCATCCATGAAACACACGCTGCTTTAGAGCGAGAAGCACGCTCTTGCTTTCTAGAGTCTCTAATAAGGCGGGAAACGTGAGAGTGCTCAGAACAAAAGAACTGTGTTTCCTACACACGGACCATATCTAGTTCAACTCTGCTTCTGAAACTGATACAAACCACAGGCCCTCTAACATCCAATGCGTTTCAGTTAAGAGCGAGAAACGTGTGAGCTTTGTGTACAATATGCTTCCTTTGAGCTGAAAAGTGACTGCGTTTACCTGAAACGAAGTCTCGCTTGTAGGAAGACACAGAGCCTGGCATTTAACTCCGTTTCTGAAGGGAAACACACAGCACACTTCTCATCCATGAAACACACTCTGCTTTAGAGCAAGAAGCACGCTCTTGCTTTCTAGAGTCTCTAATAAGGCGGGAAACGTGAGAGTGCTCAGAACAAAAGAACTGTGTTTCCTACACACACGGACCATATCTAGTTCAACTCTGCTTCTGAAACTGATACAAACCACAGGCCCTCTAACATCCAATGCGTTTCAGTTAAGAGCGAGAAACGTGTGAGCTTCGTGTACAATATAGCTTCGTTTGAGCTGAAAAGTGACTGCGTTTACCTGAAACGAAGTCTCGCTTGTAGGAAGACACAGAGCCTGGCATTTAACTCCGTTTCTGAAGGGAAACACACAGCACACTTCTCATCCATGAAACACACTCTGCTTTAGAGCGAGAAGCACGCTCTTGCTTTCTAGAGTCTCTAATAAGGCGGGAAACGTGAGAGTGCTCAGAACAAAAGAACTGTGTTTCCTACACACGGACCATATCTAGTTCAACTCTGCTTCTGAAACTGATACAAACCACAGGCCCTCTAACATCCAATGCGTTTCAGTTAAGAGCGAGAAACGTGTGAGCATTGTGTACAATATAGCTTCGTTTGAGCTGAAAAGTGACTGCGTTTACCTGAAACGAAGTCTCGCTTGTAGGAAGACACAGAGCCTGGCATTTAACTCCGTTTCTGAAGGGAAACACACAGCACACTTCTCATCCATGAAACACACTCTGCTTTAGAGCAAGAAGCACACTATTGCTTTCTAGAGTCTCTAATAAGGCGGGAAACATGAGAGTGCTCAGAACAAAAGAACTGTGTTTCCTACACACACGGACCATATCTAGTTCAACTCTGCTTCTGAAACTGATACAAACCACAGGCCCTCTAACATCCAATGCGTTTCAGTTAAGAGCGAGAAACATGTGAGCTTCGTGTACAATATAGCTTCGTTTGAGCTGAAAAGTGACTGCGTTTACCTGAAACGAAGTCTCGCTTGTAGGAAGACACAGAGCCTGGCATTTAACTCCGTTTCTGAAGGGAAACACACAGCACACTTCTCATCCATGAAACACACTCTGCTTTAGAGCAAGAAGCACGCTCTTGCTTTCTAGAATCTCTGATAAGGCGGGAAACGTGAGAGTGCTCAGAACAAAAGAACTGTGTTTCCTACACACGCGGACCATATCTAGTTCAACTCTGCTTCTGAAACTGATACAAACCACAGGCCCTCTAACATCCAATGCGTTTCAGTTAAGAGCGAGAAACGTGTGAGCTTCGTGTACAATATAGCTTCGTTTGAGCTGAAAAGTGACTGCGTTTACCTGAAACGAAGTCTCGCTTGTAGGAAGACACAGAGCCTGGCATTTAACTCCGTTTCTGAAGGGAAACACACAGCACACTTCTCATCCATGAAACACACGCTGCTTTAGAGCGAGAAGCACGCTCTTGCTTTCTAGAGTCTCTAATAAGGCGGGAAACGTGAGAGTGCTCAGAACAAAAGAACTGTGTTTCCTACACACACGGACCATATCTAGTTCAACTCTGCTTCTGAAACTGATACAAACCACAGGCCCTCTAACATCCAATGCGTTTCAGTTAAGAGCGAGAAACGTGTGAGCTTCGTGTACAATATAGCTTCGTTTGAGCTGAAAAGTGACTGCGTTTACCTGAAACGAAGTCTCGCTTGTAGGAAGACACAGAGCCTGGCATTTCACTCCGTTTCTGAAGGGAAACACACAGCACACTTCTCATCCATGAAACACACTCTGCTTTAGAGCGAGAAGCACGCTCTTGCTTTCTAGAGTCTCGAATAAGGCGGGAAACGTGAGAGTGCTCAGAACAAAAGAACTGTGTTTCCTACACACGGACCATATCTAGTTCAACTCTGCTTCTGAAACTGATACAAACCACAGGCCCTCTAACATCCAATGCGTTTCAGTTAAGAGCGAGAAACGTGTGAGCTTCGTGTACAATATAGCTTCGTTTGAGCTGAAAAGTGACTGCGTTTACCTGAAACGAAGTCTCGCTTGTAGGAAGACACAGAGCCTGGCATTTCACTCCGTTTCTGAAGGGAAACACACAGCACACTTCTCATCCATGAAACACACTCTGCTTTAGAGCAAGAAGCACGCTCTTGCTTTCTAGAGTCTCTGATAAGGCGGGAAACTTGAGAGTGCTCAGAACAAAAGAACTGTGTTTCCTACACACACGGACCATATCTAGTTCAACTCTGCTTCTGAAACTGATACAAACCACAGGCCCTCTAACATCCAATGCGTTTCAGTTAAGAGCGAGAAACGTGTGAGCTTCGTGTACATTATAGCTTCGTTTGAGCTGAAAAGTGACTGCGTTTACCTGAAACGAAGTCTCGCTTGTAGGAAAACACAGAGCCTGGCATTTAACTCCGTTTCTGAAGGGAAACACACAGCACACTTCTCATCCATGAAACACACTCTGCTTTAGAGCAAGAAGCACGCTCTTGCTTTCTAGAGTCTCTGATAAGGCGGGAAACGTGAGAGTGCTCAGAACAAAAGAACTGTGTTTCCTACACACACGGACCATATCTAGTTCAACTCTGCTTCTGAAACTGATACAAACCACAGGCCCTCTAACATCCAATCCGTTTCAGTTAAGAGCGAGAAACGTGTGAGCTTCTTGTACAATATAGCTTCCTTTGAGCTGAAAAGTGACTGCGTTTACCTGAAACGAAGTCTCGCTTGTAGGAAGACACAGAGCCTGGCATTTAACTCCGTTTCTGAAGGGAAACACACAGCACACTTCTCATCCATGAAACACACTCTGCTTTAGAGCAAGAAGCACGCTCTTGCTTTCTAGAGTCTCTGATAAGGCGGGAAACGTGAGAGTGCTCAGAACAAAAGAACTGTGTTTCCTACACACACGGACCATATCTAGTTCAACTCTGCTTCTGAAACTGATACAAACCACAGGCCCTCTAACATCCAATGCGTTTCAGTTAAGAGCAAGAAACGTGTGAGCTTCGTGTACAATATAGCTTCGTTTGAGCTGAAAAGTGACTGCGTTTACCTGAAACGAAGTCTCGCTTGTAGGAAGACACAGAGCCTGCCATTTCACTCTGTTTCTGAATGGAAACACACAGCACACTTCTCATCCATGAAACACACTCTGCTTTAGAGCAAGAAGCACGCTCTTGCTTTCTAGAGTCTCTGATAAGGCGGGAAACGTGAGAGTGCTCAGAACAAAAGAACTGTGTTTCCTACACACACGGACCATATCTAGTTCAACTCTGCTTCTGAAACTGATACAAACCACAGGCCCTCTAACATCCAATGCGTTTCAGTTAAGAGCGAGAAACGTGTGAGCTTCGTGTACAATATAGCTTCGTTTGAGCTGAAAAGTGACTGCGTTTACCTGAAACGAAGTCTCGCTTGTAGGAAGACACAGAGCCTGGCATTTAACTCCGTTTCTGAATGGAAACACACAGCACACTTCTCATCCATGAAACACACTCAGCTTTAGAGCAAGAAGCACGCTCTTGCTTTCTAGAGTCTCTGATAAGGCGGGAAACGTGAGAGGGCTCAGAACAAAAGAACTGTGTTTCCTACACACACGGACCATATCTAGTTCAACTCTGCTTCTGAAACTGATACAAACCACAGGCCCTCTAACATCCAATGCGTTTCAGTTAAGAGCGAGAAACGTGTGAGCTTCGTGTACAATATAGCTTCCTTTGAGCTGAAAAGTGACTGCGTTTACCTGAAACGAAGTCTCGCTTGTAGGAAGACACAGAGCATGGCATTTAACTCCGTTTCTGAAGGGAAACACACAGCACACTTCTCATCCATGAAACACACGCTGCTTTAGAGCGAGAAGCACGCTCTTGCTTTCTAGAGTCTCTAATAAGGCGGGAAACGTGAGAGTGCTCAGAACAAAAGAACTGTGTTTCCTACACACACGGACCATATCTAGTTCAACTCTGCTTCTGAAACTGATACAAACCACAGGCCCTCTAACATCCAATGCGTTTCAGTTAAGAGCGAGAAACGTGTGAGCTTCGTGTACAATATAGCTTCCTTTGAGCTGAAAAGTGACTGCGTTTACCTGAAACGAAGTCTCGCTTGTAGGAAGACACAGAGCCTGGCATTTAACTCCGTTTCTGAAGGGAAACACACAGCACACTTCTCATCCATGAAACACACTCTGCTTTAGAGCAAGAAGCACGCTCTTGCTTTCTAGAGTCTCTGATAAGGCGGGAAACGTGAGAGTGCTCAGAACAAAAGAACTGTGTTTCCTACACACACGGACCATATCTAGTTCAACTCTGCTTCTGAAACTGATACAAACCACAGGCCCTCTAACATCCAATGCGTTTCAGTTAAGAGCAAGAAACGTGTGAGCTTCGTGTACAATATAGCTTCGTTTGAGCTGAAAAGTGACTGCGTTTACCTGAAACGAAGTCTCGCTTGTAGGAAGACACAGAGCCTGCCATTTCACTCTGTTTCTGAATGGAAACACACAGCACACTTCTCATCCATGAAACACACTCTGCTTTAGAGCAAGAAGCACGCTCTTGCTTTCTAGAGTCTCTGATAAGGCGGGAAACGTGAGAGTGCTCAGAACAAAAGAACTGTGTTTCCTACACACACGGACCATATCTAGTTCAACTCTGCTTCTGAAACTGATACAAACCACAGGCCCTCTAACATCCAATGCGTTTCAGTTAAGAGCGAGAAACGTGTGAGCTTCGTGTACAATATAGCTTCGTTTGAGCTGAAAAGTGACTGCGTTTACCTGAAACGAAGTCTCGCTTGTAGGAAGACACAGAGCCTGGCATTTAACTCCGTTTCTGAATGGAAACACACAGCACACTTCTCATCCATGAAACACACTCAGCTTTAGAGCAAGAAGCACGCTCTTGCTTTCTAGAGTCTCTGATAAGGCGGGAAACGTGAGAGGGCTCAGAACAAAAGAACTGTGTTTCCTACACACACGGACCATATCTAGTTCAACTCTGCTTCTGAAACTGATACAAACCACAGGCCCTCTAACATCCAATGCGTTTCAGTTAAGAGCGAGAAACGTGTGAGCTTCGTGTACAATATAGCTTCCTTTGAGCTGAAAAGTGACTGCGTTTACCTGAAACGAAGTCTCGCTTGTAGGAAGACACAGAGCATGGCATTTAACTCCGTTTCTGAAGGGAAACACACAGCACACTTCTCATCCATGAAACACACGCTGCTTTAGAGCGAGAAGCACGCTCTTGCTTTCTAGAGTCTCTAATAAGGCGGGAAACGTGAGAGTGCTCAGAACAAAAGAACTGTGTTTCCTACACACACGGACCATATCTAGTTCAACTCTGCTTCTGAAACTGATACAAACCACAGGCCCTCTAACATCCAATGCGTTTCAGTTAAGAGCGAGAAACGTGTGAGCTTCGTGTACAATATAGCTTCCTTTGAGCTGAAAAGTGACTGCGTTTACCTGAAACGAAATCTCGCTTGTAGGAAGACACAGAGCCTGGCATTTCACTCCGTTTCTGAAGGGAAACACACAGCACACTTCTCATCCATGAAACACACTCTGCTTTAGAGCGAGAAGCACGCTCTTGCTTTCTAGAGTCTCTAATAAGGCGGGAAACGTGAGAGTGCTCAGAACAAAAGAACTGTGTTTCCTACACACGGACCATATCTAGTTCAACTCTGCTTCTGAAACTGATACAAACCACAGGCCCTCTAACATCCAATGCGTTTCAGTTAAGAGCGTGGAACGTGTGAGCATTGTGTACAATATAGCTTCGTTTGAGCTGAAAAGTGACTGCGTTTACCTGAAACGAAGTCTCGCTTGTAGGAAGACACAGAGCCTGGCATTTAACTCCGTTTCTGAAGGGAAACACACAGCACACTTCTCATCCATGAAACACACTCTGCTTTAGAGCAAGAAGCACGCTATTGCTTTCTAGAGTCTCTAATAAGGCGGGAAACATGAGAGTGCTCAGAACAATAGAACTGTGTTTCCTACACACACGGACCATATCTAGTTCAACTCTGCTTCTGAAACTGATACAAACCACAGGCCCTCTAACATCCAATGCGTTTCAGTTAAGAGCGAGAAACGTGTGAGCTTCGTGTACAATATAGCTTCGTTTGAGCTGAAAAGTGACTGCGTTTACCTGAAACGAAGTCTCGCTTGTAGGAAGACACAGAGCATGGCATTTAACACCGATTCTGAAGGGAAACACACAGCATACTTCTCATCCATGAAACACACGCTGCTTTAGAGCGAGAAGCACGCTCTTGCTTTCTAGAGTCTCTAATAAGGCGGGAAACGTGAGAGTGCTCAGAACAAAAGAACTGTGTTTCCTACACACACGGACCATATCTAGTTCAACTCTGCTTCTGAAACTGATACAAACCACAGGCCCTCTAACATCCAATGCGTTTCAGTTAAGAGCGAGAAACGTGTGAGCTTCGTGTACAATATAGCTTCGTTTGAGCTGAAAAGTGACTGCGTTTACCTGAAACGAAGTCTCGCTTGTAGGAAGACACAGAGCCTGGCATTTCACTCCGTTTCTGAAGGGAAAAACATAGCACACTTCTCATCCATGAAACACACTCTGCTTTAGAGCGAGAAGCACGCTCTTGCTTTCTAGAGTCTCGAATAAGGCGGGAAACGTGAGAGTGCTCAGAACAAAAGAACTGTGTTTCCTACACACGGACCATATCTAGTTCAACTCTGCTTCTGAAACTGATACAAACCACAGGCCCTCTAACATCCAATGCGTTTCAGTTAAGAGCGAGAAACGTGTGAGCTTTGTGTACAATATGCTTCGTTTGAGCTGAAAAGTGACTGCGTTTACCTGAAACGAAGTCTCGCTTGTAGGAAGACACAGAGCCTGGCATTTAACTCCGTTTCTGAAGGGAAACACACAGCACACTTCTCATCCATGAAACACACTCTGCTTTAGAGCAAGAAGCACGCTATTGCTTTCTAGAGTCTCTAATAAGGCGGGAAACATGAGAGTGCTCAGAAAAAAAGAACTGTGTTTCCTACACACACGGACCATATCTAGTTCAACTCTGCTTCTGAAACTGATACAAACCACAGGCCCTCTAACATCCAATGCGTTTCAGTTAAGAGCGAGAAACGTGTGAGCTTCGTGTACAATATAGCTTCCTTTGAGCTGAAAAGTGACTGCGTTTACCTGAAACGAAGTCTCGCTTGTAGGAAGACACAGAGCCTGGCATTTAACTCCGTTTCTGAAGGGAAACACACAGCACACTTCTCATCCATGAAACACACTCTGCTTTAGAGCAAGAAGCACGCTCTTGCTTTCTAGAGTCTCTGATAAGGCGGGAAACGTGAGAGTGCTCAGAACAAAAGAACTGTGTTTCCTACACACACGGACCATATCTAGTTCAACTCTGCTTCTGAAACTGATACAAACCACAGGCCCTCTAACATCCAATGCGTTTCAGTTAAGAGCGAGAAACGTGTGAGCTTCGTGTACAATATAGCTTCGTTTGAGCTGAAAAGTGACTGCGTTTACCTGAAACGAAGTCTCGCTTGTAGGAAGACACAGAGCCTGGCATTTAACTCCGTTTCTGAAGGGAAACACACAGCACACTTCTCATCCATGAAACACACTCTGCTTTAGAGCAAGAAGCACGCTCTTGCTTTCTAGAGTCTCTGATAAGGCGGGAAACGTGAGAGTGCTCAGAACAAAAGAACTGTGTTTCCTACACACGCGGACCATATCTAGTTCAACTCTGCTTCTGAAACTGATACAAACCACAGGCCCTCTAACATCCAATGCGTTTCAGTTAAGAGCGAGAAACGTGTGAGCTTCGTGTACAATATAGCTTCGTTTGAGCTGAAAAGTGACTGCGTTTACCTGAAACGAAGTCTCGCTTGTAGGAAGACACAGAGCCTGGCATTTAACTCCGTTTCTGAAGGGAAACACACAGCACACTTCTCATCCATGAAACACACGCTGCTTTAGAGCGAGAAGCACGCTCTTGCTTTCTAGAGTCTCTAATAAGGCGGGAAACGTGAGAGTGCTCAGAACAAAAGAACTGTGTTTCCTACACACACGGACCATATCTAGTTCAACTCTGCTTCTGAAACTGATACAAACCACAGGCCCTCTAACATCCAATGCGTTTCAGTTAAGAGCGAGAAACGTGTGAGCTTCGTGTACAATATAGCTTCGTTTGAGCTGAAAAGTGACTGCGTTTACCTGAAACGAAGTCTCGCTTGTAGGAAGACACAGAGCCTGGCATTTCACTCCGTTTCTGAAGGGAAACACACAGCACACTTCTCATCCATGAAACACACTCTGCTTTAGAGCGAGAAGCACGCTATTGCTTTCTAGAGTCTCGAATAAGGCGGGAAACATGAGAGTGCTCAGAACAAAAGAACTGTGTTTCCTACACACGGACCATATCTAGTTCAACTCTGCTTCTGAAACTGATACAAACCACAGGCCCTCTAACATCCAATGCGTTTCAGTTAAGAGCGAGAAACGTGTGAGCTTCGTGTACAATATAGCTTCGTTTGAGCTGAAAAGTGACTGCGTTTACCTGAAACGAAGTCTCGCTTGTAGGAAGACACAGAGCCTGGCATTTCACTCCGTTTCTGAAGGGAAACACACAGCACACTTCTCATCCATGAAACACACTCTGCTTTAGAGCAAGAAGCACGCTCTTGCTTTCTAGAGTCTCTGATAAGGCGGGAAACTTGAGAGTGCTCAGAACAAAAGAACTGTGTTTCCTACACACACGGACCATATCTAGTTCAACTCTGCTTCTGAAACTGATACAAACCACAGGCCCTCTAACATCCAATCCGTTTCAGTTAAGAGCGAGAAACGTGTGAGCTTCTTGTACAATATAGCTTCGTTTGAGCTGAAAAGTGACTGCGTTTACCTGAAACGAAGTCTCGCTTGTAGGAAGACACAGAGCCTGGCATTTAACTCCGTTTCTGAAGGGAAACACACAGCACACTTCTCATCCATGAAACACACTCTGCTTTAGAGCAAGAAGCACGCTCTTGCGTTCTAGAGTCTCTGATAAGGCGGGAAACGTGAGAGTGCTCAGAACAAAAGAACTGTGTTTCCTACACACACGGACCATATCTAGTTCAACTCTGCTTCTGAAACTGATACAAACCACAGGACCTCTAACATCCAATGCGTTTCAGTTAAGAGCGAGAAACGTGTGAGCTTCGTGTACAATATAGCTTCCTTTGAGCTGAAAAGTGACTGCGTTTACCTGAAACAAAGTCTTGCTTGTAGGAAGACACAGAGCATGGCATTTAACTCCGTTTCTGAAGGGAAACACACAGCACACTTCTCATCCATGAAACACACGCTGCTTTAGAGCAAGAAGCACGCTCTTGCTTTCTAGAGTCTCTAATAAGGCGGGAAACATGAGAGTGCTCAGAACAAAAGAACTGTGTTTCCTACACACACGGACCATATCTAGTTCAACTCTGCTTCTGAAACTGATACAAACCACAGGCCCTCTAACATCCAATGCGTTTCAGTTAAGAGCGAGAAACGTGTGAGCTTCGTGTACAATATAGCTTCGTTTGAGCTGAAAAGTGACTGCGTTTACCTGAAACGAAGTCTCGCTTGTAGGAAGACACAGAGCCTGGCATTTAACTCCGTTTCTGAAGGGAAACACACAGCACACTTCTCATCCATGAAACACACTCTGCTTTAGAGCAAGAAGCACGCTCTTGCTTTCTAGAGTCTCTGATAAGGCGGGAAACGTGAGAGTGCTCAGAACAAAAGAACTGTGTTTCCTACACACACGGACCATATCTAGTTCAACTCTGCTTCTGAAACTGATACAAACCACAGGCCCTCTAACATCCAATGCGTTTCAGTTAAGAGCGAGAAACGTGTGAGCTTCGTGTACAATATAGCTTCGTTTGAGCTGAAAAGTGACTGCGTTTACCTGAAACGAAGTCTCGCTTGTAGGAAGACACAGAGCCTGGCATTTAACTCCGTTTCTGAAGGGAAACACACAGCACACTTCTCATCCATGAAACACACTCTGCTTTAGAGCAAGAAGCACGCTCTTGCTTTCTAGAGTCTCTGATAAGGCGGGAAACGTGAGAGTGCTCAGAACAAAAGAACTGTGTTTCCTACACACGCGGACCATATCTAGTTCAACTCTGCTTCTGAAACTGATACAAACCACAGGCCCTCTAACATCCAATGCGTTTCAGTTAAGAGCGAGAAACGTGTGAGCTTCGTGTACAATATAGCTTCGTTTGAGCTGAAAAGTGACTGCGTTTACCTGAAACGAAGTCTCGCTTGTAGGAAGACACAGAGCCTGGCATTTAACTCCGTTTCTGAAGGGAAACACACAGCACACTTCTCATCCATGAAACACACGCTGCTTTAGAGCGAGAAGCACGCTCTTGCTTTCTAGAGTCTCTAATAAGGCGGGAAACGTGAGAGTGCTCAGAACAAAAGAACTGTGTTTCCTACACACACGGACCATATCTAGTTCAACTCTGCTTCTGAAACTGATACAAACCACAGGCCCTCTAACATCCAATGCGTTTCAGTTAAGAGCGAGAAACGTGTGAGCTTCGTGTACAATATAGCTTCGTTTGAGCTGAAAAGTGACTGCGTTTACCTGAAACGAAGTCTCGCTTGTAGGAAGACACAGAGCCTGGCATTTCACTCCGTTTCTGAAGGGAAACACACAGCACACTTCTCATCCATGAAACACACTCTGCTTTAGAGCGAGAAGCACGCTATTGCTTTCTAGAGTCTCGAATAAGGCGGGAAACGTGAGAGTGCTCAGAACAAAAGAACTGTGTTTCCTACACACGGACCATATCTAGTTCAACTCTGCTTCTGAAACTGATACAAACCACAGGCCCTCTAACATCCAATGCTTTTCAGTTAAGAGCGAGAAACGTGTGAGCTTCGTGTACAATATAGCTTCGTTTGAGCTGAAAAGTGACTGCGTTTACCTGAAACGAAGTCTCGCTTGTAGGAAGACACAGAGCCTGGCATTTCACTCCGTTTCTGAAGGGAAACACACAGCACACTTCTCATCCATGAAACACACTCTGCTTTAGAGCAAGAAGCACGCTCTTGCTTTCTAGAGTCTCTGATAAAGCGGGAAACTTGAGAGTGCTCAGAACAAAAGAACTGTGTTTCCTACACACACGGACCATATCTAGTTCAACTCTGCTTCTGAAACTGATACAAACCACAGGCCCTCTAACATCCAATCCGTTTCAGTTAAGAGCGAGAAACGTGTGAGCTTCTTGTACAATATAGCTTCGTTTGAGCTGAAAAGTGACTGCGTTTACCTGAAACGAAGTCTCGCTTGTAGGAAGACACAGAGCCTGGCATTTAACTCCGTTTCTGAAGGGAAACACACAGCACACTTCTCATCCATGAAACACACTCTGCTTTAGAGCAAGAAGCACGCTCTTGCGTTCTAGAGTCTCTGATAAGGCGGGAAACGTGAGAGTGCTCAGAACAAAAGAACTGTGTTTCCTACACACACGGACCATATCTAGTTCAACTCTGCTTCTGAAACTGATACAAACCACAGGACCTCTAACATCCAATGCGTTTCAGTTAAGAGCGAGAAACGTGTGAGCTTCGTGTACAATATAGCTTCGTTTGAGCTGAAAAGTGACTGCGTTTACCTGAAACGAAGTCTCGCTTGTAGGAAGACACAGAGCATGGCATTTAACTCCGTTTCTGAAGGGAAACACACAGCACACTTCTCATCCATGAAACACACGCTGCTTTAGAGCGAGAAGCACGCTCTTGCTTTCTAGAGTCTCTAATAAGGCGGGAAACATGAGAGTGCTCAGAACAAAAGAACTGTGTTTCCTACACACACGGACCATATCTAGTTCAACTCTGCTTCTGAAACTGATACAAACCACAGGCCCTCTAACATCCAATGCGTTTCAGTTAAGAGCGAGAAACGTGTGAGCTTCGTGTACAATATAGCTTCGTTTGAGCTGAAAAGTGACTGCGTTTACCTGAAACGAAGTCTCGCTTGTAGGAAGACACAGAGCCTGGCATTTAACTCCGTTTCTGAAGGGAAACACACAGCACACTTCTCATCCATGAAACACACTCTGCTTTAGAGCAAGAAGCACGCTCTTGCTTTCTAGAGTCTCTGATAAGGCGGGAAACGTGAGAGTGCTCAGAACAAAAGAACTGTGTTTCCTACACACACGGACCATATCTAGTTCAACTCTGCTTCTGAAACTGATACAAACCACAGGCCCTCTAACATCCAATGCGTTTCAGTTAAGAGCAAGAAACGTGTGAGCTTCGTGTACAATATAGCTTCGTTTGAGCTGAAAAGTGACTGCGTTTACCTGAAACGAAGTCTCGCTTGTAGGAAGACACAGAGCCTGCCATTTCACTCTGTTTCTGAATGGAAACACACAGCACACTTCTCATCCATGAAACACACTCTGCTTTAGAGCAAGAAGCACGCTCTTGCTTTCTAGAGTCTCTGATAAGGCGGGAAACGTGAGAGTGCTCAGAACAAAAGAACTGTGTTTCCTACACACACGGACCATATCTAGTTCAACTCTGCTTCTGAAACTGATACAAACCACAGGCCCTCTAACATCCAATGCGTTTCAGTTAAGAGCGAGAAACGTGTGAGCTTCGTGTACAATATAGCTTCGTTTGAGCTGAAAAGTGACTGCGTTTACCTGAAACGAAGTCTCGCTTGTAGGAAGACACAGAGCCTGGCATTTAACTCCGTTTCTGAATGGAAACACACAGCACACTTCTCATCCATGAAACACACTCAGCTTTAGAGCAAGAAGCACGCTCTTGCTTTCTAGAGTCTCTGATAAGGCGGGAAACGTGAGAGGGCTCAGAACAAAAGAACTGTGTTTCCTACACACACGGACCATATCTAGTTCAACTCTGCTTCTGAAACTGATACAAACCACAGGCCCTCTAACATCCAATGCGTTTCAGTTAAGAGCGAGAAACGTGTGAGCTTCGTGTACAATATAGCTTCCTTTGAGCTGAAAAGTGACTGCGTTTACCTGAAACGAAGTCTCGCTTGTAGGAAGACACAGAGCATGGCATTTAACTCCGTTTCTGAAGGGAAACACACAGCACACTTCTCATCCATGAAACACACGCTGCTTTAGAGCGAGAAGCACGCTCTTGCTTTCTAGAGTCTCTAATAAGGCGGGAAACGTGAGAGTGCTCAGAACAAAAGAACTGTGTTTCCTACACACACGGACCATATCTAGTTCAACTCTGCTTCTGAAACTGATACAAACCACAGGCCCTCTAACATCCAATGCGTTTCAGTTAAGAGCGAGAAACGTGTGAGCTTCGTGTACAATATAGCTTCCTTTGAGCTGAAAAGTGACTGCGTTTACCTGAAACGAAGTCTCGCTTGTAGGAAGACACAGAGCCTGGCATTTCACTCCGTTTCTGAAGGGAAACACACAGCACACTTCTCATCCATGAAACACACTCTGCTTTAGAGCGAGAAGCACGCTCTTGCTTTCTAGAGTCTCTAATAAGGCGGGAAACGTGAGAGTGCTCAGAACAAAAGAACTGTGTTTCCTACACACGGACCATATCTAGTTCAACTCTGCTTCTGAAACTGATACAAACCACAGGCCCTCTAACATCCAATGCGTTTCAGTTAAGAGCGTGGAACGTGTGAGCATTGTGTACAATATAGCTTCGTTTGAGCTGAAAAGTGACTGCGTTTACCTGAAACGAAGTCTCGCTTGTAGGAAGACACAGAGCCTGGCATTTAACTCCGTTTCTGAAGGGAAACACACAGCACACTTCTCATCCATGAAACACACTCTGCTTTAGAGCAAGAAGCACGCTATTGCTTTCTAGAGTCTCTAATAAGGCGGGAAACATGAGAGTGCTCAGAACAAAAGAACTGTGTTTCCTACACACACGGACCATATCTAGTTCAACTCTGCTTCTGAAACTGATACAAACCACAGGCCCTCTAACATCCAATGCGTTTCAGTTAAGAGCGAGAAACGTGTGAGCTTCGTGTACAATATAGCTTCGTTTGAGCTGAAAAGTGACTGCGTTTACCTGAAACGAAGTCTCGCTTGTAGGAAGACACAGAGCATGGCATTTAACTCCGTTTCTGAAGGGAAACACACAGCATACTTCTCATCCATGAAACACACGCTGCTTTAGAGCGAGAAGCACGCTCTTGCTTTCTAGAGTCTCTAATAAGGCGGGAAACGTGAGAGTGCTCAGAACAAAAGAACTGTGTTTCCTACACACACGGACCATATCTAGTTCAACTCTGCTTCTGAAACTGATACAAACCACAGGCCCTCTAACATCCAATGCGTTTCAGTTAAGAGCGAGAAACGTGTGAGCTTCGTGTACAATATAGCTTCGTTTGAGCTGAAAAGTGACTGCGTTTACCTGAAACGAAGTCTCGCTTGTAGGAAGACACAGAGCCTGGCATTTCACTCCGTTTCTGAAGGGAAAAACATAGCACACTTCTCATCCATGAAACACACTCTGCTTTAGAGCGAGAAGCACGCTCTTGCTTTCTAGAGTCTCGAATAAGGCGGGAAACGTGAGAGTGCTCAGAACAAAAGAACTGTGTTTCCTACACACGGACCATATCTAGTTCAACTCTGCTTCTGAAACTGATACAAACCACAGGCCCTCTAACATCCAATGCGTTTCAGTTAAGAGCGAGAAACGTGTGAGCTTTGTGTACAATATGCTTCGTTTGAGCTGAAAAGTGACTGCGTTTACCTGAAACGAAGTCTCGCTTGTAGGAAGACACAGAGCCTGGCATTTAACTCCGTTTCTGAAGGGAAACACACAGCACACTTCTCATCCATGAAACACACTCTGCTTTAGAGCAAGAAGCACGCTATTGCTTTCTAGAGTCTCTAATAAGGCGGGAAACATGAGAGTGCTCAGAAAAAAAGAACTGTGTTTCCTACACACACGGACCATATCTAGTTCAACTCTGCTTCTGAAACTGATACAAACCACAGGCCCTCTAACATCCAATGCGTTTCAGTTAAGAGCGAGAAACGTGTGAGCTTCGTGTACAATATAGCTTCGTTTGAGCTGAAAAGTGACTGCGTTTACCTGAAACGAAGTCTCGCTTGTAGGAAGACACAGAGCCTGGCATTTAACTCCGTTTCTGAAGGGAAACACACAGCACACTTCTCATCCATGAAACACACTCTGCTTTAGAGCAAGAAGCACGCTCTTGCTTTCTAGAGTCTCTGATAAGGCGGGAAACGTGAGAGTGCTCAGAACAAAAGAACTGTGTTTCCTACACACACGGACCATATCTAGTTCAACTCTGCTTCTGAAACTGATACAAACCACAGGCCCTCTAACATCCAATGCGTTTCAGTTAAGAGCGAGAAACGTGTGAGCTTCGTGTACAATATAGCTTCCTTTGAGCTGAAAAGTGACTGCGTTTACCTGAAACGAAGTCTCGCTTGTAGGAAGACACAGAGCCTGGCATTTAACTCCGTTTCTGAAGGGAAACACACAGCACACTTCTCATCCATGAAACACACTCTGCTTTAGAGCAAGAAGCACGCTCTTGCTTTCTAGAGTCTCTGATAAGGCGGGAAACGTGAGAGTGCTCAGAACAAAAGAACTGTGTTTCCTACACACACGGACCATATCTAGTTCAACTCTGCTTCTGAAACTGATACAAACCACAGGCCCTCTAACATCCAATGCGTTTCAGTTAAGAGCGAGAAACGTGTGAGCTTCGTGTACAATATAGCTTCGTTTGAGCTGAAAAGTGACTGCGTTTACCTGAAACGAAGTCTCGCTTGTAGGAAGACACAGAGCCTGGCATTTAACTCCGTTTCTGAAGGGAAAAACATAGCACACTTCTCATCCATGAAACACACTCTGCTTTAGAGCGAGAAGCACGCTCTTGCTTTCTAGAGTCTCGAATAAGGCGGGAAACGTGAGAGTGCTCAGAACAAAAGAACTGTGTTTCCTACACACGGACCATATCTAGTTCAACTCTGCTTCTGAAACTGATACAAACCACAGGCCCTCTAACATCCAATGCGTTTCAGTTAAGAGCGAGAAACGTGTGAGCTTTGTGTACAATATGCTTCGTTTGAGCTGAAAAGTGACTGCGTTTACCTGAAACGAAGTCTCGCTTGTAGGAAGACACAGAGCCTGGCATTTAACTCCGTTTCTGAAGGGAAACACACAGCACACTTCTCATCCATGAAACACACTCTGCTTTAGAGCAAGAAGCACGCTATTGCTTTCTAGAGTCTCTAATAAGGCGGGAAACATGAGAGTGCTCAGAAAAAAAGAACTGTGTTTCCTACACACACGGACCATATCTAGTTCAACTCTGCTTCTGAAACTGATACAAACCACAGGCCCTCTAACATCCAATGCGTTTCAGTTAAGAGCGAGAAACGTGTGAGCTTCGTGTACAATATAGCTTCGTTTGAGCTGAAAAGTGACTGCGTTTACCTGAAACGAAGTCTCGCTTGTAGGAAGACACAGAGCCTGGCATTTAACTCCGTTTCTGAAGGGAAACACACAGCACACTTCTCATCCATGAAACACACTCTGCTTTAGAGCAAGAAGCACGCTCTTGCTTTCTAGAGTCTCTGATAAGGCGGGAAACGTGAGAGTGCTCAGAACAAAAGAACTGTGTTTCCTACACACACGGACCATATCTAGTTCAACTCTGCTTCTGAAACTGATACAAACCACAGGCCCTCTAACATCCAATGCGTTTCAGTTAAGAGCGAGAAACGTGTGAGCTTCGTGTACAATATAGCTTCGTTTGAGCTGAAAAGTGAATGCGTTTACCTGAAACGAAGTCTCGCTTGTAGGAAGACACAGAGCCTGGCATTTAACTCCGTTTCTGAAGGGAAACACACAGCACACTTCTCATCCATGAAACACACTCTGCTTTAGAGCAAGAAGCACGCTCTTGCTTTCTAGAGTCTCTGATAAGGTGGGAAACGTGAGAGTGCTCAGAACAAAAGAACTGTGTTTCCTACACACACGGACCATATCTAGTTCAACTCTGCTTCTGAAACTGATACAAACCACAGGCCCTCTAACATCCAATGCGTTTCAGTTAAGAGCGAGAAACGTGTGAGCTTCGTGTACAATATAGCTTCGTTTGAGCTGAAAAGTGACTGCGTTTACCTGAAACGAAGTCTCGCTTGTAGGAAGACACAGAGCCTGGCATTTAACTCCGTTTCTGAAGGGAAACACACAGCACACTTCTCATCCATGAAACACACTCTGCTTTAGAGCAAGAAGCACGCTCTTGCTTTCTAGAGTCTCTGATAAGGCGGGAAACGTGAGAGTGCTCAGAACAAAAGAACTGTGTTTCCTACACACACGGACCATATCTAGTTCAACTCTGCTTCTGAAACTGATACAAACCACAGGCCCTCTAACATCCAATGCGTTTCAGTTAAGAGCGAGAAACGTGTGAGCTTCGTGTACAATATAGCTTCGTTTGAGCTGAAAAGTGACTGCGTTTACCTGAAACGAAGTCTCGCTTGTAGGAAGACACAGAGCATGGCATTTAACTCCGTTTCTGAAGGGAAACACACAGCACACTTCTCATCCATGAAACACACGCTGCTTTAGAGCGAGAAGCACGCTCTTGCTTTCTAGAGTCTCTAATAAGGCGGGAAACATGAGAGTGCTCAGAACAAAAGAACTGTGTTTCCTACACACACGGACCATATCTAGTTCAACTCTGCTTCTGAAACTGATACAAACCACAGGCCCTCTAACATCCAATGCGTTTCAGTTAAGAGCGAGAAACGTGTGAGCTTCGTGTACAATATAGCTTCGTTTGAGCTGAAAAGTGACTGCGTTTACCTGAAACGAAGTCTCACTTGTAGGAAGACACAGAGACTGGCATTTAACTCCGTTTCTGAAGGGAAACACACAGCACACTTCTCATCCATGAAACACACTCTGCTTTAGAGCAAGAAGCACGCTCTTGCTTTCTAGTCTCTGATAAGGCGGGAAACGTGAGAGTGCTCAGAACAAAAGAACTGTGTTTCCTACACACACGCACCATATCTAGTTCAACTCTGCTTCTGAAACTGATACAAACCACAGGCCCTCTAACATCCAATGCGTTTCAGTTAAGAGCGAGAAACGTGTGAGCTTCGTGTACAATATAGCTTCGTTTGAGCTGAAAAGTGACTGCGTTTACCTGAAACGAAGTCTCGATTGTAGGAAGACACAGAGCCTGGCATTTAACTCCGTTTCTGAAGGGAAACACACAGCACACTTCTCATCCATGAAACACACTCTGCTTTAGAGCAAGAAGCACGCTCTTGCTTTCTAGAGTCTCTGATAAGGCGGGAAACGTGAGAGTGCTCAGAACAAAAGAACTGTGTTTCCTACACACACGGACCATATCTAGTTCAACTCTGCTTCTGAAACTGATACAAACCACAGGCCCTCTAACATGCAATGCGTTTCAGTTAAGAGCAAGAAACGTGTGAGCTTCGTGTACAATATAGCTTCGTTTGAGCTGAAAAGTGACTGCGTTTACCTGAAACGAAGTCTCGCTTGTAGGAAGACACAGAGCCTGGCATTTCACTCTGTTTCTGAAGGGAAACACACAGCACACTTCTCATCCATGAAACACACTCTGCTTTAGAGCAAGAAGCACGCTCTTGCTTTCTAGAGTCTCTGATAAGGCAGGAAACGTGAGAGTGCTCAGAACAAAAGAACTGTGTTTCCTACACACACGGACCATATCTAGTTCAACTCTGCTTCTGAAACTGATACAAACCACAGGCCCTCTAACATCCAATGCGTTTCAGTTAAGAGCGAGAAACGTGTGAGCTTCGTGTACAATATAGCTTCGTTTGAGCTGAAAAGTGACTGCGTTTACCTGAAACGAAGTCTCGCTTGTAGGAAGACACAGAGCCTGGCATTTAACTCCGTTTCTGAAGGGAAACACACAGCACACTTCTCATCCATGAAACACACTCTGCTTTAGAGCAAGAAGCACGCTCTTGCTTTCTAGAGTCTCTGATAAGGCGGGAAACGTGAGAGTGCTCAGAACAAAAGAACTGTGTTTCCTACACACACGGACCATATCTAGTTCAACTCTGCTTCTGAAACTGATACAAACCACAGGCCCTCTAACATCCAATGCGTTTCAGTTAAGAGCAAGAAACGTGTGAGCTTCGTGTACAATATAGCTTCGTTTGAGCTGAAAAGTGACTGCGTTTACCTGAAACGAAGTCTCGCTTGTAGGAAGACACAGAGCCTGGCATTTCACTCTGTTTCTGAAGGGAAACACACAGCACACTTCTCATCCATGAAACACACTCTGCTTTAGAGCAAGAAGCACGCTCTTGCTTTCTAGAGTCTCTGATAAGGCAGGAAACGTGAGAGTGCTCAGAACAAAAGAACTGTGTTTCCTACACACACGGACCATATCTAGTTCAACTCTGCTTCTGAAACTGATACAAACCACAGGCCCTCTAACATCCAATGCGTTTCAGTTAAGAGCGAGAAACGTGTGAGCTTTGTGTACAATATAGCTTCGTTTGAGCTGAAAAGTGACTGCGTTTACCTGAAACGAAGTCTCGCTTCTAGGAAGACACAGAGCCTGGCATTTAACTCCGTTTCTGAATGGAAACACACAGCACACTTGTCATCCATGAAACACACTCTGCTTTAGAGCAAGAAGCACGCTCTTGCTTTCTAGAGTCTCTGATAAGGCGGGAAACGTGAGAGTGCTCAGAACAAAAGAACTGTGTTTCCTACACACACGGACCATATCTAGTTCAACTCTGCTTCTGAAACTGATACAAACCACAGGCCCTCTAACATCCAATGCGTTTCAGTTAAGAGCGAGAAACGTGTGAGCTTCCTGTACAATATAGCTTCCTTTGAGCTGAAAAGTGACTGCGTTTACCTGAAACGAAGTCTCGCTTGTAGGAAGACACAGAGCATGGCATTTAACTCCGTTTCTGAAGGGAAACACACAGCACACTTCTCATCCATGAAACACACGCTGCTTTAGAGCGAGAAGCACGCTCTTGCTTTCTAGAGTCTCTAATAAGGCGGGAAACGTGAGAGTGCTCAGAACAAAAGAACTGTGTTTCCTACACACACGGACCATATCTAGTTCAACTCTGCTTCTGAAACTGATACAAACCACAGGCCCTCTAACATCCAATGCGTTTCAGTTAAGAGCGAGAAACGTGTGAGCTTCGTGTACAATATAGCTTCGTTTGAGCTGAAAAGTGACTGCGTTTACCTGAAACGAAGTTTCGCTTGTAGGAAGACACAGAGCCTGGCATTTAACTCCGTTTCTGAAGGGAAACACACAGCACACTTCTCATCCATGAAACACACTCTGCTTTAGAGCAAGAAGCACGCTCTTGCTTTCTAGAGTCTCTGATAAGGCGGGAAACGTGAGAGTGCTCAGAACAAAAGAACTGTGTTTCCTACACACACGGACCATATCTAGTTCAACTCTGCTTCTGAAACTGATACAAACCACAGGCCCTCTAACATCCAATGCGTTTCAGTTAAGAGCGAGAAACGTGTGAGCTTCGTGTACAATATAGCTTCGTTTGAGCTGAAAAGTGACTGCGTTTACCTGAAACGAAGTCTCGCTTGTAGGAAGACACAGAGCCTGGCATTTCACTCCGTTTCTGAAGGGAAACACACAGCACACTTCTCATCCATGAAACACACTCTGCTTTAGAGCAAGAAGCACGCTCTTGCTTTCTAGAGTCTCTGATAAGGGGGGAAACGTGAGAGTGCTCAGAACAAAAGAACTGTGTTTCCTACACACACGGACCATATCTAGTTCAACTCTGCTTCTGAAACTGATACAAACCACAGGCCCTCTAACATCCAATGCGTTTCAGTTAAGAGCGAGAAACGTGTGAGCTTTGTGTACAATATAGCTTCGTTTGAGCTGAAAAGTGACTGCGTTTACCTGAAACGAAGTCTCGCTTGTAGGAAGACACAGAGCCTGGCATTTAACTCCGTTTCTGAAGGGAAACACAAAGCACACTTCTCATCCATGAAACACACTCTGCTTTAGAGCAAGAAGCACGCTCTTGCTTTCTAGAGTCTCTGATAAGGCGGGAAACGTGAGAGTGCTCCGAACAAAAGACCTGTGTTTCCTACACACACGGACCATATCTAGTTCAACTCTGCTTCTGAAACTGATACAAACCACAGGCCCTCTAACATCCAATGCGTTTCAGTTAAGAGCGAGAAACGTGTGATCTTCGTGTACAATATAGCTTCGTTTGAGCTGAAAAGTGACTGCGTTTACCTGAAACGAAGTCTCGCTTGTAGGAAGACACAGAGCCTGGCATTTAACTCCGTTTCTGAAGGGAAACACACAGCACACTTCTCATCCATGAAACACACTCTGCTTTAGAGCAAGAAGCACGCTCTTGCTTTCTAGAGTCTCGAATAAGGCGGGAAACGTGAGAGTGCTCAGAACAAAAGAACTGTGTTTCCTACACACGGACCATATCTAGTTCAACTCTGCTTCTGAAACTGATACAAACCACAGGCCCTCTAACATCCAATGCGTTTCAGTTAAGAGCGAGAAACGTGTGAGCTTTGTGTACAATATGCTTCCTTTGAGCTGAAAAGTGACTGCGTTTACCTGAAACGAAGTCTCGCTTGTAGGAAGACACAGAGCCTGGCATTTAACTCCGTTTCTGAAGGGAAACACACAGCACACTTCTCATCCATGAAACACACTCTGCTTTAGAGCAAGAAGCACGCTATTGCTTTCTAGAGTCTCTAATAAGGCGGGAAACATGAGAGTGCTCAGAAAAAAAGAACTGTGTTTCCTACACACACGGACCATATCTAGTTCAACTCTGCTTCTGAAACTGATACAAACCACAGGCCCTCTAACATCCAATGCGTTTCAGTTAAGAGCGAGAAACGTGTGAGCTTCGTGTACAATATAGCTTCGTTTGAGCTGAAAAGTGACTGCGTTTACCTGAAACGAAGTCTCGCTTGTAGGAAGACACAGAGCCTGGCATTTAACTCCGTTTCTGAAGGGAAACACACAGCACACTTCTCATCCATGAAACACACTCTGCTTTAGAGCAAGAAGCACGCTCTTGCTTTCTAGAGTCTCTGATAAGGCGGGAAACGTGAGAGTGCTCAGAACAAAAGAACTGTGTTTCCTACACACACGGACCATATCTAGTTCAACTCTGCTTCTGAAACTGATACAAACCACAGGCCCTCTAACATCCAATGCGTTTCAGTTAAGAGCGAGAAACGTGTGAGCTTCGTGTACAATATAGCTTCGTTTGAGCTGAAAAGTGACTGCGTTTACCTGAAACGAAGTCTCGCTTGTAGGAAGACACAGAGCCTGGCATTTAACTCCGTTTCTGAAGGGAAACACACAGCACACTTCTCATCCATGAAACACACTCTGCTTTAGAGCAAGAAGCACGCTCTTGCTTTCTAGAGTCTCTGATAAGGCGGGAAACGTGAGAGTGCTCAGAACAAAAGAACTGTGTTTCCTACACACACGGACCATATCTAGTTCAACTCTGCTTCTGAAACTGATACAAACCACAGGCCCTCTAACATCCAATGCGTTTCAGTTAAGAGCGAGAAACGTGTGAGCTTCGTGTACAATATAGCTTCGTTTGAGCTGAAAAGTGACTGCGTTTACCTGAAACGAAGTCTCGCTTGTAGGAAGACACAGAGCCTGGCATTTAACTCCGTTTCTGAATGGAAACACACAGCACACTTGTCATCCATGAAACACACTCTGCTTTAGAGCAAGAAGCACGCTCTTGCTTTCTAGAGTCTCTGATAAGGCGGGAAACGTGAGAGTGCTCAGAACAAAAGAACTGTGTTTCCTACACACACGGACCATATCTAGTTCAACTCTGCTTCTGAAACTGATACAAACCACAGGCCCTCTAACATCCAATGCGTTTCAGTTAAGAGCGAGAAACGTGTGAGCTTCCTGTACAATATAGCTTCCTTTGAGCTGAAAAGTGACTGCGTTTACCTGAAACGAAGTCTCGCTTGTAGGAAGACACAGAGCATGGCATTTAACTCCGTTTCTGAAGGGAAACACACAGCACACTTCTCATCCATGAAACACACGCTGCTTTAGAGCGAGAAGCACGCTCTTGCTTTCTAGAGTCTCTAATAAGGCGGGAAACGTGAGAGTGCTCAGAACAAAAGAACTGTGTTTCCTACACACACGGACCATATCTAGTTCAACTCTGCTTCTGAAACTGATACAAACCACAGGCCCTCTAACATCCAATGCGTTTCAGTTAAGAGCGAGAAACGTGTGAGCTTCGTGTACAATATAGCTTCGTTTGAGCTGAAAAGTGACTGCGTTTACCTGAAACGAAGTTTGGCTTGTAGGAAGACACAGAGCCTGGCATTTAACTCCGTTTCTGAAGGGAAACACACAGCACACTTCTCATCCATGAAACACACTCTGCTTTAGAGCAAGAAGCACGCTCTTGCTTTCTAGAGTCTCTGATAAGGCGGGAAACGTGAGAGTGCTCAGAACAAAAGAACTGTGTTTCCTACACACACGGACCATATCTAGTTCAACTCTGCTTCTGAAACTGATACAAACCACAGGCCCTCTAACATCCAATGCGTTTCAGTTAAGAGCGAGAAACGTGTGAGCTTCGTGTACAATATAGCTTCGTTTGAGCTGAAAAGTGACTGCGTTTACCTGAAACGAAGTCTCGCTTGTAGGAAGACACAGAGCCTGGCATTTCACTCCGTTTCTGAAGGGAAACACACAGCACACTTCTCATCCATGAAACACACTCTGCTTTAGAGCAAGAAGCACGCTCTTGCTTTCTAGAGTCTCTGATAAGGGGGGAAACGTGAGAGTGCTCAGAACAAAAGAACTGTGTTTCCTACACACACGGACCATATCTAGTTCAACTCTGCTTCTGAAACTGATACAAACCACAGGCCCTCTAACATCCAATGCGTTTCAGTTAAGAGCGAGAAACGTGTGAGCTTTGTGTACAATATAGCTTCGTTTGAGCTGAAAAGTGACTGCGTTTACCTGAAACGAAGTCTCGCTTGTAGGAAGACACAGAGCCTGGCATTTAACTCCGTTTCTGAAGGGAAACACAAAGCACACTTCTCATCCATGAAACACACTCTGCTTTAGAGCAAGAAGCACGCTCTTGCTTTCTAGAGTCTCTGATAAGGCGGGAAACGTGAGAGTGCTCCGAACAAAAGACCTGTGTTTCCTACACACACGGACCATATCTAGTTCAACTCTGCTTCTGAAACTGATACAAACCACAGGCCCTCTAACATCCAATGCGTTTCAGTTAAGAGCGAGAAACGTGTGATCTTCGTGTACAATATAGCTTCGTTTGAGCTGAAAAGTGACTGCGTTTACCTGAAACGAAGTCTCGCTTGTAGGAAGACACAGAGCCTGGCATTTAACTCCGTTTCTGAAGGGAAACACACAGCACACTTCTCATCCATGAAACACACTCTGCTTTAGAGCAAGAAGCACGCTCTTGCTTTCTAGAGTCTCGAATAAGGCGGGAAACGTGAGAGTGCTCAGAACAAAAGAACTGTGTTTCCTACACACGGACCATATCTAGTTCAACTCTGCTTCTGAAACTGATACAAACCACAGGCCCTCTAACATCCAATGCGTTTCAGTTAAGAGCGAGAAACGTGTGAGCTTTGTGTACAATATGCTTCCTTTGAGCTGAAAAGTGACTGCGTTTACCTGAAACGAAGTCTCGCTTGTAGGAAGACACAGAGCCTGGCATTTAACTCCGTTTCTGAAGGGAAACACACAGCACACTTCTCATCCATGAAACACACTCTGCTTTAGAGCAAGAAGCACGCTATTGCTTTCTAGAGTCTCTAATAAGGCGGGAAACATGAGAGTGCTCAGAAAAAAAGAACTGTGTTTCCTACACACACGGACCATATCTAGTTCAACTCTGCTTCTGAAACTGATACAAACCACAGGCCCTCTAACATCCAATGCGTTTCAGTTAAGAGCGAGAAACGTGTGAGCTTCGTGTACAATATAGCTTCGTTTGAGCTGAAAAGTGACTGCGTTTACCTGAAACGAAGTCTCGCTTGTAGGAAGACACAGAGCCTGGCATTTAACTCCGTTTCTGAAGGGAAACACACAGCACACTTCTCATCCATGAAACACACTCTGCTTTAGAGCAAGAAGCACGCTCTTGCTTTCTAGAGTCTCTGATAAGGCGGGAAACGTGAGAGTGCTCAGAACAAAATAACTGTGTTTCCTACACACACGGACCATATCTAGTTCAACTCTGCTTCTGAAACTGATACAAACCACAGGCCCTCTAACATCCAATGCGTTTCAGTTAAGAGCGAGAAACGTGTGAGCTTTGTGTACAATATAGCTTCGTTTGAGCTGAAAAGTGACTGCGTTTACCTGAAACGAAGTCTCGCTTGTAGGAAGACACAGAGCCTGGCATTTAACTCCGTTTCTGAAGGGAAACACACAGCACACTTCTCATCCATGAAACACACTCTGCTTTAGAGCAAGAAGCACGCTCTTGCTTTCTAGAGTCTCTGATAAGGCGGGAAACGTGAGAGTGCTCAGAACAAAAGAACTGTGTTTCCTACACACACGGACCATATCTAGTTCAACTCTGCTTCTGAAACTGATACAAACCACAGGCCCTCTAACATCCAATGCGTTTCAGTTTGAGCGAGAAACGTGTGAGCTTCGTGTACAATATAGCTTCGTTTGAGCTGAAAAGTGACTGCGTTTACCTGAAACGAAGTCTCGCTTGTAGGAAGACACAGAGCCTGGCATTTAACTCCGTTTCTGAAGGGAAACACACAGCACACTTCTCATCCATGAAACACACTCTGCTTTAGAGCAAGAAGCACGCTCTTGCTTTCTAGAGTCTCTGATAAGGCGGGAAACGTGAGAGTGCTCAGAACAAAAGAACTGTGTTTCCTACACACACGGACCATATCTAGTTCAACTCTGCTTCTGAAACTGATACAAACCACAGGCCCTCTAACATCCAATGCGTTTCAGTTAAGAGCGAGAAACGTGTGAGCTTCGTGTACAATATAGCTTCGTTTGAGCTGAAAAGTGACTGCGTTTACCTGAAACGAAGTCTCGCTTGTAGGAAGACACAGAGCATGGCATTTAACTCCGTTTCTGAAGGGAAACACACAGCACACTTCTCATCCATGAAACACACGCTGCTTTAGAGCGAGAAGCACGCTCTTGCTTTCTAGAGTCTCTAATAAGGCGGGAAACATGAGAGTGCTCAGAACAAAAGAACTGTGTTTCCTACACACGGACCATATCTAGTTCAACTCTGCTTCTGAAACTGATACAAACCACAGGCCCTCTAACATCCAATGCGTTTCAGTTAAGAGCGAGAAACGTGTGAGCTTCGTGTACAATATAGCTTCCTTTGAGCTGAAAAGTGACTGCGTTTACCTGAAACGAAGTCTCACTTGTAGGAAGACACAGAGCCTGGCATTTAACTCCGTTTCTGAAGGGAAACACACAGCACACTTCTCATCCATGAAACACACTCTGCTTTAGAGCAAGAAGCACGCTCTTGCTTTCTAGTCTCTGATAAGGCGGGAAACGTGAGAGTGCTCAGAACAAAAGAACTGTGTTTCCTACACACACGGACCATATCTAGTTCAACTCTGCTTCTGAAACTGATACAAACCACAGGCCCTCTAACATCCAATGCGTTTCAGTTAAGAGCGAGAAACGTGTGAGCTTCGTGTACAATATAGCTTCGTTTGAGCTGAAAAGTGACTGCGTTTACCTGAAACGAAGTCTCGCTTGTAGGAAGACACAGAGCCTGGCATTTAACTCCGTTTCTGAAGGGAAACACACAGCACACTTCTCATCCATGAAACACACTCTGCTTTAGAGCAAGAAGCACGCTCTTGCTTTCTAGAGTCTCTGATAAGGCGGGAAACGTGAGAGTGCTCAGAACAAAAGAACTGTGTTTCCTACACACACGGACCATATCTAGTTCAACTCTGCTTCTGAAACTGATACAAACCACAGGCCCTCTAACATCCAATGCGTTTCAGTTAAGAGCAAGAAACGTGTGAGCTTCGTGTACAATATAGCTTCGTTTGAGCTGAAAAGTGACTGCGTTTACCTGAAACGAAGTCTCGCTTGTAGGAAGACACAGAGCCTGGCATTTCACTCTGTTTCTGAAGGGAAACACACAGCACACTTCTCATCCATGAAACACACTCTGCTTTAGAGCAAGAAGCACGCTCTTGCTTTCTAGAGTCTCTGATAAGGCAGGAAACGTGAGAGTGCTCAGAACAAAAGAACTGTGTTTCCTACACACACGGACCATATCTAGTTCAACTCTGCTTCTGAAACTGATACAAACCACAGGCCCTCTAACATCCAATGCGTTTCAGTTAAGAGCGAGAAACGTGTGAGCTTCGTGTACAATATAGCTTCGTTTGAGCTGAAAAGTGACTGCGTTTACCTGAAACGAAGTCTCGCTTGTAGGAAGACACAGAGCCTGGCATTTAACTCCGTTTCTGAAGGGAAACACACAGCACACTTCTCATCCATGAAACACACTCTGCTTTAGAGCAAGAAGCACGCTCTTGCTTTCTAGAGTCTCTGATAAGGCGGGAAACGTGAGAGTGCTCAGAACAAAATAACTGTGTTTCCTACACACACGGACCATATCTAGTTCAACTCTGCTTCTGAAACTGATACAAACCACAGGCCCTCTAACATCCAATGCGTTTCAGTTAAGAGCGAGAAACGTGTGAGCTTCGTGTACAATATAGCTTCGTTTGAGCTGAAAAGTGACTGCGTTTACCTGAAACGAAGTCTCGCTTGTAGGAAGACACAGAGCCTGGCATTTAACTCCGTTTCTGAAGGGAAACACACAGCACACTTCTCATCCATGAAACACACTCTGCTTTAGAGCAAGAAGCACGCTCTTGCTTTCTAGAGTCTCTGATAAGGCGGGAAACGTGAGAGTGCTCAGAACAAAAGAACTGTGTTTCCTACACACACGGACCATATCTAGTTCAACTCTGCTTCTGAAACTGATACAAACCACAGGCCCTCTAACATCCAATGCGTTTCAGTTAAGAGCGAGAAACGTGTGAGCTTCGTGTACAATATAGCTTCGTTTGAGCTGAAAAGTGACTGCGTTTACCTGAAACGAAGTCTCGCTTGTAGGAAGACACAGAGCCTGGCATTTAACTCCGTTTCTGAAGGGAAACACACAGCACACTTCTCATCCATGAAACACACTCTGCTTTAGAGCAAGAAGCACGCTCTTGCTTTCTAGAGTCTCTGATAAGGCGGGAAACGTGAGAGTGCTCAGAACAAAAGAACTGTGTTTCCTACACACACGGACCATATCTAGTTCAACTCTGCTTCTGAAACTGATACAAACCACAGGCCCTCTAACATCCAATGCGTTTCAGTTAAGAGCGAGAAACGTGTGAGCTTCGTGTACAATATAGCTTCGTTTGAGCTGAAAAGTGACTGCGTTTACCTGAAACGAAGTCTCGCTTGTAGGAAGACACAGAGCATGGCATTTAACTCCGTTTCTGAAGGGAAACACACAGCACACTTCTCATCCATGAAACACACGCTGCTTTAGAGCGAGAAGCACGCTCTTGCTTTCTAGAGTCTCTAATAAGGCGGGAAACATGAGAGTGCTCAGAACAAAAGAACTGTGTTTCCTACACACACGGACCATATCTAGTTCAACTCTGCTTCTGAAACTGATACAAACCACAGGCCCTCTAACATCCAATGCGTTTCAGTTAAGAGCGAGAAACGTGTGAGCTTCGTGTACAATATAGCTTCCTTTGAGCTGAAAAGTGACTGCGTTTACCTGAAACGAAGTCTCACTTGTAGGAAGACACAGAGCCTGGCATTTAACTCCGTTTCTGAAGGGAAACACACAGCACACTTCTCATCCATGAAACACACTCTGCTTTAGAGCAAGAAGCACGCTCTTGCTTTCTAGTCTCTGATAAGGCGGGAAACGTGAGAGTGCTCAGAACAAAAGAACTGTGTTTCCTACACACACGGACCATATCTAGTTCAACTCTGCTTCTGAAACTGATACAAACCACAGGCCCTCTAACATCCAATGCGTTTCAGTTAAGAGCGAGAAACGTGTGAGCTTCGTGTACAATATAGCTTCGTTTGAGCTGAAAAGTGACTGCGTTTACCTGAAACGAAGTCTCGCTTGTAGGAAGACACAGAGCCTGGCATTTAACTCCGTTTCTGAAGGGAAACACACAGCACACTTCTCATCCATGAAACACACTCTGCTTTAGAGCAAGAAGCACGCTCTTGCTTTCTAGAGTCTCTGATAAGGCGGGAAACGTGAGAGTGCTCAGAACAAAAGAACTGTGTTTCCTACACACACGGACCATATCTAGTTCAACTCTGCTTCTGAAACTGATACAAACCACAGGCCCTCTAACATCCAATGCGTTTCAGTTAAGAGCAAGAAACGTGTGAGCTTCGTGTACAATATAGCTTCGTTTGAGCTGAAAAGTGACTGCGTTTACCTGAAACGAAGTCTCGCTTGTAGGAAGACACAGAGCCTGGCATTTCACTCTGTTTCTGAAGGGAAACACACAGCACACTTCTCATCCATGAAACACACTCTGCTTTAGAGCAAGAAGCACGCTCTTGCTTTCTAGAGTCTCTGATAAGGCAGGAAACGTGAGAGTGCTCAGAACAAAAGAACTGTGTTTCCTACACACACGGACCATATCTAGTTCAACTCTGCTTCTGAAACTGATACAAACCACAGGCCCTCTAACATCCAATGCGTTTCAGTTAAGAGCGAGAAACGTGTGAGCTTCGTGTACAATATAGCTTCGTTTGAGCTGAAAAGTGACTGCGTTTACCTGAAACGATGTCTCGCTTGTAGGAAGACACAGAGCCTGGCATTTAACTCCGTTTCTGAAGGGAAACACACAGCACACTTCTCATCCATGAAACACACTCTGCTTTAGAGCAAGAAGCACGCTCTTGCTTTCTAGAGTCTCTGATAAGGCGGGAAACGTGAGTGTGCTCAGAACAAAGAACTGTGTTTCCTACACACACGGACCATATCTAGTTCAACTCTGCTTCTGAAACTGATACAAACCACAGGCCCTCTAACATCCAATGCGTTTCAGTTAAGAGCGAGAAACGTGTGAGCTTCGTGTACAATATAGCTTCGTTTGAGCTGAAAAGTGACTGTGTTTACCTGAAACGAAGTCTCGCTTGTAGGAAGACACAGAGCCTGGCATTTAACTCCGTTTCTGAATGGAAACACACAGCACACTTCTCATCCATGAAACACACTCTGCTTTAGAGCAAGAAGCACGCTCTTGCTTTCTAGAGTCTCTGATAAGGCGGGAAACGTGAGAGTGCTCAGAACAAAAGAACTGTGTTTCCTACACACACGGACCATATCTAGTTCAACTCTGCTTCTGAAACTGATACAAACCACAGGCCCTCTAACATCCAATGCGTTTCAGTTAAGAGCGAGAAACGTGTGAGCTTCCTGTACAATATAGCTTCCTTTGAGCTGAAAAGTGACTGCGTTTACCTGAAACGAAGTCTCGCTTGTAGGAAGACACAGAGCATGGCATTTAACTCCGTTTCTGAAGGGAAACACACAGCACACTTCTCATCCATGAAACACACGCTGCTTTAGAGCGAGAAGCACGCTCTTGCTTTCTAGAGTCTCTAATAAGGCGGGAAACGTGAGAGTGCTCAGAACAAAAGAACTGTGTTTCCTACACACACGGACCATATCTAGTTCAACTCTGCTTCTGAAACTGATACAAACCACAGGCCCTCTAACATCCAATGCGTTTCAGTTAAGAGCGAGAAACGTGTGAGCTTCGTGTACAATATAGCTTCGTTTGAGCTGAAAAGTGACTGCGTTTACCTGAAACGAAGTCTCGCTTGTAGGAAGACACAGAGCCGGGCATTTAACTCCGTTTCTGAAGGGAAACACACAGCACACTTCTCATCCATGAAACACACTCTGCTTTAGAGCGAGAAGCACGCTCTTGCTTTCTAGAGTCTCTAATAAGGCGGGAAACGTGAGAGTGCTCAGAACAAAAGAACTGTGTTCCTACACACGGACCATATCTAGTTCAACTCTGCTTCTGAAACTGATACAAACCACAGGCCCTCTAACATCCAATGCGTTTCAGTTAAGAGCGAGAAACGTGTGAGCTTTGTGTACAATATAGCTTCGTTTGAGCTGAAAAGTGACTGCGTTTACCTGAAACGAAGTCTCGCTTGTAGGAAGACACAGAGCCTGGCATTTAACTTCGTTTCTGAAGGGAAACACACAGCACACTTCTCATCCATGAAACACACTCTGCTTTAGAGCAAGAAGCACGCTATTGCTTTCTAGAGTCTCTAATAAGGCGGGAAACATGAGAGTGCTCAGAAAAAAAGAACTGTGTTTCCTACACACACGGACCATATCTAGTTCAACTCTGCTTCTGAAACTGATACAAACCACAGGCCCTCTAACATCCAATGCGTTTCAGTTAAGAGCGAGAAACGTGTGAGCTTCGTGTACAATATAGCTTCGTTTGAGCTGAAAGTGACTGCGTTTACCTGAAACGAAGTCTCGCTTGTAGGAAGACACAGAGCCTGGCATTTAACTCCGTTTCTGAAGGGAAACACACAGCACACTTCTCATCCATGAAACACACTCTGCTTTAGAGCAAGAAGCACGCTCTTGCTTTCTAGAGTCTCTGATAAGGCGGGAAACGTGAGAGTGCTCAGAACAAAAGAACTGTGTTTCCTACACACACGGACCATATCTAGTTCAACTCTGCTTCTGAAACTGATACAAACCACAGGCCCTCTAACATCCAATGCGTTTCAGTTAAGAGCGAGAAACGTGTGAGCTTCGTGTACAATATAGCTTTGTTTGAGCTGAAAAGTGACTGCGTTTACCTAAAACGAAGTCGCTTGTAGGAAGACACAGAGCCTGGCATTTAACTCCGTTTCTGAAGGGAAACACACAGCACACTTCTCATCCATGAAACACACTCTGCTTTAGAGCAAGAAGCACGCTCTTGCTTTCTAGTCTCTGATAAGGCGGGAAACGTGAGAGTGCTCAGAACAAAAGAACTGTGTTTCCTACACACACGGACCATATCTAGTTCAACTCTGCTTCTGAAACTGATACAAACCACAGGCCCTCTAACATCCAATGCGTTTCAGTTAAGAGCGAGAAACGTGTGAGCTTCGTGTACAATATAGCTTCGTTTGAGCTGAAAAGTGACTGCGTTTACCTGAAACGAAGTCTCGCTTGTAGGAAGACACAGAGCCTGGCATTTAACTCCGTTTCTGAAGGGAAACACACAGCACACTTCTCATCCATGAAACACACTCTGCTTTAGAGCAAGAAGCACGCTCTTGCTTTCTAGAGTCTCTGATAAGGCGGGAAACGTGAGAGTGCTCAGAACAAAAGAACTGTGTTTCCTACACACACGGACCATATCTAGTTCAACTCTGCTTCTGAAACTGATACAAACCACAGGCCCTCTAACATCCAATGCGTTTCAGTTAAGAGCAAGAAACGTGTGAGCTTCGTGTACAATATAGCTTCGTTTGAGCTGAAAAGTGACTGCGTTTACCTGAAACGAAGTCTCGCTTGTAGGAAGACACAGAGCCTGGCATTTCACTCTGTTTCTGAAGGGAAACACACAGCACACTTCTCATCCATGAAACACACTCTGCTTTAGAGCAAGAAGCACGCTCTTGCTTTCTAGAGTCTCTGATAAGGCAGGAAACGTGAGAGTGCTCAGAACAAAAGAACTGTGTTTCCTACACACACGGACCATATCTAGTTCAACTCTGCTTCTGAAACTGATACAAACCACAGGCCCTCTAACATCCAATGCGTTTCAGTTAAGAGCGAGAAACGTGTGAGCTTCGTGTACAATATAGCTTCGTTTGAGCTGAAAAGTGACTGCGTTTACCTGAAACGATGTCTCGCTTGTAGGAAGACACAGAGCCTGGCATTTAACTCCGTTTCTGAAGGGAAACACACAGCACACTTCTCATCCATGAAACACACTCTGCTTTAGAGCAAGAAGCACGCTCTTGCTTTCTAGAGTCTCTGATAAGGCGGGAAACGTGAGTGTGCTCAGAACAAAGAACTGTGTTTCCTACACACACGGACCATATCTAGTTCAACTCTGCTTCTGAAACTGATACAAACCACAGGCCCTCTAACATCCAATGCGTTTCAGTTAAGAGCGAGAAACGTGTGAGCTTCGTGTACAATATAGCTTCGTTTGAGCTGAAAAGTGACTGTGTTTACCTGAAACGAAGTCTCGCTTGTAGGAAGACACAGAGCCTGGCATTTAACTCCGTTTCTGAATGGAAACACACAGCACACTTCTCATCCATGAAACACACTCTGCTTTAGAGCAAGAAGCACGCTCTTGCTTTCTAGAGTCTCTGATAAGGCGGGAAACGTGAGAGTGCTCAGAACAAAAGAACTGTGTTTCCTACACACACGGACCATATCTAGTTCAACTCTGCTTCTGAAACTGATACAAACCACAGGCCCTCTAACATCCAATGCGTTTCAGTTAAGAGCGAGAAACGTGTGAGCTTCCTGTACAATATAGCTTCCTTTGAGCTGAAAAGTGACTGCGTTTACCTGAAACGAAGTCTCGCTTGTAGGAAGACACAGAGCATGGCATTTAACTCCGTTTCTGAAGGGAAACACACAGCACACTTCTCATCCATGAAACACACGCTGCTTTAGAGCGAGAAGCACGCTCTTGCTTTCTAGAGTCTCTAATAAGGCGGGAAACGTGAGAGTGCTCAGAACAAAAGAACTGTGTTTCCTACACACACGGACCATATCTAGTTCAACTCTGCTTCTGAAACTGATACAAACCACAGGCCCTCTAACATCCAATGCGTTTCAGTTAAGAGTGAGAAACGTGTGAGCTTCGTGTACAATATAGCTTCGTTTGAGCTGAAAAGTGACTGCGTTTACCTGAAACGAAGTCTCGCTTGTAGGAAGACACAGAGCCGGGCATTTAACTCCGTTTCTGAAGGGAAACACACAGCACACTTCTCATCCATGAAACACACTCTGCTTTAGAGCGAGAAGCACGCTCTTGCTTTCTAGAGTCTCTAATAAGGCGGGAAACGTGAGAGTGCTCAGAACAAAAGAACTGTGTTCCTACACACGGACCATATCTAGTTCAACTCTGCTTCTGAAACTGATACAAACCACAGGCCCTCTAACATCCAATGCGTTTCAGTTAAGAGCGAGAAACGTGTGAGCTTTGTGTACAATATAGCTTCGTTTGAGCTGAAAAGTGACTGCGTTTACCTGAAACGAAGTCTCGCTTGTAGGAAGACACAGAGCCTGGCATTTAACTTCGTTTCTGAAGGGAAACACACAGCACACTTCTCATCCATGAAACACACTCTGCTTTAGAGCAAGAAGCACGCTATTGCTTTCTAGAGTCTCTAATAAGGCGGGAAACATGAGAGTGCTCAGAAAAAAAGAACTGTGTTTCCTACACACACGGACCATATCTAGTTCAACTCTGCTTCTGAAACTGATACAAACCACAGGCCCTCTAACATCCAATGCGTTTCAGTTAAGAGCGAGAAACGTGTGAGCTTCGTGTACAATATAGCTTCGTTTGAGCTGAAAGTGACTGCGTTTACCTGAAACGAAGTCTCGCTTGTAGGAAGACACAGAGCCTGGCATTTAACTCCGTTTCTGAAGGGAAACACACAGCACACTTCTCATCCATGAAACACACTCTGCTTTAGAGCAAGAAGCACGCTCTTGCTTTCTAGAGTCTCTGATAAGGCGGGAAACGTGAGAGTGCTCAGAACAAAAGAACTGTGTTTCCTACACACACGGACCATATCTAGTTCAACTCTGCTTCTGAAACTGATACAAACCACAGGCCCTCTAACATCCAATGCGTTTCAGTTAAGAGCGAGAAACGTGTGAGCTTCGTGTACAATATAGCTTCCTTTGAGCTGAAAAGTGACTGCGTTTACCTGAAACGAAGTCTCGCTTGTAGGAAGACACAGAGCATGGCATTTAACTCCGTTTCTGAAGGGAAACACACAGCACACTTCTCATCCATGAAACACACGCTGCTTTAGAGCGAGAAGCACGCTCTTGCTTTCTAGAGTCTCTAATAAGGCGGGAAACATGAGAGTGCTCAGAACAAAAGAACTGTGTTTCCTACACACACGGACCATATCTAGTTCAACTCTGCTTCTGAAACTGATACAAACCACAGGCCCTCTAACATCCAATGCGTTTCAGTTAAGAGCGAGAAACGTGTGAGCTTCGTGTACAATATAGCTTCGTTTGAGCTGAAAAGTGACTGCGTTTACCTGAAACGAAGTCTCACTTGTAGGAAGACACAGAGCCTGGCATTTAACTCCGTTTCTGAAGGGAAACACACAGCACACTTCTCATCCATGAAACACACTCTGCTTTAGAGCAAGAAGCACGCTCTTGCTTTCTAGTCTCTGATAAGGCGGGAAACGTGAGAGTGCTCAGAACAAAAGAACTGTGTTTCCTACACACACGGACCATATCTAGTTCAACTCTGCTTCTGAAACTGATACAAACCACAGGCCCTCTAACATCCAATGCGTTTCAGTTAAGAGCGAGAAACGTGTGAGCTTCGTGTACAATATAGCTTCGTTTGAGCTGAAAAGTGACTGCGTTTACCTGAAACGAAGTCTCGCTTGTAGGAAGACACAGAGCCTGGCATTTAACTCCGTTTCTGAAGGGAAACACACAGCACACTTCTCATCCATGAAACACACTCTGCTTTAGAGCAAGAAGCACGCTCTTGCTTTCTAGAGTCTCTGATAAGGCGGGAAACGTGAGAGTGCTCAGAACAAAAGAACTGTGTTTCCTACACACACGGACCATATCTAGTTCAACTCTGCTTCTGAAACTGATACAAACCACAGGCCCTCTAACATCCAATGCGTTTCAGTTAAGAGCAAGAAACGTGTGAGCTTCGTGTACAATATAGCTTCGTTTGAGCTGAAAAGTGACTGCGTTTACCTGAAACGAAGTCTCGCTTGTAGGAAGACACAGAGCCTGGCATTTCACTCTGTTTCTGAAGGGAAACACACAGCACACTTCTCATCCATGAAACACACTCTGCTTTAGAGCAAGAAGCACGCTCTTGCTTTCTAGAGTCTCTGATAAGGCAGGAAACGTGAGAGTGCTCAGAACAAAAGAACTGTGTTTCCTACACACACGGACCATATCTAGTTCAACTCTGCTTCTGAAACTGATACAAACCACAGGCCCTCTAACATCCAATGCGTTTCAGTTAAGAGCGAGAAACGTGTGAGCTTCGTGTACAATATAGCTTCGTTTGAGCTGAAAAGTGACTGCGTTTACCTGAAACGAAGTCTCGCTTGTAGGAAGACACAGAGCCTGGCATTTAACTCCGTTTCTGAAGGGAAACACACAGCACACTTCTCATCCATGAAACACACTCTGCTTTAGAGCAAGAAGCACGCTCTTGCTTTCTAGAGTCTCTGATAAGGCGGGAAACGTGAGTGTGCTCAGAACAAAGAACTGTGTTTCCTACACACACGGACCATATCTAGTTCAACTCTGCTTCTGAAACTGATACAAACCACAGGCCCTCTAACATCCAATGCGTTTCAGTTAAGAGCGAGAAACGTGTGAGCTTCGTGTACAATATAGCTTCGTTTGAGCTGAAAAGTGACTGTGTTTACCTGAAACGAAGTCTCGCTTGTAGGAAGACACAGAGCCTGGCATTTAACTCCGTTTCTGAATGGAAACACACAGCACACTTCTCATCCATGAAACACACTCTGCTTTAGAGCAAGAAGCACGCTCTTGCTTTCTAGAGTCTCTGATAAGGCGGGAAACGTGAGAGTGCTCAGAACAAAAGAACTGTGTTTCCTACACACACGGACCATATCTAGTTCAACTCTGCTTCTGAAACTGATACAAACCACAGGCCCTCTAACATCCAATGCGTTTCAGTTAAGAGCGAGAAACGTGTGAGTTTCGTGTACAATATAGCTTCGTTTGAGCTGAAAAGTGACTGCATTTACCTGAAACGAAGTCTCACTTGTAGGAAGACACAGAGCCTGGCATTTAACTCCGTTTCTGAAGGGAAACACACAGCACACTTCTCATCCATGAAACACACTCTGCTTTAGAGCAAGAAGCACGCTCTTGCTTTCTAGTCTCTGATAAGGCGGGAAACGTGAGAGTGCTCAGAACAAAAGAACTGTGTTTCCTACACACACGGACCATATCTAGTTCAACTCTGCTTCTGAAACTGATACAAACCACAGGCCCTCTAACATCCAATGCGTTTCAGTTAAGAGCGAGAAACGTGTGAGCTTCGTGTACAATATAGCTTCGTTAGAGCTGAAAAGTGACTGCGTTTACCTGAAACGAAGTCTCGCTTGTAGGAAGACACAGAGCCTGGCATTTAACTCCGTTTCTGAAGGGAAACACACAGCACACTTCTCATCCATGAAACACACTCTGCTTTAGAGCAAGAAGCACGCTCTTGCTTTCTAGAGTCTCTGATAAGGCGGGAAACGTGAGAGTGCTCAGAACAAAAGAACTGTGTTTCCTACACACACGGACCATATCTAGTTCAACTCTGCTTCTGAAACTGATACAAACCACAGGCCCTCTAACATCCAATGCGTTTCAGTTAAGAGCAAGAAACGTGTGAGCTTCGTGTACAATATAGCTTCGTTTGAGCTGAAAAGTGACTGCGTTTACCTGAAACGAAGTCTCGCTTGTAGGAAGACACAGAGCCTGGCATTTCACTCTGTTTCTGAAGGGAAACACACAGCACACTTCTCATCCATGAAACACACTCTGCTTTAGAGCAAGAAGCACGCTCTTGCTTTCTAGAGTCTCTGATAAGGCAGGAAACGTGAGAGTGCTCAGAACAAAAGAACTGTGTTTCCTACACACACGGACCATATCTAGTTCAACTCTGCTTCTGAAACTGATACAAACCACAGGCCCTCTAACATCCAATGCGTTTCAGTTAAGAGCGAGAAACGTGTGAGCTTCGTGTACAATATAGCTTCGTTTGAGCTGAAAAGTGACTGCGTTTACCTGAAACGAAGTCTCGCTTGTAGGAAGACACAGAGCCTGGCATTTAACTCCGTTTCTGAAGGGAAACACACAGCACACTTCTCATCCATGAAACACACTCTGCTTTAGAGCAAGAAGCACGCTCTTGCTTTCTAGAGTCTCTGATAAGGCGGGAAATGTGAGTGTGCTCAGAACAAAGAACTGTCTTTCCTACACACACGGACCATATCTAGTTCAACTCTGCTTCTTAAACTGATACAAACCACAGGCCCTCTAACATCCAATGCGTTTCAGTTAAGAGCGAGAAACGTGTGAGCTTCGTGTACAATATAGCTTCGTTTGAGCTGAAAAGTGACTGTGTTTACCTGAAACGAAGTCTCGCTTGTAGGAAGACACAGAGCCTGGCATTTAACTCCGTTTCTGAATGGAAACACACAGCACACTTCTCATCCATGAAACACACTCTGCTTTAGAGCAAGAAGCACGCTCTTGCTTTCTAGAGTCTCTGATAAGGCGGGAAACGTGAGAGTGCTCAGAACAAAAGAACTGTGTTTCCTACACACACGGACCATATCTAGTTCAACTCTGCTTCTGAAACTGATACAAACCACAGGCCCTCTAACATCCAATGCGTTTCAGTTAAGAGCGAGAAACGTGTGAGCTTCCTGTACAATATAGCTTCCTTTGAGCTGAAAAGTGACTGCGTTTACCTGAAACGAAGTCTCGCTTGTAGGAAGACACAGAGCATGGCATTTAACTCCGTTTCTGAAGGGAAACACACAGCACACTTCTCATCCATGAAACACACGCTGCTTTAGAGCGAGAAGCACGCTCTTGCTTTCTAGAGTCTCTAATAAGGCGGGAAACGTGAGAGTGCTCAGAACAAAAGAACTGTGTTTCCTACACACACGGACCATATCTAGTTCAACTCTGCTTCTGAAACTGATACAAACCACAGGCCCTCTAACATCCAATGCGTTTCAGTTAAGAGCGAGAAACGTGTGAGCTTTGTGTACAATATAGCTTCGTTTGAGCTGAAAAGTGACTGCGTTTACCTGAAACGAAGTCTCGCTTGTAGGAAGACACAGAGCCTGGCATTTAACTTCGTTTCTGAAGGGAAACACACAGCACACTTCTCATCCATGAAACACACTCTGCTTTAGAGCAAGAAGCACGCTATTGCTTTCTAGAGTCTCTAATAAGGCGGGAAACATGAGAGTGCTCAGAAAAAAAGAACTGTGTTTCCTACACACACGGACCATATCTAGTTCAACTCTGCTTCTGAAACTGATACAAACCACAGGCCCTCTAACATCCAATGCGTTTCAGTTAAGAGCGAGAAACGTGTGAGCTTCGTGTACAATATAGCTTCGTTTGAGCTGAAAAGTGACTGCGTTTACCTGAAACGAAGTCTCGCTTGTAGGAAGACACAGAGCCTGGCATTTAACTCCGTTTCTGAAGGGAAACACACAGCACACTTCTCATCCATGAAACACACTCTGCTTTAGAGCAAGAAGCACGCTCTTGCTTTCTAGAGTCTCTGATAAGGCGGGAAACGTGAGAGTGCTCAGAACAAAAGAACTGTGTTTCCTACACACACGGACCATATCTAGTTCAACTCTGCTTCTGAAACTGATACAAACCACAGGCCCTCTAACATCCAATGCGTTTCAGTTAAGAGCGAGAAACGTGTGAGCTTCGTGTACAATATAGCTTCATTTGAGCTGAAAAGTGACTGCGTTTACCTGAAACGAAGTTTCGCTTGTAGGAAGACACAGAGCCTGGCATTTAACTCCGTTTCTGAAGGGAAACACACAGCACACTTCTCATCCATGAAACACACTCTGCTTTAGAGCAAGAAGCACGCTCTTGCTTTCTAGAGTCTCTGATAAGGGGGGAAACGTGAGAGTGCTCAGAACAAAAGAACTGTGTTTCCTACACACACGGACCATATCTAGTTCAACTCTGCTTCTGAAACTGATACAAACCACAGGCCCTCTAACATCCAATGCGTTTCAGTTAAGAGCAAGAAACGTGTGAGCTTTGTGTACAATATAGCTTCGTTTGAGCTGAAAAGTGACTGCGTTTACCTGAAACGAAGTCTCGCTTGTAGGAAGACACAGAGCCTGGCATTTAACTCCGTTTCTGAAGGGAAACACAAAGCACACTTCTCATCCATGAAACACACTCTGCTTTAGAGCAAGAAGCACGCTCTTGCTTTCTAGAGTCTCTGATAAGGCGGGAAACGTGAGAGTGCTCCGAACAAAAGAACTGTGTTTCCTACACACACGGACCATATCTAGTTCAACTCTGCTTCTGAAACTGATACAAACCACAGGCCCTCTAACATCCAATGCGTTTCAGTTAAGAGCAAGAAACGTGTGAGCTTCGTGTACAATATAGCTTCGTTTGAGCTGAAAAGTGACTGCGTTTACCTGAAACGAAGTCTCGCTTGTAGGAAGACACAGAGCCTGGCATTTCACTCTGTTTCTGAAGGGAAACACACAGCACACTTCTCATCCATGAAACACACTCTGCTTTAGAGCAAGAAGCACGCTCTTGCTTTCTAGAGTCTCTGATAAGGCAGGAAACCTGAGAGTGCTCAGAACAAAAGAACTGTGTTTCCTACACACACGGACCATATCTAGTTCAACTCTGCTTCTGAAACTGATACAAACCACAGGCCCTCTAACATCCAATGCGTTTCAGTTAAGAGCGAGAAACGTGTGAGCTTCGTGTACAATATAGCTTCGTTTGAGCTGAAAAGTGACTGCGTTTACCTGAAACGAAGTCTCGCTTGTAGGAAGACACAGAGCCTGGCATTTAACTCCGTTTCTGAAGGGAAACACACAGCACACTTCTCATCCATGAAACACACTCTGCTTTAGAGCAAGAAGCACGCTCTTGCTTTCTAGAGTCTCTGATAAGGCGGGAAACGTGAGTGTGCTCAGAACAAAGAACTGTGTTTCCTACACACACGGACCATATCTAGTTCAACTCTGCTTCTGAAACTGATACAAACCACAGGCCCTCTAACATCCAATGCGTTTCAGTTAAGAGCGAGAAACGTGTGAGCTTCGTGTACAATATAGCTTCGTTTGAGCTGAAAAGTGACTGTGTTTACCTGAAACGAAGTCTCGCTTGTAGGAAGACACAGAGCCTGGCATTTAACTCCGTTTCTGAATGGAAACACACAGCACACTTCTCATCCATGAAACACACTCTGCTTTAGAGCAAGAAGCACGCTCTTGCTTTCTAGAGTCTCTGATAAGGCGGGAAACGTGAGAGTGCTCAGAACAAAAGAACTGTGTTTCCTACACACACGGACCATATCTAGTTCAACTCTGCTTCTGAAACTGATACAAACCACAGGCCCTCTAACATCCAATGCGTTTCAGTTAAGAGCGAGAAACGTGTGAGTTTCGTGTACAATATAGCTTCGTTTGAGCTGAAAAGTGACTGCGTTTACCTGAAACGAAGTCTCACTTGTAGGAAGACACAGAGCCTGGCATTTAACTCCGTTTCTGAAGGGAAACACACAGCACACTTCTCATCCATGAAACACACTCTGCTTTAGAGCAAGAAGCACGCTCTTGCTTTCTAGTCTCTGATAAGGCGGGAAACGTGAGAGTGCTCAGAACAAAAGAACTGTGTTTCCTACACACACGGACCATATCTAGTTCAACTCTGCTTCTGAAACTGATACAAACCACAGGCCCTCTAACATCCAATGCGTTTCAGTTAAGAGCGAGAAACGTGTGAGCTTCGTGTACAATATAGCTTCGTTAGAGCTGAAAAGTGACTGCGTTTACCTGAAACGAAGTCTCGCTTGTAGGAAGACACAGAGCCTGGCATTTAACTCCGTTTCTGAAGGGAAACACACAGCACACTTCTCATCCATGAAACACACTCTGCTTTAGAGCAAGAAGCACGCTCTTGCTTTCTAGAGTCTCTGATAAGGCGGGAAACGTGAGAGTGCTCAGAACAAAAGAACTGTGTTTCCTACACACACGGACCATATCTAGTTCAACTCTGCTTCTGAAACTGATACAAACCACAGGCCCTCTAACATCCAATGCGTTTCAGTTAAGAGCAAGAAACGTGTGAGCTTCGTGTACAATATAGCTTCGTTTGAGCTGAAAAGTGACTGCGTTTACCTGAAACGAAGTCTCGCTTGTAGGAAGACACAGAGCCTGGCATTTCACTCTGTTTCTGAAGGGAAACACACAGCACACTTCTCATCCATGAAACACACTCTGCTTTAGAGCAAGAAGCACGCTCTTGCTTTCTAGAGTCTCTGATAAGGCAGGAAACGTGAGAGTGCTCAGAACAAAAGAACTGTGTTTCCTACACACACGGACCATATCTAGTTCAACTCTGCTTCTGAAACTGATACAAACCACAGGCCCTCTAACATCCAATGCGTTTCAGTTAAGAGCGAGAAACGTGTGAGCTTCGTGTACAATATAGCTTCGTTTGAGCTGAAAAGTGACTGCGTTTACCTGAAACGAAGTCTCGCTTGTAGGAAGACACAGAGCCTGGCATTTAACTCCGTTTCTGAAGGGAAACACACAGCACACTTCTCATCCATGAAACACACTCTGCTTTAGAGCAAGAAGCACGCTCTTGCTTTCTAGAGTCTCTGATAAGGCGGGAAATGTGAGTGTGCTCAGAACAAAGAACTGTGTTTCCTACACACACGGACCATATCTAGTTCAACTCTGCTTCTTAAACTGATACAAACCACAGGCCCTCTAACATCCAATGCGTTTCAGTTAAGAGCGAGAAACGTGTGAGCTTCGTGTACAATATAGCTTCGTTTGAGCTGAAAAGTGACTGTGTTTACCTGAAACGAAGTCTCGCTTGTAGGAAGACACAGAGCCTGGCATTTAACTCCGTTTCTGAATGGAAACACACAGCACACTTCTCATCCATGAAACACACTCTGCTTTAGAGCAAGAAGCACGCTCTTGCTTTCTAGAGTCTCTGATAAGGCGGGAAACGTGAGAGTGCTCAGAACAAAAGAACTGTGTTTCCTACACACACGGACCATATCTAGTTCAACTCTGCTTCTGAAACTGATACAAACCACAGGCCCTCTAACATCCAATGCGTTTCAGTTAAGAGCGAGAAACGTGTGAGCTTCCTGTACAATATAGCTTCCTTTGAGCTGAAAAGTGACTGCGTTTACCTGAAACGAAGTCTCGCTTGTAGGAAGACACAGAGCATGGCATTTAACTCCGTTTCTGAAGGGAAACACACAGCACACTTCTCATCCATGAAACACACGCTGCTTTAGAGCGAGAAGCACGCTCTTGCTTTCTAGAGTCTCTAATAAGGCGGGAAACGTGAGAGTGCTCAGAACAAAAGAACTGTGTTTCCTACACACACGGACCATATCTAGTTCAACTCTGCTTCTGAAACTGATACAAACCACAGGCCCTCTAACATCCAATGCGTTTCAGTTAAGAGCGAGAAACGTGTGAGCTTTGTGTACAATATAGCTTCGTTTGAGCTGAAAAGTGACTGCGTTTACCTGAAACGAAGTCTCGCTTGTAGGAAGACACAGAGCCTGGCATTTAACTTCGTTTCTGAAGGGAAACACACAGCACACTTCTCATCCATGAAACACACTCTGCTTTAGAGCAAGAAGCACGCTATTGCTTTCTAGAGTCTCTAATAAGGCGGGAAACATGAGAGTGCTCAGAAAAAAAGAACTGTGTTTCCTACACACACGGACCATATCTAGTTCAACTCTGCTTCTGAAACTGATACAAACCACAGGCCCTCTAACATCCAATGCGTTTCAGTTAAGAGCGAGAAACGTGTGAGCTTCGTGTACAATATAGCTTCGTTTGAGCTGAAAAGTGACTGCGTTTACCTGAAACGAAGTCTCGCTTGTAGGAAGACACAGAGCCTGGCATTTAACTCCGTTTCTGAAGGGAAACACACAGCACACTTCTCATCCATGAAACACACTCTGCTTTAGAGCAAGAAGCACGCTCTTGCTTTCTAGAGTCTCTGATAAGGCGGGAAACGTGAGAGTGCTCAGAACAAAAGAACTGTGTTTCCTACACACACGGACCATATCTAGTTCAACTCTGCTTCTGAAACTGATACAAACCACAGGCCCTCTAACATCCAATGCGTTTCAGTTAAGAGCGAGAAACGTGTGAGCTTCGTGTACAATATAGCTTCGTTTGAGCTGAAAAGTGACTGCGTTTACCTGAAACGAAGTCTCGCTTGTAGGAAGACACAGAGCCTGGCATTTAACTCCGTTTCTGAAGGGAAACACACAGCACACTTCTCATCCATGAAACACACTCTGCTTTAGAGCAAGAAGCACGCTCTTGCTTTCTAGAGTCTCTGATAAGGCGGGAAACGTGAGAGTGCTCAGAACAAAAGAACTGTGTTTCCTACACACACGGACCATATCTAGTTCAACTCTGCTTCTGAAACTGATACAAACCACAGGCCCTCTAACATCCAATGCGTTTCAGTTAAGAGCGAGAAACGTGTGAGCTTCGTGTACAATATAGCTTCATTTGAGCTGAAAAGTGACTGCGTTTACCTGAAACGAAGTTTCGCTTGTAGGAAGACACAGAGCCTGGCATTTAACTCCGTTTCTGAAGGGAAACACACAGCACACTTCTCATCCATGAAACACACTCTGCTTTAGAGCAAGAAGCACGCTCTTGCTTTCTAGAGTCTCTGATAAGGGGGGAAACGTGAGAGTGCTCAGAACAAAAGAACTGTGTTTCCTACACACACGGACCATATCTAGTTCAACTCTGCTTCTGAAACTGATACAAACCACAGGCCCTCTAACATCCAATGCGTTTCAGTTAAGAGCAAGAAACGTGTGAGCTTTGTGTACAATATAGCTTCGTTTGAGCTGAAAAGTGACTGCGTTTACCTGAAACGAAGTCTCGCTTGTAGGAAGACACAGAGCCTGGCATTTAACTCCGTTTCTGAAGGGAAACACAAAGCACACTTCTCATCCATGAAACACACTCTGCTTTAGAGCAAGAAGCACGCTCTTGCTTTCTAGAGTCTCTGATAAGGCGGGAAACGTGAGAGTGCTCCGAACAAAAGAACTGTGTTTCCTACACACACGGACCATATCTAGTTCAACTCTGCTTCTGAAACTGATACAAACCACAGGCCCTCTAACATCCAATGCGTTTCAGTTAAGAGCGAGAAACGTGTGATCTTCGTGTACAATATAGCTTCGTTTGAGCTGAAAAGTGACTGCGTTTACCTGAAACGAAGTCTTGCTTGTAGGAAGACACAGAGCCTGGCATTTAACTCCGTTTCTGAAGGGAAACACACAGCACACTTCTCATCCATGAAACACACTCTGCTTTAGAGCAAGAAGCACGCTCTTGCTTTCTAGAGTCTCTGATAAGGCGGGAAACGTGAGAGTGCTCAGAACAAAAGAACTGTGTTTCCTACACACACGGACCATAGCTAGTTCAACTCTGCTTCTGAAACTGATACAAACCACAGGCCCTCTAACATCCAATGCGTTTCAGTTAAGAGCGAGAAACGTGTGAGCTTCGTGTACAATATAGCTTCGTTTGAGGTGAAAAGTGACTGCGTTTACCTGAAACGAATCTCGCTTGTAGGAAGACACAGAGCATGGCATTTAACTCCGTTTCTGAAGGGAAACACACAGCACACTTCTCATCCATGAAACACACGCTGCTTTAGAGCGAGAAGCACGCTCTTGCTTTCTAGAGTCTCTAATAAGGCGGGAAACGTGAGAGTGCTCAGAACAAAAGAACTGTGTTTCCTACACACACGGACCATATCTAGTTCAACTCTGCTTCTGAAACTGATACAAACCACAGGCCCTCTAACATCCAATGCGTTTCAGTTAAGAGCGAGAAACGTGTGAGCTTTGTGTACAATATAGCTTCGTTTGAGCTGAAAAGTGACTGCGTTTACCTGAAACGAAGTCTCGCTTGTAGGAAGACACAGAGCCTGGCATTTAACTCCGTTTCTGAAGGGAAACACACAGCACACTTCTCATCCATGAAACACACTCTGCTTTAGAGCAAGAAGCACGCTCTTGCTTTCTAGAGTCTCTAATAAGGCGGGAAACATGAGAGTGCTCAGAACAAAAGAACTCTGTTTCCTGCACACACGGACCATATCTAGTTCAACTCTGCTTCTGAAACTGATACAAACCACAGGCCCTCTAACATCCAATGAGTTTCAGTTAAGAGCGAGAAACGTGTGAGCTTCGTGTACAATATAGCTTCATTTGAGCTGAAAAGTGACTGCGTTTACCTGAAACGAAGTCTCGCTTGTAGGAAGACACAGAGCCTGGCATTTAACTCCGTTTCTGGAGGGAAACACACAGCACACTTCTCATCCATGAAACACACTCTGCTTTAGAGCATGAAGCACGCTCTTGCTTTCTAGAGTCTCTGATAAGGCGGGAAACGTGAGAGTGCTCAGAACAAAAGAACTGTGTTTCCTACACACACGGACCATATCTAGTTCAACTCTGCTTCTGAAACTGATACAAACCACAGGCCCTCTAAAATCCAATGTGTTTCAGTTAAGAGCGAGAAACGTCTGAGCTTCGTGTACAATATAGCTTCGTTTGAGCTCAAAAGTGACTGCGTTTACCTGAAACGAAGTCTTGCTTGTAGGAAGACACAGAGCCTGGCATTTCACTCCGTTTCTGAAGGGAAACACACAGCACACTTCTCATCCATGAAACACACTCTGCTTTAGAGCAAGAAGCACGCTCTTGCTTTCTAGAGTCTCTAATAAGGCGGGAAACGTGAGAGTGCTCAGAACAAAAGAACTGTGTTTCCTACACACACGGACCATATCTAGTTCAACTCTGCTTCTGAAACTGATACAAACCACAGGCCCTCTAACATCCAATGCGTTTCAGTTAAGAGCGAGAAACGTGTGAGCTTCGTGTACAATATAGCTTCGTTTGAGCTGAAAAGTGACTGCGTTTACCTGAAACGAAGTCTCGCTTGTAGGAAGACACAGAGCCTGGCATTTAACTCCGTTTCTGAAGGGAAACACACAGCACACTTCTCATCCATGAAACACACTCTGCTTTAGAGCAAGAAGCACGCTCTTGCTTTCTAGAGTCTCTGATAAGGCGGGAAACGTGAGAGTGCTCAGAACAAAAGAACTGTGTTTCCTACACACACGGACCATATCTAGTTCAACTCTGCTTCTGAAACTGATACAAACCACAGGCCCTCTAACATCCAATGCGTTTCAGTTAAGAGCGAGAAACGTGTGAGCTTCCTGTACAATATAGCTTCCTTTGAGCTGAAAAGTGACTGCGTTTACCTGAAACGAAGTCTCGCTTGTAGGAAGACACAGAGCATGGCATTTAACTCCGTTTCTGAAGGGAAACACACAGCACACTTCTCATCCATGAAACACACTCTGCTTTAGAGCAAGAAGCACGCTCTTGCTTTCTAGAGTCTCTGATAAGGCGGGAAACGTGAGAGTGCTCCGAACAAAAGAACTGTGTTTCCTACACACACGGACCATATCTAGTTCAACTCTGCTTCTGAAACTGATACAAACCACAGGCCCTCTAACATCCAATGCGTTTCAGTTAAGAGCGAGAAACGTGTGATCTTCGTGTACAATATAGCTTCGTTTGAGCTGAAAAGTGACTGCGTTTACCTGAAACGAAGTCTCGCTTGTAGGAAGACACAGAGCCTGGCATTTAACTCCGTTTCTGAAGGGAAACACACAGCACACTTCTCATCCATGAAACACACTCTGCTTTAGAGCAAGAAGCACGCTCTTGCTTTCTAGAGTCTCTGATAAGGCGGGAAACGTGAGAGTGCTCAGAACAAAAGAACTGTGTTTCCTACACACACGGACCATAGCTAGTTCAACTCTGCTTCTGAAACTGATACAAACCACAGGCCCTCTAACATCCAATGCGTTTCAGTTAAGAGCGAGAAACGTGTGAGCTTCGTGTACAATATAGCTTCGTTTGAGGTGAAAAGTGACTGCGTTTACCTGAAACGAATCTCGCTTGTAGGAAGACACAGAGCATGGCATTTAACTCCGTTTCTGAAGGGAAACACACAGCACACTTCTCATCCATGAAACACACGCTGCTTTAGAGCGAGAAGCACGCTCTTGCTTTCTAGAGTCTCTAATAAGGCGGGAAACGTGAGAGTGCTCAGAACAAAAGAACTGTGTTTCCTACACACACGGACCATATCTAGTTCAACTCTGCTTCTGAAACTGATACAAACCACAGGCCCTCTAACATCCAATGCGTTTCAGTTAAGAGCGAGAAACGTGTGAGCTTTGTGTACAATATAGCTTCGTTTGAGCTGAAAAGTGACTGCGTTTACCTGAAACGAAGTCTCGCTTGTAGGAAGACACAGAGCCTGGCATTTAACTCCGTTTCTGAAGGGAAACACACAGCACACTTCTCATCCATGAAACACACTCTGCTTTAGAGCAAGAAGCACGCTCTTGCTTTCTAGAGTCTCTAATAAGGCGGGAAACATGAGAGTGCTCAGAACAAAAGAACTCTGTTTCCTGCACACACGGACCATATCTAGTTCAACTCTGCTTCTGAAACTGATACAAACCACAGGCCCTCTAACATCCAATGAGTTTCAGTTAAGAGCGAGAAACGTGTGAGCTTCGTGTACAATATAGCTTCATTTGAGCTGAAAAGTGACTGCGTTTACCTGAAACGAAGTCTCGCTTGTAGGAAGACACAGAGCCTGGCATTTAACTCCGTTTCTGGAGGGAAACACACAGCACACTTCTCATCCATGAAACACACTCTGCTTTAGAGCATGAAGCACGCTCTTGCTTTCTAGAGTCTCTGATAAGGCGGGAAACGTGAGAGTGCTCAGAACAAAAGAACTGTGTTTCCTACACACACGGACCATATCTAGTTCAACTCTGCTTCTGAAACTGATACAAACCACAGGCCCTCTAAAATCCAATGTGTTTCAGTTAAGAGCGAGAAACGTGTGAGCTTCGTGTACAATATAGCTTCGTTTGAGCTCAAAAGTGACTGCGTTTACCTGAAACGAAGTCTTGCTTGTAGGAAGACACAGAGCCTGGCATTTCACTCCGTTTCTGAAGGGAAACACACAGCACACTTCTCATCCATGAAACACACTCTGCTTTAGAGCAAGAAGCACGCTCTTGCTTTCTAGAGTCTCTAATAAGGCGGGAAACGTGAGAGTGCTCAGAACAAAAGAACTGTGTTTCCTACACACACGGACCATATCTAGTTCAACTCTGCTTCTGAAACTGATACAAACCACAGGCCCTCTAAAATCCAATGTGTTTCAGTTAAGAGCGAGAAACGTGTGAGCTTCGTGTACAATATAGCTTCGTTTGAGCTCAAAAGTGACTGCGTTTACCTGAAACGAAGTCTTGCTTGTAGGAAGACACAGAGCCTGGCATTTCACTCCGTTTCTGAAGGGAAACACACAGCACACTTCTCATCCATGAAACACACTCTGCTTTAGAGCAAGAAGCACGCTCTTGCTTTCTAGAGTCTCGAATAAGGCGGGAAACGTGAGAGTGCTCAGAACAAAAGAACTGTGTTTCCTACACACACGGACCATATCTAGTTCAACTCTGCTTCTGAAACTGATACAAACCACAGGCCCTCTAACATCCAATGCGTTTCAGTTAAGAGCGAGAAACGTGTGATCTTCGTGTACAATATAGCTTCGTTTGAGCTGAAAAGTGACTGCGTTTACCTGAAACGAAGTCTCGCTTGTAGGAAGACACAGAGCCTGGCATTTAACTCCGTTTCTGAAGGGAAACACACAGCACACTTCTCATCCATGAAACACACTCTGCTTTAGAGCAAGAAGCACGCTCTTGCTTTCTAGAGTCTCTGATAAGGCGGGAAACGTGAGAGTGCTCAGAACAAAAGAACTGTGTTTCCTACACACACGGACCATAGCTAGTTCAACTCTGCTTCTGAAACTGATACAAACCACAGGCCCTCTAACATTCAATGCGTTTCAGTTAAGAGCGAGAAACGTGTGAGCTTCGTGTACAATATAGCTTCGTTTGAGGTGAAAAGTGACTGCGTTTACCTGAAACGAATCTCGCTTGTAGGAAGACACAGAGCATGGCATTTAACTCCGTTTCTGAAGGGAAACACACAGCACACTTCTCATCCATGAAACACACGCTGCTTTAGAGCGAGAAGCACGCTCTTGCTTTCTAGAGTCTCTAATAAGGCGGGAAACGTGAGAGTGCTCAGAACAAAAGAACTGTGTTTCCTACACACACGGACCATATCTAGTTCAACTCTGCTTCTGAAACTGATACAAACCACAGGCCCTCTAACATCCAATGCGTTTCAGTTAAGAGCGAGAAACGTGTGAGCTTTGTGTACAATATAGCTTCGTTTGAGCTGAAAAGTGACTGCGTTTACCTGAAACGAAGTCTCGCTTGTAGGAAGACACAGAGCCTGGCATTTAACTCCGTTTCTGAAGGGAAACACACAGCACACTTCTCATCCATGAAACACACTCTGCTTTAGAGCAAGAAGCACGCTCTTGCTTTCTAGAGTCTCTAATAAGGCGGGAAACATGAGAGTGCTCAGAACAAAAGAACTCTGTTTCCTGCACACACGGACCATATCTAGTTCAACTCTGCTTCTGAAACTGATACAAACCACAGGCCCTCTAACATCCAATGAGTTTCAGTTAAGAGCGAGAAACGTGTGAGCTTCGTGTACAATATAGCTTCATTTGAGCTGAAAAGTGACTGCGTTTACCTGAAACGAAGTCTCGCTTGTAGGAAGACACAGAGCCTGGCATTTAACTCCGTTTCTGGAGGGAAACACACAGCACACTTCTCATCCATGAAACACACTCTGCTTTAGAGCATGAAGCACGCTCTTGCTTTCTAGAGTCTCTGATAAGGCGGGAAACGTGAGAGTGCTCAGAACAAAAGAACTGTGTTTCCTACACACACGGACCATATCTAGTTCAACTCTGCTTCTGAAACTGATACAAACCACAGGCCCTCTAAAATCCAATGTGTTTCAGTTAAGAGCGAGAAACGTGTGAGCTTCGTGTACAATATAGCTTCGTTTGAGCTCAAAAGTGACTGCGTTTACCTGAAACGAAGTCTTGCTTGTAGGAAGACACAGAGCCTGGCATTTCACTCCGTTTCTGAAGGGAAACACACAGCACACTTCTCATCCATGAAACACACTCTGCTTTAGAGCAAGAAGCACGCTCTTGCTTTCTAGAGTCTCTAATAAGGCGGGAAACGTGAGAGTGCTCAGAACAAAAGAACTGTGTTTCCTACACACACGGACCATATCTAGTTCAACTCTGCTTCTGAAACTGATACAAACCACAGGCCCTCTAACATCCAATGCGTTTCAGTTAAGAGCGAGAAACGTGTGAGCTTCGTGTACAATATAGCTTCGTTTGAGCTGAAAAGTGACTGCGTTTACCTGAAACGAAGTCTCGCTTGTAGGAAGACACAGAGCCTGGCATTTAACTCCGTTTCTGAAGGGAAACACACAGCACACTTCTCATCCATGAAACACACTCTGCTTTAGAGCAAGAAGCACGCTCTTGCTTTCTAGAGTCTCTGATAAGGCGGGAAACGTGAGAGTGCTCAGAACAAAAGAACTGTGTTTCCTACACACACGGACCATATCTAGTTCAACTCTGCTTCTGAAACTGATACAAACCACAGGCCCTCTAACATCCAATGCGTTTCAGTTAAGAGCGAGAAACGTGTGAGCTTCCTGTACAATATAGCTTCCTTTGAGCTGAAAAGTGACTGCGTTTACCTGAAACGAAGTCTCGCTTGTAGGAAGACACAGAGCCTGGCATTTAACTCCGTTTCTGAAGGGAAACACACAGCACACTTCTCATCCATGAAACACACTCTGCTTTAGAGCAAGAAGCATGCTCTTGCTTTCTAGAGTCTCTGATAAGGCGGGAAACGTGAGAGTGCTCCGAACAAAAGAACTGTGTTTCCTACACACACGGACCATATCTAGTTCAACTCTGCTTCTGAAACTGATACAAACCACAGGCCCTCTAACATCCAATGCGTTTCAGTTAAGAGCGAGAAACGTGTGATCTTCGTGTACAATATAGCTTCGTTTGAGCTGAAAAGTGACTGCGTTTACCTGAAACGAAGTCTCGCTTGTAGGAAGACACAGAGCCTGGCATTTAACTCCGTTTCTGAAGGGAAACACACAGCACACTTCTCATCCATGAAACACACTCTGCTTTAGAGCAAGAAGCACGCTCTTGCTTTCTAGAGTCTCTGATAAGGCGGGAAACGTGAGAGTGCTCAGAACAAAAGAACTGTGTTTCCTACACACACGGACCATAGCTAGTTCAACTCTGCTTCTGAAACTGATACAAACCACAGGCCCTCTAACATCCAATGCGTTTCAGTTAAGAGCGAGAAACGTGTGAGCTTCGTGTACAATATAGCTTCGTTTGAGGTGAAAAGTGACTGCGTTTACCTGAAACGAATCTCGCTTGTAGGAAGACACAGAGCATGGCATTTAACTCCGTTTCTGAAGGGAAACACACAGCACACTTCTCATCCATGAAACACACGCTGCTTTAGAGCGAGAAGCACGCTCTTGCTTTCTAGAGTCTCTAATAAGGCGGGAAACGTGAGAGTGCTCAGAACAAAAGAACTGTGTTTCCTACACACACGGACCATATCTAGTTCAACTCTGCTTCTGAAACTGATACAAACCACAGGCCCTCTAACATCCAATGCGTTTCAGTTAAGAGCGAGAAACGTGTGAGCTTTGTGTACAATATAGCTTCGTTTGAGCTGAAAAGTGACTGCGTTTACCTGAAACGAAGTCTCGCTTGTAGGAAGACACAGAGCCTGGCATTTAACTCCGTTTCTGAAGGGAAACACACAGCACACTTCTCATCCATGAAACACACTCTGCTTTAGAGCAAGAAGCACGCTCTTGCTTTCTAGAGTCTCTAATAAGGCGGGAAACATGAGAGTGCTCAGAACAAAAGAACTCTGTTTCCTGCACACACGGACCATATCTAGTTCAACTCTGCTTCTGAAACTGATACAAACCACAGGCCCTCTAACATCCAATGAGTTTCAGTTAAGAGCGAGAAACGTGTGAGCTTCGTGTACAATATAGCTTCATTTGAGCTGAAAAGTGACTGCGTTTACCTGAAACGAAGTCTCGCTTGTAGGAAGACACAGAGCCTGGCATTTAACTCCGTTTCTGGAGGGAAACACACAGCACACTTCTCATCCATGAAACACACTCTGCTTTAGAGCATGAAGCACGCTCTTGCTTTCTAGAGTCTCTGATAAGGCGGGAAACGTGAGAGTGCTCAGAACAAAAGAACTGTGTTTCCTACACACACGGACCATATCTAGTTCAACTCTGCTTCTGAAACTGATACAAACCACAGGCCCTCTAAAATCCAATGTGTTTCAGTTAAGAGCGAGAAACGTGTGAGCTTCGTGTACAATATAGCTTCGTTTGAGCTCAAAAGTGACTGCGTTTACCTGAAACGAAGTCTTGCTTGTAGGAAGACACAGAGCCTGGCATTTCACTCCGTTTCTGAAGGGAAACACACAGCACACTTCTCATCCATGAAACACACTCTGCTTTAGAGCAAGAAGCACGCTCTTGCTTTCTAGAGTCTCTAATAAGGCGGGAAACGTGAGAGTGCTCAGAACAAAAGAACTGTGTTTCCTACACACACGGACCATATCTAGTTCAACTCTGCTTCTGAAACTGATACAAACCACAGGCCCTCTAACATCCAATGCGTTTCAGTTAAGAGCGAGAAACGTGTGAGCTTCGTGTACAATATAGCTTCGTTTGAGCTGAAAAGTGACTGCGTTTACCTGAAACGAAGTCTCGCTTGTAGGAAGACACAGAGCCTGGCATTTAACTCCGTTTCTGAAGGGAAACACACAGCACACTTCTCATCCATGAAACACACTCTGCTTTAGAGCAAGAAGCACGCTCTTGCTTTCTAGAGTCTCTGATAAGGCGGGAAACGTGAGAGTGCTCAGAACAAAAGAACTGTGTTTCCTACACACACGGACCATATCTAGTTCAACTCTGCTTCTGAAACTGATACAAACCACAGGCCCTCTAACATCCAATGCGTTTCAGTTAAGAGCGAGAAACGTGTGAGCTTCCTGTACAATATAGCTTCCTTTGAGCTGAAAAGTGACTGCGTTTACCTGAAACGAAGTCTCGCTTGTAGGAAGACACAGAGCATGGCATTTAACTCCGTTTCTGAAGGGAAACACACAGCACACTTCTCATCCATGAAACACACGCTGCTTTAGAGCGAGAAGCACGCTCTTGCTTTCTAGAGTCTCTAATAAGGCGGGAAACGTGAGAGTGCTCAGAACAAAAGAACTGTGTTTCCTACACACACGGACCATATCTAGTTCAACTCTGCTTCTGAAACTGATACAAACCACAGGCCCTCTAACATCCAATGCGTTTCAGTTAAGAGCGAGAAACGTGTGAGCTTCGTGTACAATATAGCTTCGTTTGAGCTGAAAAGTGACTGCGTTTACCTGAAACGAAGTCTCGCTTGTAGGAAGACACAGAGCATGGCATTTAACTCCGTTTCTGAAGGGAAACACACAGCACACTTCTCATCCATGAAACACACGCTGCTTTAGAGCGAGAAGCACGCTCTTGCTTTCTAGAGTCTCTAATAAGGCGGGAAACATGAGAGTGCTCAGAAAAAAAGAACTGTGTTTCCTACACACACGGACCATATCTAGTTCAACTCTGCTTCTGAAACTGATACAAACCACAGGCCCTCTAACATCCAATGCGTTTCAGTTAAGAGCGAGAAACGTGTGAGCTTCGTGTACAATATAGCTTCGTTTGAGCTGAAAAGTGACTGCGTTTACCTGAAACGAAGTCTCGCTTGTAGGAAGACACAGAGCCTGGCATTTAACTCCGTTTCTGAAGGGAAACACACAGCACACTTCTCATCCATGAAACACACTCTGCTTTAGAGCAAGAAGCACGCTCTTGCTTTCTAGAGTCTCTGATAAGGCGGGAAACGTGAGAGTGCTCAGAACAAAAGAACTGTGTTTCCTACACACACGGACCATATCTAGTTCAACTCTGCTTCTGAAACTGATACAAACCACAGGCCCTCTAACATCCAATGCGTTTCATTTAAGAGCGAGAAACGTGTGAGCTTCGTGTACAATATAGCTTCATTTGAGCTGAAAAGTGACTGCGTTTACCTGAAACGAAGTTTCGCTTGTAGGAAGACACAGAGCCTGGCATTTAACTCCGTTTCTGAAGGGAAACACACAGCACACTTCTCATCCATGAAACACACTCTGCTTTAGAGCAAGAAGCACGCTCTTGCTTTCTAGAGTCTCTGATAAGGGGGGAAACGTGAGAGTGCTCAGAACAAAAGAACTGTGTTTCCTACACACACGGACCATATCTAGTTCAACTCTGCTTCTGAAACTGATACAAACCACAGGCCCTCTAACATCCAATGCGTTTCAGTTAAGAGCGAGAAACATGTGAGCTTTGTGTACAATATAGCTTCGTTTGAGCTGAAAAGTGACTGCGTTTACCTGAAACGAAGTCTCGCTTGTAGGAAGACACAGAGCCTGGCATTTAACTCCGTTTCTGAAGGGAAACACAAAGCACACTTCTCATCCATGAAACACACTCTGCTTTAGAGCAAGAAGCACGCTCTTGCTTTCTAGAGTCTCTGATAAGGCGGGAAACGTGAGAGTGCTCCGAACAAAAGAACTGTGTTTCCTACACACACGGACCATATCTAGTTCAACTCTGCTTCTGAAACTGATACAAACCACAGGCCCTCTAACATCCAATGCGTTTCAGTTAAGAGCGAGAAACGTGTGATCTTCGTGTACAATATAGCTTCGTTTGAGCTGAAAAGTGACTGCGTTTACCTGAAACGAAGTCTCGCTTGTAGGAAGACACAGAGCCTGGCATTTAACTCCGTTTCTGAAGGGAAACACACAGCACACTTCTCATCCATGAAACACACTCTGCTTTAGAGCAAGAAGCACGCTCTTGCTTTCTAGAGTCTCTGATAAGGCGGGAAACGTGAGAGTGCTCAGAACAAAAGAACTGTGTTTCCTACACACACGGACCATATCTAGTTCAACTCTGCTTCTGAAACTGATACAAACCACAGGCCCTCTAACATCCAATGCGTTTCAGTTAAGAGCGAGAAACATGTGAGCTTTGTGTACAATATAGCTTCGTTTGAGCTGAAAAGTGACTGCGTTTACCTGAAACGAAGTCTCGCTTGTAGGAAGACACAGAGCCTGGCATTTAACTCCGTTTCTGAAGGGAAACACACAGCACACTTCTCATCCATGAAACACACTCTGCTTTAGAGCAAGAAGCACGCTCTTGCTTTCTAGAGTCTCTAATAAGGCGGGAAACATGAGAGTGCTCAGAACAAAAGAACTCTGTTTCCTGCACACACGGACCATATCTAGTTCAACTCTGCTTCTGAAACTGATACAAACCACAGGCCCTCTAACATCCAATGAGTTTCAGTTAAGAGCGAGAAACGTGTGAGCTTCGTGTACAATATAGCTTCATTTGAGCTGAAAAGTGACTGCGTTTACCTGAAACGAAGTCTCGCTTGTAGGAAGACACAGAGCCTGGCATTTAACTCCGTTTCTGAAGGGAAACACACAGCACACTTCTCATCCATGAAACACACTCTGCTTTAGAGCATGAAGCACGCTCTTGCTTTCTAGAGTCTCTGATAAGGCGGGAAACGTGAGAGTGCTCAGAACAAAAGAACTGTGTTTCCTACACACACGGACCATATCTAGTTCAACTCTGCTTCTGAAACTGATACAAACCACAGGCCCTCTAAAATCCAATGTGTTTCAGTTAAGAGCGAGAAACGTGTGAGCTTCGTGTACAATATAGCTTCGTTTGAGCTCAAAAGTGACTGCGTTTACCTGAAACGAAGTCTTGCTTGTAGGAAGACACAGAGCCTGGCATTTCACTCCGTTTCTGAAGGGAAACACACAGCACACTTCTCATCCATGAAACACACTCTGCTTTAGAGCAAGAAGCACGCTCTTGCTTTCTAGAGTCTCTAATAAGGCGGGAAAAGTGAGAGTGCTCAGAACAAAAGAACTGTGTTTCCTACACACACGGACCATATCTAGTTCAACTCTGCTTCTGAAACTGATACAAACCACAGGCCCTCTAACATCCAATGCGTTTCAGTTAAGAGCGAGAAACGTGTGAGCTTCGTGTACAATATAGCTTCGTTTGAGCTGAAAAGTGACTGCGTTTACCTGAAACGAAGTCTCGCTTGTAGGAAGACACAGAGCCTGGCATTTAACTCCGTTTCTGAAGGGAAACACACAGCACACTTCTCATCCATGAAACACACTCTGCTTTAGAGCAAGAAGCACGCTCTTGCTTTCTAGAGTCTCTGATAAGGCGGGAAACGTGAGAGTGCTCAGAACAAAAGAACTGTGTTTCCTACACACACGGACCATATCTAGTTCAACTCTGCTTCTGAAACTGATACAAACCACAGGCCCTCTAACATCCAATGCGTTTCAGTTAAGAGCGAGAAACGTGTGAGCTTCGTGTACAATATAGCTTCCTTTGAGCTGAAAAGTGACTGCGTTTACCTGAAACGAAGTCTCGCTTGTAGGAAGACACAGAGCCTGGCATTTAACTCCGTTTCTGAAGGGAAACACACAGCACACTTCTCATCCATGAAACACACTCTGCTTTAGAGCAAGAAGCACGCTCTTGCTTTCTAGAGTCTCTGATAAGGCGGGAAACGTGAGGGTGCTCAGAACAAAAGAACTGTGTTTCCTACACACACGGACCATATCTAGTTCAACTCTGCTTCTGAAACTGATACAAACCACAGGCCCTCTAACATCCAATGCGTTTTAGTTAAGAGTGAGAAACGTGTGAGCTTCGTGTACAATACAGCTTCGTTTGAGCTGAAAAGTGACTGCGTTTACCTGAAACGAAGTCTCGCTTGTAGGAAGACACAGAGCCTGGCATTTAACTCCGTTTCTGAAGGGAAACACACAGCACACTTCTCATCCATGAAACACACTCTGCTTTAGAGCAAGAAGCACGCTCTTGCTTTCTAGAGTCTCTGATAAGTCGGGTAACGTGAGAGTGCTCAGAACAAAAGAACTGTGTTTCCTACACACACGGACCATATCTAGTTCAACTCTGCTTCTGAAACTGATACAAACCACAGGCCCTCTAACATCCAATGCGTTTCAGTTAAGAGCAAGAAACGTGTGAGCTTCGTGTACCATATAGCTTCGTTTGAGCTGAAAAGTGACTGCGTTTACCTAAAACGAAGTCGCTTGTAGGAAGACACAGTGCCTGGCATTTAACTCCGTTTCTGAAGGGAAACACACAGCACACTTCTCATCCATGAAACACACTCTGCTTTAGAGCGAGAAGCACGCTCTTGCTTTCTAGAGTCTCGAATAAGGCGGGAAACGTGAGAGTGCTCAGAACAAAAGAACTGTGTTTCCTACACACACGGACCATATCTAGTTCAACTCTGCTTCTGAAACTGATACAAACCACAGGCCCTCTAACATCCAATGCGTTTCAGTTAAGAGCGAGAAACGTGTGAGCTTCGTGTACAATATAGCTTCGTTTGAGCTGAAAAGTGACTGCGTTTACCTGAAACGAAATCTCGCTTGTAGGAAGACACAGAGCCTGGCATTTAACTCCGTTTCTGAAGGGAAACACACAGCACACTTCTCATCCATGAAACACACTCTGCTTTAGAGCAAGAAGCACGCTCTTGCTTTCTAGAGTCTCTGATAAGGCGGGAAACGGGAGAGTGCTCAGAACAAAAGAACTGTGTTTCCTACACACACGGACCATATCTAGTTCAACTCTGCTTCTGAAACTGATACAAACCACAGGCCCTCTAACATCCAATGCGTTTCAGTTAAGAGCGAGAAACGTGTGAGCTTCGTGTACAATATAGCTTCGTTTGAGCTGAAAAGTGACTGCGTTTACCTGAAACGAAGTCTCGCTTGTAGGAAGACACAGAGCCTGGCATTTAACTCCGTTTCTGAAGGGAAACACACAGCACACTTCTCATCCATGAAACACACTCTGCTTTAGAGCAAGAAGCACGCTCTTGCTTTCTAGAGTCTCTGATAAGGCGGGAAACGTGAGGGTGCTCAGAACAAAAGAACTGTGTTTCCTACACACACGGACCATATCTAGTTCAACTCTGCTTCTGAAACTGATACAAACCACAGGCCCTCTAACATCCAATGCGTTTCAGTTAAGAGCGAGAAACGTGTGAGCTTCGTGTACAATATAGCTTCGTTTGAGCTGAAAAGTGACTGCGTTTACCTGAAACGAAGTCTCGCTTGTAGGAAGACACAGAGCCTGGCATTTAACTCCGTTTCTGAAGGGAAACACACAGCACACTTCTCATCCATGAAACACACTCTGCTTTAGAGCAAGAAGCACGCTCTTGCTTTCTAGAGTCTCTGATAAGGCGGGAAACGTGAGAGTGCTCAGAACAAAAGAACTGTGTTTCCTACACACACAGACCATATCTAGTTCAACTCTGCTTCTGAAACTGATACAAACCACAGGCCCTCTAACATCCAATGCGTTTCAGTTAAGAGCGAGAAACGTGTGAGCTTCGTGTACAATATAGCTTCGTTTGAGCTGAAAAGTGACTGCGTTTACCTGAAACGAAGTTTCGCTTGTAGGAAGACACAGAGCCTGGCATTTAACTCCGTTTCTGAAGGGAAACACACAGCACACTTCTCATCCATGAAACACACTCTGCTTTAGAGCAAGAAGCATGCTCTTGCTTTCTAGAGTCTCTGATAAGGGGGGAAACGTGAGAGTGCTCAGAACAAAAGAACTGTGTTTCCTACACACACGGACCATATCTAGTTCAACTCTGCTTCTGAAACTGATACAAACCACAGGCCCTCTAACATCCAATGCGTTTCAGTTAAGAGCGAGAAACGTGTGAGCTTTGTGTACAATATAGCTTCGTTTGAGCTGAAAAGTGACTGCGTTTACCTGAAACGAAGTCTCGCTTGTAGGAAGACACAGAGCCTGGCATTTAACTCCGTTTCTGAAGGGAAACACAAAGCACACTTCTCATCCATGAAACACACTCTGCTTTAGAGCAAGAAGCACGCTCTTGCTTTCTAGAGTCTCTGATAAGGCGGGAAACGTGAGAGTGCTCCGAACAAAAGAACTGTGTTTCCTACACACACGGACCATATCTAGTTCAACTCTGCTTCTGAAACTGATACAAACCACAGGCCCTCTAACATCCAATGCGTTTCAGTTAAGAGCGAGAAACGTGTGATCTTCGTGTACAATATAGCTTCGTTTGAGCTGAAAAGTGACTGCGTTTACCTGAAACGAAGTCTCGCTTGTAGGAAGACACAGAGCCTGGCATTTCACTCCGTTTCTGAAGGGAAACACACAGCACACTTCTCATCCATGAAACACACGCTGCTTTAGAGCGAGAAGCACGCTCTTGCTTTCTAGAGTCTCTAATAAGGCGGGAAACGTGAGAGTGCTCAGAACAAAAGAACTGTGTTTCCTACACACACGGACCATATCTAGTTCAACTCTGCTTCTGAAACTGATACAAACCACAGGCCCTCTAACATCCAATGCGTTTCAGTTAAGAGCGAGAAACGTGTGAGCTTTGTGTACAATATAGCTTCGTTTGAGCTGAAAAGTGACTGCGTTTACCTGAAACGAAGTCTCGCTTGTAGGAAGACACAGAGCCTGGCATTTAACTCCGTTTCTGAAGGGAAACACAAAGCACACTTCTCATCCATGAAACACACTCTGCTTTAGAGCAAGAAGCACGCTCTTGCTTTCTAGAGTCTCTGATAAGGCGGGAAACGTGAGAGTGCTCCGAACAAAAGAACTGTGTTTCCTACACACACGGACCATATCTAGTTCAACTCTGCTTCTGAAACTGATACAAACCACAGGCCCTCTAACATCCAATGCGTTTCAGTTAAGAGCGAGAAACGTGTGATCTTCGTGTACAATATAGCTTCGTTTGAGCTGAAAAGTGACTGCGTTTACCTGAAACGAAGTCTCGCTTGTAGGAAGACACAGAGCCTGGCATTTCACTCCGTTTCTGAAGGGAAACACACAGCACACTTCTCATCCATGAAACACACGCTGCTTTAGAGCGAGAAGCACGCTCTTGCTTTCTAGAGTCTCTAATAAGGCGGGAAACGTGAGAGTGCTCAGAACAAAAGAACTGTGTTTCCTACACACACGGACCATATCTAGTTCAACTCTGCTTCTGAAACTGATACAAACCACAGGCCCTCTAACATCCAATGCGTTTCAGTTAAGAGCGAGAAACGTGTGAGCTTTGTGTACAATATAGCTTCGTTTGAGCTGAAAAGTGACTGCGTTTACCTGAAACGAAGTCTCGCTTGTAGGAAGACACAGAGCCTGGCATTTAACTCCGTTTCTGAAGGGAAACACACAGCACACTTCTCATCCATGAAACACACTCTGCTTTAGAGCAAGAAGCACGCTCTTGCTTTCTAGAGTCTCTAATAAGGCGGGAAACATGAGAGTGCTCAGAACAAAAGAACTCTGTTTCCTGCACACACGGACCATATCTAGTTCAACTCTGCTTCTGAAACTGATACAAACCACAGGCCCTCTAACATCCAATGCGTTTCAGTTAAGAGCGAGAAACGTGTGAGCTTCGTGTACAATATAGCTTCATTTGAGCTGAAAAGTGATTGCGTTTACCTGAAACGAAGTCTCGCTTGTAGGAAGACACAGAGCCTGGCATTTAACTCCGTTTCTGAAGGGAAACACACAGCACACTTCTCATCCATGAAACACACTCTGCTTTAGAGCATGAAGCACGCTCTTGCTTTCTAGAGTCTCTGATAAGGCGGGAAACGTGAGAGTGCTCAGAACAAAAGAACTGTGTTTCCTACACACACGGACCATATCTAGTTCAACTCTGCTTCTGAAACTGATACAAACCACAGGCCCTCTAACATCCAATGTGTTTCAGTTAAGAGCGAGAAACGTGTGAGCTTCGTGTACAATATAGCTTCGTTTGAGCTCAAAAGTGACTGCGTTTACCTGAAACGAAGTCTTGCTTGTAGGAAGACACAGAGCCTGGCATTTCACTCCGTTTCTGAAGGGAAACACACAGCACACTTCTCATCCATGAAACACACTCTGCTTTAGAGCAAGAAGCACGCTCTTGCTTTCTAGAGTCTCTAATAAGGCGGGAAACGTGAGAGTGCTCAGAACAAAAGAACTGTGTTTCCTACACACACGGACCATATCTAGTTCAACTCTGCTTCTGAAACTGATACAAACCACAGGCCCTCTAACATCCAATGCGTTTCAGTTAAGAGCGAGAAACGTGTGAGCTTCGTGTACAATATAGCTTCGTTTGAGCTGAAAAGTGACTGCGTTTACCTGAAACGAAGTCTCGCTTGTAGGAAGACACAGAGCCTGGCATTTAACTCCGTTTCTGAAGGGAAACACACAGCACACTTCTCATCCATGAAACACACTCTGCTTTAGAGCAAGAAGCACGCTCTTGCTTTCTAGAGTCTCTGATAAGGCGGGAAACGTGAGAGTGCTCAGAACAAAAGAACTGTGTTTCCTACACACACGGACCATATCTAGTTCAACTCTGCTTCTGAAACTGATACAAACCACAGGCCCTCTAACATCCAATGCGTTTCAGTTAAGAGCGAGAAACGTGTGAGCTTCGTGTACAATATAGCTTCCTTTGAGCTGAAAAGTGACTGCGTTTACCTGAAACGAAGTCTCGCTTGTAGGAAGACACAGAGCCTGGCATTTCACTCCGTTTCTAAAGGGAAACACACAGCACACTTCTCATCCATGAAACACACTCTGCTTTAGAGCAAGAAGCACGCTCTTGCTTTCTAGAGTCTCTGATAAGGCGGGAAACGTGAGGGTGCTCAGAACAAAAGAACTGTGTTTCCTACACACACGGACCATATCTAGTTCAACTCTGCTTCTGAAACTGATACAAACCACAGGCCCTCTAACATCCAATGCATTTTAGTTAAGAGTGAGAAACGTGTGAGCTTCGTGTACAATACAGCTTCGTTTGAGCTGAAAAGTGACTGCGTTTACCTGAAACGAAGTCTCGCTTGTAGGAAGACACAGAGCCTGGCATTTAACTCCGTTTCTGAAGGGAAACACACAGCACACTTCTCATCCATGAAACACACTCTGCTTTAGAGCAAGAAGCACGCTCTTGCTTTCTAGAGTCTCTGATAAGTCGGGTAACGTGAGAGTGCTCAGAACAAAAGAACTGTGTTTCCTACACACACGGACCATATCTAGTTCAACTCTGCTTCTGAAACTGATACAAACCACAGGCCCTCTAACATCCAATGCGTTTCAGTTAAGAGCAAGAAACGTGTGAGCTTCGTGTACCATATAGCTTCGTTTGAGCTGAAAAGTGACTGCGTTTACCTAAAACGAAGTCGCTTGTAGGAAGACACAGAGCCTGGCATTTAACTCCGTTTCTGAAGGGAAACACACAGCACACTTCTCATCCATGAAACACACTCTGCTTTAGAGCGAGAAGCACGCTCTTGCTTTCTAGAGTCTCGAATAAGGCGGGAAACGTGAGAGTGCTCAGAACAAAAGAACTGTGTTTCCTACACACACGGACCATATCTAGTTCAACTCTGCTTCTGAAACTGATACAAACCACAGGCCCTCTAACATCCAATGCGTTTCAGTTAAGAGCGAGAAACGTGTGAGCTTCGTGTACAATATAGCTTCGTTTGAGCTGAAAAGTGACTGCGTTTACCTGAAACGAAATCTCGCTTGTAGGAAGACACAGAGCCTGGCATTTAACTCCGTTTCTGAAGGGAAACACACAGCACACTTCTCATCCATGAAACACACTCTGCTTTAGAGCAAGAAGCACGCTCTTGCTTTCTAGAGTCTCTGATAAGGCGGGAAACGGGAGAGTGCTCAGAACAAAAGAACTGTGTTTCCTACACACACGGACCATATCTAGTTCAACTCTGCTTCTGAAACTGATACAAACCACAGGCCCTCTAACATCCAATGCGTTTCAGTTAAGAGCGAGAAACGTGTGAGCTTCGTGTACAATATAGCTTCGTTTGAGCTGAAAAGTGACTGCGTTTACCTGAAACGAAGTCTCGCTTGTAGGAAGACACAGAGCCTGGCATTTAACTCCGTTTCTGAAGGGAAACACACAGCACACTTCTCATCCATGAAACACACTCTGCTTTAGAGCAAGAAGCACGCTCTTGCTTTCTAGAGTCTCTGATAAGGCGGGAAACGTGAGGGTGCTCAGAACAAAAGAACTGTGTTTCCTACACACACGGACCATATCTAGTTCAACTCTGCTTCTGAAACTGATACAAACCACAGGCCCTCTAACATCCAATGCGTTTCAGTTAAGAGCGAGAAACGTGTGAGCTTCGTGTACAATATAGCTTCGTTTGAGCTGAAAAGTGACTGCGTTTACCTGAAACGAAGTCTCGCTTGTAGGAAGACACAGAGCCTGGCATTTCACTCCGTTTCTGAAGGGAAACACACAGCACACTTCTCATCCATGAAACACACTCTGCTTTAGAGCAAGAAGCACGCTCTTGCTTTCTAGAGTCTCTGATAAGGCGGGAAACGTGAGAGTGCTCAGAACAAAAGAACTGTGTTTCCTACACACACGGACCATATCTAGTTCAACTCTGCTTCTGAAACTGATACAAACCACAGGCCCTCTAACATCCAATGCGTTTCAGTTAAGAGCGAGAAACGTGTGAGCTTCGTGTACAATATAGCTTCGTTTGAGCTGAAAAGTGACTGCGTTTACCTGAAACGAAGTTTCGCTTGTAGGAAGACACAGAGCCTGGCATTTAACTCCGTTTCTGAAGGGAAACACACAGCACACTTCTCATCCATGAAACACACTCTGCTTTAGAGCAAGAAGCACGCTCTTGCTTTCTAGAGTCTCTGATAAGGGGGGAAACGTGAGAGTGCTCAGAACAAAAGAACTGTGTTTCCTACACACACGGACCATATCTAGTTCAACTCTGCTTCTGAAACTGATACAAACCACAGGCCCTCTAACATCCAATGCGTTTCAGTTAAGAGCGAGAAACGTGTGAGCTTTGTGTACAATATAGCTTCGTTTGAGCTGAAAAGTGACTGCGTTTACCTGAAACGAAGTCTCGCTTGTAGGAAGACACAGAGCCTGGCATTTAACTCCGTTTCTGAAGGGAAACACAAAGCACACTTCTCATCCATGAAACACACTCTGCTTTAGAGCAAGAAGCACGCTCTTGCTTTCTAGAGTCTCTGATAAGGCGGGAAACGTGAGAGTGCTCCGAACAAAAGAACTGTGTTTCCTACACACACGGACCATATCTAGTTCAACTCTGCTTCTGAAACTGATACAAACCACAGGCCCTCTAACATCCAATGCGTTTCAGTTAAGAGCGAGAAACGTGTGATCTTCGTGTACAATATAGCTTCGTTTGAGCTGAAAAGTGACTGCGTTTACCTGAAACGAAGTCTCGCTTGTAGGAAGACACAGAGCCTGGCATTTCACTCCGTTTCTGAAGGGAAACACACAGCACACTTCTCATCCATGAAACACACTCTGCTTTAGAGCAAGAAGCACGCTCTTGCTTTCTAGAGTCTCTGATAAGGCGGGAAACGTGAGAGTGCTCAGAACAAAAGAACTGTGTTTCCTACACACACGGACCATATCTAGTTCAACTCTGCTTCTGAAACTGATACAAACCACAGGCCCTCTAACATCCAATGCGTTTCAGTTAAGAGCGAGAAACGTGTGAGCTTCGTGTACAATATAGCTTCGTTTGAGGTGAAAAGTGACTGCGTTTACCTGAAACGAATCTCGCTTGTAGGAAGACACAGAGCATGGCATTTAACTCCGTTTCTGAAGGGAAACACACAGCACACTTCTCATCCATGAAACACACGCTGCTTTAGAGCGAGAAGCACGCTCTTGCTTTCTAGAGTCTCTAATAAGGCGGGAAACGTGAGAGTGCTCAGAACAAAAGAACTGTGTTTCCTACACACACGGACCATATCTAGTTCAACTCTGCTTCTGAAACTGATACAAACCACAGGCCCTCTAACATCCAATGCGTTTCAGTTAAGAGCGAGAAACGTGTGAGCTTTGTGTACAATATAGCTTCGTTTGAGCTGAAAAGTGACTGCGTTTACCTGAAACGAAGTCTCGCTTGTAGGAAGACACAGAGCCTGGCATTTAACTCCGTTTCTGAAGGGAAACACACAGCACACTTCTCATCCATGAAACACACTCTGCTTTAGAGCAAGAAGCACGCTCTTGCTTTCTAGAGTCTCTAATAAGGCGGGAAACATGAGAGTGCTCAGAACAAAAGAACTCTGTTTCCTGCACACACGGACCATATCTAGTTCAACTCTGCTTCTGAAACTGATACAAACCACATGCCCTCTAACATCCAATGCGTTTCAGTTAAGAGCGAGAAACGTGTGAGCTTCGTGTACAATATAGCTTCATTTGAGCTGAAAAGTGACTGCGTTTACCTGAAACGAAGTCTCGCTTGTAGGAAGACACAGAGCCTGGCATTTAACTCCGTTTCTGAAGGGAAACACACAGCACACTTCTCATCCATGAAACACACTCTGCTTTAGAGCATGAAGCACGCTCTTGCTTTCTAGAGTCTCTGATAAGGCGGGAAACGTGAGAGTGCTCAGAACAAAAGAACTGTGTTTCCTACACACACGGACCATATCTAGTTCAACTCTGCTTCTGAAACTGATACAAACCACAGGCCCTCTAACATCCAATGTGTTTCAGTTAAGAGCGAGAAACGTGTGAGCTTCGTGTACAATATAGCTTCGTTTGAGCTCAAAAGTGACTGCGTTTACCTGAAACGAAGTCTTGCTTGTAGGAAGACACAGAGCCTGGCATTTCACTCCATTTCTGAAGGGAAACACACAGCACACTTCTCATCCATGAAACACACTCTGCTTTAGAGCAAGAAGCACGCTCTTGCTTTCTAGAGTCTCTAATAAGGCGGGAAACGTGAGAGTGCTCAGAACAAAAGAACTGTGTTTCCTACACACACGGACCATATCTAGTTCAACTCTGCTTCTGAAACTGATACAAACCACAGGCCCTCTAACATCCAATGCGTTTCAGTTAAGAGCGAGAAACGTGTGAGCTTCGTGTACAATATAGCTTCGCTTGAGCTGAAAAGTGACTGCGTTTACCTGAAACGAAGTCTCGCTTGTAGGAAGACACAGAGCCTGGCATTTAACTCCGTTTCTGAAGGGAAACACACAGCACACTTCTCATCCATGAAACACACTCTGCTTTAGAGCAAGAAGCACGCTCTTGCTTTCTAGAGTCTCTGATAAGGCGGGAAACGTGAGAGTGCTCAGAACAAAAGAACTGTGTTTCCTACACACACGGACCATATCTAGTTCAACTCTGCTTCTGAAACTGATACAAACCACAGGCCCTCTAACATCCAATGCGTTTCAGTTAAGAGCGAGAAACGTGTGAGCTTCGTGTACAATATAGCTTCCTTTGAGCTGAAAAGTGACTGCGTTTACCTGAAACGAAGTCTCGCTTGTAGGAAGACACAGAGCCTGGCATTTCACTCCGTTTCTGAAGGGAAACACACAGCACACTTCTCATCCATGAAACACACTCTGCTTTAGAGCAAGAAGCACGCTCTTGCTTTCTAGAGTCTCTGATAAGGCGGGAAACGTGAGGGTGCTCAGAACAAAAGAACTGTGTTTCCTACACACACGGACCATATCTAGTTCAACTCTGCTTCTGAAACTGATACAAACCACAGGCCCTCTAACATCCAATGCGTTTTAGTTAAGAGTGAGAAACGTGTGAGCTTCGTGTACAATACAGCTTCGTTTGAGCTGAAAAGTGACTGCGTTTACCTGAAACGAAGTCTCGCTTGTAGGAAGACACAGAGCCTGGCATTTAACTCCGTTTCTGAAGGGAAACACACAGCACACTTCTCATCCATGAAACACACTCTGCTTTAGAGCAAGAAGCACGCTCTTGCTTTCTAGAGTCTCTGATAAGGCGGGAAACGTGAGAGTGCTCAGAACAAAAGAACTGTGTTTCCTACACACACAGACCATATCTAGTTCAACTCTGCTTCTGAAACTGATACAAACCACAGGCCCTCTAACATCCAATGCGTTTCAGTTAAGAGCGAGAAACGTGTGAGCTTCGTGTACAATATAGCTTCGTTTGAGCTGAAAAGTGACTGCGTTTACCTGAAACGAAGTTTCGCTTGTAGGAAGACACAGAGCCTGGCATTTAACTCCGTTTCTGAAGGGAAACACACAGCACACTTCTCATCCATGAAACACACTCTGCTTTAGAGCAAGAAGCATGCTCTTGCTTTCTAGAGTCTCTGATAAGGGGGGAAACGTGAGAGTGCTCAGAACAAAAGAACTGTGTTTCCTACACACACGGACCATATCTAGTTCAACTCTGCTTCTGAAACTGATACAAACCACAGGCCCTCTAACATCCAATGCGTTTCAGTTAAGAGCGAGAAACGTGTGAGCTTTGTGTACAATATAGCTTCGTTTGAGCTGAAAAGTGACTGCGTTTACCTGAAACGAAGTCTCGCTTGTAGGAAGACACAGAGCCTGGCATTTAACTCCGTTTCTGAAGGGAAACACAAAGCACACTTCTCATCCATGAAACACACTCTGCTTTAGAGCAAGAAGCACGCTCTTGCTTTCTAGAGTCTCTGATAAGGCGGGAAACGTGAGAGTGCTCCGAACAAAAGAACTGTGTTTCCTACACACACGGACCATATCTAGTTCAACTCTGCTTCTGAAACTGATACAAACCACAGGCCCTCTAACATCCAATGCGTTTCAGTTAAGAGCGAGAAACGTGTGATCTTCGTGTACAATATAGCTTCGTTTGAGCTGAAAAGTGACTGCGTTTACCTGAAACGAAGTCTCGCTTGTAGGAAGACACAGAGCCTGGCATTTCACTCCGTTTCTGAAGGGAAACACACAGCACACTTCTCATCCATGAAACACACGCTGCTTTAGAGCGAGAAGCACGCTCTTGCTTTCTAGAGTCTCTAATAAGGCGGGAAACGTGAGAGTGCTCAGAACAAAAGAACTGTGTTTCCTACACACACGGACCATATCTAGTTCAACTCTGCTTCTGAAACGGATACAAACCACAGGCCCTCTAACATCCAATGCGTTTCAGTTAAGAGCGAGAAACGTGTGAGCTTTGTGTACAATATAGCTTCGTTTGAGCTGAAAAGTGACTGCGTTTACCTGAAACGAAGTCTCGCTTGTAGGAAGACACAGAGCCTGGCATTTAACTCCGTTTCTGAAGGGAAACACACAGCACACTTCTCATCCATGAAACACACTCTGCTTTAGAGCAAGAAGCACGCTCTTGCTTTCTAGAGTCTCTAATAAGGCGGGAAACATGAGAGTGCTCAGAACAAAAGAACTCTGTTTCCTGCACACACGGACCATATCTAGTTCAACTCTGCTTCTGAAACTGATACAAACCACAGGCCCTCTAACATCCAATGCGTTTCAGTTAAGAGCGAGAAACGTGTGAGCTTCGTGTACAATATAGCTTCATTTGAGCTGAAAAGTGACTGCGTTTACCTGAAACGAAGTCTCGCTTGTAGGAAGACACAGAGCCTGGCATTTAACTCCGTTTCTGAAGGGAAACACACAGCACACTTCTCATCCATGAAACACACTCTGCTTTAGAGCATGAAGCACGCTCTTGCTTTCTAGAGTCTCTGATAAGGCGGGAAACGTGAGAGTGCTCAGAACAAAAGAACTGTGTTTCCTACACACACGGACCATATCTAGTTCAACTCTGCTTCTGAAACTGATACAAACCACAGGCCCTCTAACATCCAATGTGTTTCAGTTAAGAGCGAGAAACGTGTGAGCTTCGTGTACAATATAGCTTCGTTTGAGCTCAAAAGTGACTGCGTTTACCTGAAACGAAGTCTTGCTTGTAGGAAGACACAGAGCCTGGCATTTCACTCCGTTTCTGAAGGGAAACACACAGCACACTTCTCATCCATGAAACACACTCTGCTTTAGAGCAAGAAGCACGCTCTTGCTTTCTAGAGTCTCTAATAAGGCGGGAAACGTGAGAGTGCTCAGAACAAAAGAACTGTGTTTCCTACACACACGGACCATATCTAGTTCAACTCTGCTTCTGAAACTGATACAAACCACAGGCCCTCTAACATCCAATGCGTTTCAGTTAAGAGCGAGAAACGTGTGAGCTTCGTGTACAATATAGCTTCGTTTGAGCTGAAAAGTGACTGCGTTTACCTGAAACGAAGTCTCGCTTGTAGGAAGACACAGAGCCTGGCATTTAACTCCGTTTCTGAAGGGAAACACACAGCACACTTCTCATCCATGAAACACACTCTGCTTTAGAGCAAGAAGCACGCTCTTGCTTTCTAGAGTCTCTGATAAGGCGGGAAACGTGAGAGTGCTCAGAACAAAAGAACTGTGTTTCCTACACACACGGACCATATCTAGTTCAACTCTGCTTCTGAAACTGATACAAACCACAGGCCCTCTAACATCCAATGCATTTCAGTTAAGAGCGAGAAACGTGTGAGCTTCGTGTACAATATAGCTTCCTTTGAGCTGAAAAGTGACTGCGTTTACCTGAAACGAAGTCTCGCTTGTAGGAAGACACAGAGCCTGGCATTTCACTCCGTTTCTGAAGGGAAACACACAGCACACTTCTCATCCATGAAACACACTCTGCTTTAGAGCAAGAAGCACGCTCTTGCTTTCTAGAGTCTCTGATAAGGCGGGAAACGTGAGGGTGCTCAGAACAAAAGAACTGTGTTTCCTACACACACGGACCATATCTAGTTCAACTCTGCTTCTGAAACTGATACAAACCACAGGCCCTCTAACATCCAATGCGTTTTAGTTAAGAGTGAGAAACGTGTGAGCTTCGTGTACAATACAGCTTCGTTTGAGCTGAAAAGTGACTGCGTTTACCTGAAACGAAGTCTCGCTTGTAGGAAGACACAGAGCCTGGCATTTAACTCCATTTCTGAAGGGAAACACACAGCACACTTCTCATCCATGAAACACACTCTGCTTTAGAGCAAGAAGCACGCTCTTGCTTTCTAGAGTCTCTGATAAGTCGGGTAACGTGAGAGTGCTCAGAACAAAAGAACTGTGTTTCCTACACACACGGACCATATCTAGTTCAACTCTGCTTCTGAAACTGATACAAACCACAGGCCCTCTAACATCCAATGCGTTTCAGTTAAGAGCAAGAAACGTGTGAGCTTCGTGTACCATATAGCTTCGTTTGAGCTGAAAAGTGACTGCGTTTACCTAAAACGAAGTCGCTTGTAGGAAGACACAGAGCCTGGCATTTAACTCCGTTTCTGAAGGGAAACACACAGCACACTTCTCATCCATGAAACACACTCTGCTTTAGAGCGAGAAGCACGCTCTTGCTTTCTAGAGTCTCGAATAAGGCGGGAAACGTGAGAGTGCTCAGAACAAAAGAACTGTGTTTCCTACACACACGGACCATATCTAGTTCAACTCTGCTTCTGAAACTGATACAAACCACAGGCCCTCTAACATCCAATGCGTTTCAGTTAAGAGCGAGAAACGTGTGAGCTTCGTGTACAATATAGCTTCGTTTGAGCTGAAAAGTGACTGCGTTTACCTGAAACGAAATCTCGCTTGTAGGAAGACACAGAGCCTGGCATTTAACTCCGTTTCTGAAGGGAAACACACAGCACACTTCTCATCCATGAAACACACTCTGCTTTAGAGCAAGAAGCACGCTCTTGCTTTCTAGAGTCTCTGATAAGGCGGGAAACGGGAGAGTGCTCAGAACAAAAGAACTGTGTTTCCTACACACACGGACCATATCTAGTTCAACTCTGCTTCTGAAACTGATACAAACCACAGGCCCTCTAACATCCAATGCGTTTCAGTTAAGAGCGAGAAACGTGTGAGCTTCGTGTACAATATAGCTTCGTTTGAGCTGAAAAGTGACTGCGTTTACCTGAAACGAAGTCTCGCTTGTAGGAAGACACAGAGCCTGGCATTTAACTCCGTTTCTGAAGGGAAACACACAGCACACTTCTCATCCATGAAACACACTCTGCTTTAGAGCAAGAAGCACGCTCTTGCTTTCTAGAGTCTCTGATAAGGCGGGAAACGTGAGGGTGCTCAGAACAAAAGAACTGTGTTTCCTACACACACGGACCATATCTAGTTCAACTCTGCTTCTGAAACTGATACAAACCACAGGCCCTCTAACATCCAATGCGTTTCAGTTAAGAGCGAGAAACGTGTGAGCTTCGTGTACAATATAGCTTCGTTTGAGCTGAAAAGTGACTGCGTTTACCTGAAACGAAGTCTCGCTTGTAGGAAGACACAGAGCCTGGCATTTCACTCCGTTTCTGAAGGGAAACACACAGCACACTTCTCATCCATGAAACACACTCTGCTTTAGAGCAAGAAGCACGCTCTTGCTTTCTAGAGTCTCTGATAAGGCGGGAAACGTGAGAGTGCTCAGAACAAAAGAACTGTGTTTCCTACACACACGGACCATATCTAGTTCAACTCTGCTTCTGAAACTGATACAAACCACAGGCCCTCTAACATCCAATGCGTTTCAGTTAAGAGCGAGAAACGTGTGAGCTTCGTGTACAATATAGCTTCGTTTGAGCTGAAAAGTGACTGCGTTTACCTGAAACGAAGTTTCGCTTGTAGGAAGACACAGAGCCTGGCATTTAACTCCGTTTCTGAAGGGAAACACACAGCACACTTCTCATCCATGAAACACACTCTGCTTTAGAGCAAGAAGCACGCTCTTGCTTTCTAGAGTCTCTGATAAGGGGGGAAACGTGAGAGTGCTCAGAACAAAAGAACTGTGTTTCCTACACACACGGACCATATCTAGTTCAACTCTGCTTCTGAAACTGATACAAACCACAGGCCCTCTAACATCCAATGCGTTTCAGTTAAGAGCGAGAAACGTGTGAGCTTTGTGTACAATATAGCTTCGTTTGAGCTGAAAAGTGACTGCGTTTACCTGAAACGAAGTCTCGCTTGTAGGAAGACACAGAGCCTGGCATTTAACTCCGTTTCTGAAGGGAAACACAAAGCACACTTCTCATCCATGAAACACACTCTGCTTTAGAGCAAGAAGCACGCTCTTGCTTTCTAGAGTCTCTGATAAGGCGGGAAACGTGAGAGTGCTCCGAACAAAAGAACTGTGTTTCCTACACACACGGACCATATCTAGTTCGACTCTGCTTCTGAAACTGATACAAACCACAGGCCCTCTAACATCCAATGCGTTTCAGTTAAGAGCGAGAAACGTGTGATCTTCGTGTACAATATAGCTTCGTTTGAGCTGAAAAGTGACTGCGTTTACCTGAAACGAAGTCTCGCTTGTAGGAAGACACAGAGCCTGGCATTTCACTCCGTTTCTGAAGGGAAACACACAGCACACTTCTCATCCATGAAACACACTCTGCTTTAGAGCAAGAAGCACGCTCTTGCTTTCTAGAGTCTCTGATAAGGCGGGAAACGTGAGAGTGCTCAGAACAAAAGAACTGTGTTTCCTACACACACGGACCATATCTAGTTCAACTCTGCTTCTGAAACTGATACAAACCACAGGCCCTCTAACATCCAATGCGTTTCAGTTAAGAGCGAGAAACGTGTGAGCTTCGTGTACAATATAGCTTCGTTTGAGGTGAAAAGTGACTGCGTTTACCTGAAACGAATCTCGCTTGTAGGAAGACACAGAGCATGGCATTTAACTCCGTTTCTGAAGGGAAACACACAGCACACTTCTCATCCATGAAACACACGCTGCTTTAGAGCGAGAAGCACGCTCTTGCTTTCTAGAGTCTCTAATAAGGCGGGAAACGTGAGAGTGCTCAGAACAAAAGAACTGTGTTTCCTACACACACGGACCATATCTAGTTCAACTCTGCTTCTGAAACTGATACAAACCACAGGCCCTCTAACATCCAATGCGTTTCAGTTAAGAGCGAGAAACGTGTGAGCTTTGTGTACAATATAGCTTCGTTTGAGCTGAAAAGTGACTGCGTTTACCTGAAACGAAGTCTCGCTTGTAGGAAGACACAGAGCCTGGCATTTAACTCCGTTTCTGAAGGGAAACACACAGCACACTTCTCATCCATGAAACACACTCTGCTTTAGAGCAAGAAGCACGCTCTTGCTTTCTAGAGTCTCTAATAAGGCGGGAAACATGAGAGTGCTCAGAACAAAAGAACTCTGTTTCCTGCACACACGGACCATATCTAGTTCAACTCTGCTTCTGAAACTGATACAAACCACAGGCCCTCTAACATCCAATGCGTTTCAGTTAAGAGCGAGAAACGTGTGAGCTTCGTGTACAATATAGCTTCATTTGAGCTGAAAAGTGACTGCGTTTACCTGAAACGAAGTCTCGCTTGTAGGAAGACACAGAGCCTGGCATTTAACTCCGTTTCTGAAGGGAAACACACAGCACACTTCTCATCCATGAAACACACTCTGCTTTAGAGCATGAAGCACGCTCTTGCTTTCTAGAGTCTCTGATAAGGCGGGAAACGTGAGAGTGCTCAGAACAAAAGAACTGTGTTTCCTACACACACGGACCATATCTAGTTCAACTCTGCTTCTGAAACTGATACAAACCACAGGCCCTCTAACATCCAATGTGTTTCAGTTAAGAGCGAGAAACGTGTGAGCTTCGTGTACAATATAGCTTCGTTTGAGCTCAAAAGTGACTGCGTTTACCTGAAACGAAGTCTTGCTTGTAGGAAGACACAGAGCCTGGCATTTCACTCCATTTCTGAAGGGAAACACACAGCACACTTCTCATCCATGAAACACACTCTGCTTTAGAGCAAGAAGCACGCTCTTGCTTTCTAGAGTCTCTAATAAGGCGGGAAACGTGAGAGTGCTCAGAACAAAAGAACTGTGTTTCCTACACACACGGACCATATCTAGTTCAACTCTGCTTCTGAAACTGATACAAACCACAGGCCCTCTAACATCCAATGCGTTTCAGTTAAGAGCGAGAAACGTGTGAGCTTCGTGTACAATATAGCTTCGTTTGAGGTGAAAAGTGACTGCGTTTACCTGAAACGAATCTCGCTTGTAGGAAGACACAGAGCATGGCATTTAACTCCGTTTCTGAAGGGAAACAGACAGCACACTTCTCATCCATGAAACACACGCTGCTTTAGAGCGAGAAGCACGCTCTTGCTTTCTAGAGTCTCTAATAAGGCGGGAAACGTGAGAGTGCTCAGAACAAAAGAACTGTGTTTCCTACACACACGGACCATATCTAGTTCAACTCTGCTTCTGAAACTGATACAAACCACAGGCCCTCTAACATCCAATGCGTTTCAGTTAAGAGCGAGAAACGTGTGAGCTTTGTGTACAATATAGCTTCCTTTGAGCTGAAAAGTGACTGCCTTTACCTGAAACGAAGTCTCGCTTGTAGGAAGACACAGAGCCTGGCATTTAACTCCGTTTCTGAAGGGAAACACACAGCACACTTCTCATCCATGAAACACACTCTGCTTTAGAGCAAGAAGCACGCTCTTGCTTTCTAGAGTCTCTAATAAGGCGGGAAACATGAGAGTGCTCAGAACAAAAGAACTCTGTTTCCTGCACACACGGACCATATCTAGTTCAACTCTGCTTCTGAAACTGATACAAACCACAGGCCCTCTAACATCCAATGCGTTTCAGTTAAGAGCGAGAAACGTGTGAGCTTCGTGTACAATATAGCTTCATTTGAGCTGAAAAGTGACTGCGTTTACCTGAAACGAAGTCTCGCTTGTAGGAAGACACAGAGCCTGGCATTTAACTCCGTTTCTGAAGGGAAACACACAGCACACTTCTCATCCATGAAACACACTCTGCTTTAGAGCATGAAGCACGCTCTTGCTTTCTAGAGTCTCTGATAAGGCGGGAAACGTGAGAGTGCTCAGAACAAAAGAACTGTGTTTCCTACACACACGGACCATATCTAGTTCAACGCTGCTTCTGAAACTGATACAAACCACAGGCCCTCTAACATCCAATGTGTTTCAGTTAAGAGCGAGAAACGTGTGAGCTTCGTGTACAATATAGCTTCGTTTGAGCTCAAAAGTGACTGCGTTTACCTGAAACGAAGTCTTGCTTGTAGGAAGACACAGAGCCTGGCATTTCACTCCATTTCTGAAGGGAAACACACAGCACACTTCTCATCCATGAAACACACTCTGCTTTAGAGCAAGAAGCACGCTCTTGCTTTCTAGAGTCTCTAATAAGGCGGGAAACGTGAGAGTGCTCAGAACAAAAGAACTGTGTTTCCTACACACACGGACCATATCTAGTTCAACTCTGCTTCTGAAACTGATACAAACCACAGGCCCTCTAACATCCAATGCGTTTCAGTTAAGAGCGAGAAACGTGTGAGCTTCGTGTACAATATAGCTTCGTTTGAGCTGAAAAGTGACTGCGTTTACCTGAAACGAAGTCTCGCTTGTAGGAAGACACAGAGCCTGGCATTTAACTCCGTTTCTGAAGGGAAACACACAGCACACTTCTCATCCATGAAACACACTCTGCTTTAGAGCAAGAAGCACGCTCTAGCTTTCTAGAGTCTCTGATAAGGCGGGAAACGTGAGAGTGCTCAGAACAAAAGAACTGTGTTTCCTACACACACGGACCATATCTAGTTCAACTCTGCTTCTGAAACTGATACAAACCACAGGCCCTCTAACATCCAATGCGTTTCAGTTAAGAGCGAGAAACGTGTGAGCTTCGTGTACAATATAGCTTCCTTTGAGCTGAAAAGTGACTGCGTTTACCTGAAACGAAGTCTCGCTTGTAGGAAGACACAGAGCCTGGCATTTCACTCCGTTTCTGAAGGGAAACACACAGCACACTTCTCATCCATGAAACACACTCTGCTTTAGAGCAAGAAGCACGCTCTTGCTTTCTAGAGTCTCTGATAAGGCGGGAAACGTGAGGGTGCTCAGAACAAAAGAACTGTGTTTCCTACACACACGGACCATATCCAGTTCAACTCTGCTTCTGAAACTGATACAAACCACAGGCCCTCTAACATCCAATGCGTTTTAGTTAAGAGTGAGAAACGTGTGAGCTTCGTGTACAATACAGCTTCGTTTGAGCTGAAAAGTGACTGCGTTTACCTGAAACGAAGTCTCGCTTGTAGGAAGACACAGAGCCTGGCATTTAACTCCGTTTCTGAAGGGAAACACACAGCACACTTCTCATCCATGAAACACACTCTGCTTTAGAGCAAGAAGCACGCTCTTGCTTTCTAGAGTCTCTGATAAGGCGGGAAACGTGAGAGTGCTCAGAACAAAAGAACTGTGTTTCCTACACACACGGACCATATCTAGTTCAACTCTGCTTCTGAAACTGATACAAACCACAGGCCCTCTAACATCCAATGCGTTTCAGTTAAGAGCGAGAAACGTGTGAGCTTCGTGTACCATATAGCTTCGTTTGAGCTGAAAAGTGACTGCGCTTACCTAAAACGAAGTCGCTTGTAGGAAGACACAGAGCCTGGCATTTAACTCCGTTTCTGAAGGGAAACACACAGCACACTTCTCATCCATGAAACACACTCTGCTTTAGAGCGAGAAGCACGCTCTTGCTTTCTAGAGTCTCGAATAAGGCGGGAAACGTGAGAGTGCTCAGAACAAAAGAACTGTGTTTCCTACACACACGGACCATATCTAGTTCAACTCTGCTTCTGAAACTGATACAAACCACAGGCCCTCTAACATCCAATGCGTTTCAGTTAAGTGCGAGAAACGTGTGAGCTTCGTATACAATATAGCTTCGTTTGAGCTTAAAAGTGACTGCGTTTACCTGAAACGAAATCTCGCTTGTAGGAAGACACAGAGCCTGGCATTTAACTCCGTTTCTGAAGGGAAACACACAGCACACTTCTCATCCATGAAACACACTCTGCTTTAGAGCAAGAAGCACGCTCTTGCTTTCTAGAGTCTCTGATAAGGCGGGAAACGGGAGAGTGCTCAGAACAAAAGAACTGTGTTTCCTACACACACGGACCATATCTAGTTCAACTCTGCTTCTGAAACTGATACAAACCACAGGCCCTCTAACATCCAATGCGTTTCAGTTAAGAGCGAGAAACGTGTGAGCTTCGTGTACAATATAGCTTCGTTTGAGCTGAAAAGTGACTGCGTTTACCTGAAACGAAGTCTCGCTTGTAGGAAGACACAGAGCCTGGCATTTCACTCCGTTTCTGAAGGGAAACACACAGCACACTTCTCATCCATGAAACACACTCTGCTTTAGAGCAAGAAGCACGCTCTTGCTTTCTAGAGTCTCTGATAAGGCGGGAAACGTGAGGGTGCTCAGAACAAAAGAACTGTGTTTCCTACACACACGGACCATATCTAGTTCAACTCTGCTTCTGAAACTGATACAAACCACAGGCCCTCTAACATCCAATGCGTTTCAGTTAAGAGCGAGAAACGTGTGAGCTTCGTGTACAATATAGCTTCGTTTGAGCTGAAAAGTGACTGCGTTTACCTGAAACGAAGTCTCGCTTGTAGGAAGACACACAGCCTGGCATTTAACTCCGTTTCTGAAGGGAAACACACAGCACACTTCTCATCCATGAAACACACTCTGCTTTAGAGCAAGAAGCACGCTCTTGCTTTCTAGAGTCTCTGATAAGGCGGGAAACGTGAGAGTGCTCAGAACAAAAGAACTGTGTTTCCTACACACACGGACCATATCTAGTTCAACTCTGCTTCTGAAACTGATACAAACCACAGGCCCTCTAACATCCAATGCGTTTCAGTTAAGAGCGAGAAACGTGTGAGCTTCGTGTACAATATAGCTCCCTTTGAGCTGAAAAGTGACTGCATTTACCTGAAACGAAGTCTCGCTTGTAGGAAGACACAGAGCCTGGCATTTAACTCCGTTTCTGAAGGGAAACACACAGCACACTTCTCATCGATGAAACACACTCTGCTTTAGAGCAAGAAGCACGCTCTTGCTTTCCAGAGTCTCTGATAAGGCGAGAAACGTGAGGGTGCTCAGAACAAAAGAACTGTGTTTCCTACACACACGGACCATATCTAGTTCAACTCTGCTTCTGAAACTGATACAAACCACAGGCCCTCTAACATCCAATGCGTTTTATTTAAGAGTGAGAAACGTGTGAGCTTCGTGTACAATACAGCTTCGTTTGAGCTGAAAAGTGACTGAGTTTACCTGAAACGAAGTCTCGCTTGTAGGAAGACACAGAGCCTGGCATTTAACTCCGTTTCTGAAGGGAAACACACAGCACACTTCTCATCCATGAAACACACTCTGCTTTAGAGCAAGAAGCACGCTCTTGCTTTCTAGAGTCTCTGATAAGGCGGGTAACGTGAGAGTGCTCAGAACAAAGAACTGTGTTTCCTACACACACGGACCATATCTAGTTCAACTCTGCTTCTGAAACTGATACAAACCACAGGCCCTCTAACATCAAATGCGTTTCAGTTAAGAGCGAGAAACGTGTGAGCTTCGTGTACAATATAGCTTCGTTTGAGCTGAAAAGTGACTGCGTTTACCTGAAACGAAGTCTCGCTTGTAGGAAGACACAGAGCCTGGCATTTAACTCCGTTTCTGAAGGGAAACACACAGCACACTTCTCATCCATGAAACACACTCTGATTTAGAGCGAGAAGCACGCTCTTGCTTTCCAGAGTGTCTAATAAGGCGGGAAACGTGAGAGTGCTCAGAACAAAAGAACTGCGTTTCCTACACACACGGACCATATCTAGTTCAACTCTGCTTCTGAAACTGATACAAACCACAGGCCCTCTAACATCCAATGGGTTTCAGTTAAGAGCGAGAAACGTGTGAGCTTCGTGTACAATATAGCTTCGTTTGAGCTGAAAAGTGACTGCGTTTACCTGAAACGAAGTCTCGCTTGTAGGAAGACACAGAGCCTGGCATTTAACTCCGTTTCTGAAGGGAAACACACAGCACACTTCTCATCCATGAAACACACTCTGCTTTAGAGCAAGAAGCACGCTCTTGCTTTCTAGAGTCTCTGATAAGGCGGGTAACGTGAGAGTGCTCAGAACAAAAGAACTGTGTTTCCTACACACACGGACCATATCTAGTTCAACTCTGCTTCTGAAACTGATACAAACCACAGGCCCTCTAACATCCAATGCGTTTCAGTTAAGAGCGAGAAACGTGTGAGCTTCGTGTACAATATAGCTTCCTTTGAGCTGAAAAGTGACTGCGTTTACCTGAAACGAAGTCTCGCTTGTAGGAAGACACAGAGCCTGGCATTTCACTCCGTTTCTGAAGGGAAACACACAGCACACTTCTCATCCATGAAACACACTCTGCTTTAGAGCAAGAAGCACGCTCTTGCTTTCTAGAGTCTCTGATAAGGCGGGAAACGTGAGGGTGCTCAGAACAAAAGAACTGTGTTTCCTACACACACGGACCATATCTAGTTCAACTCTGCTTCTGAAACTGATACAAACCACAGGCCCTCTAACATCCAATGCGTTTTAGTTAGGAGTGAGAAACGTGTGAGCTTCGTGTACAATACAGCTTCGTTTGAGCTGAAAAGTGACTGCGTTTACCTGAAACGAAGTCTCGCTTGTAGGAAGACACAGAGCCTGGCATTTAACTCCGTTTCTGAAGGGAAACACACAGCACACTTCTCATCCATGAAACACACTCTGCTTTAGAGCAAGAAGCACGCTCTTGCTTTCTAGAGTCTCTGATAAGTCGGGTAACGTGAGAGTGCTCAGAACAAAAGAACTGTGTTTCCTACACACACGGACCATATCTAGTTCAACTCTGCTTCTGAAACTGATACAAACCACAGGCCCTCTAACATCCAATGCGTTTCAGTTAAGAGCGAGAAACGTGTGAGCTTCGTGTACCATATAGCTTCGTTTGAGCTGAAAAGTGACTGCGTTTACCTAAAACGAAGTCGCTTGTAGGAAGACACAGAGCCTGGCATTTAACTCCGTTTCTGAAGGGAAACACACAGCACACTTCTCATCCATGAAACACACTCTGCTTTAGAGCGAGAAGCACGCTCTTGCTTTCTAGAGTCTCGAATAAGGCGGGAAACGTGAGAGTGCTCAGAACAAAAGAACTGTGTTTCCTACACACACGGACCATATCTAGTTCAACTCTGCTTCTGAAACTGATACAAACCACAGGCCCTCTAGCATCCAATGCGTTTCAGTTAAGAGCGAGAAACGTGTGAGCTTCGTGTACAATATAGCTTCGTTTGAGCTTAAAAGTGACTGCGTTTACCTGAAACGAAATCTCGCTTGTAGGAAGACACAGAGCCTGGCATTTAACTCCGTTTCTGAAGGGAAACACACAGCACACTTCTCATCCATGAAACACACTCTGCTTTAGAGCAAGAAGCACGCTCTTGCTTTCTAGAGTCTCTGATAAGGCGGGAAACGGGAGAGTGCTCAGAACAAAAGAACTGTGTTTCCTACACACACGGACCATATCTAGTTCAACTCTGCTTCTGAAACTGATACAAACCACAGGCCCTCTAACATCCAATGCGTTTCAGTTAAGAGCGAGAAACGTGTGAGCTTCGTGTACAATATTGCTTCGTTTGAGCTGAAAAGTGACTGCGTTTACCTGAAACGAAGTCTCGCTTGTAGGAAGACACAGAGCCTGGCATTTCACTCCGTTTCTGAAGGGAAACACACAGCACACTTCTCATCCATGAAACACACTCTGCTTTAGAGCAAGAAGCACGCTCTTGCTTTCTAGAGTCTCTGATAAGGCGGGAAACGTGAGGGTGCTCAGAACAAAAGAACTGTGTTTCCTACACACACGGACCATATCTAGTTCAACTCTGCTTCTGAAACTGATACAAACCACAGGCCCTCTAACATCCAATGCGTTTCAGTTAAGAGCGAGAAACGTGTGAGCTTCGTGTACAATATAGCTTCGTTTGAGCTGAAAAGTGACTGCGTTTACCTGAAACGAAGTCTCGCTTGTAGGAAGACACACAGCCTGGCATTTAACTCCGTTTCTGAAGGGAAACACACAGCACACTTCTCATCCATGAAACACACTCTGCTTTAGAGCAAGAAGCACGCTCTTGCTTTCTAGAGTCTCTGATAAGGCGGGAAACGTGAGAGTGCTCAGAACAAAAGAACTGTGTTTCCTACACACACGGACCATATCTAGTTCAACTCTGCTTCTGAAACTGATACAAACCACAGGCCCTCTAACATCCAATGCGTTTCAGTTAAGAGCGAGAAACGTGTGAGCTTCGTGTACCATATAGCTTCGTTTGAGCTGAAAAGTGACTGCGTTTACCTAAAACGAAGTCGCTTGTAGGAAGACACAGAGCCTGGCATTTAACTCCGTTTCTGAAGGGAAACACACAGCACACTTCTCATCCATGAAACACACTCTGCTTTAGAGCGAGAAGCACGCTCTTGCTTTCTAGAGTCTCGAATAAGGCGGGAAACGTGAGAGTGCTCAGAACAAAAGAACTGTGTTTCCTACACACACGGACCATATCTAGTTCAACTCTGCTTCTGAAACTGATACAAACCACAGGCCCTCTAACATCCAATGCGTTTCAGTTAAGTGCGAGAAACGTGTGAGCTTCGTGTACAATATAGCTTCGTTTGAGCTTAAAAGTGACTGCGTTTACCTGAAACGAAATCTCGCTTGTAGGAAGACACAGAGCCTGGCATTTAACTCCGTTTCTGAAGGGAAACACACAGCACACTTCTCATCCATGAAACACACTCTGCTTTAGAGCAAGAAGCACGCTCTTGCTTTCTAGAGTCTCTGATAAGGCGGGAAACGGGAGAGTGCTCAGAACAAAAGAACTGTGTTTCCTACACACACGGACCATATCTAGTTCAACTCTGCTTCTGAAACTGATACAAACCACAGGCCCTCTAACATCCAATGCGTTTCAGTTAAGAGCGAGAAACGTGTGAGCTTCGTGTACAATATAGCTTCGTTTGAGCTGAAAAGTGACTGCGTTTACCTGAAACGAAGTCTCGCTTGTAGGAAGACACAGAGCCTGGCATTTAACTCCGTTTCTGAAGGGAAACACACAGCACACTTCTCATCCATGAAACACACTCTGCTTTAGAGCAAGAAGCACGCTCTTGCTTTCTAGAGTCTCTGATAAGGCGGGAAACGTGAGGGTGCTCAGAACAAAAGAACTGTGTTTCCTACACACACGGACCATATCTAGTTCAACTCTGCTTCTGAAACTGATACAAACCACAGGCCCTCTAACATCCAATGCGTTTCAGTTAAGAGCGAGAAACGTGTGAGCTTCGTGTACAATATAGCTTCGTTTGAGCTGAAAAGTGACTGCGTTTACCTGAAACGAAGTCTCGCTTGTAGGAAGACACACAGCCTGGCATTTAACTCCGTTTCTGAAGGGAAACACACAGCACACTTCTCATCCATGAAACACACTCTGCTTTAGAGCAAGAAGCACGCTCTTGCTTTCTAGAGTCTCTGATAAGGCGGGAAACGTGAGAGTGCTCAGAACAAAAGAACTGTGTTTCCTACACACACGGACCATATCTAGTTCAACTCTGCTTCTGAAACTGATACAAACCACAGGCCCTCTAACATCCAATGCGTTTCAGTTAAGAGCGAGAAACGTGTGAGCTTCGTGTACAATATAGCTCCCTTTGAGCTGAAAAGTGACTGCATTTACCTGAAACGAAGTCTCGCTTGTAGGAAGACACAGAGCCTGGCATTTAACTCCGTTTCTGAAGGGAAACACACAGCACACTTCTCATCGATGAAACACACTCTGCTTTAGAGCAAGAAGCACGCTCTTGCTTTCCAGAGTCTCTGATAAGGCGAGAAACGTGAGGGTGCTCAGAACAAAAGAACTGTGTTTCCTACACACACGGACCATATCTAGTTCAACTCTGCTTCTGAAACTGATACAAACCACAGGCCCTCTAACATCCAATGCGTTTTAGTTAAGAGTGAGAAACGTGTGAGCTTCGTGTACAATACAGCTTCGTTTGAGCTGAAAAGTGACTGAGTTTACCTGAAACGAAGTCTCGCTTGTAGGAAGACACAGAGCCTGGCATTTAACTCCGTTTCTGAAGGGAAACACACAGCACACTTCTCATCCATGAAACACACTCTGCTTTAGAGCAAGAAGCACGCTCTTGCTTTCTAGAGTCTCTGATAAGGCGGGTAACGTGAGAGTGCTCAGAACAAAGAACTGTGTTTCCTACACACACGGACCATATCTAGTTCAACTCTGCTTCTGAAACTGATACAAACCACAGGCCCTCTAACATCAAATGCGTTTCAGTTAAGAGCGAGAAACGTGTGAGCTTCGTGTACAATATAGCTTCGTTTGAGCTGAAAAGTGACTGCGTTTACCTAAAACGAAGTCGCTTGTAGGAAGACACAGAGCCTGGCATTTAACTCCGTTTCTGAAGGGAAACACACAGCACACTTCTCATCCATGAAACACACTCTGCTTTAGAGCGAGAAGCATGCTCTTGCTTTCTAGAGTCTCTAATAAGGCGGGAAACGTGAGAGTGCTCAGAACAAAAGAACTGTGTTTCCTACACACACGGACCATATCTAGTTCAACTCTGCTTCTGAAACTGATACAAACCACAGGGCCTCTAACATCCAATGCGTTTCAGTTAAGAGCGAGAAACGTGTGAGCTTCGTGTACAATATAGCTTCCTTTGAGCTGAAAAGTGACTGCGTTTACCTGAAACGAAGTCTCGCTTGTAGGAAGACACAGAGCCTGGCATTTAACTCCGTTTCTGAAGGGAAACACACAGCACACTTCTCATCCATGAAACACACTCTGATTTAGAGCGAGAAGCACGCTCTTGCTTTCCAGAGTGTCTAATAAGGCGGGAAACGTGAGAGTGCTCAGAACAAAAGAACTGCGTTTCCTACACACACGGACCATATCTAGTTCAACTCTGCTTCTGAAACTGATACAAACCACAGGCCCTCTAACATCCAATGGGTTTCAGTTAAGAGCGAGAAACGTGTGAGCTTCGTGTACAATATAGCTTCGTTTGAGCTGAAAAGTGACTGCGTTTACCTGAAACGAAGTCTCGCTTGTAGGAAGACACAGAGCCTGGCATTTAACTCCGTTTCTGAAGGGAAACACACAGCACACTTCTCATCCATGAAACACACTCTGCTTTAGAGCAAGAAGCACGCTCTTGCTTTCTAGAGTCTCTGATAAGGCGGGTAACGTGAGAGTGCTCAGAACAAAAGAACTGTGTTTCCTACACACACGGACCATATCTAGTTCAACTCTGCTTCTGAAACTGATACAAACCACAGGCCCTCTAACATCCAATGCGTTTCAGTTAAGAGCGAGAAACGTGTGAGCTTCGTGTACAATATAGCTTCCTTTGAGCTGAAAAGTGACTGCGTTTACCTGAAACGAAGTCTCGCTTGTAGGAAGACACAGAGCCTGGCATTTCACTCCGTTTCTGAAGGGAAACACACAGCACACTTCTCATCCATGAAACACACTCTGCTTTAGAGCAAGAAGCACGCTCTTGCTTTCTAGAGTCTCTGATAAGGCGGGAAACGTGAGGGTGCTCAGAACAAAAGAACTGTGTTTCCTACACACACGGACCATATCTAGTTCAACTCTGCTTCTGAAACTGATACAAACCACAGGCCCTCTAACATCCAATGCGTTTTAGTTAGGAGTGAGAAACGTGTGAGCTTCGTGTACAATACAGCTTCGTTTGAGCTGAAAAGTGACTGCGTTTACCTGAAACGAAGTCTCGCTTGTAGGAAGACACAGAGCCTGGCATTTAACTCCGTTTCTGAAGGGAAACACACAGCACACTTCTCATCCATGAAACACACTCTGCTTTAGAGCAAGAAGCACGCTCTTGCTTTCTAGAGTCTCTGATAAGTCGGGTAACGTGAGAGTGCTCAGAACAAAAGAACTGTGTTTCCTACACACACGGACCATATCTAGTTCAACTCTGCTTCTGAAACTGATACAAACCACAGGCCCTCTAACATCCAATGCGTTTCAGTTAAGAGCGAGAAACGTGTGAGCTTCGTGTACCATATAGCTTCGTTTGAGCTGAAAAGTGACTGCGTTTACCTAAAACGAAGTCGCTTGTAGGAAGACACAGAGCCTGGCATTTAACTCCGTTTCTGAAGGGAAACACACAGCACACTTCTCATCCATGAAACACACTCTGCTTTAGAGCGAGAAGCACGCTCTTGCTTTCTAGAGTCTCGAATAAGGCGGGAAACGTGAGAGTGCTCAGAACAAAAGAACTGTGTTTCCTACACACACGGACCATATCTAGTTCAACTCTGCTTCTGAAACTGATACAAACCACAGGCCCTCTAACATCCAATGCGTTTCAGTTAAGAGCGAGAAACGTGTGAGCTTCGTGTACAATATAGCTTCGTTTGAGCTTAAAAGTGACTGCGTTTACCTGAAACGAAATCTCGCTTGTAGGAAGACACAGAGCCTGGCATTTAACTCCGTTTCTGAAGGGAAACACACAGCACACTTCTCATCCATGAAACACACTCTGCTTTAGAGCAAGAAGCACGCTCTTGCTTTCTAGAGTCTCTGATAAGGCGGGAAACGGGAGAGTGCTCAGAACAAAAGAACTGTGTTTCCTACACACACGGACCATATCTAGTTCAACTCTGCTTCTGAAACTGATACAAACCACAGGCCCTCTAACATCCAATGCGTTTCAGTTAAGAGCGAGAAACGTGTGAGCTTCGTGTACAATATAGCTTCGTTTGAGCTGAAAAGTGACTGCGTTTACCTGAAACGAAGTCTCGCTTGTAGGAAGACACAGAGCCTGGCATTTAACTCCGTTTCTGAAGGGAAACACACAGCACACTTCTCATCCATGAAACACACTCTGCTTTAGAGCAAGAAGCACGCTCTTGCTTTCTAGAGTCTCTGATAAGGCGGGAAACGTGAGGGTGCTCAGAACAAAAGAACTGTGTTTCCTACACACACGGACCATATCTAGTTCAACTCTGCTTCTGAAACTGATACAAACCACAGGCCCTCTAACATCCAATGCGTTTCAGTTAAGAGCGAGAAACGTGTGAGCTTCGTGTACAATATAGCTTCGTTTGAGCTGAAAAGTGACTGCGTTTACCTGAAACGAAGTCTCGCTTGTAGGAAGACACACAGCCTGGCATTTAACTCCGTTTCTGAAGGGAAACACACAGCACACTTCTCATCCATGAAACACACTCTGCTTTAGAGCAAGAAGCACGCTCTTGCTTTCTAGAGTCTCTGATAAGGCGGGAAACGTGAGAGTGCTCAGAACAAAAGAACTGTGTTTCCTACACACACGGACCATATCTAGTTCAACTCTGCTTCTGAAACTGATACAAACCACAGGCCCTCTAACATCCAATGCGTTTCAGTTAAGAGCGAGAAACGTGTGATCTTCGTGTACAATATAGCTTCCTTTGAGCTGAAAAGTGACTGCGTTTACCTGAAACGAAGTCTCGCTTGTAGGAAGACACAGAGCCTGGCATTTAACTCCGTTTCTGAAGGGAAACACACAGCACACTTCTCATCGATGAAACACACTCTGCTTTAGAGCAAGAAGCACGCTCTTGCTTTCCAGAGTCTCTGATAAGGCGAGAAACGTGAGGGTGCTCAGAACAAAAGAACTGTGTTTCCTACACACACGGACCATATCTAGTTCAACTCTGCTTCTGAAACTGATACAAACCACAGGCCCTCTAACATCCAATGCGTTTTAGTTAAGAGTGAGAAACGTGTGAGCTTCGTGTACAATACAGCTTCGTTTGAGCTGAAAAGTGACTGAGTTTACCTGAAACGAAGTCTCGCTTGTAGGAAGACACAGAGCCTGGCATTTAACTCCGTTTCTGAAGGGAAACACACAGCACACTTCTCATCCATGAAACACACTCTGATTTAGAGCAAGAAGCACGCTCTTGCTTTCTAGAGTCTCTGATAAGGCGGGTAACGTGAGAGTGCTCAGAACAAAGAACTGTGTTTCCTAAACACACGGACCATATCTAGTTCAACTCTGCTTCTGAAACTGATACAAACCACAGGCCCTCTAACATCCAATGCGTTTCAGTTAAGAGCGAGAAACGTGTGAGCTTCGTGTACAATATAGCTTCGTTTGAGCTGAAAAGTGACTGCGTTTACCTAAAACGAAGTCGCTTGTAGGAAGACACAGAGCCTGGCATTTAACTCCGTTTCTGAAGGGAAACACACAGCACACTTCTCATCCATGAAACACACTCTGCTTTAGAGCGAGAAGCATGCTCTTGCTTTCTAGAGTCTCTAATAAGGCGGGAAACGTGAGAGTGCTCAGAACAAAAGAACTGTGTTTCCTACACACACGGACCATATCTAGTTCAACTCTGCTTATGAAACTGATACAAACCACAGGCCCTCTAACATCCAATGCGTTTCAGTTAAGAGCGAGAAACGTGTGAGCTTCGTGTACAATATAGCTTCGTTTGAGCTGAAAAGTGACTGCGTTTACCTGAAACGAAGTCTCGCTTGTAGGAAGACACAGAGCCTGGCATTTAACTCCGTTTCTGAAGGGAAACACACAGCACACTTCTCATCCATGAAACACACTCTGCTTTAGAGCAAGAAGCACGCTCTTGCTTTCTAGAGTCTCTGATAAGACGGGAAACGTGAGAGTGCTCAGAACAAAAGAACTGTGTTTCCTACACACACGGACCATAGCTAGTTCAACTCTGCTTCTGAAACTGATACAAACCACAGGCCCTCTAACATCCAATGCGTTTCAGTTAAGAGCGAGAAACGTGTGAGCTTCGTGTACAATATAGCTTCGTTTGAGCTGAAAAGTGACTGCGTTTACCTGAAACGAAGTCTCGCTTGTAGGAAGACACAGAGCCTGGCATTTAACTCCGTTTCTGAAGGGAAACACACAGCACACTTCTCATCCATGAAACACACTCTGCTTTAGAGCAAGAAGCACGCTCTTGCTTTCTAGAGTCTCTGATAAGGCGGGAAACGTGAGGGTGCTCAGAACAAAAGAACTGTGTTTCCTACACACACGGACCATATCTAGTTCAACTCTGCTTCTGAAACTGATACAAACCACAGGCCCTCTAACATCCAATGCGTTTCAGTTAAGAGCGAGAAACGTGTGAGCTTCCTGTACAATATAGCTTCATTTGAGCTGAAAAGTGACTGCGTTTACCTGAAACGAAGTCTCGCTTGTAGGAAGACACAGAGCCTGGCATTTCACTCCATTTCTGAAGGGAAAAACACAGCACACTTCTCATCCATGAAACACACTCTGCTTTAGAGCAAGAAGCACGCTCTTGCTTTCTAGAGTCTCTAATAAGGCGGGAAACGTGAGAGTGCTCAGAACAAAAGAACTGTGTTTCCTACACAAACGGACCATATCTAGTTCAACTCTGCTTCTGAAACTGATACAAACCACAGGCCCTCTAACATCCAATGCGTTTCAGTTAAGAGCGAGAAACGTGTGAGCTTCGTGTACAATATAGCTTCGTTTGAGCTGAAAAGTGACTGCGTTTACCTGAAACGAAGTCTCGCTTGTAGGAAGACACAGAGCCTGGCATTTAACTCCGTTTCTGAAGGGAAACACACAGCACACTTCTCATCCATGAAACACACTCTGCTTTAGAGCAAGAAGCACGCTCTTGCTTTCTAGAGTCTCTAATAAGGCGGGAAACGTGAGAGTGCTCAGAACAAAAGAACTGTGTTTCCTAAACACACGGACCTTATCTAGTTCAACTCTGCTTCTGAAACTGATACAAACCACAGGCCCTCTAACATCCAATGCATTTCAGTTAAGAGCGAGAAACGTGTGAGCTTCGTGTACAATATAGCTTCGTTTGAGCTGAAAAGTGACTGCGTTTACCTGAAACGAAGTCTCGCTTGTAGGAAGACACAGAGCCTGGCATTTCACTCCGTTTCTGAAGGGAAACACACAGCACACTTCTCATCCATGAAACACACTCTGCTTTAGAGCAAGAAGCACGCTCTTGCTTTCTAGAGTCTCTAATAGGGCGGGAAACGTGAGAGTGCTCAGAACAAAAGAACTGTGTTTCCTACACACACGGACCATATCTAGTTCAACTCTGCTTCTGAAACTGATACAAACCACAGGGCCTCTAACATCCAATGCGTTTCAGTTAAGAGCGAGAAACGTGTGAGCTTCGTGTACAATATAGCTTCCTTTGAGCTGAAAAGTGACTGCGTTTACCTGAAACGAAGTCTCGCTTGTAGGAAGACACAGAGCCTGGCATTTAACTCCGTTTCTGAAGGGAAACACACAGCACACTTCTCATCCATGAAACACACTCTGCTTTAGAGCAAGAAGCACGCTCTTGCTTTCTAGAGTCTCTAATAAGGCGGGAAACGTGAGAGTGCTCAGAACAAAAGAACTGTGTTTCCTACACACACGGACCATATCTAGTTCAACTCTGCTTCTGAAACTGATACAAACCACAGGCCCTCTAACATCCAATGCGTTTCAGTTAAGTGCGAGAAACGAGTGAGCTTCGTGTACAATATAGCTTCGTTTGAGCTGAAAAGTGACTGCGTTTACCTGAAACGAAGTCTCGCTTGTAGGAAGACACAGAGCCTGGCATTTAACTCCGTTTCTGAAGGGAAACACACAGCACACTTCTCATCCATGAAACACACTCTGATTTAGAGCAAGAAGCACGCTCTTGCTTTCCAGAGTGTCTAATAAGGCGGGAAACGTGAGAGTGCTCAGAACAAAAGAACTGCGTTTCCTACACACACGGACCATATCTAGTTCAACTCTGCTTCTGAAACTGATACAAACCACAGGCCCTCTAACATCCAATGGGTTTCAGTTAAGAGCGAGAAACGTGTGAGCTTCGTGTACAATATAGCTTCGTTTGAGCTGAAAAGTGACTGCGTTTACCTGAAACGAAGTCTCGCTTGTAGGAAGACACAGAGCCTGGCATTTAACTCCGTTTCTGAAGGGAAACACACAGCACACTTCTCATCCATGAAACACACTCTGCTTTAGAGCAAGAAGCACGCTCTTGCTTTCTAGAGTCTCTGATAAGGCGGGTAACGTGAGAGTGCTCAGAACAAAAGAACTGTGTTTCCTACACACACGGACCATATCTAGTTCAACTCTGCTTCTGAAACTGATACAAACCACAGGCCCTCTAACATCCAATGCGTTTCAGTTAAGAGCGAGAAACGTGTGAGCTTCGTGTACAATATAGCTTCCTTTGAGCTGAAAAGTGACTGCGTTTACCTGAAACGAAGTCTCGCTTGTAGGAAGACACAGAGCCTGGCATTTCACTCCGTTTCTGAAGGGAAACACACAGCACACTTCTCATCCATGAAACACACTCTGCTTTAGAGCAAGAAGCACGCTCTTGCTTTCTAGAGTCTCTGATAAGGCGGGAAACGTGAGGGTGCTCAGAACAAAAGAACTGTGTTTCCTACACACACGGACCATATCTAGTTCAACTCTGCTTCTGAAACTGATACAAACCACAGGCCCTCTAACATCCAATGCGTTTTAGTTAGGAGTGAGAAACGTGTGAGCTTCGTGTACAATACAGCTTCGTTTGAGCTGAAAAGTGACTGCGTTTACCTGAAACGAAGTCTCGCTTGTAGGAAGACACAGAGCCTGGCATTTAACTCCGTTTCTGAAGGGAAACACACAGCACACTTCTCATCCATGAAACACACTCTGCTTTAGAGCAAGAAGCACGCTCTTGCTTTCTAGAGTCTCTGATAAGTCGGGTAACGTGAGAGTGCTCAGAACAAAAGAACTGTGTTTCCTACACACACGGACCATATCTAGTTCAACTCTGCTTCTGAAACTGATACAAACCACAGGCCCTCTAACATCCAATGCGTTTCAGTTAAGAGCGAGAAACGTGTGAGCTTCGTGTACCATATAGCTTCGTTTGAGCTGAAAAGTGACTGCGTTTACCTAAAACGAAGTCGCTTGTAGGAAGACACAGAGCCTGGCATTTAACTCCGTTTCTGAAGGGAAACACACAGCACACTTCTCATCCATGAAACACACTCTGCTTTAGAGCGAGAAGCACGCTCTTGCTTTCTAGAGTCTCGAATAAGGCGGGAAACGTGAGAGTGCTCAGAACAAAAGAACTGTGTTTCCTACACACACGGACCATATCTAGTTCAACTCTGCTTCTGAAACTGATACAAACCACAGGCCCTCTAACATCCAATGCGTTTCAGTTAAGAGCGAGAAACGTGTGAGCTTCGTGTACAATATAGCTTCGTTTGAGCTGAAAAGTGACTGCGTTTACCTGAAACGAAATCTCGCTTGTAGGAAGACACAGAGCCTGGCATTTAACTCCGTTTCTGAAGGGAAACACACAGCACACTTCTCATCCATGAAACACACTCTGCTTTAGAGCAAGAAGCACGCTCTTGCTTTCTAGAGTCTCTGATAAGGCGGGAAACGTGAGGGTGCTCAGAACAAAAGAACTGTGTTTCCTACACACACGGACCATATCTAGTTCAACTCTGCTTCTGAAACTGATACAAACCACAGGCCCTCTAACATCCAATGCGTTTCAGTTAAGAGCGAGAAACGTGTGAGCTTCGTGTACAATATAGCTTCGTTTGAGCTGAAAAGTGACTGCGTTTACCTGAAACGAAGTCTCGCTTGTAGGAAGACACACAGCCTGGCATTTAACTCCGTTTCTGAAGGGAAACACACAGCACACTTCTCATCCATGAAACACACTCTGCTTTAGAGCAAGAAGCACGCTCTTGCTTTCTAGAGTCTCTGATAAGGCGGGAAACGTGAGAGTGCTCAGAACAAAAGAACTGTGTTTCCTACACACACGGACCATATCTAGTTCAACTCTGCTTCTGAAACTGATACAAACCACAGGCCCTCTAACATCCAATGCGTTTCAGTTAAGAGCGAGAAACGTGTGAGCTTCGTGTACAATATAGCTTCCTTTGAGCTGAAAAGTGACTGCGTTTACCTGAAACGAAGTCTCGCTTGTAGGAAGACACAGAGCCTGGCATTTAACTCCGTTTCTGAAGGGAAACACACAGCACACTTCTCATCGATGAAACACACTCTGCTTTAGAGCAAGAAGCACGCTCTTGCTTTCCAGAGTCTCTGATAAGGCGAGAAACGTGAGGGTGCTCAGAACAAAAGAACTGTGTTTCCTACACACACGGACCATATCTAGTTCAACTCTGCTTCTGAAACTGATACAAACCACAGGCCCTCTAACATCCAATGCGTTTTAGTTAAGAGTGAGAAACGTGTGAGCTTCGTGTACAATACAGCTTCGTTTGAGCTGAAAAGTGACTGAGTTTACCTGAAACGAAGTCTCGCTTGTAGGAAGACACAGAGCCTGGCATTTAACTCCGTTTCTGAAGGGAAACACACAGCACACTTCTCATCCATGAAACACACTCTGATTTAGAGCAAGAAGCACGCTCTTGCTTTCTAGAGTCTCTGATAAGGCGGGTAACGTGAGAGTGCTCAGAACAAAAGAACTGTGTTTCCTACACACACGGACCATATCTAGTTCAACTCTGCTTCTGAAACTGATACAAACCACAGGCCCTCTAACATCCAATGCGTTTCAGTTAAGAGCGAGAAACGTGTGAGCTTCGTGTACAATATAGCTTCGTTTGAGCTGAAAAGTGACTGCGTTTACCTGAAACGAAGTCTCGCTTGTAGGAAGACACAGAGCCTGGCATTTAACTCCGTTTCTGAAGGGAAACACACAGCACACTTCTCATCCATGAAACACACTCTGCTTTAGAGCAAGAAGCACGCTCTTGCTTTCTAGAGTCTCTGATAAGACGGGAAACGTGAGAGTGCTCAGAACAAAAGAACTGTGTTTCCTACACACACGGACCATAGCTAGTTCAACTCTGCTTCTGAAACTGATACAAACCACAGGCCCTCTAACATCCAATGCGTTTCAGTTAAGAGCGAGAAACGTGTGAGCTTCGTGTACAATATAGCTTCGTTTGAGCTGAAAAGTGACTGCGTTTACCTGAAACGAAGTCTCGCTTGTAGGAAGACACAGAGCCTGGCATTTAACTCCGTTTCTGAAGGGAAACACACAGCACACTTCTCATCCATGAAACACACTCTGCTTTAGAGCAAGAAGCACGCTCTTGCTTTCTAGAGTCTCTGATAAGGCGGGAAACGTGAGGGTGCTCAGAACAAAAGAACTGTGTTTCCTACACACACGGACCATATCTAGTTCAACTCTGCTTCTGAAACTGATACAAACCACAGGCCCTCTAACATCCAATGCGTTTCAGTTAAGAGCGAGAAACGTGTGAGCTTCCTGTACAATATAGCTTCATTTGAGCTGAAAAGTGACTGCGTTTACCTGAAACGAAGTCTCGCTTGTAGGAAGACACAGAGCCTGGCATTTCACTCCATTTCTGAAGGGAAAAACACAGCACACTTCTCATCCATGAAACACACTCTGCTTTAGAGCAAGAAGCACGCTCTTGCTTTCTAGAGTCTCTAATAAGGCGGGAAACGTGAGAGTGCTCAGAACAAAAGAACTGTGTTTCCTACACACACGGACCATATCTAGTTCAACTCTGCTTCTGAAACTGATACAAACCACAGGCCCTCTAACATCCAATGCGTTTCAGTTAAGAGCGAGAAACGTGTGAGCTTCGTGTACAATATAGCTTCGTTTGAGCTGAAAAGTGACTGCGTTTACCTGAAACGAAGTCTCGCTTGTAGGAAGACACAGAGCCTGGCATTTAACTCCGTTTCTGAAGGGAAACACACAGCACACTTCTCATCCATGAAACACACTCTGCTTTAGAGCAAGAAGCACGCTCTTGCTTTCTAGAGTCTCTAATAAGGCGGGAAACGTGAGAGTGCTCAGAACAAAAGAACTGTGTTTCCTAAACACACGGACCTTATCTAGTTCAACTCTGCTTCTGAAACTGATACAAACCACAGGCCCTCTAACATCCAATGCATTTCAGTTAAGAGCGAGAAACGTGTGAGCTTCGTGTACAATATAGCTTCGTTTGAGCTGAAAAGTGACTGCGTTTACCTGAAACGAAGTCTCGCTTGTAGGAAGACACAGAGCCTGGCATTTCACTCCGTTTCTGAAGGGAAACACACAGCACACTGCTCATCCATGAAACACACTCTGCTTTAGAGCAAGAAGCACGCTCTTGCTTTCTAGAGTCTCTAATAGGGCGGGAAACGTGAGAGTGCTCAGAACAAAAGAACTGTGTTTCCTACACACACGGACCATATCTAGTTCAACTCTGCTTCTGAAACTGATACAAACCACAGGGCCTCTAACATCCAATGCGTTTCAGTTAAGAGCGAGAAACGTGTGAGCTTCGTGTACAATATAGCTTCCTTTGAGCTGAAAAGTGACTGCGTTTACCTGAAACGAAGTCTCGCTTGTAGGAAGACACAGAGCCTGGCATTTAACTCCGTTTCTGAAGGGAAACACACAGCACACTTCTCATCCATGAAACACACTCTGCTTTAGAGCAAGAAGCACGCTCTTGCTTTCTAGAGTCTCTAATAAGGCGGGAAACGTGAGAGTGCTCAGAACAAAAGAACTGTGTTTCCTACACACACGGACCATATCTAGTTCAACTCTGCTTCTGAAACTGATACAAACCACAGGCCCTCTAACATCCAATGCGTTTCAGTTAAGTGCGAGAAACGAGTGAGCTTCGTGTACAATATAGCTTCGTTTGAGCTGAAAAGTGACTGCGTTTACCTGAAACGAAGTCTCGCTTGTAGGAAGACACAGAGCCTGGCATTTAACTCCGTTTCTGAAGGGAAACACACAGCACACTTCTCATCCATGAAACACACTCTGCTTTAGAGCAAGAAGCACGCTCTTGCTTTCTGGAGTCTCTGATAAGGCGGGAAACGTGAGAGTGCTCAGAACAAAAGAACTGTGTTTCCTACACACACGGACCATATCTAATTCAACTCTGCTTCTGAAACTGATACAAACCACAGGTCCTCTAACATCCAATGCGTTTCAGTTAAGAGCGAGAAACGTGTGAGCTTCGTGTACAATATAGCTTCGTTTGAGCTGAAAAGTCACTGCGTTTACCTGAAACGATGTCTCGCTTGTAGGAAGACACAGAGCCTGGCATTTAACTCCGTTTCTGAAGGGAAACACACAGCACACTTCTCATCCATGAAACACACTCTGCTTTAGAGCGAGAAGCACGCTCTTGCTTTCTAGAGTCTCTGATAATGCGGGAAACGTGAGAGTGCTCAGAACAAAAGAACTGTGTTTCCTACATACACGGACCATATCTAGTTCAACTCTGCTTCTGAAACTGATACAAACCACAGGCCCTCTAACATCCAATGCGTTTCAGTTAAGAGCGAGAAACGTGTGAGCTTCGTGTACAATATAGCTTCGTTTGAGCTGAAAAGTGACTGCGTTTACCTGAAACGAAGTCTCGCTTGTAGGAAGACACAGAGCCTGGCATTTAACTCCGTTTCTGAAGGGAAACACACAGCACACTTCTCATCCATGAAACACACTCTGCTTTAGAGCAAGAAGCAAGCTCTTGCTTTCTAGAGTCTCTGATAAGGCGGGAAACGTGAGAGTGCTCAGAACAAAAGAACTGTGTTTCCTACACACACGGACCATATCTAGTTCAACTCTGCTTCTGAAACTGATACAAACCACAGGCCCTCTAACATCCAATGCGTTTCAGTTAAGAGCGAGAAACGTGTGAGCTTCGTGTACAATATAGCTTCGTTTGAGCTGAAAAGTGACTGCGTTTACCTGAAACGAAGTCTCGCTTGTAGGAAGACACAGAGCCTGGCATTTCACTCCGTTTCTGAAGGGAAACACACAGCACACTTCTCATCCATGAAACACACTCTGCTTTAGAGCAAGAAGCACGCTCTTGCTTTCTAGAGTCTCTGATAAGGCGGGAAACGTGAGAGTGCTCAGAACAAAAGAACTGTGTTTCCTACACACACGGACCATATCTAGTTCAACTCTGCTTCTGAAAATGATACAAACCACAGGCCCTCTAACATCCAATGCATTTCAGTTAAGAGCGAGAAACGTGTGAGCTTCGTGTACAATATAGCTTCGTTTGAGCTGAAAAGTGACTGCGTTTACCTGAAACGAAGTCTCGCTTGTAGGAAGACACAGAGCCTGGCATTTCACTCCGTTTCTGAAGGGAAACACACAGCACACTTCTCATCGATGAAACACACTCTGCTTTAGAGCAAGAAGCACGCTCTTGCTTTCTAGAGTCTCTGATAAGGCGGGAAACGTGAGAGTGCTCAGAACAAAAGAACTGTGTTTCCTACACACACGGACCATATCTAGTTCAACTCTGCTTCTGAAACTGATACAAACCACAGGCCCTCTAACATCCAATGCGTTTCAGTTAAGAGCGAGAAACGTGTGAGCTTCGTGTACAATAGAGCTTCGTTTGAGCTGAAAAGTGACTGCGTTTACCTGAAACGAAATCTCGCTTGTAGGAAGACACAGAGCCTGGCATGTAACTCCGTTTCTGAAGGGAAACACACAGCACACTTCTCATCCATGAAACACACTCTGCTTTAGAGTAAGAAGCACGCTCTTGCATTCTAGAGTCTCGAATAAGGCGGGAAACCTGAGAGTGCTCAGAACAAAAGAACTGTGTTTCCTACACACACGGACCATATCTAGTTCAACTCTGCTTCTGAAACTGATACAAACCACAGGGCCTCTAACATCCAATGCGTTTCAGTTAAGAGCGAGAAACGTGTGAGCTGCGTGTACAATATAGCTTCGTTTGAGCTGAAAAGTGACTGCGTTTACCTGAAACGAAGTCTCGCTTGTAGGAAGACACAGAGCCTGGCATTTAACTCCGTTTCTGAATGGAAACACACAGCACACTTCTCATCCATGAAACACACTCTGCTTTAGAGCAAGAAGCACGCTCTTGCTTTCTAGAGTCTCTGATAAGGCGGGAAACGTGAGAGTGCTCAGAACAAAAGAACTGTGTTTCCTACACACACGGACCATATCTAGTTCAACTCTGCTTCTAAAACTGATACAAACCACAGGCCCTCTAACATCCAATGCGTTTCAGTTAAGAGCGAGAAACGTGTGAGCTTCGTGTATAATATAGCTTCGTTTGAGCTGAAAAGTGACTGCGTTTACCTGAGACGAAGTCTCGCTTGTAGGAAGACACAGAGCCTGGCATTTAACTCCGTTTCTGAAGGGAAAAACACAGCACACTTCTCATCCATGAAATACACTCTGCTTTAGAGCGAGAAGCACGCTCTTGCTTTCTAGAGTCTCTAATAAGGCGGGAATCGTGAGAGTGCTCAGAACAAAAGAACTGTGTTTCCTACACACACGGACCATATCTAGTTCAACTCTGCTTCTGAAACTGATACAAACCACAGGCCCTCTAACATCCAATGCGTTTCAGTTAAGAGCGAGAAACGAGTGAGCTTCGTGTACAATATAGCTTCGTTTGAGCTGAAAAGTGACTGCGTTTACCTGAAACGAAGTCTCGCTTGTAGGAAGACACAGAGCCTGGCATTTAACTCCGTTTCTGAAGGGAAACACACAGCACACTTCTCATCCATGAAACACACTCTGCTTTAGAGCAAGAAGCACGCTCTTGCTTTCTAGAGTCTCTGATAAGGCGGGAAACGTGAGAGTGCTCAGAACAAAAGAACTGTGTTTCCTACACACACGGACCATATCTAGTTCAACTCTGCTTCTGAAACTGATACAAACCACAGGCCCTCTAACATCCAATGCGTTTCAGTTAAGAGCGAGAAACGTGTGAGCTTCGTGTACAATATAGCTTCCTTTGAGCTGAAAAGTGACTGCGTTTACCTGAAACGAAGTCTCGCTTGTAGGAAGACACAGAGCCTGGCATTTAACTCCGTTTCTGAAGGGAAACACACAGCACACTTCTCATCCATGAAACACACTCTGCTTTAGAGCAAGAAGCACGCTCTTGCTTTCTAGAGTCTCGAATAAGGCGGGAAACGTGAGAGTGCTCAGAACAAAAGAACTGTGTTTCCTACACACACGGACGATATCTAGTTCAACTCTGCTTCTGAAACTGATACAAACCACAGGCCCTCTAACATCCAATGCGTTTCAGTTAAGAGCGAGAAACGTGTGAGCTTCGTGTACAATATAGCTTCGTTTGAGCTGAAAAGTGACTGCGTTTACCTGAAACGAAGTCTCGCTTGTAGGAAGACACAGAGCCTGGCATTTAACTCCGTTTCTGAAGGGAAACACACAGCACACTTCTCATCCATGAAACACACTCTGCTTTAGAGCAAGAAGCACGCTCTTGCTTTCTAGAGTCTCTGATAAGGCGGGAAACGTGAGAGTGCTCAGAACAAAAGAACTGTGTTTCCTACACACACGGACCATATCTACTTCAACTCTGCTTCTGAAACTGATACAAACCACAGGCCCTCTAACATCCAATGCGTTTCAGTTAAGAGCGAGAAACGTGTGAGCTTCGTGTACAATATAGCTTCGTTTGAGCTGAAAAGTGACTGTGTTTACCTGAAACGAAGTCTCGCTTGTAGGAAGACACAGAGCCTGGCATTTCACTCCGTTTCTGAAGGGAAACACACAGCACACTTCTCATCCATGAAACACACTCTGCTTTAGAGCAAGAAGCACGCTCTTGCTTTCTAGAGTCTCTGATAAGGCGGGAAACGTGAGAGTGCTCAGAACAAAAGAACTGTGTTTCCTACACACACGGACCATATCTAGTTCAACTCTGCTTCTGAAACTGATACAAACCACAGGCCCTCTAACATCCAATGCGTTTCAGTTAAGAGCGAGAAACGTGTGAGCTTCGTGTACAATATAGCTTCGTTTGAGCTGAAAAGTGACTGCGTTTACCTGAAACGAAGTCTCGCTTGTAGGAAGACACAGAGCCTGGCATTTAACTCCGTTTCTGAAGGGAAACACAAAGCACACTTCTCATCCATGAAACACACTCTGCTTTAGAGCAAGAAGCACGCTCTTGCTTTCTAGAGTCTCTGATAAGGCGGGAAACGTGAGAGTGCTCAGAACAAAAGAACTGTGTTTCCTACACACACGGACCATATCTAGTTCAACTCTGCTTCTGAAACTGATACAAACCACAGGCCCTCTAACATCCAATGCGTTTCAGTTAAGAGCGAGAAACGTGTGAGCTTCGTGTACAATATAGCTTCGTTTGAGCTGAAAAGTGACTGCGTTTACATGAAACGAAGTCTCGCTTGTAGGAAGACACAGAGCCTGGCATTTAACTCCGTTTCTGAAGGGAAACACACAGCACACTTCTCATCCATGAAACACACTCTGCTTTAGAGCGAGAAGCACGCTCTTGCTTTCTAGAGTCTCTAATAAGGCGGGAAACGTGAGAGTGCTCAGAACAAAAGAACTGTGTTTCCTACACACACGGACGATATCTAGTTCAACTCTGCTTCTGAAACTGATACAAACCACAGGCCCTCTAACATCCAATGCGTTTCAGTTAAGAGCGAGAAACGTGTGAGCTTCGTGTACAATATAGCTTCGTTTGAGCTGAAAAGTGACTGCGTTTACCTGAAACGAAGTCTCGCTTGTAGGAAGACACAGAGCCTGGCATTTAACTCCGTTTCTGAAGGGAAACACACAGCACACTTCTCATCCATGAAACACACTCTGCTTTAGAGCAAGAAGCACGCTCTTGCTTTCTAGAGTCTCTGATAATGCGGGAAACGTGAGAGTGCTCAGAACAAAAGAACTGTGTTTCCTACACACACGGACCATATCTACTTCAACTCTGCTTCTGAAACTGATACAAACCACAGGCCCTCTAACATCCAATGCGTTTCAGTTAAGAGCGAGAAACGTGTGAGCTTCGTGTACAATATAGCTTCGTTTGAGCTGAAAAGTGACTGCGTTTACCTGAAACGAAGTCTCGCTTGTAGGAAGACACAGAGCCTGGCATTTAACTCCGTTTCTGAAGGGAAACACACAGCACACTTCTCATCCATGAAACACACTCTGCTTTAGAGCAAGAAGCACGCTCTTGCTTTCTAGAGTCTCTGATAAGGCGGGAAACGTGAGAGTGCTCAGAACAAAAGAACTGTGTTTCCTACACACACGGACCATATCTAGTTCAACTCTGCTTCTGAAACTGATACAAACCACAGGCCCTCTAACATCCAATGCGTTCCAGTTAAGAGCGAGAAACGTGTGAGCTTCGTGTACAATATAGCTTCGTTTGAGCTGAAAAGTGACTGCGTTTACCTGAAACGAAGTCTCGCTTGTAGGAAGACACAGTGCCTGGCATTTAACTCCGTTTCTGAAGGGAAACACACAGCACACTTCTCATCCATGAAACACACTCTGCTTTAGAGTAAGAAGCACGCTCTTGCTTTCTAGAGTCTCGAATAAGGCGGGAAACCTGAGAGTGCTCAGAACAAAAGAACTGTGTTTCCTACACACACGGACCATATCTAGTTCAACTCTGCGTCTGAAACTGATACAAACCACAGGCCCTCTAACATCCAATGCGTTTCAGTTAAGAGCGAGAAACGTGTGAGCTTCGTGTACAATATAGCTTCGTTTGAGCTGAAAAGTGACTGCGTTTACCTGAAACGAAGTCTCACTTGTAGGAAGACACAGAGCCTGGCATTTAACTCCGTTTCTGAAGGGAAACACACAGCACACTTCTCATCCATGAAACACACTCTGCTTTAGAGCAAGAAGCATTCTCTTGCTTTCTAGAGTCTCTGATAAGGCGGGAAACGTGAGAGTGCTCAGAACAAAAGAACTGTGTTTCCTACACACACGGACCATATCTAGTTCAACTCTGCTTCTGAAACTGGTACAAACCACAGGCCCTCTAACATCCAATGCGTTTCAGTTAAAAGCGAGAAACGTGTGAGCTTTGTGTACAATATAGGTTCGTTTGAGCTGAAAAGTGACTGCGTTTACCTGAAACGAATTCTCGCTTGTAGGAAGACACAGAGCCTGGCATTTCACTCCATTTCTGAAGGGAAACACACAGCACACTTCTCATCCATGAAACACACTCTGCTTTAGAGCAAGAAGCACGCTCTTGCTTTCTAGAGTCTCTGATAAGGCGGGAAACGTGAGAGTGCTCAGAACAAAAGAACTGTGTTTCCTACACACACGGACCATATCTAGTTCAACTCTGCTTCTGAAACTGATACAAACCACAGGCCCTCTAACATCCAATGCGTTTCAGTTAAGAGCGAGAAACGTGTGAGCTTCGTGTACAATAGAGCTTCGTTTGAGCTGAAAAGTGACTGCGTTTACCTGAAACGAAGTCTCGCTTGTAGGAAGACACAGAGCCTGGCATTTAACTCCGTTTCTGAAGGGAAACACACAGCACACTTCTCATCCATGAAACACACTCTGCTTTAGAGCAAGAAGCACGCTCTTGCTTTCTAGAGTCTCTGATAATGCGGGAAACGTGAGAGTGCTCACAACAAAAGAACTGTGTTTCCTACACACACGGACCATATCTAGTTCAACTCTGCTTCTGAAACTGATACAAACCACAGGCCCTCTAACATCCAATGCGTTTCAGTTAAGAGCGAGAAACGTGTGAGCTTCGTGTACAATATAGCTTCGTTTGAGCTGAAAAGTGACTGCGTTTACCTGAAACGAAGTCTCGCTTGTAGGAAGACACATTGCCTGGCATTTAACTCCGTTTCTGAAGGGAAACACACAGCACACTTCTCATCCATGAAACACACTCTGCTTTAGAGCGAGAAGCACGCTCTTGCTTTCTAGAGTCTCTAATAAGGCGGGAAACGTGAGAGTGCTCAGAACAAAAGAACTGTGTTTCCTACACACACGGACGATATCTAGTTCAACTCTGCTTCTGAAACTGATACAAACCACAGGCCCTCTAACATCCAATGCGTTTCAGTTAAGAGCGAGAAACGTGTGAGCTTCGTGTACAATATAGCTTCGTTTGAGCTGAAAAGTGACTGCGTTTACCTGAAACGAAGTCTCGCTTGTAGGAAGACACAGAGCCTGGCATTTAACTCCGTTTCTGAAGGGAAACACACAGCACACTTCTCATCCATGAAACACACTCTGCTTTAGAGCAAGAAGCACGCTCTTGCTTTCTAGAGTCTCTGATAATGCGGGAAACGTGAGAGTGCTCAGAACAAAAGAACTGTGTTTCCTACACACACGGACCATATCTACTTCAACTCTGCTTCTGAAACTGATACAAACCACAGGCCCTCTAACATCCAATGCGTTTCAGTTAAGAGCGAGAAACGTGTGAGCTTCGTGTACAATATAGCTTCGTTTGAGCTGAAAAGTGACTGCGTTTACCTGAAACGAAGTCTCGCTTGTAGGAAGACACAGAGCCTGGCATTTCACTCCGTTTCTGAAGGGAAACACACAGCACACTTCTCATCCATGAAACACACTCTGCTTTAGAGCAAGAAGCACGCTCTTGCTTTCTAGAGTCTCTGATAAGGCGGGAAACGTGAGAGTGCTCAGAACAAAAGAACTGTGTTTACCTACACACACGGACCATATCTAGTTCAACTCTGCTTCTGAAACTGATACAAACCACAGGCCCTCTAACATCCAATGCGTTCCAGTTATGAGCGAGAAACGTGTGAGCTTCGTGTACAATATAGCTTCGTTTGAGCTGAAAAGTGACTGCGTTTACCTGAAACGAAGTCTCGCTTGTAGGAAGACACAGAGCTTGGCATTTAACTCCGTTACTGAAGGGAAACACACAGCACACTTCTCATCCATGAAACACACTCTGCTTTAGAGTAAGAAGCACGCTCTTGCTTTCTAGAGTCTCGAATAAGGCGGGAAACCTGAGAGTGCTCAGAACAAAAGAACTGTGTTTCCTACACACACGGACCATATCTAGCTCAACTCTGAGTCTGAAACTGATACAAACCACAGGCCCTCTAACATCCAATGCGTTTCAGTTAAGAGCGAGAAACGTGTGAGCTTCGTGTACAATATAGCTTCGTTTGAGCTGAAAAGTGACTGCGTTTACCTGAAACGAAGTCTCGCTTGTAGGAAGACACAGAGCCTGGCATTTAACTCCGTTTCTGAAGGGAAACACACAGCACACTTCTCATCCATGAAACACACTCTGCTTTAGAGCAAGAAGCATGCTCTTGCTTTCTAGATTCTCTGATAAGGCGGGAAACGTGAGAGTGCTCAGAACAAAAGAACTGTGTTTCCTACACACACGGACGATATCTAGTTCAACTCTGCTTCTGAAACTGATACAAACCACAGGCCCTCTAACATCCAATGCGTTTCAGTTAAGAGCGAGAAACGTGTGAGCTTCGTGTACAATATAGCTTCGTTTGAGCTGAAAAGTGACTGCGTTTACCTGAAACGAAGTCTCGCTTGTAGGAAGACACAGAGCCTGGCATTTCACTCCGTTTCTGAAGGGAAACACACAGCACACTTCTCATCCATGAAACACACTCTGCTTTAGAGCAAGAAGCACGCTCTTGCTTTCTAGAGTCTCTGATAAGGCGGGAAACGTGAGAGTGCTCAGAACAAAAGAACTGTGTTTCCTACACACACGGACCATATCTAGTTCAACTCTGCTTCTGAAACTGATACAAACCACAGGCCCTCTAACATCCAATGCGTTCCAGTTATGACCGAGAAACGTGTGAGCTTCGTGTACAATATAGCTTCGTTTGAGCTGAAAAGTGACTGCGTTTACCTGAAACGAAGTCTCGCTTGTAGGAAGACACAGAGCCTGGCATTTAACTCCGTTACTGAAGGGAAACACACAGCACACTTCTCATCCATGAAACACACTCTGCTTTAGAGTAAGAAGCACGCTCTTGCTTTCTAGAGTCTCGAATAAGGCGGGAAACCTGAGAGTGCTCAGAACAAAAGAAATGTGTTTCCTACACACACGGACCATATCTAGCTCAACTCTGCGTCTGAAACTGATACAAACCACAGGCCCTCTAACATCCAATGCGTTTCAGTTAAGAGCGAGAAACGTGTGAGCTTCGTGTACAATATAGCTTCGTTTGAGCTGAAAAGTGACTGCGTTTACCTGAAACGAAGTCTCGCTTGTAGGAAGACACAGAGCCTGGCATTTAACTCCGTTTCTGAAGGGAAACACACAGCACACTTCTCATCCATGAAACACACTCTGCTTTAGAGCAAGAAGCATGCTCTTGCTTTCTAGAGTCTCTGATAATGCGGGAAACGTGAGAGTGCTCAGAACAAAAGAACTGTGTTTCCTACACACACGGACCATATCTAGTTCAACTCTGCTTCTGAAACTGATACAAACCACAGGCCCTCTAACATCCAATGCGTTTCAGTTAAGAGCGAGAAACGTGTGAGCTTCGTGTATAATATAGCTTCGTTTGAGCTGAAAAGTGACTGCGTTTACCTGAAACGAAGTCTTGCTTGTAGGAAGACATAGAGCCTGGCATTTAACTCCGTTTCTGAAGGGAAACACACAGCACACTTCTCATCCATGAAACACACTCTGCTTTAGAGCAAGAAGCACGCTCTTGCTTTCTAGAGTCTCTGATAAGGCGGGAAACGTGAGAGTGCTCAGAACAAAAGAACTGTGTTTCCTACACACACGGACGATATCTAGTTCAACTCTGCTTCTGAAACTGATACAAACCACAGGCCCTCTAACATCCAATGCGTTTCAGTTAAGAGCGAGAAACGTGTGAGCTTCGTGTACAATATAGCTTCGTTTGAGCTGAAAAGTGACTGCGTTTACCTGAAACGAAGTCTCGCTTGTAGGAAGACACAGAGCCTGGCATTTCACTCCGTTTCTGAAGGGAAACACACAGCACACTTCTCATCCATGAAACACACTCTGCTTTAGAGCAAGAAGCACGCTCTTGCTTTCTAGAGTCTCTGATAAGGCGGGAAACGTGAGAGTGCTCAGAACAAAAGAACTGTGTTTCCTACACACACGGACCATATCTAGTTCAACTCTGCTTCTGAAACTGATACAAACCACAGGCCCTCTAACATCCAATGCGTTCCAGTTATGAGCGAGAAACGTGTGAGCTTCGTGTACAATATAGCTTCGTTTGAGCTGAAAAGTGACTGCGTTTACCTGAAACGAAGTCTCGCTTGTAGGAAGACACAGAGCCTGGCATTTAACTCCGTTACTGAAGGGAAACACACAGCACACTTCTCATCCATGAAACACACTCTGCTTTAGAGTAAGAAGCACGCTCTTGCTTTCTAGAGTCTCGAATAAGGCGGGAAACCTGAGAGTGCTCAGAACAAAAGAAATGTGTTTCCTACACACACGGACCATATCTAGCTCAACTCTGCGTCTGAAACTGATACAAACCACAGGCCCTCTAACATCCAATGCGTTTCAGTTAAGAGCGAGAAACGTGTGAGCTTCGTGTACAATATAGCTTCGTTTGAGCTGAAAAGTGACTGCGTTTACCTGAAACGAAGTCTCGCTTGTAGGAAGACACAGAGCCTGGCATTTAACTCCGTTTCTGAAGGGAAACACACAGCACACTTCTCATCCATGAAACACACTCTGCTTTAGAGCAAGAAGCACGCTCTTGCTTTCTAGAGTCTCTAATAAGGCGGGAATCGTGAGAGTGCTCAGAACAAAAGAACTGTGTTTCCTACACACACGGACCATATCTAGTTCAACTCTGCTTCTGAAACTGATACAAACCACAGGCCCTCTAACATCCAATGCGTTTCAGTTAAGAGCGAGAAACGAGTGAGCTTCGTGTACAATATAGCTTCGTTTGAGCTGAAAAGTGACTGTGTTTACCTGAAACGAAGTCTCGCTTGAAGGAAGACACAGAGCCTGGCATTTAACTCCGTTTCTGAAGGGAAACACACAGCACACTTCTCATCCATGAAACACACTCTGCTTTAGAGCAGAAGCACGCTCTTCCTTTCTAGAGTCTCTGATAAGGCGGGAAACGTGAGAGTGCTCAGAACAAAAGAACTGTGTTTCCTACACACACGGACCATATCTAGTTCAACTCTGCTTCTGAAACTGATACAAACCACAGGCCCTCTAGCATCCAATGCGTTTCAGTTAAGAGCGAGAAACGTGTGAGCTTCGTGTACAATATAGCTTCGTTTGAGCTTAAAAGTGACTGCGTTTACCTGAAACGAAATCTCGCTTGTAGGAAGACACAGAGCCTGGCATTTAACTCCGTTTCTGAAGGGAAACACACAGCACACTTCTCATCCATGAAACACACTCTGCTTTAGAGCAAGAAGCACGCTCTTGCTTTCTAGAGTCTCTGATAAGGCGGGAAACGGGAGAGTGCTCAGAACAAAAGAACTGTGTTTCCTACACACACGGACCATATCTAGTTCAACTCTGCTTCTGAAACTGATACAAACCACAGGCCCTCTAACATCCAATGCGTTTCAGTTAAGAGCGAGAAACGTGTGAGCTTCGTGTACAATATAGCTTCGTTTGAGCTGAAAAGTGACTGCGTTTACCTGAAACGAAGTCTCGCTTGTAGGAAGACACAGAGCCTGGCATTTCACTCCGTTTCTGAAGGGAAACACACAGCACACTTCTCATCCATGAAACACACTCTGCTTTAGAGCAAGAAGCACGCTCTTGCTTTCTAGAGTCTCTGATAAGGCGGGAAACGTGAGGGTGCTCAGAACAAAAGAACTGTGTTTCCTACACACACGGACCATATCTAGTTCAACTCTGCTTCTGAAACTGATACAAACCACAGGCCCTCTAACATCCAATGCGTTTCAGTTAAGAGCGAGAAACGTGTGAGCTTCGTGTACAATATAGCTTCGTTTGAGCTGAAAAGTGACTGCGTTTACCTGAAACGAAGTCTCGCTTGTAGGAAGACACAGAGCCTGGCATTTAACTCCGTTTCTGAAGGGAAACACACAGCACACTTCTCATCCATGAAACACACTCTGCTTTAGAGCAAGAAGCACGCTCTTGCTTTCTAGAGTCTCTGATAAGGCGGGAAACGTGAGAGTGCTCAGAACAAAAGAACTGTGTTTCCTACACACACGGACCATATCTAGTTCAACTCTGCTTCTGAAACTGATACAAACCACAGGCCCTCTAACATCCAATGCGTTTCAGTTAAGAGCGAGAAACGTGTGAGCTTCGTGTACCATATAGCTTCGTTTGAGCTGAAAAGTGACTGCGTTTACCTAAAACGAAGTCGCTTGTAGGAAGACACAGAGCCTGGCATTTAACTCCGTTTCTGAAGGGAAACACACAGCACACTTCTCATCCATGAAACACACTCTGCTTTAGAGCGAGAAGCACGCTCTTGCTTTCTAGAGTCTCGAATAAGGCGGGAAACGTGAGAGTGCTCAGAACAAAAGAACTGTGTTTCCTACACACACGGACCATATCTAGTTCAACTCTGCTTCTGAAACTGATACAAACCACAGGCCCTCTAACATCCAATGCGTTTCAGTTAAGTGCGAGAAACGTGTGAGCTTCGTGTACAATATAGCTTCGTTTGAGCTGAAAAGTGACTGCGTTTACCTGAAACGAAGTCTCGCTTGTAGGAAGACACAGAGCCTGGCATTTAACTCCGTTTCTGAAGGGAAACACACAGCACACTTCTCATCCATGAAACACACTCTGCTTTAGAGCAAGAAGCACGCTCTTGCTTTCTAGAGTCTCTGATAAGGCGGGAAACGTGAGGGTGCTCAGAACAAAAGAACTGTGTTTCCTACACACACGGACCATATCTAGTTCAACTCTGCTTCTGAAACTGATACAAACCACAGGCCCTCTAACATCCAATGCGTTTCAGTTAAGAGCGAGAAACGTGTGAGCTTCGTGTACAATATAGCTTCGTTTGAGCTGAAAAGTGACTGCGTTTACCTGAAACGAAGTCTCGCTTGTAGGAAGACACACAGCCTGGCATTTAACTCCGTTTCTGAAGGGAAACACACAGCACACTTCTCATCCATGAAACACACTCTGCTTTAGAGCAAGAAGCACGCTCTTGCTTTCTAGAGTCTCTGATAAGGCGGGAAACGTGAGAGTGCTCAGAACAAAAGAACTGTGTTTCCTACACACACAGACCATATCTAGTTCAACTCTGCTTCTGAAACTGATACAAACCACAGGCCCTCTAACATCCAATGCGTTTCAGTTAAGAGCGAGAAACGTGTGAGCTTCGTGTACAATATAGCTCCCTTTGAGCTGAAAAGTGACTGCATTTACCTGAAACGAAGTCTCGCTTGTAGGAAGACACAGAGCCTGGCATTTAACTCCGTTTCTGAAGGGAAACACACAGCACACTTCTCATCGATGAAACACACTCTGCTTTAGAGCAAGAAGCACGCTCTTGCTTTCCAGAGTCTCTGATAAGGCGAGAAACGTGAGGGTGCTCAGAACAAAAGAACTGTGTTTCCTACACACACGGACCATATCTAGTTCAACTCTGCTTCTGAAACTGATACAAACCACAGGCCCTCTAACATCCAATGCGTTTTAGTTAAGAGTGAGAAACGTGTGAGCTTCGTGTACAATACAGCTTCGTTTGAGCTGAAAAGTGACTGAGTTTACCTGAAACGAAGTCTCGCTTGTAGGAAGACACAGAGCCTGGCATTTAACTCCGTTTCTGAAGGGAAACACACAGCACACTTCTCATCCATGAAACACACTCTGCTTTAGAGCAAGAAGCACGCTCTTGCTTTCTAGAGTCTCTGATAAGGCGGGTAACGTGAGAGTGCTCAGAACAAAGAACTGTGTTTCCTACACACACGGACAATATCTAGTTCAACTCTGCTTCTGAAACTGATACAAACCACAGGCCCTCTAACATCAAATGCGTTTCAGTTAAGAGCGAGAAACGTGTGAGCTTCGTGTACAATATAGCTTCGTTTGAGCTGAAAAGTGACTGCGTTTACCTAAAACGAAGTCGCTTGTAGGAAGACACAGAGCCTGGCATTTAACTCCGTTTCTGAAGGGAAACACACAGCACACTTCTCATCCATGAAACACACTCTGCTTTAGAGCGAGAAGCATGCTCTTGCTTTCTAGAGTCTCTAATAAGGCGGGAAACGTGAGAGTGCTCAGAACAAAAGAACTGTGTTTCCTACACACACGGACCATATCTAGTTCAACTCTGCTTCTGAAACTGATACAAACCACAGGGCCTCTAACATCCAATGCGTTTCAGTTAAGAGCGAGAAACGTGTGAGCTTCGTGTACAATATAGCTTCCTTTGAGCTGAAAAGTGACTGCGTTTACCTGAAACGAAGTCTCGCTTGTAGGAAGACACAGAGCCTGGCATTTAACTCCGTTTCTGAAGGGAAACACACAGCACACTTCTCATCCATGAAACACACTCTGATTTAGAGCGAGAAGCACGCTCTTGCTTTCCAGAGTGTCTAATAAGGCGGGAAACGTGAGAGTGCTCAGAACAAAAGAACTGCGTTTCCTACACACACGGACCATATCTAGTTCAACTCTGCTTCTGAAACTGATACAAACCACAGGCCCTCTAACATCCAATGGGTTTCAGTTAAGAGCGAGAAACGTGTGAGCTTCGTGTACATTATAGCTTCGTTTGAGCTGAAAAGTGACTGCGTTTACCTGAAACGAAGTCTCGCTTGTAGGAAGACACAGAGCCTGGCATTTAACTCCGTTTCTGAAGGGAAACACACAGCACACTTCTCATCCATGAAACACACTCTGCTTTAGAGCAAGAAGCACGCTCTTGCTTTCTAGAGTCTCTGATAAGGCGGGTAACGTGAGAGTGCTCAGAACAAAAGAACTGTGTTTCCTACACACACGGACCATATCTAGTTCAACTCTGCTTCTGAAACTGATACAAACCACAGGCCCTCTAACATCCAATGCGTTTCAGTTAAGAGCGAGAAACGTGTGAGCTTCGTGTACAATATAGCTTCCTTTGAGCTGAAAAGTGACTGCGTTTACCTGAAACGAAGTCTCGCTTGTAGGAAGACACAGAGCCTGGCATTTCACTCCGTTTCTGAAGGGAAACACACAGCACACTTCTCATCCATGAAACACACTCTGCTTTAGAGCAAGAAGCACGCTCTTGCTTTCTAGAGTCTCTGATAAGGCGGGAAACGTGAGGGTGCTCAGAACAAAAGAACTGTGTTTCCTACACACACGGACCATATCTAGTTCAACTCTGCTTCTGAAACTGATACAAACCACAGGCCCTCTAACATCCAATGCGTTTTAGTTAGGAGTGAGAAACGTGTGAGCTTCGTGTACAATACAGCTTCGTTTGAGCTGAAAAGTGACTGCGTTTACCTGAAACGAAGTCTCGCTTGTAGGAAGACACAGAGCCTGGCATTTAACTCCGTTTCTGAAGGGAAACACACAGCACACTTCTCATCCATGAAACACACTCTGCTTTAGAGCAAGAAGCACGCTCTTGCTTTCTAGAGTCTCTGATAAGTCGGGTAACGTGAGAGTGCTCAGAACAAAAGAACTGTGTTTCCTACACACACGGACCATATCTAGTTCAACTCTGCTTCTGAAACTGATACAAACCACAGGCCCTCTAACATCCAATGCGTTTCAGTTAAGAGCGAGAAACGTGTGAGCTTCGTGTACCATATAGCTTCGTTTGAGCTGAAAAGTGACTGCGTTTACCTAAAACGAAGTCGCTTGTAGGAAGACACAGAGCCTGGCATTTAACTCCGTTTCTGAAGGGAAACACACAGCACACTTCTCATCCATGAAACACACTCTGCTTTAGAGCGAGAAGCACGCTCTTGCTTTCTAGAGTCTCGAATAAGGCGGGAAACGTGAGAGTGCTCAGAACAAAAGAACTGTGTTTCCTACACACACGGACCATATCTAGTTCAACTCTGCTTCTGAAACTGATACAAACCACAGGCCCTCTAACATCCAATGCGTTTCAGTTAAGAGCGAGAAACGTGTGAGCTTCGTGTACAATATAGCTTCGTTTGAGCTTAAAAGTGACTGCGTTTACCTGAAACGAAATCTCGCTTGTAGGAAGACACAGAGCCTGGCATTTAACTCCGTTTCTGAAGGGAAACACACAGCACACTTCTCATCCATGAAACACACTCTGCTTTAGAGCAAGAAGCACGCTCTTGCTTTCTAGAGTCTCTGATAAGGCGGGAAACGGGAGAGTGCTCAGAACAAAAGAACTGTGTTTCCTACACACACGGACCATATCTAGTTCAACTCTGCTTCTGAAACTGATACAAACCACAGGCCCTCTAACATCCAATGCGTTTCAGTTAAGAGCGAGAAACGTGTGAGCTTCGTGTACAATATAGCTTCGTTTGAGCTGAAAAGTGACTGCGTTTACCTGAAACGAAGTCTCGCTTGTAGGAAGACACAGAGCCTGGCATTTAACTCCGTTTCTGAAGGGAAACACACAGCACACTTCTCATCCATGAAACACACTCTGCTTTAGAGCAAGAAGCACGCTCTTGCTTTCTAGAGTCTCTGATAAGGCGGGAAACGGGAGAGTGCTCAGAACAAAAGAACTGTGTTTCCTACACACACGGACCATATCTAGTTCAACTCTGCTTCTGAAACTGATACAAACCACAGGCCCTCTAACATCCAATGCGTTTCAGTTAAGAGCGAGAAACGTGTGAGCTTCGTGTACAATATAGCTTCGTTTGAGCTGAAAAGTGACTGCGTTTACCTGAAACGAAGTCTCGCTTGTAGGAAGACACAGAGCCTGGCATTTAACTCCGTTTCTGAAGGGAAACACACAGCACACTTCTCATCCATGAAACACACTCTGCTTTAGAGCAAGAAGCACGCTCTTGCTTTCTAGAGTCTCTGATAAGGCGGGAAACGTGAGGGTGCTCAGAACAAAAGAACTGTGTTTCCTACACACACGGACCATATCTAGTTCAACTCTGCTTCTGAAACTGATACAAACCACAGGCCCTCTAACATCCAATGCGTTTCAGTTAAGAGCGAGAAACGTGTGAGCTTCGTGTACAATATAGCTTCGTTTGAGCTGAAAAGTGACTGCGTTTACCTGAAACGAAGTCTCGCTTGTAGGAAGACACACAGCCTGGCATTTAACTCCGTTTCTGAAGGGAAACACACAGCACACTTCTCATCCATGAAACACACTCTGCTTTAGAGCAAGAAGCACGCTCTTGCTTTCTAGAGTCTCTGATAAGGCGGGAAACGTGAGAGTGCTCAGAACAAAAGAACTGTGTTTCCTACACACACGGACCATATCTAGTTCAACTCTGCTTCTGAAACTGATACAAACCACAGGCCCTCTAACATCCAATGCGTTTCAGTTAAGAGCGAGAAACGTGTGATCTTCGTGTACAATATAGCTTCCTTTGAGCTGAAAAGTGACTGCGTTTACCTGAAACGAAGTCTCGCTTGTAGGAAGACACAGAGCCTGGCATTTAACTCCGTTTCTGAAGGGAAACACACAGCACACTTCTCATCGATGAAACACACTCTGCTTTAGAGCAAGAAGCACGCTCTTGCTTTCCAGAGTCTCTGATAAGGCGAGAAACGTGAGGGTGCTCAGAACAAAAGAACTGTGTTTCCTACACACACGGACCATATCTAGTTCAACTCTGCTTCTGAAACTGATACAAACCACAGGCCCTCTAACATCCAATGCGTTTTAGTTAAGAGTGAGAAACGTGTGAGCTTCGTGTACAATACAGCTTCGTTTGAGCTGAAAAGTGACTGAGTTTACCTGAAACGAAGTCTCGCTTGTAGGAAGACACAGAGCCTGGCATTTAACTCCGTTTCTGAAGGGAAACACACAGCACACTTCTCATCCATGAAACACACTCTGATTTAGAGCAAGAAGCACGCTCTTGCTTTCTAGAGTCTCTGATAAGGCGGGTAACGTGAGAGTGCTCAGAACAAAGAACTGTGTTTCCTAAACACACGGACCATATCTAGTTCAACTCTGCTTCTGAAACTGATACAAACCACAGGCCCTCTAACATCCAATGCGTTTCAGTTAAGAGCGAGAAACGTGTGAGCTTCGTGTACAATATAGCTTCGTTTGAGCTGAAAAGTGACTGCGTTTACCTAAAACGAAGTCGCTTGTAGGAAGACACAGAGCCTGGCATTTAACTCCGTTTCTGAAGGGAAACACACAGCACACTTCTCATCCATGAAACACACTCTGCTTTAGAGCGAGAAGCATGCTCTTGCTTTCTAGAGTCTCTAATAAGGCGGGAAACGTGAGAGTGCTCAGAACAAAAGAACTGTGTTTCCTACACACACGGACCATATCTAGTTCAACTCTGCTTATGAAACTGATACAAACCACAGGCCCTCTAACATCCAATGCGTTTCAGTTAAGAGCGAGAAACGTGTGAGCTTCGTGTACAATATAGCTTCGTTTGAGCTGAAAAGTGACTGCGTTTACCTGAAACGAAGTCTCGCTTGTAGGAAGACACAGAGCCTGGCATTTAACTCCGTTTCTGAAGGGAAACACACAGCACACTTCTCATCCATGAAACACACTCTGCTTTAGAGCAAGAAGCACGCTCTTGCTTTCTAGAGTCTCTGATAAGACGGGAAACGTGAGAGTGCTCAGAACAAAAGAACTGTGTTTCCTACACACACGGACCATAGCTAGTTCAACTCTGCTTCTGAAACTGATACAAACCACAGGCCCTCTAACATCCAATGCGTTTCAGTTAAGAGCGAGAAACGTGTGAGCTTCGTGTACAATATAGCTTCGTTTGAGCTGAAAAGTGACTGCGTTTACCTGAAACGAAGTCTCGCTTGTAGGAAGACACAGAGCCTGGCATTTAACTCCGTTTCTGAAGGGAAACACACAGCACACTTCTCATCCATGAAACACACTCTGCTTTAGAGCAAGAAGCACGCTCTTGCTTTCTAGAGTCTCTGATAAGGCGGGAAACGTGAGGGTGCTCAGAACAAAAGAACTGTGTTTCCTACACACACGGACCATATCTAGTTCAACTCTGCTTCTGAAACTGATACAAACCACAGGCCCTCTAACATCCAATGCGTTTCAGTTAAGAGCGAGAAACGTGTGAGCTTCCTGTACAATATAGCTTCATTTGAGCTGAAAAGTGACTGCGTTTACCTGAAACGAAGTCTCGCTTGTAGGAAGACACAGAGCCTGGCATTTCACTCCATTTCTGAAGGGAAAAACACAGCACACTTCTCATCCATGAAACACACTCTGCTTTAGAGCAAGAAGCACGCTCTTGCTTTCTAGAGTCTCTAATAAGGCGGGAAACGTGAGAGTGCTCAGAACAAAAGAACTGTGTTTCCTACACAAACGGACCATATCTAGTTCAACTCTGCTTCTGAAACTGATACAAACCACAGGCCCTCTAACATCCAATGCGTTTCAGTTAAGAGCGAGAAACGTGTGAGCTTCGTGTACAATATAGCTTCCTTTGAGCTGAAAAGTGACTGCGTTTACCTGAAACGAAGTCTCGCTTGTAGGAAGACACAGAGCCTGGCATTTCACTCCGTTTCTGAAGGGAAACACACAGCACACTTCTCATCCATGAAACACACTCTGCTTTAGAGCAAGAAGCACGCTCTTGCTTTCTAGAGTCTCTGATAAGGCGGGAAACGTGAGGGTGCTCAGAACAAAAGAACTGTGTTTCCTACACACACGGACCATATCTAGTTCAACTCTGCTTCTGAAACTGATACAAACCACAGGCCCTCTAACATCCAATGCGTTTTAGTTAGGAGTGAGAAACGTGTGAGCTTCGTGTACAATACAGCTTCGTTTGAGCTGAAAAGTGACTGCGTTTACCTGAAACGAAGTCTCGCTTGTAGGAAGACACAGAGCCTGGCATTTAACTCCGTTTCTGAAGGGAAACACACAGCACACTTCTCATCCATGAAACACACTCTGCTTTAGAGCAAGAAGCACGCTCTTGCTTTCTAGAGTCTCTGATAAGTCGGGTAACGTGAGAGTGCTCAGAACAAAAGAACTGTGTTTCCTACACACACGGACCATATCTAGTTCAACTCTGCTTCTGAAACTGATACAAACCACAGGCCCTCTAACATCCAATGCGTTTCAGTTAAGAGCGAGAAACGTGTGAGCTTCGTGTACCATATAGCTTCGTTTGAGCTGAAAAGTGACTGCGTTTACCTAAAACGAAGTCGCTTGTAGGAAGACACAGAGCCTGGCATTTAACTCCGTTTCTGAAGGGAAACACACAGCACACTTCTCATCCATGAAACACACTCTGCTTTAGAGCGAGAAGCACGCTCTTGCTTTCTAGAGTCTCGAATAAGGCGGGAAACGTGAGAGTGCTCAGAACAAAAGAACTGTGTTTCCTACACACACGGACCATATCTAGTTCAACTCTGCTTCTGAAACTGATACAAACCACAGGCCCTCTAACATCCAATGCGTTTCAGTTAAGAGCGAGAAACGTGTGAGCTTCGTGTACAATATAGCTTCGTTTGAGCTTAAAAGTGACTGCGTTTACCTGAAACGAAATCTCGCTTGTAGGAAGACACAGAGCCTGGCATTTAACTCCGTTTCTGAAGGGAAACACACAGCACACTTCTCATCCATGAAACACACTCTGCTTTAGAGCAAGAAGCACGCTCTTGCTTTCTAGAGTCTCTGATAAGGCGGGAAACGGGAGAGTGCTCAGAACAAAAGAACTGTGTTTCCTACACACACGGACCATATCTAGTTCAACTCTGCTTCTGAAACTGATACAAACCACAGGCCCTCTAACATCCAATGCGTTTCAGTTAAGAGCGAGAAACGTGTGAGCTTCGTGTACAATATAGCTTCGTTTGAGCTGAAAAGTGACTGCGTTTACCTGAAACGAAGTCTCGCTTGTAGGAAGACACAGAGCCTGGCATTTAACTCCGTTTCTGAAGGGAAACACACAGCACACTTCTCATCCATGAAACACACTCTGCTTTAGAGCAAGAAGCACGCTCTTGCTTTCTAGAGTCTCTGATAAGGCGGGAAACGGGAGAGTGCTCAGAACAAAAGAACTGTGTTTCCTACACACACGGACCATATCTAGTTCAACTCTGCTTCTGAAACTGATACAAACCACAGGCCCTCTAACATCCAATGCGTTTCAGTTAAGAGCGAGAAACGTGTGAGCTTCGTGTACAATATAGCTTCGTTTGAGCTGAAAAGTGACTGCGTTTACCTGAAACGAAGTCTCGCTTGTAGGAAGACACAGAGCCTGGCATTTAACTCCGTTTCTGAAGGGAAACACACAGCACACTTCTCATCCATGAAACACACTCTGCTTTAGAGCAAGAAGCACGCTCTTGCTTTCTAGAGTCTCTGATAAGGCGGGAAACGTGAGGGTGCTCAGAACAAAAGAACTGTGTTTCCTACACACACGGACCATATCTAGTTCAACTCTGCTTCTGAAACTGATACAAACCACAGGCCCTCTAACATCCAATGCGTTTCAGTTAAGAGCGAGAAACGTGTGAGCTTCGTGTACAATATAGCTTCGTTTGAGCTGAAAAGTGACTGCGTTTACCTGAAACGAAGTCTCGCTTGTAGGAAGACACACAGCCTGGCATTTAACTCCGTTTCTGAAGGGAAACACACAGCACACTTCTCATCCATGAAACACACTCTGCTTTAGAGCAAGAAGCACGCTCTTGCTTTCTAGAGTCTCTGATAAGGCGGGAAACGTGAGAGTGCTCAGAACAAAAGAACTGTGTTTCCTACACACACGGACCATATCTAGTTCAACTCTGCTTCTGAAACTGATACAAACCACAGGCCCTCTAACATCCAATGCGTTTCAGTTAAGAGCGAGAAACGTGTGATCTTCGTGTACAATATAGCTTCCTTTGAGCTGAAAAGTGACTGCGTTTACCTGAAACGAAGTCTCGCTTGTAGGAAGACACAGAGCCTGGCATTTAACTCCGTTTCTGAAGGGAAACACACAGCACACTTCTCATCGATGAAACACACTCTGCTTTAGAGCAAGAAGCACGCTCTTGCTTTCCAGAGTCTCTGATAAGGCGAGAAACGTGAGGGTGCTCAGAACAAAAGAACTGTGTTTCCTACACACACGGACCATATCTAGTTCAACTCTGCTTCTGAAACTGATACAAACCACAGGCCCTCTAACATCCAATGCGTTTTAGTTAAGAGTGAGAAACGTGTGAGCTTCGTGTACAATACAGCTTCGTTTGAGCTGAAAAGTGACTGAGTTTACCTGAAACGAAGTCTCGCTTGTAGGAAGACACAGAGCCTGGCATTTAACTCCGTTTCTGAAGGGAAACACACAGCACACTTCTCATCCATGAAACACACTCTGATTTAGAGCAAGAAGCACGCTCTTGCTTTCTAGAGTCTCTGATAAGGCGGGTAACGTGAGAGTGCTCAGAACAAAGAACTGTGTTTCCTAAACACACGGACCATATCTAGTTCAACTCTGCTTCTGAAACTGATACAAACCACAGGCCCTCTAACATCCAATGCGTTTCAGTTAAGAGCGAGAAACGTGTGAGCTTCGTGTACAATATAGCTTCGTTTGAGCTGAAAAGTGACTGCGTTTACCTAAAACGAAGTCGCTTGTAGGAAGACACAGAGCCTGGCATTTAACTCCGTTTCTGAAGGGAAACACACAGCACACTTCTCATCCATGAAACACACTCTGCTTTAGAGCGAGAAGCATGCTCTTGCTTTCTAGAGTCTCTAATAAGGCGGGAAACGTGAGAGTGCTCAGAACAAAAGAACTGTGTTTCCTACACACACGGACCATATCTAGTTCAACTCTGCTTATGAAACTGATACAAACCACAGGCCCTCTAACATCCAATGCGTTTCAGTTAAGAGCGAGAAACGTGTGAGCTTCGTGTACAATATAGCTTCGTTTGAGCTGAAAAGTGACTGCGTTTACCTGAAACGAAGTCTCGCTTGTAGGAAGACACAGAGCCTGGCATTTAACTCCGTTTCTGAAGGGAAACACACAGCACACTTCTCATCCATGAAACACACTCTGCTTTAGAGCAAGAAGCACGCTCTTGCTTTCTAGAGTCTCTGATAAGACGGGAAACGTGAGAGTGCTCAGAACAAAAGAACTGTGTTTCCTACACACACGGACCATAGCTAGTTCAACTCTGCTTCTGAAACTGATACAAACCACAGGCCCTCTAACATCCAATGCGTTTCAGTTAAGAGCGAGAAACGTGTGAGCTTCGTGTACAATATAGCTTCGTTTGAGCTGAAAAGTGACTGCGTTTACCTGAAACGAAGTCTCGCTTGTAGGAAGACACAGAGCCTGGCATTTAACTCCGTTTCTGAAGGGAAACACACAGCACACTTCTCATCCATGAAACACACTCTGCTTTAGAGCAAGAAGCACGCTCTTGCTTTCTAGAGTCTCTGATAAGGCGGGAAACGTGAGGGTGCTCAGAACAAAAGAACTGTGTTTCCTACACACACGGACCATATCTAGTTCAACTCTGCTTCTGAAACTGATACAAACCACAGGCCCTCTAACATCCAATGCGTTTCAGTTAAGAGCGAGAAACGTGTGAGCTTCCTGTACAATATAGCTTCATTTGAGCTGAAAAGTGACTGCGTTTACCTGAAACGAAGTCTCGCTTGTAGGAAGACACAGAGCCTGGCATTTCACTCCATTTCTGAAGGGAAAAACACAGCACACTTCTCATCCATGAAACACACTCTGCTTTAGAGCAAGAAGCACGCTCTTGCTTTCTAGAGTCTCTAATAAGGCGGGAAACGTGAGAGTGCTCAGAACAAAAGAACTGTGTTTCCTACACAAACGGACCATATCTAGTTCAACTCTGCTTCTGAAACTGATACAAACCACAGGCCCTCTAACATCCAATGCGTTTCAGTTAAGAGCGAGAAACGTGTGAGCTTCGTGTACAATATAGCTTCGTTTGAGCTGAAAAGTGACTGCGTTTACCTGAAACGAAGTCTCGCTTGTAGGAAGACACAGAGCCTGGCATTTAACTCCGTTTCTGAAGGGAAACACACAGCACACTTCTCATCCATGAAACACACTCTGCTTTAGAGCAAGAAGCACGCTCTTGCTTTCTAGAGTCTCTAATAAGGCGGGAAACGTGAGAGTGCTCAGAACAAAAGAACTGTGTTTCCTAAACACACGGACCTTATCTAGTTCAACTCTGCTTCTGAAACTGATACAAACCACAGGCCCTCTAACATCCAATGCATTTCAGTTAAGAGCGAGAAACGTGTGAGCTTCGTGTACAATATAGCTTCGTTTGAGCTGAAAAGTGACTGCGTTTACCTGAAACGAAGTCTCGCTTGTAGGAAGACACAGAGCCTGGCATTTCACTCCGTTTCTGAAGGGAAACACACAGCACACTTCTCATCCATGAAACACACTCTGCTTTAGAGCAAGAAGCACGCTCTTGCTTTCTAGAGTCTCTAATAGGGCGGGAAACGTGAGAGTGCTCAGAACAAAAGAACTGTGTTTCCTACACACACGGACCATATCTAGTTCAACTCTGCTTCTGAAACTGATACAAACCACAGGGCCTCTAACATCCAATGCGTTTCAGTTAAGAGCGAGAAACGTGTGAGCTTCGTGTACAATATAGCTTCCTTTGAGCTGAAAAGTGACTGCGTTTACCTGAAACGAAGTCTCGCTTGTAGGAAGACACAGAGCCTGGCATTTAACTCCGTTTCTGAAGGGAAACACACAGCACACTTCTCATCCATGAAACACACTCTGCTTTAGAGCAAGAAGCACGCTCTTGCTTTCTAGAGTCTCTAATAAGGCGGGAAACGTGAGAGTGCTCAGAACAAAAGAACTGTGTTTCCTACACACACGGACCATATCTAGTTCAACTCTGCTTCTGAAACTGATACAAACCACAGGCCCTCTAACATCCAATGCGTTTCAGTTAAGAGCGAGAAACGTGTGAGCTTCGTGTACAATATAGCTTCGTTTGAGCTGAAAAGTGACTGCGTTTACCTGAAACGAAGTCTCGCTTGTAGGAAGACACACAGCCTGGCATTTAACTCAGTTTCTGAAGGGAAACACACAGCACACTTCTCATCCATGAAACACACTCTGCTTTAGAGCAAGAAGCACGCTCTTGCTTTCTAGAGTCTCTGATAAGGCGGGAAACGTGAGAGTGCTCAGAACAAAAGAACTGTGTTTCCTACACACACGGACCATATCTAGTTCAACTCTGCTTCTGAAACTGATACAAACCACAGGCCCTCTAACATCCAATGCGTTTCAGTTAAGAGCGAGAAACGTGTGAGCTTCGTGTACAATATAGCTTCCTTTGAGCTGAAAAGTGACTGCGTTTACCTGAAACGAAGTCTCGCTTGTAGGAAGACACAGAGCCTGGCATTTAACTCCGTTTCTGAAGGGAAACACACAGCACACTTCTCATCGATGAAACACACTCTGCTTTAGAGCAAGAAGCACGCTCTTGCTTTCCAGAGTCTCTGATAAGGCGAGAAACGTGAGGGTGCTCAGAACAAAAGAACTGTGTTTCCTACACACACGGACCATATCTAGTTCAACTCTGCTTCTGAAACTGATACAAACCACAGGCCCTCTAACATCCAATGCGTTTTAGTTAAGAGTGAGAAACGTGTGAGCTTCGTGTACAATACAGCTTCGTTTGAGCTGAAAAGTGACTGAGTTTACCTGAAACGAAGTCTCGCTTGTAGGAAGACACAGAGCCTGGCATTTAACTCCGTTTCTGAAGGGAAACACACAGCACACTTCTCATCCATGAAACACACTCTGATTTAGAGCAAGAAGCACGCTCTTGCTTTCTAGAGTCTCTGATAAGGCGGGTAACGTGAGAGTGCTCAGAACAAAAGAACTGTGTTTCCTACACACACGGACCATATCTAGTTCAACTCTGCTTCTGAAACTGATACAAACCACAGGCCCTCTAACATCCAATGCGTTTCAGTTAAGAGCGAGAAACGTGTGAGCTTCGTGTACAATATAGCTTCGTTTGAGCTGAAAAGTGACTGCGTTTACCTGAAACGAAGTCTCGCTTGTAGGAAGACACAGAGCCTGGCATTTAACTCCGTTTCTGAAGGGAAACACACAGCACACTTCTCATCCATGAAACACACTCTGCTTTAGAGCAAGAAGCACGCTCTTGCTTTCTAGAGTCTCTGATAAGACGGGAAACGTGAGAGTGCTCAGAACAAAAGAACTGTGTTTCCTACACACACGGACCATATCTAGTTCAACTCTGCTTCTGAAACTGATACAAACCACAGGCCCTCTAACATCCAATGCGTTTCAGTTAAGAGCGAGAAACGTGTGAGCTTCGTGTACAATATAGCTTCGTTTGAGCTGAAAAGTGACTGCGTTTACCTGAAACGAAGTCTCGCTTGTAGGAAGACACAGAGCCTGGCATTTAACTCCGTTTCTGAAGGGAAACACACAGCACACTTCTCATCCATGAAACACACTCTGCTTTAGAGCAAGAAGCACGCTCTTGCTTTCTAGAGTCTCTGATAAGGCGGGAAACGTGAGGGTGCTCAGAACAAAAGAACTGTGTTTCCTACACACACGGACCATATCTAGTTCAACTCTGCTTCTGAAACTGATACAAACCACAGGCCCTCTAACATCCAATGCGTTTCAGTTAAGAGCGAGAAACGTGTGAGCTTCCTGTACAATATAGCTTCATTTGAGCTGAAAAGTGACTGCGTTTACCTGAAACGAAGTCTCGCTTGTAGGAAGACACAGAGCCTGGCATTTCACTCCATTTCTGAAGGGAAAAACACAGCACACTTCTCATCCATGAAACACACTCTGCTTTAGAGCAAGAAGCACGCTCTTGCTTTCTAGAGTCTCTAATAAGGCGGGAAACGTGAGAGTGCTCAGAACAAAAGAACTGTGTTTCCTACACACACGGACCATATCTAGTTCAACTCTGCTTCTGAAACTGATACAAACCACAGGCCCTCTAACATCCAATGCGTTTCAGTTAAGAGCGAGAAACGTGTGAGCTTCGTGTACAATATAGCTTCGTTTGAGCTGAAAAGTGACTGCGTTTACCTGAAACGAAGTCTCGCTTGTAGGAAGACACAGAGCCTGGCATTTAACTCCGTTTCTGAAGGGAAACACACAGCACACTTCTCATCCATGAAACACACTCTGCTTTAGAGCAAGAAGCACGCTCTTGCTTTCTAGAGTCTCTAATAAGGCGGGAAACGTGAGAGTGCTCAGAACAAAAGAACTGTGTTTCCTAAACACACGGACCTTATCTAGTTCAACTCTGCTTCTGAAACTGATACAAACCACAGGCCCTCTAACATCCAATGCATTTCAGTTAAGAGCGAGAAACGTGTGAGCTTCGTGTACAATATAGCTTCGTTTGAGCTGAAAAGTGACTGCGTTTACCTGAAACGAAGTCTCGCTTGTAGGAAGACACAGAGCCTGGCATTTCACTCCGTTTCTGAAGGGAAACACACAGCACACTTCTCATCCATGAAACACACTCTGCTTTAGAGCAAGAAGCACGCTCTTGCTTTCTAGAGTCTCTAATAGGGCGGGAAACGTGAGAGTGCTCAGAACAAAAGAACTGTGTTTCCTACACACACGGACCATATCTAGTTCAACTCTGCTTCTGAAACTGATACAAACCACAGGGCCTCTAACATCCAATGCGTTTCAGTTAAGAGCGAGAAACGTGTGAGCTTCGTGTACAATATAGCTTCCTTTGAGCTGAAAAGTGACTGCGTTTACCTGAAACGAAGTCTCGCTTGTAGGAAGACACAGAGCCTGGCATTTAACTCCGTTTCTGAAGGGAAACACACAGCACACTTCTCATCCATGAAACACACTCTGCTTTAGAGCAAGAAGCACGCTCTTGCTTTCTAGAGTCTCTAATAAGGCGGGAAACGTGAGAGTGCTCAGAACAAAAGAACTGTGTTTCCTACACACACGGACCATATCTAGTTCAACTCTGCTTCTGAAACTGATACAAACCACAGGCCCTCTAACATCCAATGCGTTTCAGTTAAGTGCGAGAAACGAGTGAGCTTCGTGTACAATATAGCTTCGTTTGAGCTGAAAAGTGACTGCGTTTACCTGAAACGAAGTCTCGCTTGTAGGAAGACACAGAGCCTGGCATTTAACTCCGTTTCTGAAGGGAAACACACAGCACACTTCTCATCCATGAAACACACTCTGCTTTAGAGCAAGAAGCACGCTCTTGCTTTCTGGAGTCTCTGATAAGGCGGGAAACGTGAGAGTGCTCAGAACAAAAGAACTGTGTTTCCTACACACACGGACCATATCTAATTCAACTCTGCTTCTGAAACTGATACAAACCACAGGTCCTCTAACATCCAATGCGTTTCAGTTAAGAGCGAGAAACGTGTGAGCTTCGTGTACAATATAGCTTCGTTTGAGCTGAAAAGTCACTGCGTTTACCTGAAACGATGTCTCGCTTGTAGGAAGACACAGAGCCTGGCATTTAACTCCGTTTCTGAAGGGAAACACACAGCACACTTCTCATCCATGAAACACACTCTGCTTTAGAGCGAGAAGCACGCTCTTGCTTTCTAGAGTCTCTGATAATGCGGGAAACGTGAGAGTGCTCAGAACAAAAGAACTGTGTTTCCTACATACACGGACCATATCTAGTTCAACTCTGCTTCTGAAACTGATACAAACCACAGGCCCTCTAACATCCAATGCGTTTCAGTTAAGAGCGAGAAACGTGTGAGCTTCGTGTACAATATAGCTTCGTTTGAGCTGAAAAGTGACTGCGTTTACCTGAAACGAAGTCTCGCTTGTAGGAAGACACAGAGCCTGGCATTTAACTCCGTTTCTGAAGGGAAACACACAGCACACTTCTCATCCATGAAACACACTCTGCTTTAGAGCAAGAAGCAAGCTCTTGCTTTCTAGAGTCTCTGATAAGGCGGGAAACGTGAGAGTGCTCAGAACAAAAGAACTGTGTTTCCTACACACACGGACCATATCTAGTTCAACTCTGCTTCTGAAACTGATACAAACCACAGGCCCTCTAACATCCAATGCGTTTCAGTTAAGAGCGAGAAACGTGTGAGCTTCGTGTACAATATAGCTTCGTTTGAGCTGAAAAGTGACTGCGTTTACCTGAAACGAAGTCTCGCTTGTAGGAAGACACAGAGCCTGGCATTTCACTCCGTTTCTGAAGGGAAACACACAGCACACTTCTCATCCATGAAACACACTCTGCTTTAGAGCAAGAAGCACGCTCTTGCTTTCTAGAGTCTCTGATAAGGCGGGAAACGTGAGAGTGCTCAGAACAAAAGAACTGTGTTTCCTACACACACGGACCATATCTAGTTCAACTCTGCTTCTGAAAATGATACAAACCACAGGCCCTCTAACATCCAATGCATTTCAGTTAAGAGCGAGAAACGTGTGAGCTTCGTGTACAATATAGCTTCGTTTGAGCTGAAAAGTGACTGCGTTTACCTGAAACGAAGTCTCGCTTGTAGGAAGACACAGAGCCTGGCATTTCACTCCGTTTCTGAAGGGAAACACACAGCACACTTCTCATCGATGAAACACACTCTGCTTTAGAGCAAGAAGCACGCTCTTGCTTTCTAGAGTCTCTGATAAGGCGGGAAACGTGAGAGTGCTCAGAACAAAAGAACTGTGTTTCCTACACACACGGACCATATCTAGTTCAACTCTGCTTCTGAAACTGATACAAACCACAGGCCCTCTAACATCCAATGCGTTTCAGTTAAGAGCGAGAAACGTGTGAGCTTCGTGTACAATAGAGCTTCGTTTGAGCTGAAAAGTGACTGCGTTTACCTGAAACGAAATCTCGCTTGTAGGAAGACACAGAGCCTGGCATGTAACTCCGTTTCTGAAGGGAAACACACAGCACACTTCTCATCCATGAAACACACTCTGCTTTAGAGTAAGAAGCACGCTCTTGCTTTCTAGAGTCTCGAATAAGGCGGGAAACCTGAGAGTGCTCAGAACAAAAGAACTGTGTTTCCTACACACACGGACCATATCTAGTTCAACTCTGCTTCTGAAACTGATACAAACCACAGGGCCTCTAACATCCAATGCGTTTCAGTTAAGAGCGAGAAACGTGTGAGCTTCGTGTACAATATAGCTTCGTTTGAGCTGAAAAGTGACTGCGTTTACCTGAAACGAAGTCTCGCTTGTAGGAAGACACAGAGCCTGGCATTTAACTCCGTTTCTGAATGGAAACACACAGCACACTTCTCATCCATGAAACACACTCTGCTTTAGAGCAAGAAGCACGCTCTTGCTTTCTAGAGTCTCTGATAAGGCGGGAAACGTGAGAGTGCTCAGAACAAAAGAACTGTGTTTCCTACACACACGGACCATATCTAGTTCAACTCTGCTTCTAAAACTGATACAAACCACAGGCCCTCTAACATCCAATGCGTTTCAGTTAAGAGCGAGAAACGTGTGAGCTTCGTGTATAATATAGCTTCGTTTGAGCTGAAAAGTGACTGCGTTTACCTGAGACGAAGTCTCGCTTGTAGGAAGACACAGAGCCTGGCATTTAACTCCGTTTCTGAAGGGAAAAACACAGCACACTTCTCATCCATGAAATACACTCTGCTTTAGAGCGAGAAGCACGCTCTTGCTTTCTAGAGTCTCTAATAAGGCGGGAATCGTGAGAGTGCTCAGAACAAAAGAACTGTGTTTCCTACACACACGGACCATATCTAGTTCAACTCTGCTTCTGAAACTGATACAAACCACAGGCCCTCTAACATCCAATGCGTTTCAGTTAAGAGCGAGAAACGAGTGAGCTTCGTGTACAATATAGCTTCGTTTGAGCTGAAAAGTGACTGCGTTTACCTGAAACGAAGTCTCGCTTGTAGGAAGACACAGAGCCTGGCATTTAACTCCGTTTCTGAAGGGAAACACACAGCACACTTCTCATCCATGAAACACACTCTGCTTTAGAGCAAGAAGCACGCTCTTGCTTTCTAGAGTCTCTGATAAGGCGGGAAACGTGAGAGTGCTCAGAACAAAAGAACTGTGTTTCCTACACACACGGACCATATCTAGTTCAACTCTGCTTCTGAAACTGATACAAACCACAGGCCCTCTAACATCCAATGCGTTTCAGTTAAGAGCGAGAAACGTGTGAGCTTCGTGTACAATATAGCTTCCTTTGAGCTGAAAAGTGACTGCGTTTACCTGAAACGAAGTCTCGCTTGTAGGAAGACACAGAGCCTGGCATTTAACTCCGTTTCTGAAGGGAAACACACAGCACACTTCTCATCCATGAAACACACTCTGCTTTAGAGCAAGAAGCACGCTCTTGCTTTCTAGAGTCTCGAATAAGGCGGGAAACGTGAGAGTGCTCAGAACAAAAGAACTGTGTTTCCTACACACACGGACGATATCTAGTTCAACTCTGCTTCTGAAACTGATACAAACCACAGGCCCTCTAACATCCAATGCGTTTCAGTTAAGAGCGAGAAACGTGTGAGCTTCGTGTACAATATAGCTTCGTTTGAGCTGAAAAGTGACTGAGTTTACCTGAAACGAAGTCTCGCTTGTAGGAAGACACAGAGCCTGGCATTTAACTCCGTTTCTGAAGGGAAACACACAGCACACTTCTCATCCATGAAACACACTCTGCTTTAGAGCAAGAAGCACGCTCTTGCTTTCTAGAGTCTCTGATAAGGCGGGAAACGTGAGAGTGCTCAGAACAAAAGAACTGTGTTTCCTACACACACGGACCATATCTACTTCAACTCTGCTTCTGAAACTGATACAAACCACAGGCCCTCTAACATCCAATGCGTTTCAGTTAAGAGCGAGAAACGTGTGAGCTTCGTGTACAATATAGCTTCGTTTGAGCTGAAAAGTGACTGTGTTTACCTGAAACGAAGTCTCGCTTGTAGGAAGACACAGAGCCTGGCATTTCACTCCGTTTCTGAAGGGAAACACACAGCACACTTCTCATCCATGAAACACACTCTGCTTTAGAGCAAGAAGCACGCTCTTGCTTTCTAGAGTCTCTGATAAGGCGGGAAACGTGAGAGTGCTCAGAACAAAAGAACTGTGTTTCCTACACACACGGACCATATCTAGTTCAACTCTGCTTCTGAAACTGATACAAACCACAGGCCCTCTAACATCCAATGCGTTTCAGTTAAGAGCGAGAAACGTGTGAGCTTCGTGTACAATATAGCTTCGTTTGAGCTGAAAAGTGACTGCGTTTACCTGAAACGAAGTCTCGCTTGTAGGAAGACACAGAGCCTGGCATTTAACTCCGTTTCTGAAGGGAAACACAAAGCACACTTCTCATCCATGAAACACACTCTGCTTTAGAGCAAGAAGCACGCTCTTGCTTTCTAGAGTCTCTGATAAGGCGGGAAACGTGAGAGTGCTCAGAACAAAAGAACTGTGTTTCCTACACACACGGACCATATCTAGTTCAACTCTGCTTCTGAAACTGATACAAACCACAGGCCCTCTAACATCCAATGCGTTTCAGTTAAGAGCGAGAAACGTGTGAGCTTCGTGTACAATATAGCTTCGTTTGAGCTGAAAAGTGACTGCGTTTACATGAAACGAAGTCTCGCTTGTAGGAAGACACAGAGCCTGGCATTTAACTCCGTTTCTGAAGGGAAACACACAGCACACTTCTCATCCATGAAACACACTCTGCTTTAGAGCGAGAAGCACGCTCTTGCTTTCTAGAGTCTCTAATAAGGCGGGAAACGTGAGAGTGCTCAGAACAAAAGAACTGTGTTTCCTACACACACGGACGATATCTAGTTCAACTCTGCTTCTGAAACTGATACAAACCACAGGCCCTCTAACATCCAATGCGTTTCAGTTAAGAGCGAGAAACGTGTGAGCTTCGTGTACAATATAGCTTCGTTTGAGCTGAAAAGTGACTGCGTTTACCTGAAACGAAGTCTCGCTTGTAGGAAGACACAGAGCCTGGCATTTAACTCCGTTTCTGAAGGGAAACACACAGCACACTTCTCATCCATGAAACACACTCTGCTTTAGAGCAAGAAGCACGCTCTTGCTTTCTAGAGTCTCTGATAATGCGGGAAACGTGAGAGTGCTCAGAACAAAAGAACTGTGTTTCCTACACACACGGACCATATCTACTTCAACTCTGCTTCTGAAACTGATACAAACCACAGGCCCTCTAACATCCAATGCGTTTCAGTTAAGAGCGAGAAACGTGTGAGCTTCGTGTACAATATAGCTTCGTTTGAGCTGAAAAGTGACTGCGTTTACCTGAAACGAAGTCTCGCTTGTAGGAAGACACAGAGCCTGGCATTTAACTCCGTTTCTGAAGGGAAACACACAGCACACTTCTCATCCATGAAACACACTCTGCTTTAGAGCAAGAAGCACGCTCTTGCTTTCTAGAGTCTCTGATAAGGCGGGAAACGTGAGAGTGCTCAGAACAAAAGAACTGTGTTTCCTACACACACGGACCATATCTAGTTCAACTCTGCTTCTGAAACTGATACAAACCACAGGCCCTCTAACATCCAATGCGTTCCAGTTAAGAGCGAGAAACGTGTGAGCTTCGTGTACAATATAGCTTCGTTTGAGCTGAAAAGTGACTGCGTTTACCTGAAACGAAGTCTCGCTTGTAGGAAGACACAGTGCCTGGCATTTAACTCCGTTTCTGAAGGGAAACACACAGCACACTTCTCATCCATGAAACACACTCTGCTTTAGAGTAAGAAGCACGCTCTTGCTTTCTAGAGTCTCGAATAAGGCGGGAAACCTGAGAGTGCTCAGAACAAAAGAACTGTGTTTCCTACACACACGGACCATATCTAGTTCAACTCTGCGTCTGAAACTGATACAAACCACAGGCCCTCTAACATCCAATGCGTTTCAGTTAAGAGCGAGAAACGTGTGAGCTTCGTGTACAATATAGCTTCGTTTGAGCTGAAAAGTGACTGCGTTTACCTGAAACGAAGTCTCACTTGTAGGAAGACACAGAGCCTGGCATTTAACTCCGTTTCTGAAGGGAAACACACAGCACACTTCTCATCCATGAAACACACTCTGCTTTAGAGCAAGAAGCATTCTCTTGCTTTCTAGAGTCTCTGATAAGGCGGGAAACGTGAGAGTGCTCAGAACAAAAGAACTGTGTTTCCTACACACACGGACCATATCTAGTTCAACTCTGCTTCTGAAACTGGTACAAACCACAGGCCCTCTAACATCCAATGCGTTTCAGTTAAGAGCGAGAAACGTGTGAGCTTTGTGTACAATATAGGTTCGTTTGAGCTGAAAAGTGACTGCGTTTACCTGAAACGAATTCTCGCTTGTAGGAAGACACAGAGCCTGGCATTTCACTCCATTTCTGAAGGGAAACACACAGCACACTTCTCATCCATGAAACACACTCTGCTTTAGAGCAAGAAGCACGCTCTTGCTTTCTAGAGTCTCTGATAAGGCGGGAAACGTGAGAGTGCTCAGAACAAAAGAACTGTGTTTCCTACACACACGGACCATATCTAGTTCAACTCTGCTTCTGAAACTGATACAAACCACAGGCCCTCTAACATCCAATGCGTTTCAGTTAAGAGCGAGAAACGTGTGAGCTTCGTGTACAATAGAGCTTCGTTTGAGCTGAAAAGTGACTGCGTTTACCTGAAACGAAGTCTCGCTTGTAGGAAGACACAGAGCCTGGCATTTAACTCCGTTTCTGAAGGGAAACACACAGCACACTTCTCATCCATGAAACACACTCTGCTTTAGAGCAAGAAGCACGCTCTTGCTTTCTAGAGTCTCTGATAATGCGGGAAACGTGAGAGTGCTCACAACAAAAGAACTGTGTTTCCTACACACACGGACCATATCTAGTTCAACTCTGCTTCTGAAACTGATACAAACCACAGGCCCTCTAACATCCAATGCGTTTCAGTTAAGAGCGAGAAACGTGTGAGCTTCGTGTACAATATAGCTTCGTTTGAGCTGAAAAGTGACTGCGTTTACCTGAAACGAAGTCTCGCTTGTAGGAAGACACATTGCCTGGCATTTAACTCCGTTTCTGAAGGGAAACACACAGCACACTTCTCATCCATGAAACACACTCTGCTTTAGAGCGAGAAGCACGCTCTTGCTTTCTAGAGTCTCTAATAAGGCGGGAAACGTGAGAGTGCTCAGAACAAAAGAACTGTGTTTCCTACACACACGGACGATATCTAGTTCAACTCTGCTTCTGAAACTGATACAAACCACAGGCCCTCTAACATCCAATGCGTTTCAGTTAAGAGCGAGAAACGTGTGAGCTTCGTGTACAATATAGCTTCGTTTGAGCTGAAAAGTGACTGCGTTTACCTGAAACGAAGTCTCGCTTGTAGGAAGACACAGAGCCTGGCATTTAACTCCGTTTCTGAAGGGAAACACACAGCACACTTCTCATCCATGAAACACACTCTGCTTTAGAGCAAGAAGCACGCTCTTGCTTTCTAGAGTCTCTGATAATGCGGGAAACGTGAGAGTGCTCAGAACAAAAGAACTGTGTTTCCTACACACACGGACCATATCTACTTCAACTCTGCTTCTGAAACTGATACAAACCACAGGCCCTCTAACATCCAATGCGTTTCAGTTAAGAGCGAGAAACGTGTGAGCTTCGTGTACAATATAGCTTCGTTTGAGCTGAAAAGTGACTGCGTTTACCTGAAACGAAGTCTCGCTTGTAGGAAGACACAGAGCCTGGCATTTCACTCCGTTTCTGAAGGGAAACACACAGCACACTTCTCATCCATGAAACACACTCTGCTTTAGAGCAAGAAGCACGCTCTTGCTTTCTAGAGTCTCTGATAAGGCGGGAAACGTGAGAGTGCTCAGAACAAAAGAACTGTGTTTACCTACACACACGGACCATATCTAGTTCAACTCTGCTTCTGAAACTGATACAAACCACAGGCCCTCTAACATCCAATGCGTTCCAGTTATGAGCGAGAAACGTGTGAGCTTCGTGTACAATATAGCTTCGTTTGAGCTGAAAAGTGACTGCGTTTACCTGAAACGAAGTCTCGCTTGTAGGAAGACACAGAGCTTGGCATTTAACTCCGTTACTGAAGGGAAACACACAGCACACTTCTCATCCATGAAACACACTCTGCTTTAGAGTAAGAAGCACGCTCTTGCTTTCTAGAGTCTCGAATAAGGCGGGAAACCTGAGAGTGCTCAGAACAAAAGAACTGTGTTTCCTACACACACGGACCATATCTAGCTCAACTCTGAGTCTGAAACTGATACAAACCACAGGCCCTCTAACATCCAATGCGTTTCAGTTAAGAGCGAGAAACGTGTGAGCTTCGTGTACAATATAGCTTCGTTTGAGCTGAAAAGTGACTGCGTTTACCTGAAACGAAGTCTCGCTTGTAGGAAGACACAGAGCCTGGCATTTAACTCCGTTTCTGAAGGGAAACACACAGCACACTTCTCATCCATGAAACACACTCTGCTTTAGAGCAAGAAGCATGCTCTTGCTTTCTAGATTCTCTGATAAGGCGGGAAACGTGAGAGTGCTCAGAACAAAAGAACTGTGTTTCCTACACACACGGACGATATCTAGTTCAACTCTGCTTCTGAAACTGATACAAACCACAGGCCCTCTAACATCCAATGCGTTTCAGTTAAGAGCGAGAAACGTGTGAGCTTCGTGTACAATATAGCTTCGTTTGAGCTGAAAAGTGACTGCGTTTACCTGAAACGAAGTCTCGCTTGTAGGAAGACACAGAGCCTGGCATTTCACTCCGTTTCTGAAGGGAAACACACAGCACACTTCTCATCCATGAAACACACTCTGCTTTAGAGCAAGAAGCACGCTCTTGCTTTCTAGAGTCTCTGATAAGGCGGGAAACGTGAGAGTGCTCAGAACAAAAGAACTGTGTTTCCTACACACACGGACCATATCTAGTTCAACTCTGCTTCTGAAACTGATACAAACCACAGGCCCTCTAACATCCAATGCGTTCCAGTTATGACCGAGAAACGTGTGAGCTTCGTGTACAATATAGCTTCGTTTGAGCTGAAAAGTGACTGCGTTTACCTGAAACGAAGTCTCGCTTGTAGGAAGACACAGAGCCTGGCATTTAACTCCGTTACTGAAGGGAAACACACAGCACACTTCTCATCCATGAAACACACTCTGCTTTAGAGTAAGAAGCACGCTCTTGCTTTCTAGAGTCTCGAATAAGGCGGGAAACCTGAGAGTGCTCAGAACAAAAGAAATGTGTTTCCTACACACACGGACCATATCTAGCTCAACTCTGCGTCTGAAACTGATACAAACCACAGGCCCTCTAACATCCAATGCGTTTCAGTTAAGAGCGAGAAACGTGTGAGCTTCGTGTACAATATAGCTTCGTTTGAGCTGAAAAGTGACTGCGTTTACCTGAAACGAAGTCTCGCTTGTAGGAAGACACAGAGCCTGGCATTTAACTCCGTTTCTGAAGGGAAACACACAGCACACTTCTCATCCATGAAACACACTCTGCTTTAGAGCAAGAAGCATGCTCTTGCTTTCTAGAGTCTCTGATAATGCGGGAAACGTGAGAGTGCTCAGAACAAAAGAACTGTGTTTCCTACACACACGGACCATATCTAGTTCAACTCTGCTTCTGAAACTGATACAAACCACAGGCCCTCTAACATCCAATGCGTTTCAGTTAAGAGCGAGAAACGTGTGAGCTTCGTGTATAATATAGCTTCGTTTGAGCTGAAAAGTGACTGCGTTTACCTGAAACGAAGTCTTGCTTGTAGGAAGACATAGAGCCTGGCATTTAACTCCGTTTCTGAAGGGAAACACACAGCACACTTCTCATCCATGAAACACACTCTGCTTTAGAGCAAGAAGCACGCTCTTGCTTTCTAGAGTCTCTGATAAGGCGGGAAACGTGAGAGTGCTCAGAACAAAAGAACTGTGTTTCCTACACACACGGACGATATCTAGTTCAACTCTGCTTCTGAAACTGATACAAACCACAGGCCCTCTAACATCCAATGCGTTTCAGTTAAGAGCGAGAAACGTGTGAGCTTCGTGTACAATATAGCTTCGTTTGAGCTGAAAAGTGACTGCGTTTACCTGAAACGAAGTCTCGCTTGTAGGAAGACACAGAGCCTGGCATTTCACTCCGTTTCTGAAGGGAAACACACAGCACACTTCTCATCCATGAAACACACTCTGCTTTAGAGCAAGAAGCACGCTCTTGCTTTCTAGAGTCTCTGATAAGGCGGGAAACGTGAGAGTGCTCAGAACAAAAGAACTGTGTTTCCTACACACACGGACCATATCTAGTTCAACTCTGCTTCTGAAACTGATACAAACCACAGGCCCTCTAACATCCAATGCGTTCCAGTTATGAGCGAGAAACGTGTGAGCTTCTTGTACAATATAGCTTCGTTTGAGCTGAAAAGTGACTGCGTTTACCTGAAACGAAGTCTCGCTTGTAGGAAGACACAGAGCCTGGCATTTAACTCCGTTACTGAAGGGAAACACACAGCACACTTCTCATCCATGAAACACACTCTGCTTTAGAGTAAGAAGCACGCTCTTGCTTTCTAGAGTCTCGAATAAGGCGGGAAACCTGAGAGTGCTCAGAACAAAAGAAATGTGTTTCCTACACACACGGACCATATCTAGCTCAACTCTGCGTCTGAAACTGATACAAACCACAGGCCCTCTAACATCCAATGCGTTTCAGTTAAGAGCGAGAAACGTGTGAGCTTCGTGTACAATATAGCTTCGTTTGAGCTGAAAAGTGACTGCGTTTACCTGAAACGAAGTCTCGCTTGTAGGAAGACACAGAGCCTGGCATTTAACTCCGTTTCTGAAGGGAAACACACAGCACACTTCTCATCCATGAAACACACTCTGCTTTAGAGCAAGAAGCATGCTCTTGCTTTCTAGAGTCTCTGATAAGGCGGGAAACGTGAGAGTGCTCAGAACAAAAGAACTGTGTTTCCTACACACACGGACCATATCTAGTTCAACTCTGCTTCTGAAACTGATACAAACCACAGGCCCTCTAACATCCAATGCGTTTCAGTTAAGAGCGAGAAACGTGTGAGCTTCGTGTATAATATAGCTTCGTTTGAGCTGAAAAGTGACTGCGTTTACCTGAAACGAAGTCTTGCTTGTAGGAAGACATAGAGCCTGGCATTTAACTCCGTTTCTGAAGGGAAACACACAGCACACTTCTCATCCATGAAACACACTCTGCTTTAGAGCAAGAAGCACGCTCTTGCTTTCTAGAGTCTCTGATAAGGCGGGAAACGTGAGAGTGCTCAGAACAAAAGAACTGTGTTTCCTACACACACGGACCATATCTAGTTCAACTCTGCTTGTGAAACTGGTACAAACCACAGGCCCTCTAACATCCAATGCGTTTCAGTTAAGAGCGAGAAACGAGTGAGCTTTGTGTACAATATAGCTTCGTTTGAGCTGAAAAGTGACTGCGTTTACCTGAAACGAAGTCTCGCTTGTAGGAAGACACAGAGCCTGGCATTTCACTCCGTTTCTGAAGGTAAACACACAGCACACTTCTCATCCATGAAACACACTCTGCTTTAGAGCAAGAAGCACGCTCTTGCTTTCTAGAGTCTCTGATAAGGCGGGAAACGTGAGAGTGCTCAGAACAAAAGAACTGTGTTTCCTACACACACGGACCATATCTAGTTCAACTCTGCTTCTGAAACTGATACAAACCACAGGCCCTCTAACATCCAATGCGTTTCAGTTAAGAGCGAGAAACGTGTGAGCTTCGTGCACAATATAGCTTCGTTTGAGCTGAAAAGTGACTGCGTTTACCTGAAACGAAGTCTCGCTTGTAGGAAGACACAGAGCCTGGCATTTAACTCCGTTTCTGAAGGGAAAAACACACCACACTTCTCATCCATGAAATACACTCTGCTTTAGAGCGAGAAGCACGCTCTTGCTTTCTAGAGTCTCTAATAAGGCGGGAATCGTGAGAGTGCTCAGAACAAAAGAACTGTGTTTCCTACACACACGGACCATATCTAGTTCAACTCTGCTTCTGAAACTGATACAAACCACAGGCCCTCTAACATCCAATGCGTTTCAGTTAAGAGCGAGAAACGAGTGAGCTTCGTGTACAATATAGCTTCGTTTGAGCTGAAAAGTGACTGCGTTTACCTGAAACGAAGTCTCGCTTGAAGGAAGACACAGAGCCTGGCATTTAACTCCGTTTCTGAAGGGAAACACACAGCACACTTCTCATCCATGAAACACACTCTGCTTTAGAGCAAGAAGCACGCTCTTCCTTTCTAGAGTCTCTGATAAGGCGGGAAACGTGAGAGTGCTCAGAACAAAAGAACTGTGTTTCCTACACACACGGACCATATCTAGTTCAACTCTGCTTCTGAAACTGATACAAACCACAGGCCCTCTAACATCCAATGCGTTTCAGTTAAGAGCGAGAAACGTGTGAGCTTCGTGTACAATAGAGCTTCGTTTGAGCTGAAAAGTGACTGCGTTTACCTGAAACGAAGTCTCGCTTGTAGGAAGACACAGGGCCTGGCATTTAACTCCGTTTCTGAAGGGAAACACACAGCACACTTCTCATCCATGAAACACACATTGCTTTAGAGCGAGAAGCACGCTCTTGCTTTCTAGAGTCTCTAATAAGGCGGGAAACGTGAGAGTGCTCAGAACAAAAGAACTGTGTTTCCTACACACACGGACCATATCTAGTTCAACTCTGCTTCTGAAACTGATACAAACCACAGGCCCTCTAACATCCAATGCGTTTCAGTTAAGAGCGAGAAACATGTGAGCTTTGTGTACACTATAGCTTCGTTTGAGCTGAAAAGTGACTGCGTTTTCCTGAAACGAAGTCTCGCTTGTAGGAAGACACAGAGCCTGGCATTTCACTCCGTTTCTGAAGGGAAACACACAGCACACTTCTCATCCATGAAACACACTCTGCTTTAGAGCAAGAAGCACGCTCTTGCTTTCTAGAGTCTCGAATAAGGCGGGAAACGTGAGAGTGCTCAGAACAAAAGAACTGTGTTTCCTACACACACAGACCATATCTAGTTCAACTCTGCTTCTGAAACTGATACAAACCACAGGCCCTCTAACATCCAATGCGTTTCAGTTAAGAGCGAGAAACGTGTGAGCTTCGTGCACAATAGAGCTTCGTTTGAGCTGAAAAGTGACTGCGTTTACCTGAAACGAAGTCTCGCTTGTAGGAAGACACAGAGCCTGGCATTTAACTCCGTTTCTGAAGGGAAACACACAGCACACTTCTCATCCATGAAACACACTCTGCTTTAGAGCAGAAGCACGCTCTTCCTTTCTAGATTCTCTGATAAGGCGGGAAACGTGAGAGTGCTAGGAACAAAAGAACTGTGTTTCCTACACACACAGACCATATCTAGTTCAACTCTGCTTCTGAAACTGATACAAACCACAGGCCCTCTAACATCCAATGCGTTTCAGTTAAGAGCGAGAAACGTGTGAGCTTCGTGTACAATATAGCTTCGTTTGAGCTGAAAAGTGACTGCGTTTACCTGAAACGAAGTCTCTCTTGTAGGAAGACACAGAGCCTGGCATTTAACTCCGTTTCTGAAGGGAAACACACAGCACACTTCTCATCCATGAAACACACTCTGCTTTAGAGCAGAAGCACGCTCTTCCTTTCTAGAGTCTCTGATAAGGCGGGAAACGTGAGAGTGCTCAGAACAAAAGAACTGTGTTTCCTACACACACGGACCATATCTAGTTCAACTCTGCTTCTGAAACTGATACAAACCACAGGCCCTCTAACATCCAATGCGTTTCAGTTAAGAGCGAGAAACCTGTGAGCTTCGTGTATAATATAGCTTCGTTTGAGCTGAAAAGTGACTGCGTTTACCTGAAACGAAGTCTCGCTTGTAGGAAGACATAGAGCCTGGCATTTAACTCCGTTTCTGAAGGGAAACACACAGCACACTTCTCATCCATGAAACACACTCTGCTTTAGAGCAAGAAGCACGCTCTTGCTTTCTAGAGTCTCTGATAAGGCGGGAAACGTTAGAGTGCTCAGAACAAAAGAACTGTGTTTCCTACACACACGGACCATATCTAGTTCAACTCTGCTTCTGAAACTGATACAAACCACAGGCCCTCTAACATCCAATGCGTTTCAGTTAAGAGCGAGAAACGTGTGAGCTTCGTGTACAATATAGCTTCGTTTGAGCTGAAAAGTGACTGCGTTTACCTGAAACGAAGTCTCGCTTGTAGGAAGACACAGAGCCTGGCATTTAACTCCGTTTCTGAAGGGAAACACACAGCACACTTCTCATCCATGAAACACACTCTGCTTTAGAGCGAGAAGCACGCTCTTGCTTTCTAGAGTCTCTGATAATGCGGGAAACGTGAGAGTGCTCAGAACAAAAGAACTGTGTTTCCTACACACACGGACCATATCTAGTTCAACTCTGCTTCTGAAACTGATACAAACCACAGGCCCTCTAACATCCAATGCGTTTCAGTTAAGAGCGAGAAACGTGTGAGCTTCGTGTACAATATAGCTTCGTTTGAGCTGAAAAGTGACTGCGTTTACCTGAAACGAAGTCTCGCTTGTAGGAAGACACAGAGCCTGGCATTTCACTCCGTTTCTGAAGGGAAACACACAGCACACTTCTCATCCATGAAACACACTCTGCTTTAGAGCAAGAAGCACGCTCTTGCTTTCTAGAGTCTCTGATAAGGCGGGAAACGTGAGAGTGCTCAGAACAAAAGAACTGTGTTTCCTACAAACACGGACCATATCTAGTTCAACTCTGCTTCTGAAACTGATACAAACCACAGGCCCTCTAACATCCAATGCGTTTCAGTTAAGAGCGAGAAACGTGTGAGCTTCGTGTACAATATAGCTTCATTTGAGCTGAAAAGTGACTGCGTTTACCTGAAACGAAGTCTCGCTTGTAGGAAGACACAGAGCCTGGCATTTAACTCCGTTTCTGAAGGGAAACACACAGCACACTTCTCATCCATGAAACACACTCTGCTTTAGAGTAAGAAGCACGCTCTTGCTTTCTAGAGTCTCGAATAAGGCGGGAAACCTGAGAGTGCTCAGAACAAAAGAACTGTGTTTCCTACACACACGGACCATATCTAGTTCAACTCTGCGTCTCAAACTGATACAAACCACAGGCCCTCTAACATCCAATGCGTTTCAGTTAAGAGCGAGAAACGTGTGAGCTTCGTGTACAATATAGCTTCGTTTGAGCTGAAAAGTGACTGCGTTTACATGAAACGAAGTCTCGCTTGAAGGAAGACACAGAGCCTGGCATTTAACTCCGTTTCTGAAGGGAAACACACAGCACACTTCTCATCCATGAAACACACTCTGCTTTAGAGCAAGAAGCACGCTCTTGCTTTCTAGAGTCTCTGATAAGGCGGGAAACGTGAGAGTGCTCAGAACAAAAGAACTGTGTTTCCTACACACACGGACCATATCTAGTTCAACTCTGCTTCTGAAACTGATACAAACCACAGGCCCTCTAACATCCAATGCGTTTCAGTTAAGAGCGAGAAACGTGTGAGCTTCGTGTACAATATAGCTTCGTTTGAGCTGAAAAGTGACTGCGTTTACCTGAAACGAAGTCTCGCTTGTAGGAAGACACAGAGCCTGGCATTTAACTCCGTTTTTGAAGGGAAACACACAGCACACTTCTCATCCATGAAACACACTCTGCTTTAGAGCAAGAAGCACGCTCTTGCTTTCTAGAGTCTCTGATAATGCGGGAAACGTGAGAGTGCTCAGAACAAAAGAACTGTGTTTCCTACACACACGGACCATATCTAGTTCAACTCTGCTTCTGAAACTGATACAAACCACAGGTCCTCTAACATCCAATGCGTTTCAGTTAAGAGCGAGAAACGTGTGAGCTTCGTGTACAATATAGCTTCGTTTGAGCTGAAAAGTGACTGCGTTTACCTGAAACGAAGTCTCGCTTGTAGGAAGACACAGAGCCTGGCATTTAACTCCGTTTCTGAAGGGAAACACACAGCACACTTCTCATCCATGAAACACACTCTGCTTTAGAGCGAGAAGCACGCTCTTGCTTTCTAGAGTCTCTAATAAGGCGGGAAACGTGAGAGTGCTCAGAACAAAAGAACTGTGTTTCCTACACACACGGACGATATCTAGTTCAACTCTGCTTCTGAAACTGATACAAACCACAGGCCCTCTAACATCCAATGCGTTTCAGTTAAGAGCGAGAAACGTGTGAGCTTCGTGTACAATATAGCTTCGTTTGAGCTGAAAAGTGACTGCGTTTACCTGAAACGAAGTCTCGCTTGTAGGAAGACACAGAGCCTGGCATTTAACTCCTTTTCTGAAGGGAAACACACAGCACACTTCTCATCCATGAAACACACTCTGCTTTAGAGCAAGAAGCACGCTCTTGCTTTCTAGAGTCTCTGATAATGCGGGAAACGTGAGAGTGCTCAGAACAAAAGAACTGTGTTTCCTACACACACGGACCATATCTAGTTCAACTCTGCTTCTGAAACTGATACAAACCACAGGCCCTCTAACATCCAATGCGTTTCAGTTAAGAGCGAGAAACCTGTGAGCTTCGTGTATAATATAGCTTCGTTTGAGCTGAAAAGTGACTGCGTTTACCTGAAACGAAGTCTCGCTTGTAGGAAGACATAGAGCCTGGCATTTAACTCCGTTTCTGAAGGGAAACACACAGCACACTTCTCATCCATGAAACACACTCTGCTTTAGAGCAAGAAGCACGCTCTTGCTTTCTAGAGTCTCTGATAAGGCGGGAAACGTTAGAGTGCTCAGAACAAAAGAACTGTGTTTCCTACACACACGGACCATATCTAGTTCAACTCTGCTTCTGAAACTGATACAAACCACAGGCCCTCTAACATCCAATGCATTTCAGTTAAGAGCGAGAAACGTGTGAGCTTCGTGTACAATATAGCTTCGTTTGAGCTGAAAAGTGACTGCGTTTACCTGAAACGAAGTCTCGCTTGTAGGAAGACACAGAGCCTGGCATTTAACTCCGTTTCTGAAGGGAAACACACAGCACACTTCTCATCCATGAAACACACTCTGCTTTAGAGCGAGAAGCACGCTCTTGCTTTCTAGAGTCTCTGATAATGCGGGAAACGTGAGAGTGCTCAGAACAAAAGAACTGTGTTTCCTACACACACGGACCATATCTAGTTCAACTCTGCTTCTGAAACTGATACAAACCACAGGCCCTCTAACATCCAATGCGTTTCAGTTAAGAGCGAGAAACGTGTGAGCTTCGTGTACAATATAGCTTCGTTTGAGCTGAAAAGTGACTGCGTTTACCTGAAACGAAGTCTCGCTTGTAGGAAGACACAGAGCCTGGCATTTCACTCCGTTTCTGAAGGGAAACACACAGCACACTTCTCATCCATGAAACACACTCTGCTTTAGAGCAAGAAGCACGCTCTTGCTTTCTAGAGTCTCTGATAAGGCGGGAAACGTGAGAGTGCTCAGAACAAAAGAACTGTGTTTCCTACACACACGGACCATATCTAGTTCAACTCTGCTTCTGAAACTGATACAAACCACAGGCCCTCTAACATCCAATGCGTTTCAGTTAAGAGCGAGAAACGTGTGAGCTTCGTGTACAATATAGCTTCGTTTGAGCTGAAAAGTGACTGCGTTTACCTGAAACGAAGTCTCGCTTGTAGGAAGACACAGAGCCTGGCATTTAACTCCGTTTCTGAAGGGAAACACACAGCACACTTCTCATCCATGAAACACACTCTGCTTTAGAGTAAGAAGCACGCTCTTGCTTTCTAGAGTCTCGAATAAGGCGGGAAACCTGAGAGTGCTCAGAACAAAAGAACTGTGTTTCCTACACACACGGACCATATCTAGTTCAACTCTGCGTCTCAAACTGATACAAACCACAGGCCCTCTAACATCCAATGCGTTTCAGTTAAGAGCGAGAAACGTGTGAGCTTCGTGTACAATATAGCTTCGTTTGAGCTGAAAAGTGACTGCGTTTACCTGAAACGAAGTCTCGCTTGAAGGAAGACACAGAGCCTGGCATTTAACTCCGTTTCTGAAGGGAAACACACAGCACACTTCTCATCCATGAAACACACTCTGCTTTAGAGCAAGAAGCACGCTCTTGCTTTCTAGAGTCTCTGATAAGGCGGGAAACGTGAGAGTGCTCAGAACAAAAGAACTGTGTTTCCTACACACACGGACCATATCTAGTTCAACTCTGCTTCTGAAACTGATACAAACCACAGGCCCTCTAACATCCAATGCGTTTCAGTTAAGAGCGAGAAACGTGTGAGCTTCGTGTACAATATAGCTTCGTTTGAGCTGAAAAGTGACTGCGTTTACCTGAAACGAAGTCTCGCTTGTAGGAAGACACAGAGCCTGGCATTTAACTCCGTTACTGAAGGGAAACACACAGCACACTTCTCATCCATGAAACACTCTCTGCTTTAGAGCAAGAAGCACGCTCTTGCTTTCTAGAGTCTCTGATAATGCGGGAAACGTGAGAGTGCTCAGAACAAAAGAACTGTGTTTCCTACACACACGGACCATATCTAGTTCAACTCTGCTTCTGAAACTGATACAAACCACAGGCCCTCTAACATCCAATGCGTTTCAGTTAAGAGCGAGAAACGTGTGAGCTTCGTGTACAATATAGCTTCGTTTGAGCTGAAAAGTGACTGCGTTTACCTGAAACGAAGTCTCGCTTGTAGGAAGACACAGAGCCTGGCATTTAACTCCGTTTCTGAAGGGAAACACACAGCACACTTCTCATCCATGAAACACACTCTGCTTTAGAGCGAGAAGCACGCTCTTGCTTTCTAGAGTCTCTAATAAGGCGGGAAACGTGAGAGTGCTCAGAACAAAAGAACTGTGTTTCCTACACACACGGACGATATCTAGTTCAACTCTGCTTCTGAAACTGATACAAACCACAGGCCCTCTAACATCCAATGCGTTTCAGTTAAGAGCGAGAAACGTGTGAGCTTCGTGTACAATATAGCTTCGTTTGAGCTGAAAAGTGACTGCGTTTACCTGAAACGAAGTCTCGCTTGTAGGAAGACACAGAGCCTGGCATTTAACTCCGTTTCTGAAGGGAAACACACAGCACACTTCTCATCCATGAAACACACTCTGCTTTAGAGCAGAAGCACGCTCTTCCTTTCTAGAGTCTCTGATAAGGCGGGAAACGTGAGAGTGCTCAGAACAAAAGAACTGTGTTTCCTACACACACAGACCATATCTAGTTCAACTCTGCTTCTGAAACTGATACAAACCACAGGCCCTCTAACATCCAATGCGTTTCAGTTAAGAGCGAGAAACGTGTGAGCTTCGTGTACAATATAGCTTCGTTTGAGCTGAAAAGTGACTGCGTTTACCTGAAACGAAGTCTCGCTTGTAGGAAGACACAGAGCCTGGCATTTAACTCCGTTTCTGAAGGGAAACACACAGCACACTTCTCATCCATGAAACACACTCTGCTTTAGAGCAGAAGCACGCTCTTCCTTTCTAGAGTCTCTGATAAGGCGGGAAACGTGAGAGTGCTCAGAACAAAAGAACTGTGTTTCCTACACACACGGACCATATCTAGTTCAACTCTGCTTCTGAAACTGATACAAACCACAGGCCCTCTAACATCCAATGCGTTTCAGTTAAGAGCGAGAAACCTGTGAGCTTCGTGTATAATATAGCTTCGTTTGAGCTGAAAAGTGACTGCGTTTACATGAAACGAAGTCTCGCTTGAAGGAAGACACAGAGCCTGGCATTTAACTCCGTTTCTGAAGGGAAACACACAGCACACTTCTCATCCATGAAACACACTCTGCTTTAGAGCAAGAAGCACGCTCTTGCTTTCTAGAGTCTCTGATAAGGCGGGAAACGTGAGAGTGCTCAGAACAAAAGAACTGTGTTTCCTACACACACGGACCATATCTAGTTCAACTCTGCTTCTGAAACTGATACAAACCACAGGCCCTCTAACATCCAATGCGTTTCAGTTAAGAGCGAGAAACGTGTGAGCTTCGTGTACAATATAGCTTCGTTTGAGCTGAAAAGTGACTGCGTTTACCTGAAACGAAGTCTCGCTTGTAGGAAGACACAGAGCCTGGCATTTAACTCCGTTTTTGAAGGGAAACACACAGCACACTTCTCATCCATGAAACACACTCTGCTTTAGAGCAAGAAGCACGCTCTTGCTTTCTAGAGTCTCTGATAATGCGGGAAACGTGAGAGTGCTCAGAACAAAAGAACTGTGTTTCCTACACACACGGACCATATCTAGTTCAACTCTGCTTCTGAAACTGATACAAACCACAGGTCCTCTAACATCCAATGCGTTTCAGTTAAGAGCGAGAAACGTGTGAGCTTCGTGTACAATATAGCTTCGTTTGAGCTGAAAAGTGACTGCGTTTACCTGAAACGAAGTCTCGCTTGTAGGAAGACACAGAGCCTGGCATTTAACTCCGTTTCTGAAGGGAAACACACAGCACACTTCTCATCCATGAAACACACTCTGCTTTAGAGCGAGAAGCACGCTCTTGCTTTCTAGAGTCTCTAATAAGGCGGGAAACGTGAGAGTGCTCAGAACAAAAGAACTGTGTTTCCTACACACACGGACGATATCTAGTTCAACTCTGCTTCTGAAACTGATACAAACCACAGGCCCTCTAACATCCAATGCGTTTCAGTTAAGAGCGAGAAACGTGTGAGCTTCGTGTACAATATAGCTTCGTTTGAGCTGAAAAGTGACTGCGTTTACCTGAAACGAAGTCTCGCTTGTAGGAAGACACAGAGCCTTGCATTTAACTCCGTTTCTGAAGGGAAACACACAGCACACTTCTCATCCATGAAACACACTCTGCTTTAGAGCAAGAAGCACGCTCTTGCTTTCTAGAGTCTCTGATAATGCGGGAAACGTGAGAGTGCTCAGAACAAAAGAACTGTGTTTCCTACACACACGGACCATATCTAGTTCAACTCTGCTTCTGAAACTGATACAAACCACAGGCCCTCTAACATCCAATGCGTTTCAGTTAAGAGCGAGAAACCTGTGAGCTTCGTGTATAATATAGCTTCGTTTGAGCTGAAAAGTGACTGCGTTTACCTGAAACGAAGTCTCGCTTGTAGGAAGACATAGAGCCTGGCATTTAACTCCGTTTCTGAAGGGAAACACACAGCACACTTCTCATCCATGAAACACACTCTGCTTTAGAGCAAGAAGCACGCTCTTGCTTTCTAGAGTCTCTGATAAGGCGGGAAACGTTAGAGTGCTCAGAACAAAAGAACTGTGTTTCCTACACACACGGACCATATCTAGTTCAACTCTGCTTCTGAAACTGATACAAACCACAGGCCCTCTAACATCCAATGCATTTCAGTTAAGAGCGAGAAACGTGTGAGCTTCGTGTACAATATAGCTTCGTTTGAGCTGAAAAGTGACTGCGTTTACCTGAAACGAAGTCTCGCTTGTAGGAAGACACAGAGCCTGGCATTTAACTCCGTTTCTGAAGGGAAACACACAGCACACTTCTCATCCATGAAACACACTCTGCTTTAGAGCGAGAAGCACGCTCTTGCTTTCTAGAGTCTCTGATAATGCGGGAAACGTGAGAGTGCTCAGAACAAAAGAACTGTGTTTCCTACACACACGGACCATATCTAGTTCAACTCTGCTTCTGAAACTGATACAAACCACAGGCCCTCTAACATCCAATGCGTTTCAGTTAAGAGCGAGAAACGTGTGAGCTTCGTGTACAATATAGCTTCGTTTGAGCTGAAAAGTGACTGCGTTTACCTGAAACGAAGTCTCGCTTGTAGGAAGACACAGAGCCTGGCATTTCACTCCGTTTCTGAAGGGAAACACACAGCACACTTCTCATCCATGAAACACACTCTGCTTTAGAGCAAGAAGCACGCTCTTGCTTTCTAGAGTCTCTGATAAGGCGGGAAACGTGAGAGTGCTCAGAACAAAAGAACTGTGTTTCCTACACACACGGACCATATCTAGTTCAACTCTGCTTCTGAAACTGATACAAACCACAGGCCCTCTAACATCCAATGCGTTTCAGTTAAGAGCGAGAAACGTGTGAGCTTCGTGTACAATATAGCTTCGTTTGAGCTGAAAAGTGACTGCGTTTACCTGAAACGAAGTCTCGCTTGTAGGAAGACACAGAGCCTGGCATTTAACTCCGTTTCTGAAGGGAAACACACAGCACACTTCTCATCCATGAAACACACTCTGCTTTAGAGTAAGAAGCACGCTCTTGCTTTCTAGAGTCTCGAATAAGGCGGGAAACCTGAGAGTGCTCAGAACAAAAGAACTGTGTTTCCTACACACACGGACCATATCTAGTTCAACTCTGCGTCTCAAACTGATACAAACCACAGGCCCTCTAACATCCAATGCGTTTCAGTTAAGAGCGAGAAACGTGTGAGCTTCGTGTACAATATAGCTTCGTTTGAGCTGAAAAGTGACTGCGTTTACCTGAAACGAAGTCTCGCTTGAAGGAAGACACAGAGCCTGGCATTTAACTCCGTTTCTGAAGGGAAACACACAGCACACTTCTCATCCATGAAACACACTCTGCTTTAGAGCAAGAAGCACGCTCTTGCTTTCTAGAGTCTCTGATAAGGCGGGAAACGTGAGAGTGCTCAGAACAAAAGAACTGTGTTTCCTACACACACGGACCATATCTAGTTCAACTCTGCTTCTGAAACTGATACAAACCACAGGCCCTCTAACATCCAATGCGTTTCAGTTAAGAGCGAGAAACGTGTGAGCTTCGTGTACAATATAGCTTCGTTTGAGCTGAAAAGTGACTGCGTTTACCTGAAACGAAGTCTCGCTTGTAGGAAGACACAGAGCCTGGCATTTAACTCCGTTTCTGAAGGGAAACACACAGCACACTTCTCATCCATGAAACACTCTCTGCTTTAGAGCAAGAAGCACGCTCTTGCTTTCTAGAGTCTCTGATAATGCGGGAAACGTGAGAGTGCTCAGAACAAAAGAACTGTGTTTCCTACACACACGGACCATATCTAGTTCAACTCTGCTTCTTAAACTGATACAAACCACAGGCCCTCTAACATCCAATGCGTTTCAGTTAAGAGCGAGAAACGTGTGAGCTTCGTGTACAATATAGCTTCGTTTGAGCTGAAAAGTGACTGCGTTTACCTGAAACGAAGTCTCGCTTGTAGGAAGACACAGAGCCTGGCATTTAACTCCGTTTCTGAAGGGAAACACACAGCACACTTCTCATCCATGAAACACACTCTGCTTTAGAGCGAGAAGCACGCTCTTGCTTTCTAGAGTCTCTAATAAGGCGGGAAACGTGAGAGTGCTCAGAACAAAAGAACTGTGTTTCCTACACACACGGACGATATCTAGTTCAACTCTGCTTCTGAAACTGATACAAACCACAGGCCCTCTAACATCCAATGCGTTTCAGTTAAGAGCGAGAAACGTGTGAGCTTCGTGTACAATATAGCTTCGTTTGAGCTGAAAAGTGACTGCGTTTACCTGAAACGAAGTCTCGCTTGTAGGAAGACACAGAGCCTGGCATTTAACTCCGTTTCTGAAGGGAAACACACAGCACACTTCTCATCCATGAAACACACTCTGCTTTAGAGCAGAAGCACGCTCTTCCTTTCTAGAGTCTCTGATAAGGCGGGAAACGTGAGAGTGCTCAGAACAAAAGAACTGTGTTTCCTACACACACAGACCATATCTAGTTCAACTCTGCTTCTGAAACTGATACAAACCACAGGCCCTCTAACATCCAATGCGTTTCAGTTAAGAGCGAGAAACGTGTGAGCTTCGTGTACAATATAGCTTCGTTTGAGCTGAAAAGTGACTGCGTTTACCTGAAACGAAGTCTCGCTTGTAGGAAGACACAGAGCCTGGCATTTAACTCCGTTTCTGAAGGGAAACACACAGCACACTTCTCATCCATGAAACACACTCTGCTTTAGAGCAGAAGCACGCTCTTCCTTTCTAGAGTCTCTGATAAGGCGGGAAACGTGAGAGTGCTCAGAACAAAAGAACTGTGTTTCCTACACACACGGACCATATCTAGTTCAACTCTGCTTCTGAAACTGATACAAACCACAGGCCCTCTAACATCCAATGCGTTTCAGTTATGAGCGAGAAACCTGTGAGCTTCGTGTATAATATAGCTTCGTTTGAGCTGAAAAGTGACTGCGTTTACCTGAAACGAAGTCTCGCTTGTAGGAAGACATAGAGCCTGGCATTTAACTCCGTTTCTGAAGGGAAACACACAGCACACTTCTCATCCATGAAACACACTCTGCTTTAGAGCAAGAAGCACGCTCTTGCTTTCTAGAGTCTCTGATAAGGCGGGAAACGTTAGAGTGCTCAGAACAAAAGAACTGTGTTTCCTACACACACGGACCATATCTAGTTCAACTCTGCTTCTGAAACTGATACAAACCACAGGCCCTCTAACATCCAATGCATTTCAGTTAAGAGCGAGAAACGTGTGAGCTTCGTGTACAATATAGCTTCGTTTGAGCTGAAAAGTGACTGCGTTTACCTGAAACGAAGTCTCGCTTGTAGGAAGACACAGAGCCTGGCATTTAACTCCGTTTCTGAAGGGAAACACACAGCACACTTCTCATCCATGAAACACACTCTGCTTTAGAGCGAGAAGCACGCTCTTGCTTTCTAGAGTCTCTGATAATGCGGGAAACGTGAGAGTGCTCAGAACAAAAGAACTGTGTTTCCTACACACACGGACCATATCTAGTTCAACTCTGCTTCTGAAACTGATACAAACCACAGGCCCTCTAACATCCAATGCGTTTCAGTTAAGAGCGAGAAACGTGTGAGCTTCGTGTACAATATAGCTTCGTTTGAGCTGAAAAGTGACTGCGTTTACCTGAAACGAAGTCTCGCTTGTAGGAAGACACAGAGCCTGGCATTTCACTCCGTTTCTGAAGGGAAACACACAGCACACTTCTCATCCATGAAACACACTCTGCTTTAGAGCAAGAAGCACGCTCTTGCTTTCTAGAGTCTCTGATAAGGCGGGAAACGTGAGAGTGCTCAGAACAAAAGAACTGTGTTTCCTACACACACGGACCATATCTAGTTCAACTCTGCTTCTGAAACTGATACAAACCACAGGCCCTCTAACATCCAATGCGTTTCAGTTAAGAGCGAGAAACGTGTGAGCTTCGTGTACAATATAGCTTCGTTTGAGCTGAAAAGTGACTGCGTTTACCTGAAACGAAGTCTCGCTTGTAGGAAGACACAGAGCCTGGCATTTAACTCCGTTTCTGAAGGGAAACACACAGCACACTTCTCATCCATGAAACACACTCTGCTTTAGAGTAAGAAGCACGCTCTTGCTTTCTAGAGTCTCGAATAAGGCGGGAAACCTGAGAGTGCTCAGAACAAAAGAACTGTGTTTCCTACACACACGGACCATATCTAGTTCAACTCTGCGTCTCAAACTGATAAAAACCACAGGCCCTCTAACATCCAATGCGTTTCAGTTAAGAGCGAGAAACGTGTGAGCTTCGTGTACAATATAGCTTCGTTTGAGCTGAAAAGTGACCGCGTTTACCTGAAACGAAGTCTCGCTTGAAGGAAGACACAGAGCCTGGCATTTAACTCCGTTTCTGAAGGGAAACACACAGCACACTTCTCATCCATGAAACACACTCTGCTTTAGAGCAAGAAGCACGCTCTTGCTTTCTAGAGTCTCTGATAAGGCGGGAAACGTGAGAGTGCTCAGAACAAAAGAACTGTGTTTCCTACACACACGGACCATATCTAGTTCAACTCTGCTTCTGAAACTGATACAAACCACAGGCCCTCTAACATCCAATGCGTTTCAGTTAAGAGCGAGAAACGTGTGAGCTTCGTGTACAATATAGCTTCGTTTGAGCTGAAAAGTGACTGCGTTTACCTGAAACGAAGTCTCGCTTGTAGGAAGACACAGAGCCTGGCATTTCACTCCGTTTCTGAAGGGAAACACACAGCACACTTCTCATCCATGAAACACACTCTGCTTTAGAGCAAGAAGCACGCTCTTGCTTTCTAGAGTCTCTGATAAGGCGGGAAACGTGAGAGTGCTCAGAACAAAAGAACTGTGTTTCCTACACACACGGACCATATCTAGTTCAACTCTGCTTCTGAAACTGATACAAACCACAGGCCCTCTAACATCCAATGCGTTTCAGTTAAGAGCGAGAAACGTGTGAGCTTCGTGTACAATATAGCTTAGTTTGAGCTGAAAAGTGACTGCGTTTACCTGAAACGAAGTCTCGCTTGTAGGAAGACACAGAGCCTGGCATTTAACTCCGTTTTTGAAGGGAAACACACAGCACACTTCTCATCCATGAAACACACTCTGCTTTAGAGTAAGAAGCACGCTCTTGCTTTCTAGAGTCTCGAATAAGGCGGGAAACCTGAGAGTGCTCAGAACAAAAGAACTGTGTTTCCTACACACACGGACCATATCTAGTTCAACTCTGCGTCTCAAACTGATAAAAACCACAGGCCCTCTAACATCCAATGCGTTTCAGTTAAGAGCGAGAAACGTGTGAGCTTCGTGTACAATATAGCTTCGTTTGAGCTGAAAAGTGACTGCGTTTACCTGAAACGAAGTCTCGCTTGAAGGAAGACACAGAGCCTGGCATTTAACTCCGTTTCTGAAGGGAAACACACAGCACACTTCTCATCCATGAAACACACTCTGCTTTAGAGCAAGAAGCACGCTCTTGCTTTCTAGAGTCTCTGATAAGGCGGGAAACGTGAGAGTGCTCAGAACAAAAGAACTGTGTTTCCTACACACACGGACCATATCTAGTTCAACTCTGCTTCTGAAACTGATACAAACCACAGGCCCTCTAACATCCAATGCGTTTCAGTTAAGAGCGAGAAACGTGTGAGCTTCGTGTACAATATAGCTTCGTTTGAGCTGAAAAGTGACTGCGTTTACCTGAAACGAAGTCTCGCTTGTAGGAAGACACAGAGCCTGGCATTTAACTCCGTTTCTGAAGGGAAACACACAGCACACTTCTCATCCATGAAACACTCTCTGCTTTAGAGCAAGAAGCACGCTCTTGCTTTCTAGAGTCTCTGATAATGCGGGAAACGTGAGAGTGCTCAGAACAAAAGAACTGTGTTTCCTACACACACGGACCATATCTAGTTCAACTCTGCTTCTGAAACTGATACAAACCACAGGCCCTCTAACATCCAATGCGTTTCAGTTAAGAGCGAGAAACGTGTGAGCTTCGTGTACAATATAGCTTCGTTTGAGCTGAAAAGTGACTGCGTTTACCTGAAACGAAGTCTCGCTTGTAGGAAGACACAGAGCCTGGCATTTAACTCCGTTTCTGAAGGGAAACACACAGCACACTTCTCATCCATGAAACACACTCTGCTTTAGAGCGAGAAGCACGCTCTTGCTTTCTAGAGTCTCTAATAAGGCGGGAAACGTGAGAGTGCTCAGAACAAAAGAACTGTGTTTCCTACACACACGGACGATATCTAGTTCAACTCTGCTTCTGAAACTGATACAAACCACAGGCCCTCTAACATCCAATGCGTTTCAGTTAAGAGCGAGAAACGTGTGAGCTTCGTGTACAATATAGCTTCGTTTGAGCTGAAAAGTGACTGCGTTTACCTGAAACGAAGTCTCGCTTGTAGGAAGACACAGAGCCTGGCATTTAACTCCGTTTCTGAAGGGAAACACACAGCACACTTCTCATCCATGAAACACACTCTGCTTTAGAGCAAGAAGCACGCTCTTGCTTTCTAGAGTCTCTGATAATGCGGGAAACGTGAGAGTGCTCAGAACAAAAGAACTGTGTTTCCTACACACACGGACCATATCTACTTCAACTCTGCTTCTGAAACTGATACAAACCACAGGCCCTCTAACATCCAATGCGTTTCAGTTAAGAGCGAGAAACGTGTGAGCTTCGTGTACAATATAGCTTCGTTTGAGCTGAAAAGTGACTGCGTTTACCTGAAACGAAGTCTCGCTTGTAGGAAGACACAGAGCCTGGCATTTAACTCCGTTTCTGAAGGGAAACACACAGCACACTTCTCATCCATGAAACACACTCTGCTTTAGAGCAAGAAGCACGCTCTTGCTTTCTAGAGTCTCTGATAATGCGGGAAACGTGAGAGTGCTCAGAACAAAAGAACTGTGTTTCCTACACACACGGACCATATCTACTTCAACTCTGCTTCTGAAACTGATACAAACCACAGGCCCTCTAACATCCAATGCGTTTCAGTTAAGAGCGAGAAACGTGTGAGCTTCGTGTACAATATAGCTTCGTTTGAGCTGAAAAGTGACTGCGTTTACCTGAAACGAAGTCTCGCTTGTAGGAAGACACAGAGCCTGGCATTTCACTCCGTTTCTGAAGGGAAACACACAGCACACTTCTCATCCATGAAACACACTCTGCTTTAGAGCAAGAAGCACGCTCTTGCTTTCTAGAGTCTCTGATAAGGCGGGAAACGTCAGAGTGCTCAGAACAAAAGAACTGTGTTTACCTACACACACGGACCATATCTAGTTCAACTCTGCTTCTGAAACTGATACAAACCACAGGCCCTCTAACATCCAATGCGTTTCAGTTAAGAGCGAGAAACGTGTGAGCTTCGTGTACAATATAGCTTCGTTTGAGCTGAAAAGTGACTGCGTTTACCTGAAACGAAGTCTCGCTTGTAGGAAGACACAGAGCCTGGCATTTAACTCCGTTTCTGAAGGGAAACACACAGCACACTTCTCATCCATGAAACACACTCTGCTTTAGAGCAAGAAGCATGCTCTTGCTTTCTAGAGTCTCTGATAAGGCGGGAAACGTGAGAGTGCTCAGAACAAAAGAACTGTGTTTCCTACACACACGGACCATATCTAGTTCAACTCTGCTTCTGAAACTGATACAAACCACAGGCCCTCTAACATCCAATGCGTTTCAGTTAAGAGCGAGAAACGTGTGAGCTTCGTGTACAATATAGCTTCGTTTGAGCTGAAAAGTGACTGCGTTTACCTGAAACGAAGTCTCGCTTGTAGGAAGACACAGAGCCTGGCATTTAACTCCGTTTCTGAAGGGAAACACACAGCACACTTCTCATCCATGAAACACACTCTGCTTTAGAGCAAGAAGCACGCTCTTGCTTTCTAGAGTCTCTGATAAGGCGGGAAACGTGAGAGTGCTCAGAACAAAAGAACTGTGTTTCCTACACACACGGACCATATCTAGTTCAACTCTGCTTCTGAAACTGATACAAACCACAGGCCCTCTAACATCCAATGCGTTTCAGTTAAGAGCGAGAAACGTGTGAGCTTCGTGTACAATATAGCTTCGTTTGAGCTGAAAAGTGACTGCGTTTACCTGAAACGAAGTCTCGCTTGTAGGAAGACACAGAGCCTGGCATTTCACTCCGTTTCTGAAGGGAAACACACAGCACACTTCTCATCCATGAAACACACTCTGCTTTAGAGCGAGAAGCACGCTCTTGCTTTCTAGAGTCTCTAATAAGGCGGGAAACGTGAGAGTGCTCAGAACAAAAGAACTGTGTTTCCTACACACACGGACCATATCTACTTCAACTCTGCTTCTGAAACTGATACAAACCACAGGCCCTCTAACATCCAATGCGTTTCAGTTAAGAGCGAGAAACGTGTGAGCTTCGTGTACAATATAGCTTCGTTTGAGCTGAAAAGTGACTGCGTTTACCTGAAACGAAGTCTCGCTTGTAGGAAGACACAGAGCCTGGCATTTCACTCCGTTTCTGAAGGGAAACACACAGCACACTTCTCATCCATGAAACACACTCTGCTTTAGAGCAAGAAGCACGCTCTTGCTTTCTAGAGTCTCGAATAAGGCGGGAAACCTGAGAGTGCTCAGAACAAAAGAACTGTGTTTCCTACACACACGGACCATATCTAGCTCAACTCTGCGTCTGAAACTGATACAAACCACAGGCCCTCTAACATCCAATGCGTTTCAGTTAAGAGCGAGAAACGTGTGAGCTTCGTGTACAATATAGCTTCGTTTGAGCTGAAAAGTGACTGCGTTTACCTGAAACGAAGTCTCGCTTGAAGGAAGACACAGAGCCTGGCATTTAACTCCGTTTCTGAAGGGAAACACACAGCACACTTCTCATCCATGAAACACACTCTGCTTTAGAGCAAGAAGCACGCTCTTGCTTTCTAGAGTCTCTGATAAGGCGGGAAACGTGAGAGTGCTCAGAACAAAAGAACTGTGTTTCCTACACACACGGACCATATCTAGTTCAACTCTGCTTCTGAAACTGATACAAACCACAGGCCCTCTAACATCCAATGCGTTTCAGTTAAGAGCGAGAAACGTGTGAGCTTCGTGTACAATATAGCTTCGTTTGAGCTGAAAAGTGACTGCGTTTACCTGAAACGAAGTCTCGCTTGTAGGAAGACACAGAGCCTGGCATTTAACTCCGTTTCTGAAGGGAAACACACAGCACACTTCTCATCCATGAAACACACTCTGCTTTAGAGCAAGAAGCACGCTCTTGCTTTCTAGAGTCTCTGATAATGCGGGAAACGTGAGAGTGCTCAGAACAAAAGAACTGTGTTTCCTACACACACGGACCATATCTAGTTCAACTCTGCTTCTGAAACTGATACAAACCACAGGCCCTCTAACATCCAATGCGTTCCAGTTATGAGCGAGAAACGTGTGAGCTTCGTGTACAATATAGCTTCGTTTGAGCTGAAAAGTGACTGCGTTTACCTGAAACGAAGTCTCGCTTGTAGGAAGACACAGAGCCTGGCATTTAACTCCGTTACTGAAGGGAAACACACAGCACACTTCTCATCCATGAAACACACTCTGCTTTAGAGTAAGAAGCACGCTCTTGCTTTCTAGAGTCTCGAATAAGGCGGGAAAACTGAGAGTGCTCAGAACAAAAGAACTGTGTTTCCTACACACACGGACCATATCTAGCTCAACTCTGCGTCTGAAACTGATACAAACCACAGGCCCTCTAACATCCAATGCGTTTCAGTTAAGAGCGAGAAACGTGTGAGCTTCGTGTACAATATAGCTTCGTTTGAGCTGAAAAGTGACTGCGTTTACCTGAAACGAAGTCTCGCTTGAAGGAAGACACAGAGCCTGGCATTTAACTCCGTTTCTGAAGGGAAACACACAGCACACTTCTCATCCATGAAACACAATCTGCTTTAGAGCAAGAAGCACGCTCTTGCTTTCTAGAGTCTCTGATAAGGCGGGAAACGTGAGAGTGCTCAGAACAAAAGAACTGTGTTTCCTACACACACGGACCATATCTAGTTCAACTCTGCTTCTGAAACTGATACAAACCACAGGCCCTCTAACATCCAATGCGTTTCAGTTAAGAGCGAGAAACGTGTGAGCTTCGTGTACAATATAGCTTCGTTTGAGCTGAAAAGTGACTGCGTTTACCTGAAACGAAGTCTCGCTTGTAGGAAGACACAGAGCCTGGCATTTAACTCCGTTTTTGAAGGGAAACACACAGCACACTTCTCATCCATGAAACACACTCTGCTTTAGAGCAAGAAGCACGCTCTTGCTTTCTAGAGTCTCTGATAATGCGGGAAACGTGAGAGTGCTCAGAACAAAAGAACTGTGTTTCCTACACACACGGACCATATCTAGTTCAACTCTGCTTCTGAAACTGATACAAACCACAGGCCCTCTAACATCCAATGCGTTTCAGTTAAGAGCGAGAAACGTGTGAGCTTCGTGTACAATATAGCTTCGTTTGAGCTGAAAAGTGACTGCGTTTACCTGAAACGAAGTCTCGCTTGTAGGAAGACACAGAGCCTGGCATTTAACTCCGTTTCTGAAGGGAAACACACAGCACACTTCTCATCCATGAAACACACTCTGCTTTAGAGCAAGAAGCACGCTCTTGCTTTCTAGAGTCTCTGATAATGCGGGAAACGTGAGAGTGCTCAGAACAAAAGAACTGTGTTTCCTACACACACGGACCATATCTAGTTCAACTCTGCTTCTGAAACTGATACAAACCACAGGCCCTCTAACATCCAATGCGTTTCAGTTAAGAGCGAGAAACCTGTGAGCTTCGTGTATAATATAGCTTCGTTTGAGCTGAAAAGTGACTGCGTTTACCTGAAACGAAGTCTCGCTTGTAGGAAGACATAGAGCCTGGCATTTAACTCCGTTTCTGAAGGGAAACACACAGCACACTTCTCATCCATGAAACACACTCTGCTTTAGAGCAAGAAGCACGCTCTTGCTTTCTAGAGTCTCTGATAAGGCGGGAAACGTTAGAGTGCTCAGAACAAAAGAACTGTGTTTCCTACACACACGGACCATATCTAGTTCAACTCTGCTTCTGAAACTGATACAAACCACAGGCCCTCTAACATCCAATGCATTTCAGTTAAGAGCGAGAAACGTGTGAGCTTCGTGTACAATATAGCTTCGTTTGAGCTGAAAAGTGACTGCGTTTACCTGAAACGAAGTCTCGCTTGTAGGAAGACACAGAGCCTGGCATTTAACTCCGTTTCTGAAGGGAAACACACAGCACACTTCTCATCCATGAAACACACTCTGCTTTAGAGCGAGAAGCACGCTCTTGCTTTCTAGAGTCTCTGATAATGCGGGAAACGTGAGAGTGCTCAGAACAAAAGAACTGTGTTTCCTACACACACGGACCATATCTAGTTCAACTCTGCTTCTGAAACTGATACAAACCACAGGCCCTCTAACATCCAATGCGTTTCAGTTAAGAGCGAGAAACGTGTGAGCTTCGTGTACAATATAGCTTCGTTTGAGCTGAAAAGTGACTGCGTTTACCTGAAACGAAGTCTCGCTTGTAGGAAGACACAGAGCCTGGCATTTCACTCCGTTTCTGAAGGGAAACACACAGCACACTTCTCATCCATGAAACACACTCTGCTTTAGAGCAAGAAGCACGCTCTTGCTTTCTAGAGTCTCTGATAAGGCGGGAAACGTGAGAGTGCTCAGAACAAAAGAACTGTGTTTCCTACACACACGGACCATATCTAGTTCAACTCTGCTTCTGAAACTGATACAAACCACAGGCCCTCTAACATCCAATGCGTTTCAGTTAAGAGCGAGAAACGTGTGAGCTTCGTGTACAATATAGCTTCGTTTGAGCTGAAAAGTGACTGCGTTTACCTGAAACGAAGTCTCGCTTGTAGGAAGACACAGAGCCTGGCATTTAACTCCGTTTCTGAAGGGAAACACACAGCACACTTCTCATCCATGAAACACACTCTGCTTTAGAGTAAGAAGCACGCTCTTGCTTTCTAGAGTCTCGAATAAGGCGGGAAACCTGAGAGTGCTCAGAACAAAAGAACTGTGTTTCCTACACACACGGACCATATCTAGTTCAACTCTGCGTCTCAAACTGATACAAACCACAGGCCCTCTAACATCCAATGCGTTTCAGTTAAGAGCGAGAAACGTGTGAGCTTCGTGTACAATATAGCTTCGTTTGAGCTGAAAAGTGACTGCGTTTACCTGAAACGAAGTCTCGCATGTAGGAAGACACAGAGCCTGGCATTTCACTCCGTTTCTGAACGGAAACACACAGCACACTTCTCATCCATGAAACACACTCTGCTTTAGAGCGAGAAGCACGCTCTTGCTTTCTAGAGTCTCTGATAAGGCGGGAAACGTGAGAGTGCTCAGAACAAAAGAACTGTGTTTCCTACACACACGGACGATATCTAGTTCAACTCTGCTTCTGAAACTGATACAAACCACAGGCCCTCTAACATCCAATGCGTTTCAGTTAAGAGCGAGAAACGTGTGAGCTTCGTGTACAATATAGCTTCGTTTGAGCTGAAAAGTGACTGCGTTTACCTGAAACGAAGTCTCGCTTGTAGGAAGACACAGAGCCTGGCATTTAACTCCGTTTCTGAAGGGAAACACACAGCACACTTCTCATCCATGAAACACACTCTGCTTTAGAGCAAGAAGCACGCTCTTGCTTTCTAGAGTCTCTGATAATGCGGGAAACGTGAGAGTGCTCAGAACAAAAGAACTGTGTTTCCTACACACACGGACCATATCTAGTTCAACTCTGCTTCTGAAACTGATACAAACCACAGGCCCTCTAACATCCAATGCGTTTCAGTTAAGAGCGAGAAACGTGTGAGCTTCGTGTACAATATAGCTTCGTTTGAGCTGAAAAGTGACTGCGTTTACCTGAAACGAAGTCTCGCTTGTAGGAAGACACAGAGCCTGGCATTTAACTCCGTTTCTGAAGGGAAACACACAGCACACTTCTCATCCATGAAACACACTCTGCTTTAGAGCAAGAAGCACGCTCTTGCTTTCTAGAGTCTCTGATAATGCGGGAAACGTGAGAGTGCTCAGAACAAAAGAACTGTGTTTCCTACACACACGGACCATATCTAGTTCAACTCTGCTTCTGAAACTGATACAAACCACAGGCCCTCTAACATCCAATGCGTTTCAGTTAAGAGCGAGAAACCTGTGAGCTTCGTGTATAATATAGCTTCGTTTGAGCTGAAAAGTGACTGCGTTTACCTGAAACGAAGTCTCGCTTGTAGGAAGACATAGAGCCTGGCATTTAACTCCGTTTCTGAAGGGAAACACACAGCACACTTCTCATCCATGAAACACACTCTGCTTTAGAGCAAGAAGCACGCTCTTGCTTTCTAGAGTCTCTGATAAGGCGGGAAACGTTAGAGTGCTCAGAACAAAAGAACTGTGTTTCCTACACACACGGACCATATCTAGTTCAACTCTGCTTCTGAAACTGATACAAACCACAGGCCCTCTAACATCCAATGCATTTCAGTTAAGAGCGAGAAACGTGTGAGCTTCGTGTACAATATAGCTTCGTTTGAGCTGAAAAGTGACTGCGTTTACCTGAAACGAAGTCTCGCTTGTAGGAAGACACAGAGCCTGGCATTTAACTCCGTTTCTGAAGGGAAACACACAGCACACTTCTCATCCATGAAACACACTCTGCTTTAGAGCGAGAAGCACGCTCTTGCTTTCTAGAGTCTCTGATAATGCGGGAAACGTGAGAGTGCTCAGAACAAAAGAACTGTGTTTCCTACACACACGGACCATATCTAGTTCAACTCTGCTTCTGAAACTGATACAAACCACAGGCCCTCTAACATCCAATGCGTTTCAGTTAAGAGCGAGAAACGTGTGAGCTTCGTGTACAATATAGCTTCGTTTGAGCTGAAAAGTGACTGCGTTTACCTGAAACGAAGTCTCGCTTGTAGGAAGACACAGAGCCTGGCATTTCACTCCGTTTCTGAAGGGAAACACACAGCACACTTCTCATCCATGAAACACACTCTGCTTTAGAGCAAGAAGCACGCTCTTGCTTTCTAGAGTCTCTGATAAGGCGGGAAACGTGAGAGTGCTCAGAACAAAAGAACTGTGTTTCCTACACACACGGACCATATCTAGTTCAACTCTGCTTCTGAAACTGATACAAACCACAGGCCCTCTAACATCCAATGCGTTTCAGTTAAGAGCGAGAAACGTGTGAGCTTCGTGTACAATATAGCTTCGTTTGAGCTGAAAAGTGACTGCGTTTACCTGAAACGAAGTCTCGCTTGTAGGAAGACACAGAGCCTGGCATTTAACTCCGTTTCTGAAGGGAAACACACAGCACACTTCTCATCCATGAAACACACTCTGCTTTAGAGTAAGAAGCACGCTCTTGCTTTCTAGAGTCTCGAATAAGGCGGGAAACCTGAGAGTGCTCAGAACAAAAGAACTGTGTTTCCTACACACACGGACCATATCTAGTTCAACTCTGCGTCTCAAACTGATACAAACCACAGGCCCTCTAACATCCAATGCGTTTCAGTTAAGAGCGAGAAACGTGTGAGCTTCGTGTACAATATAGCTTCGTTTGAGCTGAAAAGTGACTGCGTTTACCTGAAACGAAGTCTCGCATGTAGGAAGACACAGAGCCTGGCATTTCACTCCGTTTCTGAAGGGAAACACACAGCACACTTCTCATCCATGAAACACACTCTGCTTTAGAGCGAGAAGCACGCTCTTGCTTTCTAGAGTCTCTGATAAGGCGGGAAACGTGAGAGTGCTCAGAACAAAAGAACTGTGTTTCCTACACACACGGACGATATCTAGTTCAACTCTGCTTCTGAAACTGATACAAACCACAGGCCCTCTAACATCCAATGCGTTTCAGTTAAGAGCGAGAAACGTGTGAGCTTCGTGTACAATATAGCTTCGTTTGAGCTGAAAAGTGACTGCGTTTACCTGAAACGAAGTCTCGCTTGTAGGAAGACACAGAGCCTGGCATTTAACTCCGTTTCTGAAGGGAAACACACAGCACACTTCTCATCCATGAAACACACTCTGCTTTAGAGCAAGAAGCACGCTCTTGCTTTCTAGAGTCTCTGATAATGCGGGAAACGTGAGAGTGCTCAGAACAAAAGAACTGTGTTTCCTACACACACGGACCATATCTAGTTCAACTCTGCTTCTGAAACTGATACAAACCACAGGCCCTCTAACATCCAATGCGTTTCAGTTAAGAGCGAGAAACGTGTGAGCTTCGTGTACAATATAGCTTCGTTTGAGCTGAAAAGTGACTGCGTTTACCTGAAACGAAGTCTCGCTTGTAGGAAGACACAGAGCCTGGCATTTCACTCCGTTTCTGAAGGGAAACACACAGCACACTTCTCATCCATGAAACACACTCTGCTTTAGAGCAAGAAGCACGCTCTTGCTTTCTAGAGTCTCTGATAATGCGGGAAACGTGAGAGTGCTCAGAACAAAAGAACTGTGTTTCCTACACACACGGACCATATCTAGTTCAACTCTGCTTCTGAAACTGATACAAACCACAGGCCCTCTAACATCCAATGCGTTTCAGTTAAGAGCGAGAAACCTGTGAGCTTCGTGTATAATATAGCTTCGTTTGAGCTGAAAAGTGACTGCGTTTACCTGAAACGAAGTCTCGCTTGTAGGAAGACATAGAGCCTGGCATTTAACTCCGTTTCTGAAGGGAAACACACAGCACACTTCTCATCCATGAAACACACTCTGCTTTAGAGCAAGAAGCACGCTCTTGCTTTCTAGAGTCTCTGATAAGGCGGGAAACGTTAGAGTGCTCAGAACAAAAGAACTGTGTTTCCTACACACACGGACCATATCTAGTTCAACTCTGCTTCTGAAACTGATACAAACCACAGGCCCTCTAACATCCAATGCATTTCAGTTAAGAGCGAGAAACGTGTGAGCTTCGTGTACAATATAGCTTCGTTTGAGCTGAAAAGTGACTGCGTTTACCTGAAACGAAGTCTCGCTTGTAGGAAGACACAGAGCCTGGCATTTAACTCCGTTTCTGAAGGGAAACACACAGCACACTTCTCATCCATGAAACACACTCTGCTTTAGAGCGAGAAGCACGCTCTTGCTTTCTAGAGTCTCTGATAATGCGGGAAACGTGAGAGTGCTCAGAACAAAAGAACTGTGTTTCCTACACACACGGACCATATCTAGTTCAACTCTGCTTCTGAAACTGATACAAACCACAGGCCCTCTAACATCCAATGCGTTTCAGTTAAGAGCGAGAAACGTGTGAGCTTCGTGTACAATATAGCTTCGTTTGAGCTGAAAAGTGACTGCGTTTACCTGAAACGAAGTCTCGCTTGTAGGAAGACACAGAGCCTGGCATTTCACTCCGTTTCTGAAGGGAAACACACAGCACACTTCTCATCCATGAAACACACTCTGCTTTAGAGCAAGAAGCACGCTCTTGCTTTCTAGAGTCTCTGATAAGGCGGGAAACGTGAGAGTGCTCAGAACAAAAGAACTGTGTTTCCTACACACACGGACCATATCTAGTTCAACTCTGCTTCTGAAACTGATACAAACCACAGGCCCTCTAACATCCAATGCGTTTCAGTTAAGAGCGAGAAACGTGTGAGCTTCGTGTACAATATAGCTTCGTTTGAGCTGAAAAGTGACTACGTTTACCTGAAACGAAGTCTCGCTTGTAGGAAGACACAGAGCCTGGCATTTAACTCCGTTTCTGAAGGGAAACACACAGCACACTTCTCATCCATGAAACACACTCTGCTTTAGAGTAAGAAGCACGCTCTTGCTTTCTAGAGTCTCGAATAAGGCGGGAAACCTGAGAGTGCTCAGAACAAAAGAACTGTGTTTCCTACACACACGGACCATATCTAGTTCAACTCTGCGTCTCAAACTGATACAAACCACAGGCCCTCTAACATCCAATGCGTTTCAGTTAAGAGCGAGAAACGTGTGAGCTTCGTGTACAATATAGCTTCGTTTGAGCTGAAAAGTGACTGCGTTTACCTGAAACGAAGTCTCGCTTGTAGGAAGACACAGAGCCTGGCATTTAACTCCGTTTCTGAAGGGAAACACACAGCACACTTCTCATCCATGAAACACACTCTGCTTTAGAGCGAGAAGCACGCTCTTGCTTTCTAGAGTCTCTAATAAGGCGGGAAACGTGAGAGTGCTCAGAACAAAAGAACTGTGTTTCCTACACACACGGACGATATCTAGTTCAACTCTGCTTCTGAAACTGATACAAACCACAGGCCCTCTAACATCCAATGCGTTTCAGTTAAGAGCGAGAAACGTGTGAGCTTCGTGTACAATATAGCTTCGTTTGAGCTGAAAAGTGACTGCGTTTACCTGAAACGAAGTCTCGCTTGTAGGAAGACACAGAGCCTGGCATTTAACTCCGTTTCTGAAGGGAAACACACAGCACACTTCTCATCCATGAAACACACTCTGCTTTAGAGCAGAAGCACGCTCTTCCTTTCTAGAGTCTCTGATAAGGCGGGAAACGTGAGAGTGCTCAGAACAAAAGAACTGTGTTTCCTACACACACAGACCATATCTAGTTCAACTCTGCTTCTGAAACTGATACAAACCACAGGCCCTCTAACATCCAATGCGTTTCAGTTAAGAGCGAGAAACGTGTGAGCTTCGTGTACAATATAGCTTCGTTTGAGCTGAAAAGTGACTGTGTTTACCTGAAACGAAGTCTCGCTTGTAGGAAGACACAGAGCCTGGCATTTAACTCCGTTTCTGAAGGGAAACACACAGCACACTTCTCATCCATGAAACACACTCTGCTTTAGAGCAGAAGCACGCTCTTCCTTTCTAGAGTCTCTGATAAGGCGGGAAACGTGAGAGTGCTCAGAACAAAAGAACTGTGTTTCCTACACACACGGACCATATCTAGTTCAACTCTGCTTCTGAAACTGATACAAACCACAGGCCCTCTAACATCCAATGCGTTTCAGTTAAGAGCGAGAAACCTGTGAGCTTCGTGTATAATATAGCTTCGTTTGAGCTGAAAAGTGACTGCGTTTACCTGAAACGAAGTCTCGCTTGTAGGAAGACATAGAGCCTGGCATTTAACTCCGTTTCTGAAGGGAAACACACAGCACACTTCTCATCCATGAAACACACTCTGCTTTAGAGCAAGAAGCACGCTCTTGCTTTCTAGAGTCTCTGATAAGGCGGGAAACGTTAGAGTGCTCAGAACAAAAGAACTGTGTTTCCTACACACACGGACCATATCTAGTTCAACTCTGCTTCTGAAACTGATACAAACCACAGGCCCTCTAACATCCAATGCATTTCAGTTAAGAGCGAGAAACGTGTGAGCTTCGTGTACAATATAGCTTCGTTTGAGCTGAAAAGTGACTGCGTTTACCTGAAACGAAGTCTCGCTTGTAGGAAGACACAGAGCCTGGCATTTAACTCCGTTTCTGAAGGGAAACACACAGCACACTTCTCATCCATGAAACACACTCTGCTTTAGAGCGAGAAGCACGCTCTTGCTTTCTAGAGTCTCTGATAATGCGGGAAACGTGAGAGTGCTCAGAACAAAAGAACTGTGTTTCCTACACACACGGACCATATCTAGTTCAACTCTGCTTCTGAAACTGATACAAACCACAGGCCCTCTAACATCCAATGCGTTTCAGTTAAGAGCGAGAAACGTGTGAGCTTCGTGTACAATATAGCTTCGTTTGAGCTGAAAAGTGACTGCGTTTACCTGAAACGAAGTCTCGCTTGTAGGAAGACACAGAGCCTGGCATTTCACTCCGTTTCTGAAGGGAAACACACAGCACACTTCTCATCCATGAAACACACTCTGCTTTAGAGCAAGAAGCACGCTCTTGCTTTCTAGAGTCTCTGATAAGGCGGGAAACGTGAGAGTGCTCAGAACAAAAGAACTGTGTTTCCTACACACACGGACCATATCTAGTTCAACTCTGCTTCTGAAACTGATACAAACCACAGGCCCTCTAACATCCAATGCGTTTCAGTTAAGAGCGAGAAACGTGTGAGCTTCGTGTACAATATAGCTTCGTTTGAGCTGAAAAGTGACTGCGTTTACCTGAAACGAAGTCTCGCTTGTAGGAAGACACAGAGCCTGGCATTTAACTCCGTTTCTGAAGGGAAACACACAGCACACTTCTCATCCATGAAACACACTCTGCTTTAGAGTAAGAAGCACGCTCTTGCTTTCTAGATTCTCGAATAAGGCGTGAAACCTGAGAGTGCTCAGAACAAAAGAACTGTGTTTCCTACACACACGGACCATATCTAGTTCAACTCTGCGTCTCAAACTGATACAAACCACAGGCCCTCTAACATCCAATGCGTTTCAGTTAAGAGCGAGAAACGTGTGAGCTTCGTGTACAATATAGCTTCGTTTGAGCTGAAAAGTGACTGCGTTTACCTGAAACGAAGTCTCGCTTGAAGGAAGACACAGAGCCTGGCATTTAACTCCGTTTCTGAAGGGAAACACACAGCACACTTCTCATCCATGAAACACACTCTGCTTTAGAGCAAGAAGCACGCTCTTGCTTTCTAGAGTCTCTGATAAGGCGGGAAACGTGAGAGTGCTCAGAACAAAAGAACTGTGTTTCCTACACACACGGACCATATCTAGTTCAACTCTGCTTCTGAAACTGATACAAACCACAGGCCCTCTAACATCCAATGCGTTTCAGTTAAGAGCGAGAAACGTGTGAGCTTCGTGTACAATATAGCTTCGTTTGAGCTGAAAAGTGACTGCGTTTACCTGAAACGAAGTCTCGCTTGTAGGAAGACACAGAGCCTGGCATTTAACTCCGTTTTTGAAGGGAAACACACAGCACACTTCTCATCCATGAAACACACTCTGCTTTAGAGCAAGAAGCACGCTCTTGCTTTCTAGAGTCTCTGATAATGCGGGAAACGTGAGAGTGCTCAGAACAAAAGAACTGTGTTTCCTACACACACGGACCATATCTAGTTCAACTCTGCTTCTGAAACTGATACAAACCACAGGCCCTCTAACATCCAATGCGTTTCAGTTAAGAGCGAGAAACGTGTGAGCTTCGTGTACAATATAGCTTCGTTTGAGCTGAAAAGTGACTGCGTTTACCTGAAACGAAGTCTCGCTTGTAGGAAGACACAGAGCCTGGCATTTAACTCCGTTTCTGAAGGGAAACACACAGCACACTTCTCATCCATGAAACACACTCTGCTTTAGAGCGAGAAGCACGCTCTTGCTTTCTAGAGTCTCTAATAAGGCGGGAAACGTGAGAGTGCTCAGAACAAAAGAACTGTGTTTCCTACACACACGGACGATATCTAGTTCAACTCTGCTTCTGAAACTGATACAAACCACAGGCCCTCTAACATCCAATGCGTTTCAGTTAAGAGCGAGAAACGTGTGAGCTTCGTGTACAATATAGCTTCGTTTGAGCTGAAAAGTGACTGCGTTTACCTGAAACGAAGTCTCGCTTGTAGGAAGACACAGAGCCTGGCATTTAACTCCGTTTCTGAAGGGAAACACACAGCACACTTCTCATCCATGAAACACACTCTGCTTTAGAGCAAGAAGCACGCTCTTGCTTTCTAGAGTCTCTGATAATGCGGGAAACGTGAGAGTGCTCAGAACAAAAGAACTGTGTTTCCTACACACACGGACCATATCTAGTTCAACTCTGCTTCTGAAACTGATACAAACCACAGGCCCTCTAACATCCAATGCGTTTCAGTTAAGAGCGAGAAACCTGTGAGCTTCGTGTATAATATAGCTTCGTTTGAGCTGAAAAGTGACTGCTTTTACCTGAAACGAAGTCTCGCTTGTAGGAAGACATAGAGCCTGGCATTTAACTCCGTTTCTGAAGGGAAACACACAGCACACTTCTCATCCATGAAACACACTCTGCTTTAGAGCAAGAAGCACGCTCTTGCTTTCTAGAGTCTCTGATAAGGCGGGAAACGTTAGAGTGCTCAGAACAAAAGAACTGTGTTTCCTACACACACGGACCATATCTAGTTCAACTCTGCTTCTGAAACTGATACAAACCACAGGCCCTCTAACATCCAATGCATTTCAGTTAAGAGCGAGAAACGTGTGAGCTTCGTGTACAATATAGCTTCGTTTGAGCTGAAAAGTGACTGCGTTTACCTGAAACGAAGTCTCGCTTGTAGGAAGACACAGAGCCTGGCATTTAACTCCGTTTCTGAAGGGAAACACACAGCACACTTCTCATCCATGAAACACACTCTGCTTTAGAGCGAGAAGCACGCTCTTGCTTTCTAGAGTCTCTGATAATGCGGGAAACGTGAGAGTGCTCAGAACAAAAGAACTGTGTTTCCTACACACACGGACCATATCTAGTTCAACTCTGCTTCTGAAACTGATACAAACCACAGGCCCTCTAACATCCAATGCGTTTCAGTTAAGAGCGAGAAACGTGTGAGCTTCGTGTACAATATAGCTTCGTTTGAGCTGAAAAGTGACTGCGTTTACCTGAAACGAAGTCTCGCTTGTAGGAAGACACAGAGCCTGGCATTTCACTCCGTTTCTGAAGGGAAACACACAGCACACTTCTCATCCATGAAACACACTCTGCTTTAGAGCAAGAAGCACGCTCTTGCTTTCTAGAGTCTCTGATAAGGCGGGAAACGTGAGAGTGCTCAGAACAAAAGAACTGTGTTTCCTACACACACGGACCATATCTAGTTCAACTCTGCTTCTGAAACTGATACAAACCACAGGCCCTCTAACATCCAATGCGTTTCAGTTAAGAGCGAGAAACGTGTGAGCTTCGTGTACAATATAGCTTCGTTTGAGCTGAAAAGTGACTGCGTTTACCTGAAACGAAGTCTCGCTTGTAGGAAGACACAGAGCCTGGCATTTAACTCCGTTTCTGAAGGGAAACACACAGCACACTTCTCATCCATGAAACACACTCTGCTTTAGAGTAAGAAGCACGCTCTTGCTTTCTAGAGTCTCGAATAAGGCGGGAAACCTGAGAGTGCTCAGAACAAAAGAACTGTGTTTCCTACACACACGGACCATATCTAGTTCAACTCTGCGTCTCAAACTGATACAAACCACAGGCCTTCTAACATCCAATGCGTTTCAGTTAAGAGCGAGAAACGTGTGAGCTTCGTGTACAATATAGCTTCGTTTGAGCTGAAAAGTGACTGCGTTTACCTGAAACGAAGTCTCGCTTGAAGGAAGACACAGAGCCTGGCATTTAACTCCGTTTCTGAAGGGAAACACACAGCACACTTCTCATCCATGAAACACACTCTGCTTTAGAGCAAGAAGCACGCTCTTGCTTTCTAGAGTCTCTGATAAGGCGGGAAACGTGAGAGTGCTCAGAACAAAAGAACTGTGTTTCCTACACACACGGACCATATCTAGTTCAACTCTGCTTCTGAAACTGATACAAACCACAGGCCCTCTAACATCCAATGCGTTTCAGTTAAGAGCGAGAAACGTGTGAGCTTCGTGTACAATATAGCTTCGTTTGAGCTGAAAAGTGACTGCGTTTACCTGAAACGAAGTCTCGCTTGTAGGAAGACACAGAGCCTGGCATTTAACTCCGTTTCTGAAGGGAAACACACAGCACACTTCTCATCCATGAAACACTCTCTGCTTTAGAGCAAGAAGCACGCTCTTGCTTTCTAGAGTCTCTGATAATGCGGGAAACGTGAGAGTGCTCAGAACAAAAGAACTGTGTTTCCTACACACACGGACCATATCTAGTTCAACTCTGCTTCTGAAACTGATACAAACCACAGGCCCTCTAACATCCAATGCGTTTCAGTTAAGAGCGAGAAACGTGTGAGCTTCGTGTACAATATAGCTTCGTTTGAGCTGAAAAGTGACTGCGTTTACCTGAAACGAAGTCTCGCTTGTAGGAAGACACAGAGCCTGGCATTTAACTCCGTTTCTGAAGGGAAACACACAGCACACTTCTCATCCATGAAACACACTCTGCTTTAGAGCAAGAAGCACGCTCTTGCTTTCTAGAGTCTCTAATAAGGCGGGAAACGTGAGAGTGCTCAGAACAAAAGAACTGTGTTTCCTACACACACGGACGATATCTAGTTCAACTCTGCTTCTGAAACTGATACAAACCACAGGCCCTCTAACATCCAATGCGTTTCAGTTAAGAGCGAGAAACGTGTGAGCTTCGTGTACAATATAGCTTCGTTTGAGCTGAAAAGTGACTGCGTTTACCTGAAACGAAGTCTCGCTTGTAGGAAGACACAGAGCCTGGCATTTAACTCCGTTTCTGAAGGGAAACACACAGCACACTTCTCATCCATGAAACACACTCTGCTTTAGAGCAAGAAGCACGCTCTTGCTTTCTAGAGTCTCTGATAATGCGGGAAACGTGAGAGTGCTCAGAACAAAAGAACTGTGTTTCCTACACACACGGACCATATCTACTTCAACTCTGCTTCTGAAACTGATACAAACCACAGGCCCTCTAACATCCAATGCGTTTCAGTTAAGAGCGAGAAACGTGTGAGCTTCGTGTACAATATAGCTTCGTTTGAGCTGAAAAGTGACTGCGTTTACCTGAAACGAAGTCTCGCTTGTAGGAAGACACAGAGCCTGGCATTTCACTCCGTTTCTGAAGGGAAACACACAGCACACTTCTCATCCATGAAACACACTCTGCTTTAGAGCAAGAAGCACGCTCTTGCTTTCTAGAGTCTCTGATAAGGCGGGAAACGTGAGAGTGCTCAGAACAAAAGAACTGTGTTTACCTACACACACGGACCATATCTAGTTCAACTCTGCTTCTGAAACTGATACAAACCACAGGCCCTCTAACATCCAATGCGTTTCAGTTAAGAGCGAGAAACGTGTGAGCTTCGTGTACAATATAGCTTCGTTTGAGCTGAAAAGTGACTGCGTTTACCTGAAACGAAGTCTCGCTTGTAGGAAGACACAGAGCCTGGCATTTAACTCCGTTTCTGAAGGGAAACACACAGCACACTTCTCATCCATGAAACACACTCTGCTTTAGAGCAAGAAGCATGCTCTTGCTTTCTAGAGTCTCTGATAAGGCGGGAAACGTGAGAGTGCTCAGAACAAAAGAACTGTGTTTCCTACACACACGGACCATATCTAGTTCAACTCTGCTTCTGAAACTGATACAAACCACAGGCCCTCTAACATCCAATGCGTTTCAGTTAAGAGCGAGAAACGTGTGAGCTTCGTGTACAATATAGCTTCGTTTGAGCTGAAAAGTGACTGCGTTTACCTGAAACGAAGTCTCGCTTGTAGGAAGACACAGAGCCTGGCATTTAACTCCGTTTCTGAAGGGAAACACACAGCACACTTCTCATCCATGAAACACACTCTGCTTTAGAGCAAGAAGCACGCTCTTGCTTTCTAGAGTCTCTGATAAGGCGGGAAACGTGAGAGTGCTCAGAACAAAAGAACTGTGTTTCCTACACACACGGACCATATCTAGTTCAACTCTGCTTCTGAAACTGATACAAACCACAGGCCCTCTAACATCCAATGCGTTTCAGTTAAGAGCGAGAAACGTGTGAGCTTCGTGTAAAATATAGCTTCGTTTGAGCTGAAAAGTGACTGCGTTTACCTGAAACGAAGTCTCGCTTGTAGGAAGACACAGAGCCTGGCATTTCACTCCGTTTCTGAAGGGAAACACACAGCACACTTCTCATCCATGAAACACACTCTGCTTTAGAGCGAGAAGCACGCTCTTGCTTTCTAGAGTCTCTAATAAGGCGGGAAACGTGAGAGTGCTCAGAACAAAAGAACTGTGTTTCCTACACACACGGACGATATCTAGTTCAACTCTGCTTCTGAAACTGATACAAACCACAGGCCCTCTAACATCCAATGCGTTTCAGTTAAGAGCGAGAAACGTGTGAGCTTCGTGTAAAATATAGCTTCGTTTGAGCTGAAAAGTGACTGCGTTTACCTGAAACGAAGTCTCGCTTGTAGGAAGACACAGAGCCTGGCATTTAACTCCGTTTCTGAAGGGAAACACACAGCACACTTCTCATCCATGAAACACACTCTGCTTTAGAGCAAGAAGCACGCTCTTGCTTTCTAGAGTCTCTGATAATGCGGGAAACGTGAGAGTGCTCAGAACAAAAGAACTGTGTTTCCTACACACACGGACCATATCTAGTTCAACTCTGCTTCTGAAACTGATACAAACCACAGGCCCTCTAACATCCAATGCCTTTCAGTTAAGAGCGAGAAACGTGTGAGCTTCGTGTACAATATAGCTTCGTTTGAGCTGAAAAGTGACTGCGTTTACCTGAAACGAAGTCTCGCTTGTAGGAAGACACAGAGCCTGGCATTTCACTCCGTTTCTGAAGGGAAACACACAGCACACTTCTCATCCATGAAACACACTCTGCTTTAGAGCAAGAAGCACGCTCTTGCTTTCTAGAGTCTCTGATAAGGCGGGAAACGTGAGAGTGCTCAGAACAAAAGAACTGTGTTTCCTACACACACGGACCATATCTAGTTCAACTCTGCTTCTGAAACTGATACAAACCACAGGCCCTCTAACATCCAATGCGTTCCAGTTATGAGCGAGAAACGTGTGAGCTTCGTGTACAATATAGCTTCGTTTGAGCTGAAAAGTGACTGCGTTTACCTGAAACGAAGTCTCGCTTGTAGGAAGACACAGAGCCTGGCATTTAACTCCGTTACTGAAGGGAAACACACAGCACACTTCTCATCCATGAAACACACTCTGCTTTAGAGTAAGAAGCACGCTCTTGCTTTCTAGAGTCTCGAATAAGGCGGGAAACCTGAGAGTGCTCAGAACAAAAGAACTGTGTTTCCTACACACACGGACCATATCTAGCTCAACTCTGCGTCTGAAACTGATACAAACCACAGGCCCTCTAACATCCAATGCGTTTCAGTTAAGAGCGAGAAACGTGTGAGCTTCGTGTACAATATAGCTTCGTTTGAGCTGAAAAGTGACTGCGTTTACCTGAAACGAAGTCTCGCTTGTAGGAAGACACAGAGCCTGGCATTTAACTCCGTTTCTGAAGGGAAACACACAGCACACTTCTCATCCATGAAACACACTCTGCTTTGGAGCAAGAAGCATGCTCTTGCTTTCTAGAGTCTCTGATAAGGCGGGAAACGTGAGAGTGCTCAGAACAAAAGAACTGTGTTTCCTACACACACGGACCATATCTAGTTCAACTCTGCTTCTGAAACTGATACAAACCACAGGCCCTCTAACATCCAATGCGTTTCAGTTAAGAGCGAGAAACGTGTGAGCTTCGTGTATAATATAGCTTCGTTTGAGCTGAAAAGTGACTGCGTTTACCTGAAACGAAGTCTTGCTTGTAGGAAGACATAGAGCCTGGCATTTAACTCCGTTTCTGAAGGGAAACACACAGCACACTTCTCATCCATGAAACACACTCTGCTTTAGAGCAAGAAGCACGCTCTTGCTTTCTAGAGTCTCTGATAAGGCGGGAAACGTGAGAGTGCTCAGAACAAAAGAACTGTGTTTCCTACACACACGGACCATATCTAGTTCAACTCTGCTTCTGAAACTGGTACAAACCACAGGCCCTCTAACATCCAATGCGTTTCAGTTAAGAGCGAGAAACGTGTGAGCTTTGTGTACAATATAGCTTCGTTTGAGCTGAAAAGTGACTGCGTTTACCTGAAACGAAGTCTCGCTTGTAGGAAGACACAGAGCCTGGCATTTCACTCCGTTTCTGAAGGGAAACACACAGCACACTTCTCATCCATGAAACACACTCTGCTTTAGAGCAAGAAGCACGCTCTTGCTTTCTAGAGTCTCTGATAAGGCGGGAAACGTGAGAGTGCTCAGAACAAAAGAACTGTGTTTCCTACACACACGGACCATATCTAGTTCAACTCTGCTTCTGAAACTGATACAAACCACAGGCCCTCTAACATCCAATGCGTTTCAGTTAAGAGCGAGAAACGTGTGAGCTTCGTGCACAATATAGCTTCGTTTGAGCTGAAAAGTGACTGCGTTTACCTGAAGCGAAGTCTCGCTTGTAGGAAGACACAGAGCCTGGCATTTAACTCCGTTTCTGAAGGGAAAAACACACCACACTTCTCATCCATGAAATACACTCTGCTTTAGAGCGAGAAGCACGCTCTTGCTTTCTAGAGTCTCTAATAAGGCGGGAATCGTGAGAGTGCTCAGAACAAAAGAACTGTGTTTCCTACACACACGGACCATATCTAGTTCAACTCTGCTTCTGAAACTGATACAAACCACAGGCCCTCTAACATCCAATGCGTTTCTGTTAAGAGCGAGAAACGAGTGAGCTTCGTGTACAATATAGCTTCGTTTGAGCTGAAAAGTGACAGCGTTTACCTGAAACGAAGTCTCGCTTGAAGGAAGACACAGAGCCTGGCATTTAACTCCGTTTCTGAAGGGAAACACACAGCACACTTCTCATCCATGAAACACACTCTGCTTTAGAGCAAGAAGCACGCTCTTCCTTTCTAGAGTCTCTGATAAGGCGGGAAACGTGAGAGTGCTCAGAACAAAAGAACTGTGTTTCCTACACACACGGACCATATCTAGTTCAACTCTGCTTCTGAAACTGATACAAACCACAGGCCCTCTAACATCCAATGCGTTTCAGTTAAGAGCGAGAAACGTGTGAGCTTCGTGTACAATAGAGCTTCGTTTGAGCTGAAAAGTGACTGCGTTTACCTGAAACGAAGTCTCGCTTGTAGGAAGACACAGGGCCTGGCATTTAACTCCGTTTCTGAAGGGAAACACACAGCACACTTCTCATCCATGAAACACACATTGCTTTAGAGCGAGAAGCACGCTCTTGCTTTCTAGAGTCTCTAATAAGGCGGGAAACGTGAGAGTGCTCAGAACAAAAGAACTGTGTTTCCTACACACACGGACCATATCTAGTTCAACTCTGCTTCTGAAACTGATACAAACCACAGGCCCTCTAACATCCAATGCGTTTCAGTTAAGAGCGAGAAACATGTGAGCTTTGTGTACAATATAGCTTCGTTTGAGCTGAAAAGTGACTGCGTTTACCTGAAACGAAGTCTCGCTTGTAGGAAGACACAGAGCCTGGCATTTCACTCCGTTTCTGAAGGGAAACACACAGCACACTTCTCATCCATGAAACACACTCTGCTTTAGAGCAAGAAGCACGCTCTTGCTTTCTAGAGTCTCGAATAAGGCGGGAAACGTGAGAGTGCTCAGAACAAAAGAACTGTGTTTCCTACACACACAGACCATATCTAGTTCAACTCTGCTTCTGAAACTGATACAAACCACAGGCCCTCTAACATCCAATGCGTTTCAGTTAAGAGCGAGAAACGTGTGAGCTTCGTGCACAATAGAGCTTCGTTTGAGCTGAAAAGTGACTGCGTTTACCTGAAACGAAGTCTCGCTTGTAGGAAGACACAGAGCCTGGCATTTAACTCCGTTTCTGAAGGGAAACACACAGCACACTTCTCATCCATGAAACACACTCTGCTTTAGAGCAGAAGCACGCTCTTCCTTTCTAGAGTCTCTGATAAGGCGGGAAACGTGAGAGTGCTCAGAACAAAAGAACTGTGTTTCCTACACACACGGACCATATCTAGTTCAACTCTGCTTCTGAAACTGATACAAACCACAGGCCCTCTAACATCCAATGCGTTTCAGTTAAGAGCGAGAAACCTGTGAGCTTCGTGTATAATATAGCTTCGTTTGAGCTGAAAAGTGACTGCGTTTACCTGAAACGAAGTCTCGCTTGTAGGAAGACATAGAGCCTGGCATTTAACTCCGTTTCTGAAGGGAAACACACAGCACACTTCTCATCCATGAAACACACTCTGCTTTAGAGCAAGAAGCACGCTCTTGCTTTCTAGATTCTCTGATAAGGCGGGAAACGTTAGAGTGCTCAGAACAAAAGAACTGTGTTTCCTACACACACGGACCATATCTAGTTCAACTCTGCTTCTGAAACTGATACAAACCACAGGCCCTCTAACATCCAATGCGTTTCAGTTAAGAGCGAGAAACGTGTGAGCTTCGTGCACAATAGAGCTTCGTTTGAGCTGAAAAGTGACTGCGTTTACCTGAAACGAAGTCTCGCTTGTAGGAAGACACAGAGCCTGGCATTTAACTCCGTTTCTGAAGGGAAACACACAGCACACTTCTCATCCATGAAACACACTCTGCTTTAGAGCAGAAGCACGCTCTTCCTTTCTAGAGTCTCTGATAAGGCGGGAAACGTGAGAGTGCTCAGAACAAAAGAACTGTGTTTCCTACACACACGGACCATATCTAGTTCAACTCTGCTTCTGAAACTGATACAAACCACAGGCCCTCTAACATCCAATGCGTTTCAGTTAAGAGCGAGAAACCTGTGAGCTTCGTGTATAATATAGCTTCGTTTGAGCTGAAAAGTGACTGCGTTTACCTGAAACGAAGTCTCGCTTGTAGGAAGACATAGAGCCTGGCATTTAACTCCGTTTCTGAAGGGAAACACACAGCACACTTCTCATCCATGAAACACACTCTGCTTTAGAGCAAGAAGCACGCTCTTGCTTTCTAGATTCTCTGATAAGGCGGGAAACGTTAGAGTGCTCAGAACAAAAGAACTGTGTTTCCTACACACACGGACCATATCTAGTTCAACTCTGCTTCTGAAACTGATACAAACCACAGGCCCTCTAACATCCAATGCATTTCAGTTAAGAGCGAGAAACGTGTGAGCTTCGTGTACAATATAGCTTCGTTTGAGCTGAAAAGTGACTGCGTTTACCTGAAACGAAGTCTCGCTTGTAGGAAGACACAGAGCCTGGCATTTAACTCCGTTTCTGAAGGGAAACACACAGCACACTTCTCATCCATGAAACACACTCTGCTTTAGAGCGAGAAGCACGCTCTTGCTTTCTAGAGTCTCTGATAATGCGGGAAACGTGAGAGTGCTCAGAACAAAAGAACTGTGTTTCCTACACACACGGACCATATCTAGTTCAACTCTGCTTCTGAAACTGATACAAACCACAGGCCCTCTAACATCCAATGCGTTTCAGTTAAGAGCGAGAAACGTGTGAGCTTCGTGTACAATATAGCTTCGTTTGAGCTGAAAAGTGACTGCGTTTACCTGAAACGAAGTCTCGCTTGTAGGAAGACACAGAGCCTGGCATTTCAATCCGTTTCTGAAGGGAAACACACAGCACACTTCTCATCCATGAAACACACTCTGCTTTAGAGTAAGAAGCACGCTCTTGCTTTCTAGAGTCTCGAATAAGGCGGGAAACCTGAGAGTGCTCAGAACAAAAGAACTGTGTTTCCTACACACACGGACCATATCTAGTTCAACTCTGCGTCTCAAACTGATACAAACCACAGGCCCTCTAACATCCAATGCGTTTCAGTTAAGAGCGAGAAACGTGTGAGCTTCGTGTACAATATAGCTTCGTTTGAGCTGAAAAGTGACTGCGTTTACCTGAAACGAAGTCTCGCTTGAAGGAAGACACAGAGCCTGGCATTTAACTCCGTTTCTGAAGGGAAACACACAGCACACTTCTCATCCATGAAACACACTCTGCTTTAGAGCAAGAAGCACGCTCTTGCTTTCTAGAGTCTCTAATAAGGCGGGAAACGTGAGAGTGCTCAGAACAAAAGAACTGTGTTTCCTACACACACGGACCATATCTAGTTCAACTCTGCTTCTGAAACTGATACAAACCACAGGCCCTCTAACATCCAATGCGTTTCAGTTAAGAGCGAGAAACGTGTGAGCTTCGTGTACAATATAGCTTCGTTTGAGCTGAAAAGTGACTGCGTTTACCTGAAACGAAGTCTCGCTTGTAGGAAGACACAGAGCCTGGCATTTCAATCCGTTTCTGAAGGGAAACACACAGCACACTTCTCATCCATGAAACACACTCTGCTTTAGAGTAAGAAGCACGCTCTTGCTTTCTAGAGTCTCGAATAAGGCGGGAAACCTGAGAGTGCTCAGAACAAAAGAACTGTGTTTCCTACACACACGGACCATATCTAGTTCAACTCTGCGTCTCAAACTGATGCAAACCACAGGCCCTCTAACATCCAATGCGTTTCAGTTAAGAGCGAGAAACGTGTGAGCTTCGTGTACAATATAGCTTCGTTTGAGCTGAAAAGTGACTGCGTTTACCTGAAACGAAGTCTCGCTTGAAGGAAGACACAGAGCCTGGCATTTAACTCCGTTTCTGAAGGGAAACACACAGCACACTTCTCATCCATGAAACACACTCTGCTTTAGAGCAAGAAGCACGCTCTTGCTTTCTAGAGTCTCTAATAAGGCGGGAAACGTGAGAGTGCTCAGAACAAAAGAACTGTGTTTCCTACACACACGGACCATATCTAGTTCAACTCTGCTTCTGAAACTGATACAAACCACAGGCCCTCTAACATCCAATGCGTTTCAGTTAAGAGCGAGAAACGTGTGAGCTTCGTGTACAATATAGCTTCGTTTGAGCTGAAAAGTGACTGTGTTTACCTGAAACGAAGTCTCGCTTGTAGGAAGACACAGAGCCTGGCATTTAACTCCGTTTCTGAAGGGAAACACACAGCACACTTCTCATCCATGAAACACACTCTGCTTTAGAGCAAGAAGCATGCTCTTGCTTTCTAGAGTCTCTGATAAGGCGGGAAACGTGAGAGTGCTCAGAACAAAAGAACTGTGTTTCCTACACACACGGACCATATCTAGTTCAACTCTGCTTCTGAAACTGATACAAACCACAGGCCCTCTAACATCCAATGCGTTTCAGTTAAGAGCGAGAAACGTGTGAGCTTCGTGTACAATATAGCTTCGTTTGAGCTGAAAAGTGACTGCGTTTACCTGAAACGAAGTCTCGCTTGTAGGAAGACACAGAGCCTGGCATTTAACTCCGTTTCTGAAGGGAAACACACAGCACACTTCTCATCCATGAAACACACTCTGCTTTAGAGCAAGAAGCACGCTCTTGCTTTCTAGAGTCTCTGATAAGGCGGGAAACGTGAGAGTGCTCAGAACAAAAGAACTGTGTTTCCTACACACACGGACCATATCTAGTTCAACTCTGCTTCTGAAACTGATACAAACCACAGGCCCTCTAACATCCAATGCGTTTCAGTTAAGAGCGAGAAACGTGTGAGCTTTGTGTACAATATAGCTTCGTTTGAGCTGAAAAGTGACTGCGTTTACCTGAAACGAAGTCTCGCTTGTAGGAAGACACAGAGCCTGGCATTTAACTCCGTTTCTGAAGGGAAACACACAGCACACTTCTCATCCATGAAACACACTCTGCTTTAGAGCAAGAAGCACGCTCTTGCTTTCTAGAGTCTCTGATAAGGCGGGAAACGTGAGAGTGCTCAGAACAAAAGAACTGTGTTTCCTACACACACGGACCATATCTAGTTCAACTCTGCTTCTGAAACTGATACAAACCACATGCCCTCTAACATCCAATGCGTTTCAGTTAAGAGCGAGAAACGTGTGAGCTTCGTGTACAATATAGCTTCGTTTGAGCTGAAAAGTGACTGCGTTTACCTGAAACGAAGTCTCGCTTGTAGGAAGACACAGAGCCTGGCATTTCACTCCGTTTCTGAAGGGAAACACACAGCACACTTCTCATCCATGAAACCACACTCTGTTTTAGAGCGAGAAGCACGCTCTTGCTTTCTAGAGTCTCTAATAAGGCGGGAAACGTGAGAGTGCTCAGAACAAAATAACTGTGTTTCCTACACACACGGACGATATCTAGTTCAACTCTGCTTCTGAAACTGATACAAACCACAGGCCCTCTAACATCCAATGCGTTTCAGTTAAGAGCGAGAAACGTGTGAGCTTCGTGTACAATATAGCTTCCTTTGAGCTGAAAAGTGACTGCGTTTACCTGAAACGAAGTCTCGCTTGTAGGAAGACACAGAGCCTGGCATTTCACTCCGTTTCTGAAGGGAAACACACAGCACACTTCTTATCCATGAAACACACTCTGCTTTAGAGCAAGAAGCACGCTCTTGCTTTCTAGAGTCTCTGATAATGCGGGAAACGTGAGAGTGCTCAGAACAAAAGAACTGTGTTTCCTACACACACGGACCATATCTACTTCAACTCTGCTTCTGAAACTGATACAAACCACAGGCCCTCTAACATCCAATGCGTTTCAGTTAAGAGCGAGAAACGTGTGAGCTTCGTGTACAATATAGCTTCGTTTGAGCTGAAAAGTGACTGCGTTTACTGAAACGAAGTCTCGCTTGTAGGAAGACACAGAGCCTGGCATTTCACTCCGTTTCTGAAGGGAAACACACAGCACACTTCTCATCCATGAAACACACTCTGCTTTAGAGCAAGAAGCACGCTCTTGCTTTCTAGAGTCTCTGATAAGGCGGGAAACGTGAGAGTGCTCAGAACAAAAGAACTGTGTTTCCTACACACACGGACCATATCTAGTTCAACTCTGCTTCTGAAACTGATACAAACCACAGGCCCTCTAACATCCAATGCGTTCCAGATATGAGCGAGAAACGTGTGAGCTTCTTGTACAATATAGCTTCGTTTGAGCTGAAAAGTGACTGCGTTTACCTGAAACGAAGTCTCGCTTGTAGGAAGACACAGAGCCTGCATTTAACTCCGTTACTGAAGGGAAACACACAGCACACTTCTCATCCATGAAACACACTCTGCTTTAGAGTAAGAAGCACGCTCTTGCTTTCTAGAGTCTCGAATAAGGCGGGAAACCTGAGAGTGCTCAGAACAAAAGAACTGTGTTTCCTACACACACGGACCATATCTAGCTCAACTCTGCGTCTGAAACTGATACAAACCACAGGCCCTCTAACATCCAATGCGTTTCAGTTAAGAGCGAGAAACGTGTGAGCTTCGTGTACAATATAGCTTCGTTTGAGCTGAAAAGTGACTGCGTTTACCTGAAACGAAGTCTCGCTTGTAGGAAGACACAGAGCCTGGCATTTAACTCCGTTTCTGAAGGGAAACACACAGCACACTTCTCATCCATGAAACACACTCTGCTTTGGAGCAAGAAGCATGCTCTTGCTTTCTAGAGTCTCTGATAAGGCGGGAAACGTGAGAGTGCTCAGAACAAAAGAACTGTGTTTCCTACACACACGGACCATATCTAGTTCAACTCAGCTTCTGAAACTGATACAAACCACAGGCCCTCTAACATCCAATGCGTTTCAGTTAAGAGCGAGAAACGTGTGAGCTTCGTGTATAATATAGCTTCGTTTGAGCTGAAAAGTGACTGCGTTTACCTGAAACGAAGTCTTGCTTGTAGGAAGACATAGAGCCTGGCATTTAACTCCGTTTCTGAAGGGAAACACACAGCACACTTCTCATCCATGAAACACACTCTGCTTTAGAGCAAGAAGCACGCTCTTGCTTTCTAGAGTCTCTGATAAGGCGGGAAACGTGAGAGTGCTCAGAACAAAAGAACTGTGTTTCCTACACACACGGACCATATCTAGTTCAACTCTGCTTCTGAAACTGGTACAAACCACAGGCCCTCTAACATCCAATGCGTTTCAGTTAAGAGCGAGAAACGTGTGAGCTTTGTGTACAATATAGCTTCGTTTGAGCTGAAAAGTGACTGCGTTTACCTGAAACGAAGTCTCGCTTGTAGGAAGACACAGAGCCTGGCATTTCACTCCGTTTCTGAAGGGAAACACACAGCACACTTCTCATCCATGAAACACACTCTGCTTTAGAGCAAGAAGCACGCTCTTGCTTTCTAGAGTCTCTGATAAGGCGGGAAACGTGAGAGTGCTCAGAACAAAAGAACTGTGTTTCCTACACACACGGACCATATCTAGTTCAACTCTGCTTCTGAAACTGATACAAACCACAGGCCCTCTAACATCCAATGCGTTTCAGTTAAGAGCGAGAAACGTGTGAGCTTCGTGCACAATATAGCTTCGTTTTGAGCTGAAAAGTGACTGCGTTTACCTGAAACGAAGTCTCGCTTGTAGGAAGACACAGAGCCTGGCATTTAACTCCGTTTCTGAAGGGAAAAACACACCACACTTCTCATCCATGAAATACACTCTGCTTTAGAGCGAGAAGCACGCTCTTGCTTTCTAGAGTCTCTAATAAGGCGGGAATCGTGAGAGTGCTCAGAACAAAAGAACTGTGTTTCCTACACACACGGACCATATCTAGTTCAACTCTGCTTCTGAAACTGATACAAACCACAGGCCCTCTAACATCCAATGCGTTTCTGTTAAGAGCGAGAAACGAGTGAGCTTCGTGTACAATATAGCTTCGTTTGAGCTGAAAAGTGACAGCGTTTACCTGAAACGAAGTCTCGCTTGAAGGAAGACACAGAGCCTGGCATTTAACTCCGTTTCTGAAGGGAAACACACAGCACACTTCTCATCCATGAAACACACTCTGCTTTAGAGCAAGAAGCACGCTCTTCCTTCTAGAGTCTCTGATAAGGCGGGAAACGTGAGAGTGCTCAGAACAAAAGAACTGTGTTTCCTACACACACGGACCATATCTAGTTCAACTCTGCTTCTGAAACTGATACAAACCACAGGCCCTCTAACATCCAATGCGTTTCAGTTAAGAGCGAGAAACGTGTGAGCTTCGTGTACAATAGAGCTTCGTTTGAGCTGAAAAGTGACTGCGTTTACCTGAAACGAAGTCTCGCTTGTAGGAAGACACAGGGCCTGGCATTTAACTCCGTTTCTGAAGGGAAACACACAGCACACTTCTCATCCATGAAACACACATTGCTTTAGAGCGAGAAGCACGCTCTTGCTTTCTAGAGTCTCTAATAAGGCGGGAAATGTGAGAGTGCTCAGAACAAAAGAACTGTGTTTCCTACACACACGGACCATATCTAGTTCAACTCTGCTTCTGAAACTGATACAAACCACAGGCCCTCTAACATCCAATGCGTTTCAGTTAAGAGCGAGAAACATGTGAGCTTTGTGTACAATATAGCTTCGTTTGAGCTGAAAAGTGACTGCGTTTACCTGAAACGAAGTCTCGCTTGTAGGAAGACACAGAGCCTGGCATTTCACTCCGTTTCTGAAGGGAAACACACAGCACACTTCTCATCCATGAAACACACTCTGCTTTAGAGCAAGAAGCACGCTCTTGCTTTCTAGAGTCTCGAATAAGGCGGGAAACGTGAGAGTGCTCAGAACAAAAGAACTGTGTTTCCTACACACACAGACCATATCTAGTTCAACTCTGCTTCTGAAACTGATACAAACCACAGGCCCTCTAACATCCAATGCGTTTCAGTTAAGAGCGAGAAACGTGTGAGCTTCGTGCACAATAGAGCTTCGTTTGAGCTGAAAAGTGACTGCGTTTACCTGAAACGAAGTCTCGCTTGTAGGAAGACACAGAGCCTGGCATTTAACTCCGTTTCTGAAGGGAAACACACAGCACACTTCTCATCCATGAAACACACTCTGCTTTATAGCAGTAGCACGCTCTTCCTTTCTAGAGTCTCTGATAAGGCGGGAAACGTGAGAGTGCTCAGAACAAAAGAACTGTGTTTCCTACACACACGGACCATATCTAGTTCAACTCTGCTTCTGAAACTGATACAAACCACAGGCCCTCTAACATCCAATGCGTTTCAGTTAAGAGCGAGAAACCTGTGAGCTTCGTGTATAATATAGCTTCGTTTGAGCTGAAAAGTGACTGCGTTTACCTGAAACGAAGTCTCGCTTGTAGGAAGACATAGAGCCTGGAATTTAACTCCGTTTCTGAAGGGAAACACACAGCACACTTCTCATCCATGAAACACACTCTGCTTTAGAGCAAGAAGCACGCTCTTGCTTTCTAGAGTCTCTGATAAGGCGGGAAACGTGAGAGTGCTCAGAACAAAAGAACTGTGTTTCCTACACACACGGACCATATCTAGTTCAACTCTGCTTCTGAAACTGGTACAAACCACAGGCCCTCTAACATCCAATGCGTTTCAGTTAAGAGCGAGAAACGTGTGAGCTTTGTGTACAATATAGCTTCGTTTGAGCTGAAAAGTGACTGCGTTTACCTGAAACGAAGTCTCGCTTGTAGGAAGACACAGAGCCTGGCATTTCACTCCGTTTCTGAAGGGAAACACACAGCACACTTCTCATCCATGAAACACACTCTGCTTTAGAGCAAGAAGCACGCTCTTGCTTTCTAGAGTCTCTGATAAGGCGGGAAACGTGAGAGTGCTCAGAACAAAAGAACTGTGTTTCCTACACACACGGACCATATCTAGTTCAACTCTGCTTCTGAAACTGATACAAACCACAGGCCCTCTAACATCCAATGCGTTTCAGTTAAGAGCGAGAAACGTGTGAGCTTCGTGCACAATATAGCTTCGTTTGAGCTGAAAAGTGACTGCGTTTACCTGAAGCGAAGTCTCGCTTGTAGGAAGACACAGAGCCTGGCATTTAACTCCGTTTCTGAAGGGAAAAACACACCACACTTCTCATCCATGAAATACACTCTGCTTTAGAGCGAGAAGCACGCTCTTGCTTTCTAGAGTCTCTAATAAGGCGGGAATCGTGAGAGTGCTCAGAACAAAAGAACTGTGTTTCCTACACACACGGACCATATCTAGTTCAACTCTGCTTCTGAAACTGATACAAACCACAGGCCCTCTAACATCCAATGCGTTTCTGTTAAGAGCGAGAAACGAGTGAGCTTCGTGTACAATATAGCTTCGTTTGAGCTGAAAAGTGACAGCGTTTACCTGAAACGAAGTCTCGCTTGAAGGAAGACACAGAGCCTGGCATTTAACTCCGTTTCTGAAGGGAAACACACAGCACACTTCTCATCCATGAAACACACTCTGCTTTAGAGCAAGAAGCACGCTCTTCCTTTCTAGAGTCTCTGATAAGGCGGGAAACGTGAGAGTGCTCAGAACAAAAGAACTGTGTTTCCTACACACACGGACCATATCTAGTTCAACTCTGCTTCTGAAACTGATACAAACCACAGGCCCTCTAACATCCAATGCGTTTCAGTTAAGAGCGAGAAACGTGTGAGCTTCGTGTACAATAGAGCTTCGTTTGAGCTGAAAAGTGACTGCGTTTACCTGAAACGAAGTCTCGCTTGTAGGAAGACACAGGGCCTGGCATTTAACTCCGTTTCTGAAGGGAAACACACAGCACACTTCTCATCCATGAAACACACATTGCTTTAGAGCGAGAAGCACGCTCTTGCTTTCTAGAGTCTCTAATAAGGCGGGAAATGTGAGAGTGCTCAGAACAAAAGAACTGTGTTTCCTACACACACGGACCATATCTAGTTCAACTCTGCTTCTGAAACTGATACAAACCACAGGCCCTCTAACATCCAATGCGTTTCAGTTAAGAGCGAGAAACATGTGAGCTTTGTGTACAATATAGCTTCGTTTGAGCTGAAAAGTGACTGCGTTTACCTGAAACGAAGTCTCGCTTGTAGGAAGACACAGAGCCTGGCATTTCACTCCGTTTCTGAAGGGAAACACACAGCACACTTCTCATCCATGAAACACACTCTGCTTTAGAGCAAGAAGCACGCTCTTGCTTTCTAGAGTCTCGAATAAGGCGGGAAACGTGAGAGTGCTCAGAACAAAAGAACTGTGTTTCCTACACACACAGACCATATCTAGTTCAACTCTGCTTCTGAAACTGATACAAACCACAGGCCCTCTAACATCCAATGCGTTTCAGTTAAGAGCGAGAAACGTGTGAGCTTCGTGCACAATAGAGCTTCGTTTGAGCTGAAAAGTGACTGCGTTTACCTGAAACGAAGTCTCGCTTGTAGGAAGACACAGAGCCTGGCATTTAACTCCGTTTCTGAAGGGAAACACACAGCACACTTCTCATCCATGAAACACACTCTGCTTTATAGCAGTAGCACGCTCTTCCTTTCTAGAGTCTCTGATAAGGCGGGAAACGTGAGAGTGCTCAGAACAAAAGAACTGTGTTTCCTACACACACGGACCATATCTAGTTCAACTCTGCTTCTGAAACTGATACAAACCACAGGCCCTCTAACATCCAATGCGTTTCAGTTAAGAGCGAGAAACCTGTGAGCTTCGTGTATAATATAGCTTCGTTTGAGCTGAAAAGTGACTGCGTTTACCTGAAACGAAGTCTCGCTTGTAGGAAGACATAGAGCCTGGCATTTAACTCCGTTTCTGAAGGGAAACACACAGCACACTTCTCATCCATGAAACACACTCTGCTTTAGAGCAAGAAGCACGCTCTTGCTTTCTAGAGTCTCTGATAAGGCGGGAAACGTGAGAGTGCTCAGAACAAAAGAACTGTGTTTCCTACACACACGGACCATATCTAGTTCAACTCTGCTTCTGAAACTGGTACAAACCACAGGCCCTCTAACATCCAATGCGTTTCAGTTAAGAGCGAGAAACGTGTGAGCTTTGTGTACAATATAGCTTCGTTTGAGCTGAAAAGTGACTGCGTTTACCTGAAACGAAGTCTCGCTTGTAGGAAGACACAGAGCCTGGCATTTCACTCCGTTTCTGAAGGGAAACACACAGCACACTTCTCATCCATGAAACACACTCTGCTTTAGAGCAAGAAGCACGCTCTTGCTTTCTAGAGTCTCTGATAAGGCGGGAAACGTGAGAGTGCTCAGAACAAAAGAACTGTGTTTCCTACACACACGGACCATATCTAGTTCAACTCTGCTTCTGAAACTGATACAAACCACAGGCCCTCTAACATCCAATGCGTTTCAGTTAAGAGCGAGAAACGTGTGAGCTTCGTGCACAATATAGCTTCGTTTGAGCTGAAAAGTGACTGCGTTTACCTGAAGCGAAGTCTCGCTTGTAGGAAGACACAGAGCCTGGCATTTAACTCCGTTTCTGAAGGGAAAAACACACCACACTTCTCATCCATGAAATACACTCTGCTTTAGAGCGAGAAGCACGCTCTTGCTTTCTAGAGTCTCTAATAAGGCGGGAATCGTGAGAGTGCTCAGAACAAAAGAACTGTGTTTCCTACACACACGGACCATATCTAGTTCAACTCTGCTTCTGAAACTGATACAAACCACAGGCCCTCTAACATCCAATGCGTTTCTGTTAAGAGCGAGAAACGAGTGAGCTTCGTGTACAATATAGCTTCGTTTGAGCTGAAAAGTGACAGCGTTTACCTGAAACGAAGTCTCGCTTGAAGGAAGACACAGAGCCTGGCATTTAACTCCGTTTCTGAAGGGAAACACACAGCACACTTCTCATCCATGAAACACACTCTGCTTTAGAGCAAGAAGCACGCTCTTCCTTTCTAGAGTCTCTGATAAGGCGGGAAACGTGAGAGTGCTCAGAACAAAAGAACTGTGTTTCCTACACACACGGACCATATCTAGTTCAACTCTGCTTCTGAAACTGATACAAACCACAGGCCCTCTAACATCCAATGCGTTTCAGTTAAGAGCGAGAAACGTGTGAGCTTCGTGTACAATAGAGCTTCGTTTGAGCTGAAAAGTGACTGCGTTTACCTGAAACGAAGTCTCGCTTGTAGGAAGACACAGGGCCTGGCATTTAACTCCGTTTCTGAAGGGAAACACACAGCACACTTCTCATCCATGAAACACACATTGCTTTAGAGCGAGAAGCACGCTCTTGCTTTCTAGAGTCTCTAATAAGGCGGGAAACGTGAGAGTGCTCAGAACAAAAGAACTGTGTTTCCTACACACACGGACCATATCTAGTTCAACTCTGCTTCTGAAACTGATACAAACCACAGGCCCTCTAACATCCAATGCGTTTCAGTTAAGAGCGAGAAACATGTGAGCTTTGTGTACAATATAGCTTCGTTTGAGCTGAAAAGTGACTGCGTTTACCTGAAACGAAGTCTCGCTTGTAGGAAGACACAGAGCCTGGCATTTCACTCCGTTTCTGAAGGGAAACACACAGCACACTTCTCATCCATGAAACACACTCTGCTTTAGAGCAAGAAGCACGCTCTTGCTTTCTAGAGTCTCGAATAAGGCGGGAAACGTGAGAGTGCTCAGAACAAAAGAACTGTGTTTCCTACACACACAGACCATATCTAGTTCAACTCTGCTTCTGAAACTGATACAAACCACAGGCCCTCTAACATCCAATGCGTTTCAGTTAAGAGCGAGAAACGTGTGAGCTTCGTGCACAATAGAGCTTCGTTTGAGCTGAAAAGTGACTGCGTTTACCTGAAACGAAGTCTCGCTTGTAGGAAGACACAGAGCCTGGCATTTAACTCCGTTTCTGAAGGGAAACACACAGCACACTTCTCATCCATGAAACACACTCTGCTTTAGAGCAGAAGCACGCTCTTCCTTTCTAGAGTCTCTGATAAGGCGGGAAACGTGAGAGTGCTCAGAACAAAAGAACTGTGTTTCCTACACACACGGACCATATCTAGTTCAACTCTGCTTCTGAAACTGATACAAACCACAGGCCCTCTAACATCCAATGCGTTTCAGTTAAGAGCGAGAAACCTGTGAGCTTCGTGTATAATATAGCTTCGTTTGAGCTGAAAAGTGACTGCGTTTACCTGAAACGAAGTCTCGCTTGTAGGAAGACATAGAGCCTGGCATTTAACTCCGTTTCTGAAGGGAAACACACAGCACACTTCTCATCCATGAAACACACTCTGCTTTAGAGCAAGAAGCACGCTCTTGCTTTCTAGATTCTCTGATAAGGCGGGAAACGTTAGAGTGCTCAGAACAAAAGAACTGTGTTTCCTACACACACGGACCATATCTAGTTCAACTCTGCTTCTGAAACTGATACAAACCACAGGCCCTCTAACATCCAATGCATTTCAGTTAAGAGCGAGAAACGTGTGAGCTTCGTGTACAATATAGCTTCGTTTGAGCTGAAAAGTGACTGCGTTTACCTGAAACGAAGTCTCGCTTGTAGGAAGACACAGAGCCTGGCATTTAACTCCGTTTCTGAAGGGAAACACACAGCACACTTCTCATCCATGAAACACACTCTGCTTTAGAGCGAGAAGCACGCTCTTGCTTTCTAGAGTCTCTGATAATGCGGGAAACGTGAGAGTGCTCAGAACAAAAGAACTGTGTTTCCTACACACACGGACCATATCTAGTTCAACTCTGCTTCTGAAACTGATACAAACCACAGGCCCTCTAACATCCAATGCGTTTCAGTTAAGAGCGAGAAACGTGTGAGCTTCGTGTACAATATAGCTTCGTTTGAGCTGAAAAGTGACTGCGTTTACCTGAAACGAAGTCTCGCTTGTAGGAAGACACAGAGCCTGGCATTTCAATCCGTTTCTGAAGGGAAACACACAGCACACTTCTCATCCATGAAACACACTCTGCTTTAGAGTAAGAAGCACGCTCTTGCTTTCTAGAGTCTCGAATAAGGCGGGAAACCTGAGAGTGCTCAGAACAAAAGAACTGTGTTTCCTACACACACGGACCATATCTAGTTCAACTCTGCGTCTCAAACTGATACAAACCACAGGCCCTCTAACATCCAATGCGTTTCAGTTAAGAGCGAGAAACGTGTGAGCTTCGTGTACAATATAGCTTCGTTTGAGCTGAAAAGTGACTGCGTTTACCTGAAACGAAGTCTCGCTTGAAGGAAGACACAGAGCCTGGCATTTAACTCCGTTTCTGAAGGGAAACACACAGCACACTTCTCATCCATGAAACACACTCTGCTTTAGAGCAAGAAGCACGCTCTTGCTTTCTAGAGTCTCTAATAAGGCGGGAAACGTGAGAGTGCTCAGAACAAAAGAACTGTGTTTCCTACACACACGGACCATATCTAGTTCAACTCTGCTTCTGAAACTGATACAAACCACAGGCCCTCTAACATCCAATGCGTTTCAGTTAAGAGCGAGAAACGTGTGAGCTTCGTGTACAATATAGCTTCGTTTGAGCTGAAAAGTGACTGCGTTTACCTGAAACGAAGTCTCGCTTGTAGGAAGACACAGAGCCTGGCATTTAACTCCGTTTCTGAAGGGAAACACACAGCACACTTCTCATCCATGAAACACACTCTGCTTTAGAGCAAGAAGCATGCTCTTGCTTTCTAGAGTCTCTGATAAGGCGGGAAACGTGAGAGTGCTCAGAACAAAAGAACTGTGTTTCCTACACACACGGACCATATCTAGTTCAACTCTGCTTCTGAAACTGATACAAACCACAGGCCCTCTAACATCCAATGCGTTTCAGTTAAGAGCGAGAAACGTGTGAGCTTCGTGTACAATATAGCTTCGTTTGAGCTGAAAAGTGACTGCGTTTACCTGAAACGAAGTCTCGCTTGTAGGAAGACACAGAGCCTGGCATTTAACTCCGTTTCTGAAGGGAAACACACAGCACACTTCTCATCCATGAAACACACTCTGCTTTAGAGCAAGAAGCACGCTCTTGCTTTCTAGAGTCTCTGATAAGGCGGGAAACGTGAGAGTGCTCAGAACAAAAGAACTGTGTTTCCTACACACACGGACCATATCTAGTTCAACTCTGCTTCTGAAACTGATACAAACCACATGCCCTCTAACATCCAATGCGTTTCAGTTAAGAGCGAGAAACGTGTGAGCTTCGTGTACAATATAGCTTCGTTTGAGCTGAAAAGTGACTGCGTTTACCTGAAACGAAGTCTCGCTTGTAGGAAGACACAGAGCCTGGCATTTCACTCCGTTTCTGAAGGGAAACACAGAGCACACTTCTCATCCATGAAACACACTCTGTTTTAGAGCGAGAAGCACGCTCTTGCTTTCTAGAGTCTCTAATAAGGCGGGAAACGTGAGAGTGCTCAGAACAAAATAACTGTGTTTCCTACACACACGGACGATATCTAGTTCAACTCTGCTTCTGAAACTGATACAAACCACAGGCCCTCTAACATCCAATGCGTTTCAGTTAAGAGCGAGAAACGTGTGAGCTTCGTGTACAATATAGCTTCCTTTGAGCTGAAAAGTGACTGCGTTTACCTGAAACGAAGTCTCGCTTGTAGGAAGACACAGAGCCTGGCATTTCACTCCGTTTCTGAAGGGAAACACACAGCACACTTCTTATCCATGAAACACACTCTGCTTTAGAGCAAGAAGCACGCTCTTGCTTTCTAGAGTCTCTGATAATGCGGGAAACGTGAGAGTGCTCAGAACAAAAGAACTGTGTTTCCTACACACACGGACGATATCTAGTTCAACTCTGCTTCTGAAACTGATACAAACCACAGGCCCTCTAACATCCAATGCGTTTCAGTTAAGAGCGAGAAACGTGTGAGCTTCGTGTACAATATAGCTTCGTTTGAGCTGAAAAGTGACTGCGTTTACCTGAAACGAAGTCTCGCTTGTAGGAAGACACAGAGCCTGGCATTTCACTCCGTTTCTGAAGGGAAACACACAGCACACTTCTCATCCATGAAACACACTCTGCTTTAGAGCAAGAAGCACGCTCTTGCTTTCTAGAGTCTCTGATAAGGCGGGAAACGTGAGAGTGCTCAGAACAAAAGAACTGTGTTTCCTACACACACGGACCATATCTAGTTCAACTCTGCTTCTGAAACTGATACAAACCACAGGCCCTCTAACATCCAATGCGTTCCAGTTATGAGCGAGAAACGTGTGAGCTTCGTGTACAATATAGCTTCGTTTGAGCTGAAAAGTGACTGCGTTTACCTGAAACGAAGTCTCGCTTGTAGGAAGACACAGAGCCTGGCATTTAACTCCGTTACTGAAGGGAAACACACAGCACACTTCTCATCCATGAAACACACTCTGCTTTAGAGTAAGAAGCACGCTCTTGCTTTCTAGAGTCTCGAATAAGGCGGGAAACCTGAGAGTGCTCAGAACAAAAGAACTGTGTTTCCTACACACACGGACCATATCTAGCTCAACTCTGCGTCTGAAACTGATACAAACCACAGGCCCTCTAACATCCAATGCGTTTCAGTTAAGAGCGAGAAACGTGTGAGCTTCGTGTACAATATAGCTTCGTTTGAGCTGAAAAGTGACTGCGTTTACCTGAAACGAAGTCTCGCTTGTAGGAAGACACAGAGCCTGGCATTTAACTCCGTTTCTGAAGGGAAACACACAGCACACTTCTCATCCATGAAACACACTCTGCTTTGGAGCAAGAAGCATGCTCTTGCTTTCTAGAGTCTCTGATAAGGCGGGAAACGTGAGAGTGCTCAGAACAAAAGAACTGTGTTTCCTACACACACGGACCATATCTAGTTCAACTCTGCTTCTGAAACTGATACAAACCACAGGCCCTCTAACATCCAATGCGTTTCAGTTAAGAGCGAGAAACGTGTGAGCTTCGTGTATAATATAGCTTCGTTTGAGCTGAAAAGTGACTGCGTTTACCTGAAACGAAGTCTTGCTTGTAGGAAGACATAGAGCCTGGCATTTAACTCCGTTTCTGAAGGGAAACACACAGCACACTTCTCATCCATGAAACACACTCTGCTTTAGAGCAAGAAGCACGCTCTTGCTTTCTAGAGTCTCTGATAAGGCGGGAAACGTGAGAGTGCTCAGAACAAAAGAACTGTGTTTCCTACACACACGGACCATATCTAGTTCAACTCTGCTTCTGAAACTGGTACAAACCACAGGCCCTCTAACATCCAATGCGTTTCAGTTAAGAGCGAGAAACGTGTGAGCTTTGTGTACAATATAGCTTCGTTTGAGCTGAAAAGTGACTGCGTTTACCTGAAACGAAGTCTCGCTTGTAGGAAGACACAGAGCCTGGCATTTCACTCCGTTTCTGAAGGGAAACACACAGCACACTTCTCATCCATGAAACACACTCTGCTTTAGAGCAAGAAGCACGCTCTTGCTTTCTAGAGTCTCTGATAAGGCGGGAAACGTGAGAGTGCTCAGAACAAAAGAACTGTGTTTCCTACACACACGGACCATATCTAGTTCAACTCTGCTTCTGAAACTGATACAAACCACAGGCCCTCTAACATCCAATGCGTTTCACTTAAGAGCGAGAAACGTGTGAGCTTCGTGCACAATATAGCTTCGTTTGAGCTGAAAAGTGACTGCGTTTACCTGAAACGAAGTCTCGCTTGTAGGAAGACACAGAGCCTGGCATTTAACTCCGTTTCTGAAGGGAAAAACACACCACACTTCTCATCCATGAAATACACTCTGCTTTAGAGCGAGAAGCACGCTCTTGCTTTCTAGAGTCTCTAATAAGGCGGGAATCGTGAGAGTGCTCAGAACAAAAGAACTGTGTTTCCTACACACACGGACCATATCTAGTTCAACTCTGCTTCTGAAACTGATACAAACCACAGGCCCTCTAACATCCAATGCGTTTCTGTTAAGAGCGAGAAACGAGTGAGCTTCGTGTACAATATAGCTTCGTTTGAGCTGAAAAGTGACAGCGTTTACCTGAAACGAAGTCTCGCTTGAAGGAAGACACAGAGCCTGGCATTTAACTCCGTTTCTGAAGGGAAACACACAGCACACTTCTCATCCATGAAACACACTCTGCTTTAGAGCAAGAAGCACGCTCTTCCTTTCTAGAGTCTCTGATAAGGCGGGAAACGTGAGAGTGCTCAGAACAAAAGAACTGTGTTTCCTACACACACGGACCATATCTAGTTCAACTCTGCTTCTGAAACTGATACAAACCACAGGCCCTCTAACATCCAATGCGTTTCAGTTAAGAGCGAGAAACGTGTGAGCTTCGTGTACAATAGAGCTTCGTTTGAGCTGAAAAGTGACTGCGTTTACCTGAAACGAAGTCTCGCTTGTAGGAAGACACAGGGCCTGGCATTTAACTCCGTTTCTGAAGGGAAACACACAGCACACTTCTCATCCATGAAACACACATTGCTTTAGAGCGAGAAGCACGCTCTTGCTTTCTAGAGTCTCTAATAAGGCGGGAAATGTGAGAGTGCTCAGAACAAAAGAACTGTGTTTCCTACACACACGGACCATATCTAGTTCAACTCTGCTTCTGAAACTGATACAAACCACAGGCCCTCTAACATCCAATGCGTTTCAGTTAAGAGCGAGAAACATGTGAGCTTTGTGTACAATATAGCTTCGTTTGAGCTGAAAAGTGACTGCGTTTACCTGAAACGAAGTCTCGCTTGTAGGAAGACACAGAGCCTGGCATTTCACTCCGTTTCTGAAGGGAAACACACAGCACACTTCTCATCCATGAAACACACTCTGCTTTAGAGCAAGAAGCACGCTCTTGCTTTCTAGAGTCTCGAATAAGGCGGGAAACGTGAGAGTGCTCAGAACAAAAGAACTGTGTTTCCTACACACACAGACCATATCTAGTTCAACTCTGCTTCTGAAACTGATACAAACCACAGGCCCTCTAACATCCAATGCGTTTCAGTTAAGAGCGAGAAACGTGTGAGCTTCGTGCACAATAGAGCTTCGTTTGAGCTGAAAAGTGACTGCGTTTACCTGAAACGAAGTCTCGCTTGTAGGAAGACACAGAGCCTGGCATTTAACTCCGTTTCTGAAGGGAAACACACAGCACACTTCTCATCCATGAAACACACTCTGCTTTATAGCAGTAGCACGCTCTTCCTTTCTAGAGTCTCTGATAAGGCGGGAAACGTGAGAGTGCTCAGAACAAAAGAACTGTGTTTCCTACACACACGGACCATATCTAGTTCAACTCTGCTTCTGAAACTGATACAAACCACAGGCCCTCTAACATCCAATGCGTTTCAGTTAAGAGCGAGAAACCTGTGAGCTTCGTGTATAATATAGCTTCGTTTGAGCTGAAAAGTGACTGCGTTTACCTGAAACGAAGTCTCGCTTGTAGGAAGACATAGAGCCTGGCATTTAACTCCGTTTCTGAAGGGAAACACACAGCACACTTCTCATCCATGAAACACACTCTGCTTTAGAGCAAGAAGCACGCTCTTGCTTTCTAGAGTCTCTGATAAGGCGGGAAACGTTAGAGTGCTCAGAACAAAAGAACTGTGTTTCCTACACACACGGACCATATCTAGTTCAACTCTGCTTCTGAAACTGATACAAACCACAGGCCCTCTAACATCCAATACATTTCAGTTAAGAGCGAGAAACGTGTGAGCTTCGTGTACAATATAGCTTCGTTTGAGCTGAAAAGTGACTGCGTTTACCTGAAACGAAGTCTCGCTTGTAGGAAGACACAGAGCCTGGCATTTAACTCCGTTTCTGAAGGGAAACACACAGCACACTTCTCATCCATGAAACACACTCTGCTTTAGAGCGAGAAGCACGCTCTTGCTTTCTAGAGTCTCTGATAATGCGGGAAACGTGAGAGTGCTCAGAACAAAAGAACTGTGTTTCCTACACACACGGACCATATCTAGTTCAACTCTGCTTCTGAAACTGATACAAACCACAGGCCCTCTAACATCCAATGCGTTTCAGTTAAGAGCGAGAAACGTGTGAGCTTCGTGTACAATATAGCTTCGTTTGAGCTGAAAAGTGACTGCGTTTACCTGAAACGAAGTCTCGCTTGTAGGAAGACACAGAGCCTGGCATTTAACTCCGTTTCTGAAGGGAAACACACAGCACACTTCTCATCCATGAAACACACTCTGCTTTAGAGTAAGAAGCACGCTCTTGCTTTCTAGAGTCTCGAATAAGGCGGGAAACCTGAGAGTGCTCAGAACAAAAGAACTGTGTTTCCTACACACACGGACCATATCTAGTTCAACTCTGCGTCTCAAACTGATACAAACCACAGGCCCTCTAACATCCAATGCGTTTCAGTTAAGAGCGAGAAACGTGTGAGCTTCGTGTACAATATAGCTTCGTTTGAGCTGAAAAGTGACTGCGTTTACCTGAAACGAAGTCTCGCTTGAAGGAAGACACAGAGCCTGGCATTTAACTCCGTTTCTGAAGGGAAACACACAGCACACTTCTCATCCATGAAACACACTCTGCTTTAGAGCAAGAAGCACGCTCTTGCTTTCTAGAGTCTCTAATAAGGCGGGAAACGTGAGAGTGCTCAGAACAAAAGAACTGTGTTTCCTACACACACGGACCATATCTAGTTCAACTCTGCTTCTGAAACTGATACAAACCACAGGCCCTCTAACATCCAATGCGTTTCAGTTAAGAGCGAGAAACGTGTGAGCTTCGTGTACAATAGAGCTTCGTTTGAGCTGAAAAGTGACTGCGTTTACCTGAAACGAAGTCTCGCTTGTAGGAAGACACAGAGCCTGGCATTTAACTCCGTTTCTGAAGGGAAACACACAGCACACTTCTCATCCATGAAACACACTCTGCTTTAGAGCGAGAAGCACGCTCTTGCTTTCTAGAGTCTCGAATAAGGCGGGAAACGTGAGAGTGCTCAGAACAAAAGAACTGTGTTTCCTACACACACGGACCATATCTAGTTCAACTCTGCTTCTGAAACTGATACAAACCACAGGCCCTCTAACATCCAATGCGTTTCAGTTAAGAGCGAGAAACGTGTGAGCTTCCTGTACAATATAGCTTCGTTTGAGCTGAAAAGTGACTGCGTTTACCTGAAACGAAGTCTCGCTTGTAGGAAGACACAGAGCCTCGCATTTAACTCCGTTTCTGAAGGGAAACACACAGCACACTTCTCATCCATGAAACACACTCTGCTTTAGAGCAAGAAGCACGCTCTTGCTTTCTAGAGTCTCGAATAAGGCGGGAAACGTGAGAGTGCTCAGAACAAAAGAACTGTGTTTCCTACACACACGGACCATATCTAGTTCAACTCTGCTTCTGAAACTGATACAAACCACAGGCCCTCTAACATCCAATGCGTTTCAGTTAAGAGCGAGAAACGTGTGAGCTTCGTGTACAATATAGCTTCGTTTGAGCTGAAAAGTGACTGCGTTTACCTGAAACGAAGTCTCGCTTGTAGGAAGACACATAGCCTGGCACTTAACTCCGTTTCTGAAGGGAAACACACAGCACACTTCTCATCCATGAAACACACTCTGCTTTAGAGCAAGAAGCACGCTCTTGCTTTCTAGAGTCTCTGATAAGGCGGGAAACGTGAGAGTGCTCAGAACAAAAGAACTGTGTTTCCTACACACACGGACCATATCTAGTTCAACTCTGCTTCTGAAACTGATACAAACCACAGGCCCTCTAACATCCAATGCGTTTCAGTTAAGTGCGAGAAACGTGTGAGCTTTGTGTACAATATAGCTTCGTTTGAGCTGAAAAGTGACTGCGTTTACCTGAAACGAAGTCTCGCTTGTAGGAAGACACAGAGCCTGGCATTTAACTCCGTTTCTGAAGGGAAACACACAGCACACTTCTCATCCATGAAATACACTCTGCTTTAGAGCAAGAAGCACGCTCTTGCTTTCCAGAGTGTCTAATAAGGCGGGAAACGTGAGAGTGCTCAGAACAAAAGAACTGCGTTTCCTACACACAAGGACCATATCTAGTTCAACTCTGCTTCTGAAACTGATACAAACCACAGGCCCTCTAACATCCAATGCGTTTCAGTTAAGAGCGAGAAACGTGTGAGCTTCGTGTACAATATAGCTTCGTTTGAGCTGAAAAGTGACTGTGTTTACCTGAAACGAAGTCTCGCTTGTAGGAAGACACAGAGCCTGGCATTTAACTCCGTTTCTGAAGGGAAACACACAGCACACTTCTCATCCATGAAACACACTCTGCTTTAGAGCAAGAAGCACGCTCTTCCTTTCTAGAGTCTCTGATAAGGCGGGAAACGTGAGAGTGCTCAGAACAAAAGAACTGTGTTTCCTACACACACGGACCATATCTAGTTCAACTCTGCTTCTGAAACTGATACAAACCACAGGCCCTCTAACATCCAATGCGTTTCAGTTAAGAGCGAGAAACGTGTGAGCTTCGTGTACAATATAGCTTCGTTTGAGCTGAAAAGTGACTGCGTTTACCTGAAACGAAGTCTCGCTTGTAGGAAGACACAGAGCCTGGCATTTAACTCCGTTTCTGAAGGGAAACACACAGCACACTTCTCATCCATGAAACACACTCTGCTTTAGAGCAAGAAGCACGCTCTTGCTTTCTAGAGTCTCGAATAAGGCGGGAAACGTGAGAGTGCTCAGAACAAAAGAACTGTGTTTCCAACACACACGGACCATATCTAGTTCAACTCTGCTTCTGAAACTGATACAAACCACAGGCCCTCTAACATCCAATGCGTTTCAGTTAAGAGCGAGAAACGTGTGAGCTTCGTGTACAATATAGCTTCGTTTGAGCTGAAAAGTGACTGCGTTTACCTGAAACGAAGTCTCGCTTGTAGGAAGACACAGAGCCTGGCACTTAACTCCGTTTCTGAAGGGAAACACACAGCACACTTCTCATCCATGAAACACACTCTGCTTTAGAGCGAGAAGCACGCTCTTGCTTTCTAGAGTCTCGAATAAGGCGGGAAACGTGAGAGTGCTCAGAACAAAAGAACTGTGTTTCCTACACACACGGACCTTATCTAGTTCAACTCTCCTTCTGAAACTGATACAAACCACAGGCCCTCTAACATCCAATGCGTTTCAGTTAAGAGCGAGAAACGTGTGAGCTTCGTGTACAATATAGCTTCGTTTGAGCTGAAAAGTGACTGCGTTTACCTGAAACGAAGTCTCGCTTGTAGGAAGACACAGAGCCTGGCATTTAACTCCGTTTCTGAAGGGAAACACACAGCACACTTCTCATCCATGAAACACACTCTGCTTTAGAGCAAGAAGCACGCTCTTGCTTTCTAGAGTCTCGAATGAGGCGGGAAACGTGAGAGTGCTCAGAACAAAACAACTGTGTTTCCTACACACACAGACCATATCTAGTTCAACTCTGCTTCTGAAACTGATACAAACCACAGGCCCTCTAACATCCAATGCGTTTCAGTTAAGAGCGAGAAACGTGTGAGCTTCGTGTACAATATAGCTTCGTTTGAGCTGAAAAGTGACTGCGTTTACCTGAAACGAAGTCTCGCTTGTAGGAAGACACAGAGCCTGGCATTTAACTCCGTTTCTGAAGGGAAACACACAGCACACTTCTCATCCATGAAACACACTCTGCTTTAGAGCAAGAAGCACGCTCTTGCTTTCTAGAGTCTCTGATAAGGCGGGAAACGTGAGAGTGCTCAGAACAAAAGAACTGTGTTTCCTACACACACGGACCATATCTAGTTCAACTCTGCTTCTGAAACTGATACAAACCACAGGCCCTCTAACATCCAATGCGTTTCAGTTAAGAGCGAGAAACGTGTGAGCTTCGTGTACAATATAGCTTCGTTTGAGCTGAAAAGTGACTGCGTTTACCTGAAACGAAGTCTCGCTTGTAGGAAGACACAGAGCCTGGCATTTAACTCCGTTTCTGAAGGGAAACACACAGCACACTTCTCATCCATGAAACACACTCTGCTTTAGAGCAAGAAGCACGCTCTTGCTTTCTAGAGTCTCTGATAAGGCGGGAAACGTGAGAGTGCTCAGAACAAAAGAACTGTGTTTCCTACACACACGGACCATATCTAGTTCAACTCTGCTTCTGAAACTGATACAAACCACAGGCCCTCTAACATCCAATGCGTTTCAGTTAAGAGCGAGAAACGTGTGAGCTTCGTGTACAATAGAGCTTCGTTTGAGCTGAAAAGTGACTGCGTTTACCTGAAACGAAGTCTCGCTTGTAGGAAGACACAGAGCCTGGCATTTAACTCCGTTTCTGAAGGGAAACACACAGCACACTTCTCATCCATGAAACACACATTGCTTTAGAGCGAGAAGCACGCTCTTGCTTTCTAGAGTCTCTAATAAGGCGGGAAACGTGAGAGTGCTCAGAACAAAAGAACTGTGTTTCCTACACACACGGACCATATCTAGTTCAACTCTGCTTCTGAAACTGATACAAACCACAGGCCCTCTAACATCCAATGCGTTTCAGTTAAGAGCGAGAAACATGTGAGCTTTGTGTACAATATAGCTTCGTTTGAGCTGAAAAGTGACTGCGTTTACCTGAAACGAAGTCTCGCTTGTAGGAAGACACAGAGCCTGGCATTTAACTCCGTTTCTGAAGGGAAACACACAGCACACTTCTCATCCATGAAACACACTCTGCTTTAGAGCAAGAAGCACGCTCTTGCTTTCTAGAGTCTCTGATAAGGCGGGAAACGTGAGAGTGCTCAGAACAAAAGAACTGTGTTTCCTACACACACAGACCATATCTAGTTCAACTCTGCTTCTGAAACTGATACAAACCACAGGCCCTCTAACATCCAATGCGTTTCAGTTAAGAGCGAGAAACGTGTGAGCTTCGTGTACAATATAGCTTCGTTTGAGCTGAAAAGTGACTGTGTTTACCTGAAACGAAGTCTCGCTTGTAGGAAGACACAGAGCCTGGCATTTAACTCCGTTTCTGAAGGGAAACACACAGCACACTTCTCATCCATGAAACACACTCTGCTTTAGAGCAAGAAGCACGCTCTTCCTTTCTAGAGTCTCTGATAAGGCGGGAAACGTGAGAGTGCTCAGAACAAAAGAACTGTGTTTCCTACACACACGGACCATATCTAGTTCAACTCTGCTTCTGAAACTGATACAAACCACAGGCCCTCTAACATCCAATGCGTTTCAGTTAAGAGCGAGAAACGTGTGAGCTTCGTGTACAATATAGCTTCGTTTGAGCTGAAAAGTGACTGCGTTTACCTGAAACGAAGTCTCGCTTGTAGGAAGACACAGAGCCTCGCATTTAACTCCGTTTCTGAAGGGAAACACACAGCACACTTCTCATCCATGAAACACACTCTGCTTTAGAGCAAGAAGCACGCTCTTGCTTTCTAGAGTCTCGAATAAGGCGGGAAACGTGAGAGTGCTCAGAACAAAAGAACTGTGTTTCCTACACACACGGACCATATCTAGTTCAACTCTGCTTCTGAAACTGATACAAACCACAGGCCCTCTAACATCCAATGCGTTTCAGTTAAGAGCGAGAAACGTGTGAGCTTCGTGTACAATATAGCTTCGTTTGAGCTGAAAAGTGACTGCGTTTACCTGAAACGAAGTCTCGCTTGTAGGAAGACACATAGCCTGGCACTTAACTCCGTTTCTGAAGGGAAACACACAGCACACTTCTCATCCATGAAACACACTCTGCTTTAGAGCAAGAAGCACGCTCTTGCTTTCTAGAGTCTCTGATAAGGCGGGAAACGTGAGAGTGCTCAGAACAAAAGAACTGTGTTTCCTACACACACGGACCATATCTAGTTCAACTCTGCTTCTGAAACTGATACAAACCACAGGCCCTCTAACATCCAATGCGTTTCAGTTAAGAGCGAGAAAAGTGTGAGCTTTGTGTACAATATAGCTTCGATTGAGCTGAAAAGTGACTGCGTTTACCTGAAACGAAGTCTCGCTTGTAGGAAGACACAGAGCCTGGCATTTAACTCCGTTTCTGAAGGGAAACACACAGCACACTTCTCATCCATGAAACACACTCTGCTTTAGAGCAAGAAGCACGCTCTTGCTTTCCAGATTGTCTAATAAGGCGGGAAACGTGAGAGTGCTCAGAACAAAAGAACTGCGTTTCCTACACACACGGACCATATCTAGTTCAACTCTGCTTCTGAAACTGATACAAACCACAGGCCCTCTAACATCCAATGCGTTTCAGATAAGAGCGAGAAACGTGTGAGCTTCGTGTACAATATAGCTTCGTTTGAGCTGAAAAGTGACTGCGTTTACCTGAAACGAAGTCTCGCTTGTAGGAAGACACAGAGCCTGGCATTTAACTCCGTTTCTGAAGGGAAACACACAGCACACTTCTCATCCATGAAACACACTCTGCTTTAGAGTAAGAAGCACGCTCTTGCTTTCTAGAGTCTCTAATAAGGCGGGAAACGTGAGAGTGCTCAGAACAAAAGAACTGTGTTTCCTACACACACGGACCATATCTAGTTCAACTCTGCGTCTGAAACTGATACAAACCACAGGCCCTCTAACATCCAATGCGTTTCAGTTAAGAGCGAGAAACGTGTGAGCTTCCTGTACAATATAGCTTCGTTTGAGCTGAAAAGTGACTGCGTTGACCTGAAACGAAGTCTCGCTTGTAGGAATACACAGAGCCTGGCATTTAACTCCGTTTCTGAAGGGAAACACACAGCACACTTCTCATCCATGAAACACACTCTGCTTTAGAGCAAGAAGCACGCTCTTGCTTTCTAGAGTCTCGAATAAGGCGGGAAACGTGAGAGTGCTCAGAACAAAAGAACTGTGTTTCCTACACACACGGACCATATCTAGTTCAACTCTGCTTCTGAAACTGATACAAACCACAGGCCCTCTAACATCCAATGCGTTTCAGTTAAGAGCGAGAAACGTGCGAGCTTCGTGTACAATATAGCTTCGTTTGAGCTGAAAAGTGACTGCGTTTACCTGAAACGAAGTCTCGCTTGTAGGAAGACACATAGCCTGGCATTTAACTCCGTTTCTGAAGGGAAACACACAGCACACTTCTCATCCATGAAACACACACTGCTTTAGAGCGAGAAGCACGCTCTTGCTTTCTAGAGTCTCGAATAAGGCGGGAAACATGAGAGTGCTCAGAACAAAAGAACTGTGTTTCCTAAACACACGGACCTTATCTAGTTCAACTCTGCTTCTGAAACTGATACAAACCACAGGCCCTCTAACATCCAATGCGTTTCAGTTAAGAGCGAGAAACGTGTGAGCTTCGTGTACAATATAGCTTCGTTTGAGCTGAAAAGTGACTGCGTTTACCTGAAACGAAGTCTCGCTTGTAGGAAGACACAGAGCCTCGCATTTAACTCCGTTTCTGAAGGGAAACACACAGCACACTTCTCATCCATGAAACACACTCTGCTTTAGAGCTAGAAGCACGCTCTTGCTTTCTAGAGTCTCGAATAAGGCGGGAAACGTGAGAGTGCTCAGAACAAAAGAACTGTGTTTCCTACACACACGGACCATATCTAGTTCAACTCTGCTTCTGAAACTGATACAAACCACAGGCCCTCTAACATCCAATGCGTTTCAGTTAAGAGCGAGAAACGTGTGAGCTTCGTGTACAATATAGCTTCGTTTGAGCTGAAAAGTGACTGCGTTTACCTGAAACGAAGTCTCGCTTGTAGGAAGACACAGAGCCTCGCATTTAACTCCGTTTCTGAAGGGAAACACACAGCACACTTCTCATCCATGAAACACACTCTGCTTTAGAGCTAGAAGCACGCTCTTGCTTTCTAGAGTCTCGAATAAGGCGGGAAACGTGAGAGTGCTCAGAACAAAAGAACTGTGTTTCCTACACACACGGACCATATCTAGTTCAACTCTGCTTCTGAAACTGATACAAACCACAGGCCCTCTAACATCCAATGCGTTTCAGTTAAGAGCGAGAAACGTGTGAGCTTCGTGTACAATATAGCTTCGTTTGAGCTGAAAAGTGACTGCGTTTACCTGAAACGAAGTCTCGCTTGTAGGAAGACACAGAGCCTCGCATTTAACTCCGTTTCTGAAGGGAAACACACAGCACACTTCTCATCCATGAAACACACTCTGCTTTAGAGCAAGAAGCACGCTCTTGCTTTCTAGAGTCTCGAATAAGGCGGGAAACGTGAGAGTGCTCAGAACAAAAGAACTGTGTTTCCTACACACACGGACCATATCTAGTTCAACTCTGCTTCTGAAACTGATACAAACCACAGGCCCTCTAACATCCAATGCGTTTCAGTTAAGAGCGAGAAACGTGTGAGCTTCGTGTACAATATAGCTTCGTTTGAGCTGAAAAGTGACTGCGTTTACCTGAAACGAAGTCTCGCTTGTAGGAAGACACATAGCCTGGCACTTAACTCCGTTTCTGAAGGGAAACACACAGCACACTTCTCATCCATGAAACACACTCTGCTTTAGAGCAAGAAGCACGCTCTTGCTTTCTAGAGTCTCTGATAAGGCGGGAAACGTGAGAGTGCTCAGAACAAAAGAACTGTGTTTCCTACACACACGGACCATATCTAGTTCAACTCTGCTTCTGAAACTGATACAAACCACAGGCCCTCTAACATCCAATGCGTTTCAGTTAAGAGCGAGAAAAGTGTGAGCTTTGTGTACAATATAGCTTCGATTGAGCTGAAAAGTGACTGCGTTTACCTGAAACGAAGTCTCGCTTGTAGGAAGACACAGAGCCTGGCATTTAACTCCGTTTCTGAAGGGAAACACACAGCACACTTCTCATCCATGAAACACACTCTGCTTTAGAGCAAGAAGCACGCTCTTGCTTTCCAGATTGTCTAATAAGGCGGGAAACGTGAGAGTGCTCAGAACAAAAGAACTGCGTTTCCTACACACACGGACCATATCTAGTTCAACTCTGCTTCTGAAACTGATACAAACCACAGGCCCTCTAACATCCAATGCGTTTCAGATAAGAGCGAGAAACGTGTGAGCTTCGTGTACAATATAGCTTCGTTTGAGCTGAAAAGTGACTGCGTTTACCTGAAACGAAGTCTCGCTTGTAGGAAGACACAGAGCCTGGCATTTAACTCCGTTTCTGAAGGGAAACACACAGCACACTTCTCATCCATGAAACACACTCTGCTTTAGAGTAAGAAGCACGCTCTTGCTTTCTAGAGTCTCTAATAAGGCGGGAAACGTGAGAGTGCTCAGAACAAAAGAACTGTGTTTCCTACACACACGGACCATATCTAGTTCAACTCTGCGTCTGAAACTGATACAAACCACAGGCCCTCTAACATCCAATGCGTTTCAGTTAAGAGCGAGAAACGTGTGAGCTTCCTGTACAATATAGCTTCGTTTGAGCTGAAAAGTGACTGCGTTGACCTGAAACGAAGTCTCGCTTGTAGGAATACACAGAGCCTGGCATTTAACTCCGTTTCTGAAGGGAAACACACAGCACACTTCTCATCCATGAAACACACTCTGCTTTAGAGCAAGAAGCACGCTCTTGCTTTCTAGAGTCTCGAATAAGGCGGGAAACGTGAGAGTGCTCAGAACAAAAGAACTGTGTTTCCTACACACACGGACCATATCTAGTTCAACTCTGCTTCTGAAACTGATACAAACCACAGGCCCTCTAACATCCAATGCGTTTCAGTTAAGAGCGAGAAACGTGCGAGCTTCGTGTACAATATAGCTTCGTTTGAGCTGAAAAGTGACTGCGTTTACCTGAAACGAAGTCTCGCTTGTAGGAAGACACATAGCCTGGCATTTAACTCCGTTTCTGAAGGGAAACACACAGCACACTTCTCATCCATGAAACACACACTGCTTTAGAGCGAGAAGCACGCTCTTGCTTTCTAGAGTCTCGAATAAGGCGGGAAACATGAGAGTGCTCAGAACAAAAGAACTGTGTTTCCTAAACACACGGACCTTATCTAGTTCAACTCTGCTTCTGAAACTGATACAAACCACAGGCCCTCTAACATCCAATGCGTTTCAGTTAAGAGCGAGAAACGTGTGAGCTTCGTGTACAATATAGCTTCGTTTGAGCTGAAAAGTGACTGCGTTTACCTGAAACGAAGTCTCGCTTGTAGGAAGACACAGAGCCTCGCATTTAACTCCGTTTCTGAAGGGAAACACACAGCACACTTCTCATCCATGAAACACACTCTGCTTTAGAGCTAGAAGCACGCTCTTGCTTTCTAGAGTCTCGAATAAGGCGGGAAACGTGAGAGTGCTCAGAACAAAAGAACTGTGTTTCCTACACACACGGACCATATCTAGTTCAACTCTGCTTCTGAAACTGATACAAACCACAGGCCCTCTAACATCCAATGCGTTTCAGTTAAGAGCGAGAAACGTGTGAGCTTCGTGTACAATATAGCTTCGTTTGAGCTGAAAAGTGACTGCGTTTACCTGAAACGAAGTCTCGCTTGTAGGAAGACACAGAGCCTCGCATTTAACTCCGTTTCTGAAGGGAAACACACAGCACACTTCTCATCCATGAAACACACTCTGCTTTAGAGCAAGAAGCACGCTCTTGCTTTCTAGAGTCTCGAATAAGGCAGGAAACGTGAGAGTGCTCAGAACAAAAGAACTGTGTTTCCTACACACACGGACCATATCTAGTTCAACTCTGCTTCTGAAACTGATACAAACCACAGGCCCTCTAACATCCAATGCGTTTCAGTTAAGAGCGAGAAACGTGTGAGCTTCGTGTACAATATAGCTTCGTTTGAGCTGAAAAGTGACTGCGTTTACCTGAAACGAAGTCTCGCTTGTAGGAAGACACATAGCCTGGCACTTAACTCCGTTTCTGAAGGGAAACACACAGCACACTTCTCATCCATGAAACACACTCTGCTTTAGAGCAAGAAGCACGCTCTTGCTTTCTAGAGTCTCTGATAAGGCGGGAAACGTGAGAGTGCTCAGAACAAAAGAACTGTGTTTCCTACACACACGGACCGTATCTAGTTCAACTCTGCTTCTGAAACTGATACAAACCACAGGCCCTCTAACATCCAATGCGTTTCAGTTAAGAGCGAGAAAAGTGTGAGCTTTGTGTACAATATAGCTTCGTTTGAGCTGAAAAGTGACTGCGTTTACCTGAAACGAAGTCTCGCTTGTAGGAAGACACAGAGCCTGGCATTTAACTCCGTTTCTGAAGGGAAACACACAGCACACTTCTCATCCATGAAACACACTCTGCTTTAGAGCAAGAAGCACGCTCTTGCTTTCCAGATTGTCTAATAAGGCGGGAAACGTGAGAGTGCTCAGAACAAAAGAACTGCGTTTCCTACACACACGGACCATATCTAGTTCAACTCTGCTTCTGAAACTGATACAAACCACAGGCCCTCTAACATCCAATGCGTTTCAGATAAGAGCGAGAAACGTGTGAGCTTCGTGTACAATATAGCTTCGTTTGAGCTGAAAAGTGACTGCGTTTACCTGAAACGAAGTCTCGCTTGTAGGAAGACACAGAGCCTGGCATTTAACTCCGTTTCTGAAGGGAAACACACAGCACACTTCTCATCCATGAAACACACTCTGCTTTAGAGTAAGAAGCACGCTCTTGCTTTCTAGAGTCTCTAATAAGGCGGGAAACGTGAGAGTGCTCAGAACAAAAGAACTGTGTTTCCTACACACACGGACCATATCTAGTTCAACTCTGCGTCTGAAACTGATACAAACCACAGGCCCTCTAACATCCAATGCGTTTCAGTTAAGAGCGAGAAACGTGTGAGCTTCCTGTACAATATAGCTTCGTTTGAGCTGAAAAGTGACTGCGTTGACCTGAAACGAAGTCTCGCTTGTAGGAATACACAGAGCCTGGCATTTAACTCCGTTTCTGAAGGGAAACACACAGCACACTTCTCATCCATGAAACACACTCTGCTTTAGAGCAAGAAGCACGCTCTTGCTTTCTAGAGTCTCGAATAAGGCGGGAAACGTGAGAGTGCTCAGAACAAAAGAACTGTGTTTCCTACACACACGGACCATATCTAGTTCAACTCTGCTTCTGAAACTGATACAAACCACAGGCCCTCTAACATCCAATGCGTTTCAGTTAAGAGCGAGAAACATGCGAGCTTCGTGTACAATATAGCTTCGTTTGAGCTGAAAAGTGACTGCGTTTACCTGAAACGAAGTCTCGCTTGTAGGAAGACACAGAGCCTGGCATTTAACTCCGTTTCTGAAGGGAAACACACAGCACACTTCTCATCCATGAAACACACACTGCTTTAGAGCGAGAAGCACGCTCTTGCTTTCTAGAGTCTCGAATAAGGCGGGAAACATGAGAGTGCTCAGAACAAAAGAACTGTGTTTCCTAAACACACGGACCTTATCTAGTTCAACTCTGCTTCTGAAACTGATACAAACCACAGGCCCTCTAACATCCAATGCGTTTCAGTTAAGAGCGAGAAACGTGTGAGCTTCGTGTACAATATAGCTTCGTTTGAGCTGAAAAGTGACTGCGTTTACCTGAAACGAAGTCTCGCTTGTAGGAAGACACAGAGCCTCGCATTTAACTCCGTTTCTGAAGGGAAACACACAGCACACTTCTCATCCATGAAACACACTCTGCTTTAGAGCTAGAAGCACGCTCTTGCTTTCTAGAGTCTCGAATAAGGCGGGAAACGTGAGAGTGCTCAGAAAAAAAGAACTGTGTTTCCTACACACACGGACCATATCTAGTTCAACTCTGCTTCTGAAACTGATACAAACCACAGGCCCTCTAACATCCAATGCGTTTCAGTTAAGAGCGAGAAACGTGTGAGCTTCGTGTACAATATAGCTTCGTTTGAGCTGAAAAGTGACTGCGTTTACCTGAAACGAAGTCGCGCTTGTAGGAAGACACAGAGCCTCGCATTTAACTCCGTTTCTGAAGGGAAACACACAGCACACTTCTCATCCATGAAACACACTCTGCTTTAGAGCAAGAAGCACGCTCTTGCTTTCTAGAGTCTCGAATAAGGCGGGAAACGTGAGAGTGCTCAGAACAAAAGAACTGTGTTTCCTACACACACGGACCATATCTAGTTCAACTCTGCTTCTGAAACTGATACAAACCACAGGCCCTCTAACATCCAATGCGTTTCAGTTAAGAGCGAGAAACGTGTGAGCTTCGTGTACAATATAGCTTCGTTTGAGCTGAAAAGTGACTGCGTTTACCTGAAACGAAGTCTCGCTTGTAGGAAGACACAGAGCCTGGCACTTAACTCCGTTTCTGAAGGGAAACACACAGCACACTTCTCATCCATGAAACACACTCTGCTTTAGAGCAAGAAGCACGCTCTTGCTTTCTAGAGTCTCTGATAAGGCGGGAAACGTGAGAGTGCTCAGAACAAAAGAACTGTGTTTCCTACACACACGGACCATATCTAGTTCAACTCTGCTTCTGAAACTGATACAAACCACAGGCCCTCTAACATCCAATGCGTTTCAGTTAAGAGCGAGAAACGTGTGAGCTTTGTGTACAATATAGCTTCGTTTGAGCTGAAAAGTGACTGCGTTTACCTGAAACGAAGTCTCGCTTGTAGGAAGACACAGAGCCTGGCACTTAACTCCGTTTCTGAAGGGAAACACACAGCACACTTCTCATCCATGAAACACACTCTGCTTTAGAGCAAGAAGCACACTCTTGCTTTCCAGCGTGTCTAATAAGGCGGGAAACGTGAGAGTGCTCAGAACAAAAGAACTGCGTTTCCTACACACACGGACCATATCTAGTTCAACTCTGCTTCTGAAACTGATACAAACCACAGGCCCTCTAACATCCAATGCGTTTCAGTTAAGAGCGAGAAACGTGTGAGCTTCGTGTACAATATAGCTTCGTTTGAGCTGAAAAGTGACTGCGTTTACCTGAAACGAAGTCTCGCTTGTAGGAAGACACAGAGCCTGGCATTTAACTCCGTTTCTGAAGGGAAACACACAGCACACTTCTCATCCATGAAACACACTCTGCTTTAGAGTAAGAAGCACGCTCTTGCTTTCTAGAGTCTCTAATAAGGCGGGAAACGTGAGAGTGCTCAGAACAAAAGAACTGTGTTTCCTACACACACGGACCATATCTAGTTCAACTCTGCGTCTGAAACTGATACAAACCACAGGCCCTCTAACATCCAATGCGTTTCAGTTAAGAGCGAGAAACGTGTGAGCTTCGTGTACAATATAGCTTCGTTTGAGCTGAAAAGTGACTGCGTTTACCTGAAACGAAGTCTCGCTTGTAGGAAGACACAGAGCCTGGCATTTAACTCCGTTTCTGAAGGGAAACACACAGCACACTTCTCATCCATGAAACACACTCTGCTTTAGAGTAAGAAGCACGCTCTTGCTTTCTAGAGTCTCTAATAAGGCGGGAAACGTGAGAGTGCTCAGAACAAAAGAACTGTGTTTCCTACACACACGGACCATATCTAGTTCAACTCTGCGTCTGAAACTGATACAAACCACAGGCCCTCTAACATCCAATGCGTTTCAGTTAAGAGCGAGAAACGTGTGAGCTTCCTGTACAATATAGCTTCGTTTGAGCTGAAAAGTGACTGCGTTGACCTGAAACGAAGTCTCGCTTGTAGGAAGACACAGAGCCTGGCATTTAACTCCGTTTCTGAAGGGAAACACACAGCACACTTCTCATCCATGAAACACACTCTGCTTTAGAGCAAGAAGCACGCTCTTGCTTTCTAGAGTCTCTAATAAGGCGGGAAACGTGAGAGTGCTCAGAACAAAAGAACTGTGTTTCCTACACACACGGACCATATCTAGTTCAACTCTGCTTCTGAAACTGATACAAACCACAGGCCCTCTAACATCCAATGCGTTTCAGTTAAGAGCGAGAAACGTGCGAGCTTCGTGTACAATATAGCTTCGTTTGAGCTGAAAAGTGACTGCGTTTACCTGAAACGAAGTCTCGCTAGTAGGAATACACATAGCCTGGCATTTAACTCCGTTTCTGAAGGGAAACACACAGCACACTTCTCATCCATGAAACACACACTGCTTTAGAGCGAGAAGCACGCTCTTGCTTTCTAGAGTCTCGAATAAGGCGGGAAACGTGAGAGTGCTCAGAACAAAAGAACTGTGTTTCCTACACACACGGACCTTATCTAGTTCAACTCTGCTTCTGAAACTGATACAAACCACAGGCCCTCTAACATCCAATGCGTTTCAGTTAAGAGCGAGAAACGTGTGAGCTTCGTGTACAATATAGCTTCGTTTGAGCTGAAAAGTGACTGCGTTTACCTGAAACGAAGTCTCGCTTGTAGGAAGACACAGAGCCTCGCATTTAACTCCGTTTCTGAAGGGAAACACACAGCACACTTCTCATCCATGAAACACACTCTGCTTTAGAGCAAGAAGCACGCTCTTGCTTTCTAGAGTCTCGAATAAGGCGGGAAACGTGAGAGTGCTCAGAAAAAAAGAACTGTGTTTCCTACACACACGGACCATATCTAGTTCAACTCTGCTTCTGAAACTGATACAAACCACAGGCCCTCTAACATCCAATGCGTTTCAGTTAAGAGCGAGAAACGTGTGAGCTTCGTGTACAATATAGCTTCGTTTGAGCTGAAAAGTGACTGCGTTTACCTGAAACGAAGTCTCGCTTGTAGGAAGACACAGAGCCTCGCATTTAACTCCGTTTCTGAAGGGAAACACACAGCACACTTCTCATCCATGAAACACACTCTGCTTTAGAGCAAGAAGCACGCTCTTGCTTTCTAGAGTCTCGAATAAGGCGGGAAACGTGAGAGTGCTCAGAACAAAAGAACTGTGTTTCCTACACACACGGACCATATCTAGTTCAACTCTGCGTCTGAAACTGATACAAACCACAGGCCCTCTAACATCCAATGCGTTTCAGTTAAGAGCGAGAAACGTGTGAGCTTCGTGTACAATATAGCTTCGTTTGAGCTGAAAAGTGACTGTGTTTACCTGAAACGAAGTCTCGCTTGTAGGAAGACACAGAGCCTGGCATTTAACTCCGTTTCTGAAGGGAAACACACAGCACACTTCTCATCCATGAAACACACTCTGCTTTAGAGCAAGAAGCACGCTCTTGCTTTCTAGAGTCTCTAATAAGGCGGGAAACGTGAGAGTGCTCAGAACAAAAGAACTGTGTTTCCTACACACACGGACCATATCTAGTTCAACTCTGCTTCTGAAACTGATACAAACCACAGGCCCTCTAACATCCAATGCGTTTCAGTTAAGAGCGAGAAACGTGTGAGCTTCGTGTACAATATAGCTTCTTTTGAGCTGAAAAGTGACTGCGTTTACCTGAAACGAAGTCTCGCTTGTAGGAAGACACAGAGCCTGGCATTTAACTCCGTTTCTGAAGGGAAACACACAGCACACTTCTCATCCATGAAACACACTCTGCTTCAGAGCGAGAAGCACGCTCTTGCTTTCTAGAGTCTCTAATAAGGCGGGAAACGTGAGAGTGCTCAGAACAAAAGAACTGTGTTTCCTACACACACGGACCATATCTAGTTCAACTCTGCTTCTGAAACTGATACAAACCACAGGCCCTCTAACATCCAATGCATTTCAGTTAAGAGCGAGAAACGTGTGAGCTTCGTGTACAATATAGCTTCGTTTGAGCTGAAAAGTGACTGCGTTTACCTGAAACGAAGTCTCGCTTGTAGGAAGACAAAGAGCCTGGCATTTAACTCCGTTTCTGAAGGGAAACACACAGCACACTTCTCATCCATGAAACACACTCTGCTTTAGAGCGAGAAGCACGCTCTTGCTTTCTAGAGTCTCGAATAAGGCGGGAAACGTGAGAGTGCTCAGAACAAAAGAACTGTGTTTCCTACACACACGGACCTTATCTAGTTCAACTCTGCTTCTGAAACTGATACAAACCACAGGCCCTCTAACATCCAATGCGTTTCAGTTAAGAGCGAGAAACGTGTGAGCTTCGTGTACAATATAGCTTCGTTTGAGCTGAAAAGTGACTGCGTTTACCTGAAACGAAGTCTCGCTTGTAGGAAGACACAGAGCCTCGCATTTAACTCCGTTTCTGAAGGGAAACACACAGCACACTTCTCATCCATGAAACACACTCTGCTTTAGAGCAAGAAGCACGCTCTTGCTTTCTAGAGTCTCGAATAAGGCGGGAAACGTGAGAGTGCTCAGAACAAAAGAACTGTGTTTCCTACACACACGGACCATATCTAGTTCAACTCTGCTTCTGAAACTGATACAAACCACAGGCCCTCTAACATCCAATGCGTTTCAGTTAAGAGCGAGAAACGTGTGAGCTTCGTGTACAATATAGCTTCGTTTGAGCTGAAAAGTGACTGCGTTTACCTGAAACGAAGTCTCGCTTGTAGGAAGACACAGAGCTTGGCACTTAACTCCGTTTCTGAAGGGAAACACACAGCACACTTCTCATCCATGAAACACACTCTGCTTTAGAGCGAGAAGCACGCTCTTGCTTTCTAGAGTCTCGAATAAGGCGGGAAACGTGAGAGTGCTCAGAACAAAAGAACTGTGTTTCCTACACACACGGACCTTATCTAGTTCAACTCTGCTTCTGAAACTGATACAAACCACAGGCCCTCTAACATCCAATGCGTTTCAGTTAAGAGCGAGAAACGTGTGAGCTTCGTGTACAATATAGCTTCGTTTGAGCTAAAAAGTGACTGCGTTTACCTGAAACGAAGTCTCGCTTGTAGGAAGACACAGAGCCTCGCATTTAACTCCGTTTCTGAAGGGAAACACACAGCACACTTCTCATCCATGAAACACACTCTGCTTTAGAGCAAGAAGCACGCTCTTGCTTTCTAGAGTCTCGAATAAGGCGGGAAACGTGAGAGTGCTCAGAACAAAAGAACTGTGTTTCCTACACACACGGACCATATCTAGTTCAACTCTGCTTCTGAAACTGATACAAACCACAGGCCCTCTAACATCCAATGCGTTTCAGTTAAGAGCGAGAAACGTGTGAGCTTCGTGTACAATATAGCTTCGTTTGAGCTGAAAAGTGACTGCGTTTACCTGAAACGAAGTCTCGCTTTTAGGAAGACACAGAGCCTGGCACTTAACTCCGTTTCTGAAGGGAAACACACAGCACACTTCTCATCCATGAAACACACTCTGCTTTAGAGCAAGATGCACGCTCTTGCTTTCTAGAGTCTCTGATAAGGCGGGAAACGTGAGAGTGCTCAGAACAAAAGAACTGTGTTTCCTACACACACGGACCATATCTAGTTCAACTCTGCTTCTGAAACTGATACAAACCACAGGCCCTCTAACATCCAATGCGTTTCAGTTAAGAGCGAGAAACGTGTGAGCTTTGTGTACAATATAGCTTCGTTTGAGCTGAAAAGTGACTGCGTTTACCTGAAACGAAGTCTCGCTTGTAGGAAGACACAGAGCCTGGCATTTAACTCCGTTTCTGAAGGGAAACACACAGCACACTTCTCATCCATGAAACACACTCTGCTTTAGAGCAAGAAGCACGCTCTTGCTTTCCAGAGTGTCTAATAAGGCGGGAAACGTGAGAGTGCTCAGAACAAAAGAACTGCGTTTCCTACACACACGGACCATATCTAGTGCAACTCTGCTTCTGAAACTGATACAAACCACAGGCCCTCTAACATCCAATGCGTTTCAGTTAAGAGCGAGAAACGTGTGAGCTTCGTGTACAATATAGCTTCGTTTGAGCTGAAAAGTGACTGCGTTTACCTGAAACGAAGTCTCGCTTGTAGGAAGACACAGAGCCTGGCATTTAACTCCGTTTCTGAAGGGAAACACACAGCACACTTCTCATCCATGAAACACACTCTGCTTTAGAGTAAGAAGCACGCTCTTGCTTTCTAGAGTCTCGAATAAGGCGGGAAACCTGTGAGTGCTCAGAACAAAAGAACTGTGTTTCCTACACACACAGACCATATCTAGTTCAACTCTGCGTCTGAAACTGATACAAACCACAGGCCCTCTAACATCCAATGCGTTTCAGTTAAGAGCGAGAAACGTGTGAGCTTCGTGTACAATATAGCTTCGTTTGAGCTGAAAAGTGACTGCGTTTACCTGAAACGAAGTCTCGCTTGTAGGAAGACACAGAGCCTGGCATTTAACTCCGTTTCTGAAGGGAAACACACAGCACACTTCTCATCCATGAAACACACTCTGCTTTAGAGCAAGAAGCACGCTCTTGCTTTCTAGAGTCTCTAATAAGACGGGAAACGTGAGAGTGCTCAGAACAAAAGAACTGTGTTTCCTACACACACGGACCATATCTAGTTCAACTCTGCTTCTGAAACTGATACAAACCACAGGCCCTCTAACATCCAATGCGTTTCAGTTAAGAGCGAGAAACGTGTGAGCTTCGTGTACAATATAGCTTCGTTTGAGCTGAAAAGTGACTGCGTTTACCTGAAACGAAGTCTCGCTTGTAGGAAGACACAGAGCCTGGCATTTAACTCCGTTTCTGAAGGGAAACACACAGCACACTTCTCATCCATGAAACACACTCTGCTTTAGAGCAAGAAGCACGCTCTTGCTTTCTAGAGTCTCTAATAAGGCGGGAAACGTGAGAGTGCTCAGAACAAAAGAACTGTGTTTCCTACACACACGGACCATATCTAGTTCAACTCTGCTTCTGAAACTGATACAAACCACAGGCCCTCTAACATCCAATGCGTTTCAGTTAAGAGCGAGAAACGTGTGAGCTTCTTGTACAATATAGCTTCATTTGAGCTGAAAAAGTGACTGCGTTTACCTGAAACGAAGTCTCGCTTGTAGGAAGACACAGAGCCTGGCATTTAATTCCGTTTCTGAAGGGAAACACACAGCACACTTCTCATCCATGAAACACACTCTGCTTTAGAGCTTGAAGCACGCTCTTGCTTTCTAGAGTCTCGAATAAGGCGGGAAACGTGAGAGTGCTCAGAACAAAAGAACTGTGTTTCCTACACACACGGACCTTATCTAGTTCAACTCTGCTTCTGAAACTGATACAAACCACAGGCCCTCTAACATCCAATGCGTTTCAGTTAAGATCGAGAAACGTGTGAGCTTCGTGTACAATATAGCTTCGTTTGAGCTGAAAAGTGACTGCGTTTACCTGAAACGAAGTCTCGCTTGTAGGAAGACACAGAGCCTGGCATTTCACTCCGTTTCTGAAGGGAAACACACAGCACACTTCTCATCCATGAAACACACCCTGCTTCAGAGCAAGAAGCACGCTCTTGCTTTCTAGAGTCTCGAATAAGGCGGGAAACGTGAGAGTGCTCAGAACAAAAGAACTGTGTTTCCTACACACACGGACCATATCTAGTTCAACTCTGCTTCTGAAACTGATACAAACCACAGGCCCTCTAACATCCAATGCGTTTCAGTTAAGAGCGAGAAACGTGTGAGCTTCGTGTACAATATAGCTTCGTTTGAGCTGAAAAGTGACTGTGTTTACCTGAAACGAAGTCTCGCTTGTAGGAAGACACAGAGCCTCGCATTTAACTCCGTTTCTGAAGGGAAACACACAGCACACTTCTCATCCATGAAACACACTCTGCTTTAGAGCAAGAAGCACGCTCTTGCTTTCTAGAGTCTCGAATAAGGCGGGAAACGTGAGAGTGCTCAGAACAAAAGAACTGTGTTTCCTACACACACGGACCATATCTAGTTCAACTCTGCTTCTGAAACTGATACAAACCACAGGCCCTCTAACATCCAATGCGTTTCAGTTAAGAGCGAGAAACGTGTGAGCTTCGTGTACAATATAGCTTCGTTTGAGCTGAAAAGTGACTGCGTTTACCTGAAACGAAGTCTCGCTTGTAGGAAGACATAGAGCCTGGCACTTAACTCCGTTTCTGAAGGGAAACACACAGCACACTTCTCATCCATGAAACACACTCTGCTTTAGAGCGAGAAGCACGCTCTTGCTTTCTAGAGTCTCGAATAAGGCGGGAAACGTGAGAGTGCTCAGAACAAAAGAACTGTGTTTCCTACACACACGGACCTTATCTAGTTCAACTCTGCTTCTGAAACTGATACAAACCACAGGCCCTCTAACATCCAATGCGTTTCAGTTAAGAGCGAGAAACGTGTGAGCTTCGTGTACAATATAGCTTCGTTTGAGCTGAAAAGTGACTGCGTTTACCTGAAACGAAGTCTCGCTTGTAGGAAGACACAGAGCCTCGCATTTAACTCCGTTTCTGAAGGGAAACACACAGCACACTTCTCATCCATGAAACACACTCTGCTTTAGAGCAAGAAGCACGCTCTTGCTTTCTAGAGTCTCGAATAAGGCAGGAAACGTGAGAGTGCTCAGAACAAAAGAACTGTGTTTCCTACACACACGGACCATATCTAGTTCAACTCTGCTTCTGAAACTGATACAAACCACAGGCCCTCTAACATCCAATGCGTTTCAGTTAAGAGCGAGAAACGTGTGAGCTTCGTGTACAATATAGCTTCGTTTGAGCTGAAAAGTGACTGCGTTTACCTGAAACGAAGTCTCGCTTGTAGGAAGACACAGAGCCTGGCACTTAACTCCGTTTCTGAAGGGAAACACACAGCACACTTCTCATCCATGAAACACACTCTGCTTTAGAGCAAGAAGCACGCTCTTGCTTTCTAGAGTCTCTGATAAGGCGGGAAACGTGAGAGTGCTCAGAACAAAAGAACTGTGTTTCCTACACACACGGACCATATCTAGTTCAACTCTGCTTCTGAAACTGATACAAACCACAGGCCCTCTAACATCCAATGCGTTTCAGTTAAGAGCGAGAAACGTGTGAGCTTTGTGTACAATATAGCTTCGTTTGAGCTGAAAAGTGACTGCGTTTACCTGAAACGAAGTCTCGCTTGTAGGAAGACACAGAGCCTGGCATTTAACTCCGTTTCTGAAGGGAAACACACAGCACACTTCTCATCCATGAAACACACTCTGCTTTACAGCAAGAAGCACGCTCTTGCTTTCCAGAGTGTCTAATAAGGCGGGAAACGTGAGAGTGCTCAGAACAAAAGAACTGCGTTTCCTACACACAGGGACCATATCTAGTGCAACTCTGCTTCTGAAACTGATACAAACCACAGGCCCTCTAATATCCAATGCGTTTCAGTTAAGAGCGAGAAATGTGTGAGCTTCGTGTACAATATAGCTTCGTTTGAGCTGAAAAGTGACTGCGTTTACCTGAAACGAAGTCTCGCTTGTAGGAAGACACAGAGCCTGGCATTTAACTTCGTTTCTGAAGGGAAACACACAGCACACTTCTCATCCATGAAACACACTCTGCTTTAGAGTAAGAAGCACGCTCTTGCTTTCTAGAGTCTCGAATAAGGCGGGAAACCTGTGAGTGCTCAGAACAAAAGAACTGTGTTTCCTACACACACGGACCATATCTAGTTCAACTCTGCTTCTGAAACTGATACAAACCACAGGCCCTCTAACATCCAATGCGTTTCAGTTAAGAGCGAGAAACGTGTGAGCTTCGTGTACAATATAGCTTCGTTTGAGCTGAAAAGTGACTGCGTTTACCTGAAACGAAGTCTCGCTTGTAGGAAGACACAGAGCCTGGCATTTAACTCCGTTTCTGAAGGGAAACACACAGCACACTTCTCATCCATGAAACACACTCTGCTTTAGAGCAAGAAGCACGCTCTTGCTTTCCAGAATGTCTAATAAGGCGGGAAACGTGAGAGTGCTCAGAACAAAAGAACTGCGTTTCCTACACACACGGACCATATCTAGTGCAACTCTGCTTCTGAAACTGATACAAACCACAGGCCCTCTAACATCCAATGCGTTTCAGTTAAGAGCGAGAAACGTGTGAGCTTCGTGTACAATATAGCTTCGTTTGAGCTGAAAAGTGACTGCGTTTACCTGAAACGAAGTCTCGCTTGTAGGAAGACACAGAGCCTGGCATTTAACTCCGTTTCTGAAGGGAAACACACAGCACACTTCTCATCCATGAAACACACTCTGCTTTAGAGTAAGAAGCACGCTCTTGCTTTCTAGAGTTTCGAATAAGGCGGGAAACCTGTGAGTGCTCAGAACAAAAGAACTGTGTTTCCTACACACACGGACCATATCTAGTTCAACTCTGCTTCTGAAACTGATACAAACCACAGGCCCTCTAACATCCAATGCGTTTCAGTTAAGAGCGAGAAACGTGTGAGCTTCGTGTACAATATAGCTTCGTTTGAGCTGAAAAGTGACTGCGTTTACCTGAAACGAAGTCTCGCTTGTAGGAAGACACAGAGCCTGGCATTTAACTCCGTTTCTGAAGGGAAACACACAGCACACTTCTCATCCATGAAACACACTCTGCTTTAGAGCAAGAAGCACGCTCTTGCTTTCTAGAGTCTCTAATAAGACGGGAAACGTGAGAGTGCTCAGAACAAAAGAACTGTGTTTCCTACACACACGGACCATATCTAGTTCAACTCTGCTTCTGAAACTGATACAAACCACAGGCCCTCTAACATCCAATGCGTTTCAGTTAAGAGCGAGAAACGTGTGAGCTTCGTGTACAATATAGCTTCGTTTGAGCTGAAAAGTGACTGCGTTTACCTGAAACGAAGTCTCGCTTGTAGGAAGACACAGAGCCTGGCATTTAACTCCATTTCTGAAGGGAAACACACAGCACACTTCTCATCCATGAAACACACTCTGCTTTAGAGCAAGAAGCACGCTCTTGCTTTCTAGAGTCTCTAATAAGGCGGGAAACGTGAGAGTGCTCAGAACAAAAGAACTGTGTTTCCTACACACACGGACCATATCTAGTTCAACTCTGCTTCTGAAACTGATACAAACCACAGGCCCTCTAACATCCAATGCGTTTCAGTTAAGAGCGAGAAACGTGTGAGCTTCTTGTACAATATAGCTTCATTTGAGCTGAAAAAGTGACTGCGTTTACCTGAAACGAAGTCTCGCTTGTAGGAAGACACAGAGCCTGGCATTTAATTCCGTTTCTGAAGGGAAACACACAGCACACTTCTCATCCATGAAACACACTCTGCTTTAGAGCTTGAAGCACGCTCTTGCTTTCTAGAGTCTCGAATAAGGCGGGAAACGTGAGAGTGCTCAGAACAAAAGAACTGTGTTTCCTACACACACGGACCTTATCTAGTTCAACTCTGCTTCTGAAACTGATACAAACCACAGGCCCTCTAACATCCAATGCGTTTCAGTTAAGATCGAGAAACGTGTGAGCTTCGTGTACAATATAGCTTCGTTTGAGCTGAAAAGTGACTGCGTTTACCTGAAACGAAGTCTCGCTTGTAGGAAGACACAGAGCCTGGCATTTCACTCCGTTTCTGAAGGGAAACACACAGCACACTTCTCATCCATGAAACACACTCTGCTTCAGAGCAAGAAGCACGCTCTTGCTTTCTAGAGTCTCGAATAAGGCGGGAAACGTGAGAGTGCTCAGAACAAAAGAACTGTGTTTCCTACACACACGGACCATATCTAGTTCAACTCTGCTTCTGAAACTGATACAAACCACAGGCCCTCTAACATCCAATGCGTTTCAGTTAAGAGCGAGAAACGTGTGAGCTTCGTGTACAATATAGCTTCGTTTGAGCTGAAAAGTGACTGTGTTTACCTGAAACGAAGTCTCGCTTGTAGGAAGACACAGAGCCTCGCATTTAACTCCGTTTCTGAAGGGAAACACACAGCACACTTCTCATCCATGAAACACACTCTGCTTTAGAGCAAGAAGCACGCTCTTGCTTTCTAGAGTCTCGAATAAGGCGGGAAACGTGAGAGTGCTCAGAACAAAAGAACTGTGTTTCCTACACACACGGACCATATCTAGTTCAACTCTGCTTCTGAAACTGATACAAACCACAGGCCCTCTAACATCCAATGCGTTTCAGTTAAGAGCGAGAAACGTGTGAGCTTCGTGTACAATATAGCTTCGTTTGAGCTGAAAAGTGACTGCGTTTACCTGAAACGAAGTCTCGCTTGTAGGAAGACATAGAGCCTGGCACTTAACTCCGTTTCTGAAGGGAAACACACAGCACACTTCTCATCCATGAAACACACTCTGCGTTAGAGCGAGAAGCACGCTCTTGCTTTCTAGAGTCTCGAATAAGGCGGGAAACGTGAGAGTGCTCAGAACAAAAGAACTGTGTTTCCTACACACACGGACCTTATCTAGTTCAACTCTGCTTCTGAAACTGATACAAACCACAGGCCCTCTAACATCCAATGCGTTTCAGTTAAGAGCGAGAAACGTGTGAGCTTCGTGTACAATATAGCTTCGTTTGAGCTGAAAAGTGACTGCGTTTACCTGAAACGATGTCTCGCTTGTAGGAAGACACAGAGCCTCGCATTTAACTCCGTTTTTGAAGGGAAACACACAGCACACTTCTCATCCATGAAACACACTCTGCTTTAGAGCAAGAAGCACGCTCTTGCTTTCTAGAGTCTCGAATAAGGCAGGAAACGTGAGAGTGCTCAGAACAAAAGAACTGTGTTTCCTACACACACGGACCATATCTAGTTCAACTCTGCTTCTGAAACTGATACAAACCACAGGCCCTCTAACATCCAATGCGTTTCAGTTAAGAGCGAGAAACGTGTGAGCTTCGTGTACAATATAGCTTCGTTTGAGCTGAAAAGTGACTGCGTTTACCTGAAACGAAGTCTCGCTTGTAGGAAGACACAGAGCCTGGCACTTAACTCCGTTTCTGAAGGGAAACACACAGCACACTTCTCATCCATGAAACACACTCTGCTTTAGAGCAAGAAGCACGCTCTTGCTTTCTAGAGTCTCTGATAAGGCGGGAAACGTGAGAGTGCTCAGAACAAAAGAACTGTGTTTCCTACACACACGGACCATATCTAGTTCAACTCTGCTTCTGAAACTGATACAAACCACAGGCCCTCTAACATCCAATGCGTTTCAGTTAAGAGCGAGAAACGTGTGAGCTTTGTGTACAATATAGCTTCGTTTGAGCTGAAAAGTGACTGCGTTTACCTGAAACGAAGTCTCGCTTGTAGGAAGACACAGAGCCTGGCATTTAACTCCGTTTCTGAAGGGAAACACACAGCACACTTCTCATCCATGAAACACACTCTGCTTTACAGCAAGAAGCACGCTCTTGCTTTCCAGAGTGTCTAATAAGGCGGGAAACGTGAGAGTGCTCAGAACAAAAGAACTGCGTTTCCTACACACAGGGACCATATCTAGTGCAACTCTGCTTCTGAAACTGATACAAACCACAGGCCCTCTAATATCCAATGCGTTTCAGTTAAGAGCGAGAAATGTGTGAGCTTCGTGTACAATATAGCTTCGTTTGAGCTGAAAAGTGACTGCGTTTACCTGAAACGAAGTCTCGCTTGTAGGAAGACACAGAGCCTGGCATTTAACTTCGTTTCTGAAGGGAAACACACAGCACACTTCTCATCCATGAAACACACTCTGCTTTAGAGTAAGAAGCACGCTCTTGCTTTCTAGAGTCTCGAATAAGGCGGGAAACCTGTGAGTGCTCAGAACAAAAGAACTGTGTTTCCTACACACACAGACCATATCTAGTTCAACTCTGCTTCTGAAACTGATACAAACCACAGGCCCTCTAACATCCAATGCGTTTCAGTTAAGAGCGAGAAACGTGTGAGCTTCGTGTACAATATAGCTTCGTTTGAGCTGAAAAGTGACTGCGTTTACCTGAAACGAAGTCTCGCTTGTAGGAAGACACAGAGCCTGGCATTTAACTCCGTTTCTGAAGGGAAACACACAGCACACTTCTCATCCATGAAACACACTCTGCTTTAGAGCAAGAAGCACGCTCTTGCTTTCTAGAGTCTCGAATAAGGCGGGAAACGTGAGAGTGCTCAGAACAAAAGAACTGTGTTTCCTACACACACGGACCATATCTAGTTCAACTCTGCTTCTGAAACTGATACAAACCACAGGCCCTCTAACATCCAATGCGTTTCAGTTAAGAGCGAGAAACGTGTGAGCTTCGTGTACAATATAGCTTCGTTTGAGCTGAAAAGTGACTGCGTTTACCTGAAACGAAGTCTCGCTTGTAGGAAGACACAGAGCCTGGCACTTAACTCCGTTTCTGAAGGGAAACACACAGCACACTTCTCATCCATGAAACACACTCTGCTTTAGAGCAAGAAGCACGCTCTTGCTTTCTAGAGTCTCGAATAAGGCGGGAAACGTGAGAGTGCTCAGAACAAAAGAACTGTGTTTCCTACACACACGGACCATATCTAGTTCAACTCTGCTTCTGAAACTGATACAAACCACAGGCCCTCTAACATCCAATGCGTTTCAGTTAAGAGCGAGAAACGTGTGAGCTTTGTGTACAATATAGCTTCGTTTGAGCTGAAAAGTGACTGCGTTTACCTGAAACGAAGTCTCGCTTGTAGGAAGACACAGAGCCTGGCATTTAACTCCGTTTCTGAAGGGAAACACACAGCACACTTCTCATCCATGAAACACACTCTGCTTTACAGCAAGAAGCACGCTCTTGCTTTCCAGAGTGTCTAATAAGGCGGGAAACGTGAGAGTGCTCAGAACAAAAGAACTGCGTTTCCTACACACAGGGACCATATCTAGTGCAACTCTGCTTCTGAAACTGATACAAACCACAGGCCCTCTAATATCCAATGCGTTTCAGTTAAGAGCGAGAAATGTGTGAGCTTCCTGTACAATATAGCTTCGTTTGAGCTGAAAAGTGACTGCGTTTACCTGAAACGAAGTCTCGCTTGTAGGAAGACACAGAGCCTGGCATTTAACTTCGTTTCTGAAGGGAAACACACAGCACACTTCTCATCCATGAAACACACTCTGCTTTAGAGTAAGAAGCACGCTCTTGCTTTCTAGAGTCTCGAATAAGGCGGGAAACCTGTGAGTGCTCAGAACAAAAGAACTGTGTTTCCTACACACACGGACCATATCTAGTTCAACTCTGCTTCTGAAACTGATACAAACCACAGGCCCTCTAACATCCAATGCGTTTCAGTTAAGAGCGAGAAACGTGTGAGCTTCGTGTACAATATAGCTTCGTTTGAGCTGAAAAGTGACTGCGTTTACCTGAAACGAAGTCTCGCTTGTAGGAAGACACAGAGCCTGGCATTTAACTCCGTTTCTGAAGGGAAACACACAGCACACTTCTCATCCATGAAACACACTCTGCTTTAGAGCAAGAAGCACGCTCTTGCTTTCTAGAGTCTCTAATAAGGCGGGAAACGTGAGAGTGCTCAGAACAAAAGAACTGTGTTTCCTACACACACGGACCATATCTAGTTCAACTCTGCTTCTGAAACTGATACAAACCACAGGCCCTCTAACATCCAATGCGTTTCAGTTAAGAGCGAGAAACGTGTGAGCTTCGTGTACAATATAGCTTCGTTTGAGCTGAAAAGTGACTGCGTTTACCTGAAACGAAGTCTCGCTTGTAGGAAGACACAGAGCCTGGCATTTCACTCCGTTTCTGAAGGGAAACACACAGCACACTTCTCATCCATGAAACACACTCTGCTTTAGAGCAAGAAGCACGCTCTTGCTTTCTAGAGTCTCGAATAAGGCGGGAAACGTGAGAGTGCTCAGAACAAAAGAACTGTGTTTCCTACACACACGGACCTTATCTAGTTCAACTCTGCTTCTGAAACTGATACAAACCACAGGCCCTCTAACATCCAATGCGTTTCAGTTAAGATCGAGAAACGTGTGAGCTTCGTGTACAATATAGCTTCGTTTGAGCTGAAAAGTGACTGCGTTTACCTGAAACGAAGTCTCGCTTGTAGGAAGACACAGAGCCTGGCATTTCACTCCGTTTCTGAAGGGAAACACACAGCACACTTCTCATCCATGAAACACACTCTGCTTTAGAGCAAGAAGCACGCTCTTGCTTTCTAGAGTCTCGAATAAGGCGGGAAACGTGAGAGTGCTCAGAACAAAAGAACTGTGTTTCCTACACACACGGACCATATCTAGTTCAACTCTGCTTCTGAAACTGATACAAACCACAGGCCCTCTAACATCCAATGCGTTTCAGTTAAGAGCGAGAAACGTGTGAGCTTCGTGTACAATATAGCTTCGTTTGAGCTGAAAAGTGACTGTGTTTACCTGAAACGAAGTCTCGCTTGTAGGAAGACACAGAGCCTCGCATTTAACTCCGTTTCTGAAGGGAAACACACAGCACACTTCTCATCCATGAAACACACTCTGCTTTAGAGCAAGAAGCACGCTCTTGCTTTCTAGAGTCTCGAATAAGGCGGGAAACGTGAGAGTGCTCAGAACAAAAGAACTGTGTTTCCTACACACACGGACCATATCTAGTTCAACTCTGCTTCTGAAACTGATACAAACCACAGGCCCTCTAACATCCAATGCGTTTCAGTTAAGAGCGAGAAACGTGTGAGCTTCGTGTACAATATAGCTTCGTTTGAGCTGAAAAGTGACTGCGTTTACCTGAAACGAAGTCTCGCTTGTAGGAAGACACAGAGCCTCGCATTTAACTCCGTTTCTGAAGGGAAACACACAGCACACTTCTCATCCATGAAACACACTCTGCTTTAGAGCAAGAAGCACGCTCTTGCTTTCTAGAGTCTCGAATAAGGCAGGAAACGTGAGAGTGCTCAGAACAAAAGAACTGTGTTTCCTACACACACGGACCATATCTAGTTCAACTCTGCTTCTGAAACTGATACAAACCACAGGCCCTCTAACATCCAATGCGTTTCAGTTAAGAGCGAGAAACGTGTGAGCTTCGTGTACAATATAGCTTCGTTTGAGCTGAAAAGTGACTGCGTTTACCTGAAACGAAGTCTCACTTGTAGGAAGACACAGAGCCTGGCACTTAACTCCGTTTCTGAAGGGAAACACACAGCACACTTCTCATCCATGAAACACACTCTGCTTTAGAGCAAGAAGCACGCTCTTGCTTTCTAGAGTCTCTGATAAGGCGGGAAACGTGAGAGTGCTCAGAACAAAAGAACTGTGTTTCCTACACACACGGACCATATCTAGTTCAACTCTGCGTCTGAAACTGATACAAACCACAGGCCCTCTAACATCCAATGCGTTTCAGTTAAGAGCGAGAAACGTGTGAGCTTTGTGTACAATATAGCTTCGTTTGAGCTGAAAAGTGACTGCGTTTACCTGAAACGAAGTCTCGCTTGTAGGAAGACACAGAGCCTGGCATTTAACTCCGTTTCTGAAGGGAAACACACAGCACACTTCTCATCCATGAAACACACTCTGCTTTACAGCAAGAAGCACGCTCTTGCTTTCCAGAGTGTCTAATAAGGCGGGAAACGTGAGAGTGCTCAGAACAAAAGAACTGCGTTTCCTACACACAGGGACCATATCTAGTGCAACTCTGCTTCTGAAACTGATACAAACCACAGGCCCTCTAATATCCAATGCGTTTCAGTTAAGAGCGAGAAATGTGTGAGCTTCGTGTACAATATAGCTTCGTTTGAGCTGAAAAGTGACTGCGTTTACCTGAAACGAAGTCTCGCTTGTAGGAAGACACAGAGCCTGGCATTTAACTTCGTATCTGAAAGGAAACACACAGCACACTTCTCATCCATGAAACACACTCTGCTTTAGAGTAAGAAGCACGCTCTTGCTTTCTAGAGTCTCGAATAAGGCGGGAAACCTGTGAGTGCTCAGAACAAAAGAACTGTGTTTCCTACACACACAGACCATATCTAGTTCAACTCTGCTTCTGAAACTGATACAAACCACAGGCCCTCTAACATCCAATGCGTTTCAGTTAAGAGCGAGAAACGTGTGAGCTTCGTGTACAATATAGCTTCGTTTGAGCTGAAAAGTGACTGCGTTTACCTGAAACGAAGTCTCGCTTGTAGGAAGACACAGAGCCTGGCATTTAACTCCGTTTCTGAAGGGAAACACACAGCACACTTCTCATCCATGAAACACACTCTGCTTTAGAGCAAGAAGCACGCTCTTGCTTTCTAGAGTCTCGAATAAGGCGGGAAACGTGAGAGTGCTCAGAACAAAAGAACTGTGTTTCCTACACACACGGACCATATCTAGTTCAACTCTGCTTCTGAAACTGATACAAACCACAGGCCCTCTAACATCCAATGCGTTTCAGTTAAGAGCGAGAAACGTGTGAGCTTCGTGTACAATATAGCTTCGTTTGAGCTGAAAAGTGACTGCGTTTACCTGAAACGAAGTCTCGCTTGTAGGAAGACACAGAGCCTGGCACTTAACTCCGTTTCTGAAGGGAAACACACAGCACACTTCTCATCCATGAAACACACTCTGCTTTAGAGCAAGAAGCACGCTCTTGCTTTCTAGAGTCTCGAATAAGGCGGGAAACGTGAGAGTGCTCAGAACAAAAGAACTGTGTTTCCTACACACACGGACCATATCTAGTTCAACTCTGCTTCTGAAACTGATACAAACCACAGGCCCTCTAACATCCAATGCGTTTCAGTTAAGAGCGAGAAACGTGTGAGCTTTGTGTACAATATAGCTTCGTTTGAGCTGAAAAGTGACTGCATTTACCTGAAACGAAGTCTCGCTTGTAGGAAGACACAGAGCCTGGCATTTAACTCCGTTTCTGAAGGGAAACACACAGCACACTTCTCATCCATGAAACACACTCTGCTTTACAGCAAGAAGCACGCTCTTGCTTTCCAGAGTGTCTAATAAGGCGGGAAACGTGAGAGTGCTCAGAACAAAAGAACTGCGTTTCCTACACACAGGGACCATATCTAGTGCAACTCTGCTTCTGAAACTGATACAAACCACAGGCCCTCTAATATCCAATGCGTTTCAGTTAAGAGCGAGAAATGTGTGAGCTTCGTGTACAATATAGCTTCGTTTGAGCTGAAAAGTGACTGCGTTTACCTGAAACGAAGTCTCGCTTGTAGGAAGACACAGAGCCTGGCATTTAACTTCGTTTCTGAAGGGAAACACACAGCACACTTCTCATCCATGAAACACACTCTGCTTTAGAGTAAGAAGCACGCTCTTGCTTTCTAGAGTCTCGAATAAGGCGGGAAACCTGTGAGTGCTCAGAACAAAAGAACTGTGTTTCCTACACACACGGACCATATCTAGTTCAACTCTGCTTCTGAAACTGATACAAACCACAGGCCCTCTAACATCCAATGCGTTTCAGTTAAGAGCGAGAAACGTGTGAGCTTCGTGTACAATATAGCTTCGTTTGAGCTGAAAAGTGACTGCGTTTACCTGAAACGAAGTCTCGCTTGTAGGAAGACACAGAGCCTGGCATTTAACTCCGTTTCTGAAGGGAAACACACAGCACACTTCTCATCCATGAAACACACTCTGCTTTAGAGCAAGAAGCACGCTCTTGCTTTCTAGAGTCTCTAATAAGGCGGGAAACGTGAGAGTGCTCAGAACAAAAGAACTGTGTTTCCTACACACACGGACCATATCTAGTTCAACTCTGCTTCTGAAACTGATACAAACCACAGGCCCTCTAACATCCAATGCGTTTCAGTTAAGAGCGAGAAAAGTGTGAGCTTCGTGTACAATATAGCTTCGTTTGAGCTGAAAAGTGACTGCGTTTACCTGAAACGAAGTCTCGCTTGTAGGAAGACACAGAGCCTGGCACTTAACTCCGTTTCTGAAGGGAAACACACAGCACACTTCTCATCCATGAAACACACTCTGCTTTAGAGCAAGAAGCACGCTCTTGCTTTCTAGAGTCTCGAATAAGGCGGGAAACGTGAGAGTGCTCAGAACAAAAGAACTGTGTTTCCTACACACACGGACCATATCTAGTTCAACTCTGCTTCTAAAACTGATACAAACCACAGGCCCTCTAACATCCAATGCGTTTCAGTTAAGAGCGAGAAACGTGTGAGCTTCGTGTACAATATAGCTTCGTTTGAGCTGAAAAGTGACTGCGTTTACCTGAAACGAAGTCTCGCTTGTAGGAAGACACAGAGCCTGGCATTTAACTCCGTTTCTGAAGGGAAACACACAGCACACTTCTCATCCATGAAACACACTCTGCTTTAGAGCAAGAAGCACGCTCTTGCTTTCTAGAGTCTTGAATAAGGCGGGAAACGTGAGAGTGCTCAGAACAAAAGAACTGTGTTTCCTACACACACGGACCATATCTAGTTCAACTCTGCTTCTGAAACTGATACAAACCACAGGCCCTCTAACATCCTATGCGTTTCAGTTAAGAGCGAGAAACGTGTGAGCTTCGTGTACAATATAGCTTCGTTTGAGCTGAAAAGTGACTGCGTTTACCTGAAACGAAGTCTCGCTTGTAGGAAGACACAGAGCCTGGCACTTAACTCCGTTTCTGAAGGGAAACACACAAGACACTTCTCATCCATGAAACACACTCTGCTTTAGAGCGAGAAGCACGCTCTTGCTTTCTAGAGTCTCGAATAAGGCGGGAAACGTGAGAGTGCTCAGAACAAAAGAACTGTGTTTCCTACACACACGGACCTTATCTAGTTCAACTCTGCTTCTGAAACTGATACAAACCACAGGCCCTCTAACATCCAATGCGTTTCAGTTAAGAGCGAGAAACGTGTGAGCTTCGTGTACAATATAGCTTCGTTTGAGCTGAAAAGTGACTGCGTTTACCTGAAACGAAGTCTCGCTTGTAGGAAGACACAGAGCCTCGCATTTCACTCCGTTTCTGAAGGGAAACACACAGCACACTTCTCATCCATGAAACACACTCTGCTTTAGAGCAAGAAGCACGCTCTTGCTTTCTAGAGTCTCTAATAAGGCGGGAAACGTGAGAGTGCTCAGAACAAAAGAACTGTGTTTCCTACACACACGGACCATATCTAGTTCAACTCTGCTTCTGAAACTGATACAAACCACAGGCCCTCTAACATCCAATGCGTTTCAGTTAAGAGCGAGAAACGTGTGAGCTTCGTGTACAATATAGCTTCGTTTGAGCTGAAAAGTGACTGCGTTTACCTGAAACGAAGTCTCGCTTGTAGGAAGACACAGAGCCTGGCATTTAACTCCGTTTCTGAAGGGAAACACACAGCACACTTCTCATCCATGAAACACACTCTGCTTTAGAGCAAGAAGCACGCTCTTGCTTTCTAGAGTCTCTGATAAGGCGGGAAACGTGAGAGTGCTCAGAACAAAAGAACTGTGTTTCCTACACACACGGACCATATCTAGTTCAACTCTGCTTCTGAAACTGATACAAACCACAGGCCCTCTAACATCCAATGCGTTTCAGTTAAGAGCGAGAAACGTGTGAGCTTTGTGTACAATATAGCTTCGTTTGAGCTGAAAAGTGACTGCGTTTACCTGAAACGAAGTCTCGCTTGTAGGAAGACACAGAGCCTGGCATTTAACTCCGTTTCTGAAGGGAAACACACAGCACACTTCTCATCCATGAAACACACTCTGCTTTACAGCAAGAAGCACGCTCTTGCTTTCCAGAGTGTCTAATAAGGCGGGAAACGTGAGAGTGCTCAGAACAAAAGAACTGCGTTTCCTACACACACGGACCATATCTAGTGCAACTCTGCTTCTGAAACTGATACAAACCACAGGCCCTCTAACATCCAATGCGTTTCAGTTAAGAGCGAGAAACGTGTGAGCTTCGTGTACAATATAGCTCCGTTTGAGCTGAAAAGTGACTGCGTTTACCTGCAACGAAGTCTCGCTTGTAGGAAGACACAGAGCCTGGCATTTAACTCCGTTTCTGAAGGGAAACACACAGCACACTTCTCATCCATGAAACACACTCTGCTTTAGAGTAAGAAGCACGCTCTTGCTTTCTAGAGTCCCGAATAAGGCGGGAAACATGTGAGTGTTCAGAACAAAAGACCTGTGTTTCCTACACACACGGACCATATCTAGTTCAACTCTGCGTCTGAAACTGATACAAACCACAGGCCCTCTAACATCCAATGCGTTTCAGTTAAGAGCGAGAAACGTGTGAGCTTCGTGTACAATATAGCTTCGTTTGAGCTGAAAAGTGACTGCGTTTACCTGAAACGAAGTCTCGCTTGTAGGAAGACACAGAGCCTGGCATTTAACTCCGTTTCTGAAGGGAAACACACAGCACACTTCTCATCCATGAAACACACTCTGCTTTAGAGCAAGAAGCACGCTCTTGCTTTCTAGAGTCTCGAATAAGGCGGGAAACGTGAGAGTGCTCAGAACAAAAGAACTGTGTTTCCTACACACACGGACCATATCTAGTTCAACTCTGCTTCTGAAACTGATACAAACCACAGGCCCTCTAACATCCAATGCGTTTCAGTTAAGAGCGAGAAACGTGTGAGCTTCATGTACAATATAGCTTCGCTTGAGCTGAAAAGTGACTGCGTTTACCTGAAACGAAGTCTCGCTTGTAGGAAGACACAGAGCCTGGCATTTAACTCCGTTTCTGAAGGGAAACACACAGCACACTTCTCATCCATGAAACACACTCTGCTTTAGAGCAAGAAGCACGCTCTTGCTTTCCAGAGTGTCTAATAAGGCGGGAAACGTGAGAGTGCTCAGAACAAAAGAACTGCGTTTCCTACACACACGGACCATATCTAGTTCAACTCTGATTCTGAAACTGATACAAACCACAGGCCCTCTAACATCCAATGCGTTTCAGTTAAGAGCGAGAAACGTGTGAGCTTCGTGTACAATATAGCTTCGTTTGAGCTGAAAAGTGACTGCGTTTACCTGAAACGAAGTCTCGCTTGTAGGAAGACACAGAGCCTGGCATTTAACTCCGTTTCTGAAGGGAAACACACAGCACAGTTCTCACCCATTGACCACACTATGCTTTAGAGCAAGAAGCACGGTCTTGCTTTCTAGACTCTCTAATAAGGAAGGAAATGTGAGAGTACTCAGAACAAAGAACTGTGTTTCTGACACACATGGACCATATCTAGTTCAACTTTGCTTCTGAAACTGATACAAACCACAGGTCCTCTAACATCCAATTCTTTTAGTTCAGAGCGAGAAACGTGTGAAATTCGTGAACGATGTAGCTTCTTTTGAGCTCAAATTGACTGCGTTTATCTGAAATGAAGTCTTGCTTGTCAGAAGACACAGAACCTGGCATTTCACTCTGATTCTGAATGGAAACACATAGCACAGTTCTCATCCATGAACCACACTCTGCTTTAGAGCTAGAAACACGCTCTTGCTTTCCACACTCTCTAATAAGGCAGGAAAAGTGAGTGTGCTCAGAACAAAAGAACTGAGTTTCCTACAAACATGCACCATATCTAGTTCAACTCTGCTTCTGAAACGGATATAAACCACAGGTCCTCCAACATCCAATGCTTTTCAGTTAAGAGTGAGAAACGTGTGAGCGTCGTGAACGATATAGCTTCTTTTGAGCTGAAATGTGACTGCGTTTATCTGAAACGAAGTCTTGCTTGTAGGAAGACACAGAGCCTGTCATTTCACTCTGTTTCTGAAGTGAAATACATTGCACTGTTCTCATCCATGAACCACACTCTGCTTTAGAGCAAGAAACACGCTCTTTGCTTTCCACAGTCTCTAATAAGGCGGGAAAAGTGAGTGTGCTCAGAACAAAAGAACTGAGTTTCCTACAAACGGACCATATCTAGTTCAACTCCGCTTATGAAACTGATATGAACCACAGGTCCTCTAACATCCAATGCTTTTCAGTTCAGAGCGAGAAACGTGTTATCTTCGTGAACGATGAAGCTTCGTTTGAGCTAAAAATTGACTACGTTTACCTGAAACGAAGTCTTGCTTGCAGCAAGGCACAGAGCCTTGCATTCCACTCTGTTTCTGAAGGGCAGCACAGCACAGTTCTCAACCATGAAACACACTCTACTTTAGAGCAAGAAGCACGCTCTTGCTTTAAAGAGTCTCTAATAAGGAGGGAAATGTGAGTGTGCTCAGAACAAAAGAACTGTGTTTCCTACACACGTACAATATCTAGTTCAACACTGCCTCTTAAACTCATAAACAACACAGGTCCTCTAACATCCAATGCTTTTCAGTTCAGAGGGAGAAACTTGTGAGTTTCGTGAACGATGTAGCTTCGTTTGAGCTGAAAATGACTACGTTTACCTGAAACGAAGTCTTGCCTGTAGGAAGACACAGAGCCTGGCATTTCACTCTGTTTCTGAAGGGAAACACACAGCACAGTTCCCATCCATGAAACACACTCTGCATTAGAGCAAGAAGCACGCTATTGCTTTGAGAGTCTCTAATAACGCAGTAAACGTGAGTGTGCTCAGAACAAAAGAACTGAGTTTCCTACACACGGACCATATCTAGTTCAACTCCGGTTCTGAAACTGATACAAACCACAGGTCTTCTAACATCCAATGCTTTTCAGTTCAGAGCGAGAAACGTGTGAGCTTCATGAACGATGTAGCTTCCTTTGCGCTGAAAAGTGACTGCGTTTACCTGAAACGAAGTCTTAATTGTATGAAGACACAAAGATTGGCATTTCACTCCGTTTCTGAAGGGAAACACACAGCACAGTTCTCATCCATACACCACACTCTGCTTTAGAGCTAGAATCACGCTCTTGCTTTCTAGAGTCTCTAATAACGCGAGAAATGTGAGTGTACTCAGAACAAAAGAACTGTGTTTCCGACACACATGGACCATATCTAGTTCAACTTTGCTTCTGAAACTGATACAAACAACAGGTCCTCTAATATCCAATGCTTTTCAGTTCAGAGCGAGAAACCTGTGAGTTTCGTGAACGATGTAGCTTCGTTTGAGGTGAAAAGTGACTGTGTTTACCTGAAACGAAGTCTTACTTGTAGGAAGACACAGAGCCTGGGATTTCACTCCGTTTCTGAAGGGAAACACACAGCACAGTTCTCATCCATGAACCACACTCTTAATTAGAGCAAGAAGCATGCACTTGCTTTCTAGAGTCTCTAATAACTCGAGAAATGTGAGTGTACTCAGAACAAAAGAACTGTGTTTCCGACACACATGGACCCTATCTAGTTCAACTTTGCTTCTGAAACTGATACAAACCACAGGTCCTCTAACATTCAATTCTTTTAGTTCAGAGCGAGAAATGAGTGAGCTTCGTGAACAATGTAGCTTCTTTTGAGCTGAAATTGACTGTGTTTATCTGAAAGGAAATCTTGCTTGTCAGAAGACACAGAGCCTGGCATTTCACTCCGTTTCTGAATGGAAACACATAGCACAGTTCTCATCCATGAACCACACTCTGCCTTAGAGCAAGAAACATGCTCTTGCTTACCACAGTCTCTAATTAGGCAGGTAAAGTGAGTGTGCTCAGAAGAAAGAACTGAGTTTCCTACACACATGTACCATATCTAGTTCAACTCTGCTTCTTAATCTGATACAAACCTCAGGACCTCTAACATCCAATGCTTTTCAGTTCAGAGCGAGAAATGTATCAGCTTCTTGAACGATGTAGCTTCGTTTGAGCTGAATAGTGACTACATTTACCTGAAACGAAGTCTTGCTTGTAGGAAGCCACAGAGCCTTGCATTTCACTCCGTTTCTGAAGGGAAACACACAGCACAGTTCTCATCCAGGAACCACACTCTGCTTTAGAGCAAGAAGCACGCTCTTGCTTTCTAGAGTCTCTTATAAGGCGGGTAACATGAGTGTGCTCAAAAGAAAAGAACTGTGTTTCCTACAAACATGCCCCATATCTACTTCAACTCTGCTTCTGAAACTGATACAAACCACAGGCCCTCTAACATCCAATGCTTTTCAATTCAGACTGAGATACACTTGAGCTTCATGAACGATGTAGCTTCTTTTGAGCTGAAAAGTGACTGCGTTTAACCTGAAACGAAGTCTTGCTTGGAAGGCACAGAGCCTTGCATTTCACTCCCTTTCTGAAGGGAAACACACAGCATAGTTCTCATCCATGAACCACACTCTTAATTAGAGCAAGAAGTACGCTCTTGCTGTCTAGAGTTTCTAATAACGCGGAAACGTGAGTGTGCTCAGAACAAAAGAACTGAGTTTCCTACACACGGACCATATCTAGTTCAACTCTGCTTCTGAAATTGATACAAACCACTGGTCCTCTAACATCCAATGCTTTTCAGTTCAGAGCGAGAAACGTGTGAGCTTCGTGAAAGATGTAGCTTTGTTTGAGCTGAAAAGTGACTGCGTTTACCTGAAACGAATTCTTACTTGTAGGAAGACACAGAGCCTGGGATTTCACTCCGTTTCTGAAGGGAAACACACAGCACAGTTCTCATCCAGGAACCACACTCTGCTTTAGAGCAAGAAGCACGCTCTTGCTTTCTAGAGTCTCTTATAAGGCGGGTAACATGAGTGTGCTCAAAACAAAAGAACTGTGTTTCCTACAAACATGCCCCATATCTACTTCAACTCTGCTTCTGAAACGGATACAAACCACAGGTCCTCTAACATCCAATGCTTTTCAATTCAGACTGAGATACATTTGAGCTTCATGAACGATGTAGCTTCCTTTGAGCTGAAAAGTGACTGCGTTTACCTGAAACGAAGTCTTACTTGTAGGAAGACACAGAGCCTGGGATTTCACTCCGTTTCTGAAGGGAAACACACAGCACAGTTCTCATCCAGGAACAACACTCTGCTTTAGAGCAAGAAGCACGCTCTTGCTTTCTAGAGTCTCTTATAAGGCGGGTAACATGAGTGTGCTCAAAACAAAAGAACTGTGTTTCCTACAAACATGCCCCATATCTACTTCAACTCTGCTTCTGAAACTGATACAAACCACAGGCCCTCTAACATCCAATGCTTTTCAATTCAGACTGAGATACACTTGAGCTTCATGAACGATGTAGCTTCTTTTGAGCTGAAAAGTGACTTTGTTTATCTGAAACGAAGTCTTGCTTGTAGGAAGACACAGACCCTGCATTTCACTCCGTTTCTTAACGGAAACACATAGCACAGTTCTCATCCATGAACCACACTCTGCTTTAGAGCAAGAAATACGCTCTTGCTTTCCACATTCTCTAATAAGGCGGGAAACGTGAGCGTGCTCAGAACAAAAGAACTGAGTTTCCTACACACACGTACCATATCTAGTTCAACTCTGCTTCTTAAACTGATACAATCCTCAGGTCCTCTAACATCCAATGCTTTTCAGTTCAGAGCGGGAAATGTGTCAGCTTCGTGAACGATATAGCTTCATTTGAGCTGAAAAGTGACTGCGTTTACCTGAAACGAAGTCTCGCTTGTAGGAAGACACAGAGCCTCGCATTTAACTCCGTTTCTGAAGGGAAACACACAGCACACTTCTCATCCATGAAACACACTCTGCTTTAGAGCAAGAAGCTCGCTCTTGCTTTCTAGAGTCTCGAATAAGGCGGGAAACGTGAGAGTGCTCAGAACAAAAGAACTGTGTTTCCTACACACACGGACCATATCTAGTTCAACTCTGCTTCTGAAACTGATACAAACCACAGGCCCTCTAACATCCAATGCGTTTCAGTTAAGAGCGAGAAACGTGTGAGCTTCGTGTACAATATAGCTTCGTTTGAGCTGAAAAGTGACTGCGTTTACCTGAAACGAAGTCTCGCTTGTAGGAAGACACAGAGCCTGGCATTTAACTCCGTTTCTGAAGGGAAACACACAGCACACTTCTCATCCATGAAACACACTCTGCTTTAGAGCAAGAAGCACGCTCTTGCTTTCTAGAGTCTCGAATAAGGCGGGAAACGTGAGAGTGCTCAGAACAAAAGAACTGTGTTTCCTACACACACGGACCATATCTAGTTCAACTCTGCTTCTGAAACTGATACAAACCACAGGCCCTCTAACATCCAATGCGTTTCAGTTAAGAGCGAGAAACGTGTGAGGTTCGTGTACAATATAGCTTCGTTTGAGCTGAAAAGTGACTGCGTTTACCTGAAACGAAGTCTCCCTTGTAGGAAGACACAGAGCCTGGCACTTAACTCCGTTTCTGAAGGGAAACACACAGCACACTTCTCATCCATGAAACACACTCTGCTTTAGAGCGAGAAGCACGCTCTTGCTTTCTAGAGTCTCAAATAAGGCGGGAAACGTGAGAGTGCTCAGAACAAAAGAACTGTGTTTCCTACACACACGGACCTTATCTAGTTCAACTCTGCTTCTGAAACTGATACAAACCACAGGCCCTCTACCATCCAATGCGTTTCAGTTAAGAGCGAGAAACGTGTGAGCTCGTGTACAATATAGCTTCGTTTGAGCTGAAAAGTGACTGCGTTTACCTGAAACGAAGTCTCGCTTGTAGGAAGACACAGAGCCTCGCATTTCACTCCGTTTCTGAAGGGAAACACACAGCACACTTCTCATCCATGAAACACACTCTGCTTTAGAGCAAGAAGCACGCTCTTGCTTTCTAGAGTCTCGAATAAGGCGGGAAACGTGAGAGTGCTCAGAACAAAAGAACTGTGTTTCCTACACACACGGACCATATCTAGTTCAACTCTGCTTCTGAAACTGATACAAACCACAGGCCCTCTAACATCCAATGCGTTTCAGTTAAGAGCGAGAAACGTGTGAGCTTCGTGTACAATAGAGCTTCGTTTGAGCTGAAAAGTGACTGCGTTTACCTGAAACGAAGTCTCGCTTGTAGGAAGACACAGAGCCTGGCACTTAACTCCGTTTCTGAAGGGAAACACACAGCACACTTCTCATCCATGAAACACACTCTGCTTTAGAGCAAGAAGCACGCTCTTGCTTTCTAGAGTCTCTGATAAGGCGGGAAACGTGAGAGTGCTCAGAACAAAAGAACTGTGTTTCCTACACACACGGACCATATCTAGTTCAACTCTGCTTCTGAAACTGATACAAACCACAGGCCCTCTAACATCCAATGCGTTTCAGTTAAGAGCGAGAAATGTGTGAGCTTTGTGTACAATATAGTTTCGTTTGAGCTGAAAAGTGACTGCGTTTACCTGAAACGAAGTCTCGCTTGTAGGAAGACACAGAGCCTGGCATTTAACTCCGTTTCTGAAGGGAAACACACAGCACACTTCTCATCCATGAAACACACTCTGCTTTACAGCAAGAAGCACGCTCTTGCTTTCCAGAGTGTCTAATAAGGCGGGAAACGTGAGAGTGCTCAGAACAAAAGAACTGCGTTTCCTACACACACGGACCATATCTAGTGCAACTCTGCTTCTGAAACTGATACAAACCACAGGCCCTCTAACATCCAATGCGTTTCAGTTAAGAGCGAGAAACGTGTGAGCTTCGTGTACAATATAGCTTCGTTTGAGCTGAAAAGTGACTGCGTTTACCTGAAACGAAGTCTCGCTTGTAGGAAGACACAGAGCCTGGCATTTAACTCCGTTTCTGAAGGGAAACACACAGCACACTTCTCATCCATGAAACACACTCTGCTTTAGAGTAAGAAGCACGCTCTTGCTTTCTAGAGTCCCGAATAAGGCGGGAAACATGTGAGTGTTCAGAACAAAAGACCTGTGTTTCCTACACACACGGACCATATCTAGTTCAACTCTGCGTCTGAAACTGATACAAACCACAGGCCCTCTAACATCCAATGCGTTTCAGTTAAGAGCGAGAAACGTGTGAGCTTCGTGTACAATATAGCTTCGCTTGAGCTGAAAAGTGACTGCGTTTACCTGAAACGAAGTCTCGCTTGTAGGAAGACACAGAGCCTGGCATTTAACTCCGTTTCTGAAGGGAAACACACAGCACACTTCTCATCCATGAAACACACTCTGCTTTAGAGCAAGAAGCACGCTCTTGCTTTCCAGAGTGTCTAATAAGGCGGGAAACGTGAGAGTGCTCAGAACAAAAGAACTGCGTTTCCTACACACACGGACCATATCTAGTTCAACTCTGATTCTGAAACTGATACAAACCACAGGCCCTCTAACATCCAATGCGTTTCAGTTAAGAGCGAGAAACGTGTGAGCTTCGTGTACAATATAGCTTCGTTTGAGCTGAAAAGTGACTGCGTTTACCTGAAACGAAGTCTCGCTTGTAGGAAGACACAGAGCCTGGCATTTAACTCCGTTTCTGAAGGGAAACACACAGCACAGTTCTCACCCATTGACCACACTATGCTTTAGAGCAAGAAGCACGGTCTTGCTTTCTAGACTCTCTAATAAGGAAGGAAATGTGAGAGTACTCAGAACAAAGAACTGTGTTTCTGACACACATGGACCATATCTAGTTCAACTTTGCTTCTGAAACTGATACAAACCACAGGTCCTCTAACATCCAATTCTTTTAGTTCAGAGCGAGAAACGTGTGAAATTCGTGAACGATGTAGCTTCTTTTGAGCTCAAATTCACTGCGTTTATCTGAAATGAAGTCTTGCTTGTCAGAAGACACAGAACCTGGCATTTCACTCTGATTCTGAATGGAAACACATAGCACAGTTCTCATCCATGAACCACACTCTGCTTTAGAGCTAGAAACACGCTCTTGCTTTCCACACTCTCTAATAAGGCAGGAAAAGTGAGAGTGCTCAGAACAAAAGAACTGAGTTTCCTACAAACATGCACCATATCTAGTTCAACTCTGCTTCTGAAACGGATATAAACCACAGGTCCTCTAACATCCAATGCTTTTCAGTTAAGAGTGAGAAACGTGTGAGCGTCGTGAACGATATAGCTTCTTTTGAGCTGAAATGTGACTGCGTTTATCTGAAACGAAGTCTTGCTTGTAGGAAGACACAGAGCCTGTCATTTCACTCTGTTTCTGAAGTGAAATACATTGCACTGTTCTCATCCATGAACCACACTCTGCTTTAGAGCAAGAAACACGCTCTTTGCTTTCCACAGTCTCTAATAAGGCGGGAAAAGTGAGTGTGCTCAGAACAAAAGAACTGAGTTTCCTACAAACGGACCATATCTAGTTCAACTCCGCTTATGAAACTGATATGAACCACAGGTCCTCTAACATCCAATGCTTTTCAGTTCAGAGCGAGAAACGTGTTATCTTCGTGAACGATGAAGCTTCGTTTGAGCTAAAAATTGACTACGTTTACCTGAAACGAAGTCTTGCTTGCAGCAAGGCACAGAGCCTTGCATTCCACTCTGTTTCTGAAGGGCAGCACAGCACAGTTCTCAACCATGAAACACACTCTACTTTAGAGCAAGAAGCACGCTCTTGCTTTAAAGAGTCTCTAATAAGGAGGGAAATGTGAGTGTGCTCAGAACAAAAGAACTGTGTTTCCTACACACGTACAATATCTAGTTCAACTCTGCCTCTTAAACTCATAAACAACACAGGTCCTCTAACATCCAATGCTTTTCAGTTCAGAGGGAGAAACTTGTGAGTTTCGTGAACGATGTAGCTTCGTTTGAGCTGAAAATGACTACGTTTACCTGAAACGAAGTCTTGCCTGTAGGAAGACACAGAGCCTGGCATTTCACTCTGTTTCCGAAGGGAAACACACAGCACAGTTCCCATCCATGAAACACACTCTGCATTAGAGCAAGAAGCACGCTATTGCTTTGAGAGTCTCTAATAACGCAGTAAACGTGAGTGTGCTCAGAACAAAAGAACTGAGTTTCCTACACACGGACCATATCTAGTTCAACTCCGGTTCTGAAACTGATACAAACCTCAGGTCTTCTAACATCCAATGCTTTTCAGTTCAGAGCGAGAAACGTGTGAGCTTCATGAACGATGTAGCTTCCTTTGCGCTGAAAAGTGACTGCGTTTACCTGAAACGAAGTCTTAATTGTATGAAGACACAAAGATTGGCATTTCACTCCGTTTCTGAAGGGAAACACACAGCACAGTTCTCATCCATACACCACACTCTGCTTTAGAGCTAGAATCACGCTCTTGCTTTCTAGAGTCTCTAATAACGCGAGAAATGTGAGTGTACTCAGAACAAAAGAACTGTGTTTCCGACACACATGGACCATATCTAGTTCAACTTTGCTTCTGAAACTGATACAAACAACAGGTCCTCTAATATCCAATGCTTTTCAGATCAGAGCGAGAAACCTGTGAGTTTCGTGAACGATGTAGCTTCGTTTGAGGTGAAAAGTGACTGTGTTTACCTGAAACGAAGTCTTACTTGTAGGAAGACACAGAGCCTGGGATTTCACTCCGTTTCTGAAGGGAAACACACAGCACAGTTCTCATCCATGAACCACACTCTTAATTAGAGCAAGAAGCATGCACTTGCTTTCTAGAGTCTCTAATAACTCGAGAAATGTGAGTGTACTCAGAACAAAAGAACTGTGTTTCCGACACACATGGACCCTATCTAGTTCAACTTTGCTTCTGAAACTGATACAAACCACAGGTCCTCTAACATTCAATTCTTTTAGTTCAGAGCGAGAAATGAGTGAGCTTCGTGAACAATGTAGCTTCTTTTGAGCTGAAATTGACTGTGTTTATCTGAAAGGAAATCTTGCTTGTCAGAAGACACAGAGCCTGGCATTTCACTCCGTTTCTGAATGGAAACACATAGCACAGTTCTCATCCATGAACCACACTCTGCCTTAGAGCAAGAAACATGCTCTTGCTTACCACAGTCTCTAATTAGGCAGGTAAAGTGAGTGTGCTCAGAACAAAGAACTGAGTTTCCTACACACATGTACCATATCTAGTTCAACTCTGCTTCTTAATCTGATACAAACCTCAGGACCTCTAACATCCAATGCTTTTCAGTTCAGAGCGAGAAATGTATCAGCTTCTTGAACGATGTAGCTTCGTTTGAGCTGAATAGTGACTACATTTACCTGAAACGAATTCTTGCTTGTAGGAAGGCACAGAGCCTTGCATTTCACTCCGTTTCTGAAGGGAAACACACAGCACAGTTCTCATCCATGAACCACACTCTTAATTAGAGCCAGAAGCTCGCTCTTGCTTTCTAGAGTTTCTAGTAACGCGGGAAACGTGAGTGTGCTCAGAACAAAAGAACTGAGTTTCCTACACACGGACCATATCTACTTCAACTCTGCTTCTGAAACTGATACAAACCACAGGTCCTCTAACATCCAATGCTTTTCAGTTCAGAGCGAGAAACGTGTGAGCTTCGTGAACGATGTAGCTTCTTTTGAGCTGAAAAGAGACTGTGTTTATCTGAAACGAAGTCTTGCTTGTAGGAAGGCACAGAGACTTGCATTTCACTCTGTTTCTGAAGGGAAACACACAGCACAGTTCTCATCCATGACCACACTCTGCATTAGAGCAAGAAGCACGCTCTTGCTTTCTAGAGTCTCTAATAACACGGTAAACCTGAGGGTGCTCAGTACAAAAGAACTGAGTTTCCTACACACGGACCATATCTTCTTCAACTCTGCTTCTGAAACTGATACAAACCACAGGTCCTCTAACATCCAATGCTTTTCAGTTCAGAGCGAGAAACTTGTGAGTTTCGTGAACGATGTAGCTTCGTTTGAGCTGAAAATTGACTACGTTTACCTGAAACGAAGTCTTAAATGTACGAAGACACAAAGCTTGGGATTTCACTCCGCCTGAAGGGAAACACACAGCACAGTTCTCATCCATGAAACACACTCTTAATTAGAGCAAGAAGCATGCACTTGCTTTCTAGAGTCTCTAATAACTCGAGAAATGTGAGTGTACTCAGAACAAAAGAACTGTGTTTCCGACACCCATGGACCATATCTAGTTCAACTTTGCTTCTGAAACTGATACAAACCACAGGTCCTCTAACATCCAATGCTTTCAGTTCAGAGCGAGAAACGCGTGAGCTTCGTGAACGATGTAGCTTCTTTTGAGCTGAAATTGACTGCGTTTATCTGAAAGGAATTCTTGCTTGTCGGAAGACACAGAGCCTGGCATTTCACTCTGTTTCTGAATGGAAACACATAGCACAGTTCTCATCCATGAACCACACTCTGCTTTAGAGCAAGAAACATGCTCTTGCTTACCACAGTCTCTAATAAGGCAGGTAAAGTCAGTGTGCTCAGAACAAAAGTACTGAGTTTCCTACATACACGGACCATATCTAGTTCAACTCTGCTTCTGAAACTGATATCAACCACAGGTCCAATAACATCCAATGCTTTTCAGTTCAGATCGTGAAACGTGAGAGCTTCGTGAATGATGACCTTTCGTTTGATCTGAAAAGTGACTACGTTTACCTGAAACGAAGTCTTGCTTGTAGGAAGACACAGAGCCTGGCATTACACTCTGTTTCTAAAGGGAAACACACAGCACAGTTCCCATCCATGAAACACACTCTGCATTAGAGCAAGAAGCACGCTCTTGCTTTCTAGAGTCGCTAATAACGCGGTAAACGTGAGTGTGCACAGAACAAAAGAACTGAGTTTCCTACACACGGACCATATCTAGTTCAACTCCGGTTCTGAAACTGATCAAAACACAGGTCTTCTAACATCCAATGCCTTTCAGTTCAGAGCGAGAAACGTGTGAGCTTCGTGAAAGATGTAGCTTTGTTTGAGCTGAAAAGTGACTGCGTTTACCTGAAACGAATTCTTACTTGTAGGAAGACACAGAGCCTGGGATTTCACTCCGTTTCTGAAGGGAAACACACAGCACAGTTCTCATCCAGGATCCACACTCTGCTTTAGAGCAAGAAGCACGCTCTTGCTTTCTAGAGTCTCTTATAAGGCGGGCAACATGAGTGTGCTCAAAACAAAAGAACTGTGTTTCCTACAAACATGCCCCATATCTACTTCAACTCTGCTTCTGAAACGGATACAAACCACAGGTCCTCTAACATCCAATGCTTTTCAATTCAGACTGAGATACATTTGAGCTTCATGAACGATGTAGCTTCCTTTGAGCTGAAAAGTGACTGCGTTTACCTGAAACGAAGTCTTACTTGTAGGAAGACACAGAGCCTGGGATTTCACTCCGTTTCGGAAGGGAAACACACAGCAGAGTTCTCATCCAGGAACCACACTCTGCTTTAGAGCAAGAAGCACGCTCTTGCTTTCTAGAGTCTCTTATAAGGCGGGTAACATGAGTGTGCTCAAAAGAAAAGAACTGTGTTTCCTACAAACATGCCCCATATCTACTTCAACTCTGCTTCTGAAACTGATACAAACCACAGGCCCTCTAACATCCAATGCTTTTCAATTCAGACTGAGATACACTTGAGCTTCATGAACGATGTAGCTTCTTTTGAGCTGAAAAGTGACTTTGTATATCTGAAACGAAGTCTTGCTTGTAGGAAGACACAGACCCTGCATTTCACTCCGTTTCTTAACGGAAACACATAGCACAGTTCTCATCCATGAACCACACTCTGCTTTAGAGCAAGAAATACGCTCTTGCTTTCCACATTCTCTAATAAGGCGGGAAACGTGAGCGTGCTCAGAACAAAAGAACTGAGTTTCCTACACACACGTACCATATCTAGTTCAACTCTGCTTCTTAAACTGATACAATCCTCAGGTCCTCTAACATCCAATGCTTTTCAGTTCAGAGCGAGAAATGTGTCAGCTTCGTGAACAATATAGCTTCATTTGAGCTGAAAAGTGACTGCGTTTAACCTGAAACGAAGTCTTGCTTGGAAGGCACAGAGCCTTGCATTTCACTCCCTTTCTGAAGGGAAACACACAGCATAGTTCTCATCCATGAACCACACTCTTAATTAGAGCAAGAAGTACGCTCTTGCTGTCTAGAGTTTCTAATAACGCGGAAACGTGAGTGTGCTCAGAACAAAAGAACTGAGTTTCCTACACACGGACCATATCTAGTTCAACTCTGCTTCTGAAATTGATACAAACCACTGGTCCTCTAACATCCAATGCTTTTCAGTTCAGAGCGAGAAACGTGTGAGCTTCGTGAATGATGTAGCTTCCTTTGAGCTGAAAAGTGACTGCGTTTACCTGAAACGAAGTCTTGCTTGCAGGAAGGAACAGAGCCTTGCATTACACTCCGTTTCTGAACGGAAACACATAGCACAGTTCTCATCCATGAACCACACTCTGCTTTAGAGCAAGAAACACGCTCTTGCTTTCCACAGTCTCTAATAAGGCGGGAAAAGTGAGCGTGCTCAGAACAAAAGAACTGAGTTTCCTACACACACGTACCATATCTTGTTCAATTCTGCTTCTTAAACTGATACAAACCTCAGTTCCTCTAACATCCAATGCTTTTCAGTTCAGAGCGAGAAACGTGTGAGCTTCGTGAACGATGTAGCTTCCTTTGAGCTGAAAAGTGACTGCGTTTACCTGAAACGAAGTCTTAATTGTAGGAAGACACAGATCTTGGGATTTCACTCCGTTTCTGAAGGGAAACACACAGCACAGTTCTCATCCATGAACCACACTCTGCATTAGAGCAAGAAGCACGCTCTTGCTTTCTAGAGTCGCTAATTACGCGGTAAACGTGAGTGTGCACAGAACAAAAGAACTGAGTTTCCTACACACGGACCATATCTAGTTCAACTCCGGTTCTGAAACTGATCAAAACACAGGTCTTCTAACATCCAATGCCTTTCAGTTCAGAGCGAGAAACGTGTGAGCTTCGTGAAAGATGTAGCTTTGTTTGAGCTGAAAAGTGACTGCGTTTACCTGAAACGAATTCTTACTTGTAGGAAGACACAGAGCCTGGGATTTCACTCCGTTTCTGAAGGGAAACACACAGCACAGTTCTCATCCAGGAACCACACTCTGCTTTAGAGCAAGAAGCACGCTCTTGCTTTCTAGAGTCTCTTATAAGGCGGGTAACATGAGTGTGCTCAAAACAAAAGAACTGTGTTTCCTACAAACATGCCCCATATCTACTTCAACTCTGCTTCTGAAACGGATACAAACCACAGGTCCTCTAACATCCAATGCTTTTCAATTCAGACTGAGATACATTTGAGCTTCATGAACGATGTAGCTTCCTTTGAGCTGAAAAGTGACTGCGTTTACCTGAAACGAAGTCTTACTTGTAGGAAGACACAGAGCCTGGGATTTCACTCCGTTTCTGAAGGGAAACACACAGCACAGTTCTCATCCAGGAACCACACTCTGCTATAGAGCAAGAAGCACGCTCTTGCTTTCTAGAGTCTCTTATAAGGCGGGTAACATGAGTGTGCTCAAAACAAAAGAACTGTGTTTCCTACAAACATGCCCCATATCTACTTCAACTCTGCTTCTGAAACTGATACAAACCACAGGCCCTCTAACATCCAATGCTTTTCAATTCAGACTGAGATACACTTGAGCTTCATGAACGATGTAGCTTCTTTTGAGCTGAAAAGTGACTTTGTTTATCTGAAACGAAGTCTTGCTTGTAGGAAGACACAGACCCTGCATTTCACTCCGTTTCTTAACGGAAACACATAGCACAGTTCTCATCCATGAACCACACTCTGCTTTAGAGCAAGAAATACGCTCTTGCTTTCCACATTCTCTAATAAGGCGGGAAACGTGAGCGTGCTCAGAACAAAAGAACTGAGTTTCCTACACACACGTACCATATCTAGTTCAACTCTGCTTCTTAAACTGATACAATCCTCAGGTCCTCTAACATCCAATGCTTTTCAGTTCAGAGCGAGAAATGTGTCAGCTTCGTGAACAATATAGCTTCATTTGAGCTGAAAAGTGACTGCGTTTAACCTGAAACGAAGTCTTGCTTGGAAGGCACAGAGCCTTGCATTTCACTCCCTTTCTGAAGGGAAACACACAGCATAGTTCTCATCCATGAACCACACTCTTAATTAGAGCAAGAAGTACGCTCTTGCTGTCTAGAGTTTCTAATAACGCGGAAACGTGAGTGTGCTCAGAACAAAAGAACTGAGTTTCCTACACACGGACCATATCTAGTTCAACTCTGCTTCTGAAATTGATACAAACCACTGGTCCTCTAACATCCAATGCTTTTCAGTTCAGAGCGAGAAACGTGTGAGCTTCGTGAATGATGTAGCTTCCTTTGAGCTGAAAAGTGACTGCGTTTACCTGAAACGAAGTCTTGCTTGCAGGAAGGAACAGAGCCTTGCATTACACTCCGTTTCTGAACGGAAACACATAGCACAGTTCTCATCCATGAACCACACTCTGCTTTAGAGCAAGAAACACGCTCTTGCTTTCCACAGTCTCTAATAAGGCGGGAAAAGTGAGCGTGCTCAGAACAAAAGAACTGAGTTTCCTACACACACGTACCATATCTTGTTCAATTCTGCTTCTTAAACTGATACAAACCTCAGTTCCTCTAACATCCAATGCTTTTCAGTTCAGAGCGAGAAACGTGTGAGCTTCGTGAACGATGTAGCTTCCTTTGAGCTGAAAAGTGACTGCGTTTACCTGAAACGAAGTCTTAATTGTAGGAAGACACAGATCTTGGGATTTCACTCCGTTTCTGAAGGGAAACACACAGCACAGTTCTCATCCATGAACCACACTCTGCATTAGAGCAAGAAGCACGCTCTTGCTTTCTAGAGTCGCTAATTACGCGGTAAACGTGAGTGTGCACAGAACAAAAGAACTGAGTTTCCTACACACGGACCATATCTAGTTCAACTCCGGTTCTGAAACTGATCAAAACACAGGTCTTCTAACATCCAATGCCTTTCAGTTCAGAGCGAGAAACGTGTGAGCTTCGTGAAAGATGTAGCTTTGTTTGAGCTGAAAAGTGACTGCGTTTACCTGAAACGAATTCTTACTTGTAGGAAGACACAGAGCCTGGGATTTCACTCCGTTTCTGAAGGGAAACACACAGCACAGTTCTCATCCAGGAACCACACTCTGCTTTAGAGCAAGAAGCACGCTCTTGCTTTCTAGAGTCTCTTATAAGGCGGGTAACATGAGTGTGCTCAAAACAAAAGAACTGTGTTTCCTACAAACATGCCCCATATCTACTTCAACTCTGCTTCTGAAACGGATACAAACCACAGGTCCTCTAACATCCAATGCTTTTCAATTCAGACTGAGATACATTTGAGCTTCATGAACGATGTAGCTTCCTTTGAGCTGAAAAGTGACTGCGTTTACCTGAAACGAAGTCTTACTTGTAGGAAGACACAGAGCCTGGGATTTCACTCCGTTTCTGAAGGGAAACACACAGCACAGTTCTCATCCAGGAACCACACTCTGCTATAGAGCAAGAAGCACGCTCTTGCTTTCTAGAGTCTCTTATAAGGCGGGTAACATGAGTGTGCTCAAAACAAAAGAACTGTGTTTCCTACAAACATGCCCCATATCTACTTCAACTCTGCTTCTGAAACTGATACAAACCACAGGCCCTCTAACATCCAATGCTTTTCAATTCAGACTGAGATACACTTGAGCTTCATGAACGATGTAGCTTCTTTTGAGCTGAAAAGTGACTTTGTTTATCTGAAACGAAGTCTTGCTTGTAGGAAGACACAGACCCTGCATTTCACTCCGTTTCTTAACGGAAACACATAGCACAGTTCTCATCCATGAACCACACTCTGCTTTAGAGCAAGAAATACGCTCTTGCTTTCCACATTCTCTAATAAGGCGGGAAACGTGAGCGTGCTCAGAACAAAAGAACTGAGTTTCCTACACACACGTACCATATCTAGTTCAACTCTGCTTCTTAAACTGATACAATCCTCAGGTCCTCTAACATCCAATGCTTTTCAGTTCAGAGCGAGAAATGTGTCAGCTTCGTGAACGATATAGCTTCATTTGAGCTGAAAAGTGACTGCGTTTAACCTGAAACGAAGTCTTGCTTGGAAGGCACAGAGCCTTGCATTTCACTCCCTTTCTGAAGGGAAACACACAGCATAGTTCTCATCCATGAACCACACTCTTAATTAGAGCAAGAAGCACGCTCTTGCTGTCTAGAGTTTCTAATAACGCGGGAACGTGAGTGTGCTCAGAACAAAAGAACTGAGTTTCCTACACACGGACCATATCTAGTTCAACTCTGCTTCTGAAATTGATACAAACCACTGGTCCTCTAACATCCAATGCTTTTCAGTTCAGAGCGAGAAACGTGTGAGCTTCGTGAATGATGTAGCTTCCTTTGAGCTGAAAAGTGACTGCGTTTACCTGAAACGAAGTCTTGCTTGCAGGAGGAACAGAGCCTTGCACTACACTCCGTTTCTGAACGGAAACACATAGCACAGTTCTCATCCATGAACCACACTCTGCTTTAGAGCAAGAAACACGCTCTTGCTTTCCACAGTCTCTAATAAGGCGGGAAAAGTGAGCGTGCTCAGAACAAAAGAACTGAGTTTCCTACACACACGTACCATATCTTGTTCAATTCTGCTTCTTAAACTGATACAAACCTCAGTTCCTCTAACATCCAATGCTTTTCAGTTCAGAGCGAGAAACGTGTGAGCTTCGTGAACGATGTAGCTTCCTTTGAGCTGAAAAGTGACTGCGTTTACCTGAAACGAAGTCTTAATTGTAGGAAGACACAGATCTTGGGATTTCACTCCGTTTCTGAAGGGAAACACACAGCACAGTTCTCATCCATGAACCACACCCTGCATTAGAGCAAGAAGCACGCTCTTGCTTTCTAGAGTCTCTAATAAGGCGGGAAACGTGAGAGTGCTCATAACAAAAGAACTGAGTTTCCTACACACGGACCATATCTAGTTCAACTCTGCTTTGAACCTGATACAAACCACAGGTCCTCTAACATCCAGTGCTTTTCAGTTGAGCGCGAGACACATGTCATCTTCGTAAACAATGTAGCTTCCTTTGAGTTGAAAAGTGAATGTTTTTACCTTAAAAGAAGTCTTGCTTGTAGCAAGACACAGAGCCTGGGATTTATCTCCATCTCTGAATGGAAACACACAGCACAGTTCTCATTCATGAACCACACTCTGCATTAGAGAAAGAAGCATACTCTTGCTTTCTAGAGTCTCTAATAAGGTGGGAAATGTGAGTGTACTCAGAACAAAAGAACTGTATTTCTGACACACACGTACCATATCTAGTTCAACTCTGCTTCTTAAACTGATACAAACCTCAGGTCCTCTAACATCCAATGCTTTTCAGTTCAGAGCGAGAAATGTGTCAGCTTCCTGAAGATGTAGCTTCGTTTGAGCTGAAAAGTGACTGCGTTTACCTGAAACGAAGTCTTGCTTGTAGGAAGGCACAGAGACTTGCATTTCACTCCGTTTCTGAAGGCAAACACACAGCACAGTTCTCATCCATGAACCACACTCTGCATTAGAGCAAGAAGCACGCTCTTGCTTTCCTGAGTCTCTAATAACGCGGTAAACGTGAGTGTGCTCAGAACAAAAGAACTGAGTTTCCTACACACGGACCATATCTACTTCAACTCTGCTTCTGAAACTGATACAAACCAAAGGTCCTCTAACATCCAATCCTTTTCAGTTCAAAGCGAGAAACTTGTGAGGTTCGTGAACGATGTAGCTTCCTTTGAGCTGAAAAGTGACTGCGTTTACCTGAAACGAAGTCTTACTTGTAGGAAGACACAGAGCCTGGGATTTCACTCCGTTTCTGAAGGGAAACACACAGCACAGTTCTCATCCAGGAACCACACTCTGCTTTAGAGCAAGAAGCACGCTCTTGCTTTCTAGAGTCTCTTATAAGGCGGGTAACATGAGTGTGCTCAAAACAAAAGAACTGTGTTTCCTACAAACATGCCCCATATCTACTTCAACTCTGCTTCTGAAACGGATACAAACCACAGGTCCTCTAACATCCAATGCTTTTCAATTCAGACTGAGATACATTTGAGCTTCATGAACGATGTAGCTTCCTTTGAGCTGAAAAGTGACTGCATTTACCTGAAACGAAGTCTTACTTGTAGGAAGACACCAAGCCTGGGATTTCACTCCGTTTCTGAAGGGAAACACACAGCACAGTTCTCATCCAGGAACCACACTCTGCTTTAGAGCAAGAAGCACGCTCTTGCTTTCTAGAGTCTCTTATAAGGCGGGTAACATGAGTGTGCTCAAAACAAAAGAACTGTGTTTCCCACAAACATGCCCCATACCTACTTCAACTCTGCTTCTGAAACGGATACAAACCACAGGTCCTCTAACATCCAATGCTTTTCAATTCAGACTGAGATACATTTGAGCTTCATGAACGATGTAGCTTCTTTTGAGCTGAAAAGTGACTTTGTTTATCTGAAACGAAGTCTTGCTTGTAGGAAGACACAGACCATGCATTTCACTCCGTTTCTTAACGGAAACACATAGCACAGTTCTCATCCATGAACCACACTCTGCTTTAGAGCAAGAAATACGCTCTTGCTTTCCACATTCTCTAATAAGGCGGGAAAAGTGAGCGTGCTCAGAACAAAAGAACTGAGTTTCCTACACACACGTACCATATCTAGTTCAACTCTGCTTCTTAAACTGATACAATCCTCAGGTCCTCTAACATCCAATGCTTTTCAGTTCAGAGCGAGAAATGTGTCAGCTTTGTGAACGATATAGCTTCATTTGAGCTGAAAAGTGACTGCGTTTAACCTGAAACGAAGTCTTGCTTGGAAGGCACAGAGCCTTGCATTTCACTCCCTTTCTGAAGGGAAACACACAGCATAGTTCTCATCCATGAACCACACTCTTAATTAGAGCAAGAAGCACGCTCTTGCTGTCTAGAGTTTCTAATAACGCGGGAAACGTGAATGTGCTCAGAACAAAAGAACTGAGTTTCCTACACACGGACCATATCTAGTTCAACTCTGCTTCTGAAATTGATACAAACCACTGGTCCTCTAACATCCAATGCTTTTCAGTTCAGAGCGAGAAACGTGTGAGCTTCGTGAATGATGTAGCTTCCTTTGAGCTGAAAAGTGACTGTGTTTACCTGAAACGAAGTCTTGCTTGCAGGAAGGAACAGAGCCTTGCATTTCGCTCCGTTTCTGAACGGAAACACATAGCACAGTTCTCATCCATGAACCACACTCTGCTTTAGAGCAAGAAACACGCTCTTGCTTTCCACAGTCTCTAATAAGGCGGGAAAAGTGAGCGTGCTCACAACAAAAGAACTGAGTTTCCTACACACACGTACCATATCTAGTTCAACTCTGCTTCTTAAACTGATACAAACCTCAGTTCCTCTAACATCCAATGCTTTTCAGTTCAGAGCGAGAAACGTGTGAGCTTCGTGAACGATGTAGCTTCCTTTGAGCTGAAAAGTGACTGCGTTTACCTGAAACGAAGTCTTAATTGTAGGAAGACACAGATCTTGGGATTTCACTCCGTTTCTGAAGGGAAACACAAAGCACAGTTCTCATCCATGAACCACACTCTGCATTAGAGCAAGAAGCACGCTCTTGCTTTCTAGAGTCTCTAATAAGGCGGGAAACGTGAGTGTGCTCATAACAAAAGAACTGAGTTTCATACACAAGGACCATATCTAGGTCAACTCTGCTTTGAACCTGATACAAACCACAGGTCCTCTAACATCCAGTGCTTTTCAGTTGAGCGCGAGACACATGTCATCTTCGTAAACAATGTAGCTTCCTTTGAGTTGAAAAGTGAATGTTTTTACCTTAAAAGAAGTCTTGCTTGTAGCAAGACACAGAGCCTGGGATTTATCTCCATCTCTGAATGGAAACACACAGCACAGTTCTCATTCATGAACCACACTCTGCATTAGAGAAAGAAGCATGCTCTTGCTTTCTAGAGTCTCTAATAAGGTGGGAAATGTGAGTGTACTCAGAAAAAAAGAACTGTGTTTCCGACACAAACGTACCATATCTAGTTCAACTCTGCTTCTTAAACTGATACAAACCTCAGGTCCTCTAACATCCAATGCTTTTCAGTTCAGAGCGAGAAATGTGTCAGCTTCCTGAAGATGTAGCTTCGTTTGAGCTGAAAAGTGACTGCGTTTACCTGAAACGAAGTCTTGCTTGTAGGAAGGCACAGAGACTTGCATTTCACTCCGTTTCTGAAGGCAAACACACAGCACAGTTCTCATCCATGAACCACACTCTGCATTAGAGCAAGAAGCACGCCCTTGCTTTCTAGAGTCTCTAATAACGCGGTAAACGTGAGTGTGCTCAGAACAAAAGAACTGAGTTTCCTACACACGGACCATATCTACTTCAACTCTGCTTCTGAAATGGATACAAACCACAGGTCCTCTAACATCCAATGCTTTTCAATTCAGCCTGAGATACATTTGAGCTTCATGAACGATGTAGCTTCCTTTGAGTTGAAAAGTGACTGCGTTTACCTGAAACGAATTCTTACTTGTAGGAAGACACAGAGCCTGGGATTTCACTCCGTTTCTGAAGGGAAACACACAGCACAGTTCTCATCCAGGAACCACACTCTGCTTTAGAGCAAGAAGCACGCTCTTGCTTTCTAGAGTCTCTTATAAGGCGGGTAACATGAGTGTGCTCAAAACAAAAGAACTGTGTTTCCTACAAACATGCCCCATATCTACTTCAACTCTGCTTCTGAAACGGATACAAACCACAGGTCCTCTAACATCCAATGCTTTTCAATTCAGACTGAGATACATTTGAGCTTCATGAACGATGTAGCTTCCTTTGAGCTGAAAAGTGACTGCGTTTACCTGAAACGAAGTCTTACTTGTAGGAAGACACAGAGCCTGGGATTTCACTCCGTTTCTGAAGGGAAACACACAGCACAGTTCTCATCCAGGAACCACACTCTGCTTTAGAGCAAGAAGCACGCTCTTGCTTTCTAGAGTCTCTTATAAGGCGGGTAACATGAGTGTGCTCAAAAGAAAAGAACTGTGTTTCCTACAAACATTCCCCATATCTACTTCAACTCTGCTTCTGAAACTGATACAAACCACAGGCCCTCTAACATCCAATGCTTTTCAATTCAGACTGAGATACACTTGAGCTTCATGAACGATGTAGCTTCTTTTGAGCTGAAAAGTGACTTTGTATATCTGAAACGAAGTCTTGCTTGTAGGAAGACACAGACCCTGCATTTCACTCCGTTTCTTAACGGAAACACATAGCACAGTTCTCATCCATGAACCACACTCTGCTTTAGAGCTAGAAATACGCTCTTGCTTTCCACATTCTCTAATAAGGCGGGAAACGTGAGCGTGCTCAGAACAAAAGAACTGAGTTTCCTACACACACGTACCATATCTAGTTCAACTCTGCTTCTTAACCTGATACAATCCTCAGGTCCTCTAACATCCAATGCTTTTCAGTTCAGAGCGAGAAATGTGTCAGCTTCGTGAACGATATAGCTTCATTTGAGCTGAAAAGTGACTGCGTTTAACCTGAAACGAAGACTTGCTTGGAAGGCACAGAGCCTTGCATTTCACTCCCTTTCTGAAGGGAAACACACAGCATAGTTCTCATCCATGAACCACACTCTTAATTAGAGCAAGAAGTACGCTCTTGCTGTCTAGAGTTTCTAATAACGCGGGAACGTGAGTGTGCTCAGAACAAAAGAACTGAGTTTCCTACACACGGACCATATCTAGTTCAACTCTGCTTCTGAAATTGATACAAACCACTGGTCCTCTAACATCCAATGCTTTTCAGTTCAGAGCGAGAAACGTGTGAGCTTCGTGAATGATGTAGCTTCCTTTGAGCTGAAAAGTGACTGCGTTTACCTGAAACGAAGTCTTGCTTGCAGGAAGGAACAGAGCCTTGCATTACACTCCGTTTCTGAACGGAAACACATAGCACAGTTCTCATCCATGAACCACACTCTGCTTTAGAGCAAGAAACACGCTCTTGCTTTCCACAGTCTCTAATAAGGCGGGAAAAGTGAGCGTGCTCAGAACAAAAGAACTGAGTTTCCTACACACACGTACCATATCTTGTTCAATTCTGCTTCTTAAACTGATACAAACCTCAGTTCCTCTAACATCCAATGCTTTTCAGTTCAGAGCGAGAAACGTGTGAGCTTCGTGAACGATGTAGCTTCCTTTGAGCTGAAAAGTGACTGCGTTTACCTGAAACGAAGTCTTAATTGTAGGAAGACACAGATCTTGGGATTTCACTCCGTTTCTGAAGGGAAACACACAGCACAGTTCTCATCCATGAACCACACTCTGCATTAGAGCAAGAAGCACGCTCTTGCTTTCTAGAGTCTCTAATAAGGCGGGAAACGTGAGAGTGCTCATAACAAAAGAACTGAGTTTCCTACACACGGACCATATCTAGTTCAACTCTGCTTTGAACCTGATACAAACCACAGGTCCTCTAACATCCAGTGCTTTTCAGTTGAGAGCGAGACACATGTCATCTTCGTAAACAATGTAGCTTCCTTTGAGTTGAAAAGTGAATGTTTTTACCTTAAAAGAAGTCTTGCTTGTAGCAAGACACAGAGCCTGGGATTTATCTCAATCTCTGAATGGAAACACACAGCACAGTTCTCATTCATGAACCACACTCTGCATTAGAGAAAGAAGCATACTCTTGCTTTCTAGAGTCTCTAATAAGGTGGAAAATGTGAGTGTACTCAGAACAAAAGAACTGTATTTCTGACACACACGTACCATATCTAGTTCAACTCTGCTTCTTAAACTGATACAAACCTCAGGTCCTCTAACATCCAATGCTTTTCAGTTCAGAGCGAGAAATGTGTCAGCTTCCTGAAGATGTAGCTTCGTTTGAGCTGAAAAGTGACTGCGTTTACCTGAAACGAAGTCTTGCTTGTAGGAAGGCACAGAGACTTGCATTTCACTCCGTTTCTGAAGGCAAACACACAGCACAGTTCTCATCCATGAACCACACTCTGCATTAGAGCAAGAAGCACGCTCTTGCTTTCTTGAGTCTCTAATAACGCGGTAAACGTGAGTGTGCTCAGAACAAAAGAACTGAGTTTCCTACACACGGACCATATCTACTTCAACTCTGCTTCTGAAACTGATACAAACCAAAAGTCCTCTAACATCCAATCCTTTTCAGTTCAAAGCGAGAAACTTGTGTGGTTCGTGAACGATGTAGCTTCCTTTGAGCTGAAAAGTGACTGCGTTTACCAGAAACGAAGTCTTACTTGTAGGAAGACACAGAGCCTGGGATTTCACTCCGTTTCTGAAGGGAAACACACAGCACAGTTCCCATCCATGAAACACACTCTGCATTAGAGCAAGAAGCACGCTCTTGCTTTCTAGAGTCGCTAATAACGCGGTAAACGTGAGTGTGCACAGAACAAAAGAACTGAGTTTCCTACACACGGACCATATCTAGTTCAACTCCGGTTCTGAAACTGATCAAAACACAGGTCTTCTAACATCCAATGCCTTTCAGTTCAGAGCGAGAAACGTGTGAGCTTCGTGAAAGATGTAGCTTTGTTTGAGCTGAAAAGTGACTGCGTTTACCTGAAACGAATTCTTACTTGTAGGAAGACACAGAGCCTGGGATTTCACTCCGTTTCTGAAGGGAAACACACAGCACAGTTCTCATCCAGGAACCACACTCTGCTTTAGAGCAAGAAGCACGCTCTTGCTTTCTAGAGTCTCTTATAAGGCGGGTAACATGAGTGTGCTCAAAACAAAAGAACTGTGTTTCCTACAAACATGCCCCATATCTACTTCAACTCTGCTTCTGAAACGGATACAAACCACAGGTCCTCTAACATCCAATGCTTTTCAATTCAGACTGAGATACATTTGAGCTTCATGAACGATGTAGCTTCCTTTGAGCTGAAAAGTGACTGCGTTTACCTGAAACGAAGTCTTACTTGTAGGAAGACACAGAGCCTGGGATTTCACTCCGTTTCTGAAGGGAAACACACAGCACAGTTCTCATCCAGGAACCACACTCTGCTTTAGAGCAAGAAGCACGCTCTTGCTTTCTAGAGTCTCTTATAAGGCGGGTAACATGAGTGTGCTCAAAAGAAAAGAACTGTGTTTCCTACAAACATTCCCCATATCTACTTCAACTCTGCTTCTGAAACTGATACAAACCACAGGCCCTCTAACATCCAATGCTTTTCAATTCAGACTGAGATACACTTGAGCTTCATGAACGATGTAGCTTCTTTTGAGCTGAAAAGTGACTTTGTATATCTGAAACGAAGTCTTGCTTGTAGGAAGACACAGACCCTGCATTTCACTCCGTTTCTTAACGGAAACACATAGCACAGTTCTCATCCATGAACCACACTCTGCTTTAGAGCAAGAAATACGCTCTTGCTTTCCACATTCTCTAATAAGGCGGGAAACGTGAGCGTGCTCAGAACAAAAGAACTGAGTTTCCTACACACACGTACCATATCTAGTTCAACTCTGCTTCTTAAACTGATACAAACCTCAGTTCCTCTAACATCCAATGCTTTTCAGTTCAGAGCGAGAAACGTGTGAGCTTCGTGAACGATGTAGCTTCCTTTGAGCTGAAAAGTGACTGCGTTTACCAGAAACGAAGTCTTACTTGTAGGAAGACACAGAGCCTGGGATTTCACTCCGTTTCTGAAGGGAAACACACAGCACAGTTCCCATCCATGAAACACACTCTGCTTTAGAGCAAGAAATACGCTCTTGCTTTCCACATTCTCTAATAAGGCGGGAAACGTGAGCGTGCTCAGAACAAAAGAACTGAGTTTCCTACACACACGTACCATATCTAGTTCAACTCTGCTTCTTAAACTGATACAATCCTCAGGTCCTCTAACATCCAATGCTTTTCAGTTCAGAGCGAGAAATGTGTCAGCTTCGTGAACGATATAGCTTCATTTGAGCTGAAAAGTGACTGCGTTTAACCTGAAACGAAGTCTTGCTTGGAAGGCACAGAGCCTTGCATTTCACTCCCTTTCTGAAGGGAAACACACAGCATAGTTCTCATCCATGAACCACACTCTTAATTAGAGCAAGAAGCACGCTCTTGCTGTCTAGAGTTTCTAATAACGCGGGAACGTGAGTGTGCTCAGAACAAAAGAACTGAGTTTCCTACACACGGACCATATCTAGTTCAACTCTGCTTCTGAAATTGATACAAACCACTGGTCCTCTAACATCCAATGCTTTTCAGTTCAGAGCGAGAAACGTGTGAGCTTCGTGAATGATGTAGCTTCCTTTGAGCTGAAAAGTGACTGCGTTTACCTGAAACGAAGTCTTGCTTGCAGGAGGAACAGAGCCTTGCATTACACTCCGTTTCTGAACGGAAACACATAGCACAGTTCTCATCCATGAACCACACTCTGCTTTAGAGCAAGAAACACGCTCTTGCTTTCCACAGTCTCTAATAAGGCGGGAAAAGTGAGCGTGCTCAGAACAAAAGAACTGAGTTTCCTACACACACGTACCATATCTTGTTCAATTCTGCTTCTTAAACTGATACAAACCTCAGTTCCTCTAACATCCAATGCTTTTCAGTTCAGAGCGAGAAACGTGTGAGCTTCGTGAACGATGTAGCTTCCTTTGAGCTGAAAAGTGACTGCGTTTACCTGAAACGAAGTCTTAATTGTAGGAAGACACAGATCTTGGGATTTCACTCTGTTTCTGAAGGGAAACACACAGCACAGTTCTCATCCATGAACCACACTCTGCATTAGAGCAAGAAGCACGCTCTTGCTTTCTAGAGTCTCTAATAAGGCGGGAAACGTGAGTGTGCTCATAACAAAAGAACTGAGTTTCCTACACACGGACCATATCTAGTTCAACTCTGCTTTGAACCTGATACAAACCACAGGTCCTCTAACATCCAGTGCTATTCAGTTGAGCGCGAGACTCATGTCATCTTCGTAAACAATGTAGCTTCCTTTGAGTTGAAAAGTGAATGTTTTTACCTTAAAAGAAGTCTTGCTTGTAGCAAGACACAGAGCCTGGGATTTATCTCCATCTCTGAATGGAAACACACAGCACAGTTCTCATTCATGAACCACACTCTGCATTAGAGAAAGAAGCATACTCTTGCTTTCTAGAGTCTCTAATAAGGTGGAAAATGTGAGTGTACTCAGAACAAAAGAACTGTATTTCTGACACACACGTACCATATCTAGTTCAACTCTGCTTCTTAAACTGATACAAACCTCAGGTCCTCTAACATCCAATGCTTTTCAGTTCAGAGCGAGAAATGTGTCAGCTTCCTGAAGATGTAGCTTCCTTTGAGCTGAAAAGTGACTGCGTTTACCTGAAACGAAGTCTTGCTTGTAGGAAGGCACAGAGACTTGCATTTCACTCCGTTTCTGAAGGCAAACACACAGCACAGTTCTCATCCATGAACCACACTCTGCATTAGAGCAAGAAGCACGCTCTTGCTTTCTTGAGTCTCTAATAACGCGGTAAACGTGAGTGTGCTCAGAACAAAAGAACTGAGTTTCCTACACACGGACCATATCTACTTCAACTCTGCTTCTGAAACTGATACAAACCAAAGGTCCTCTAACATCCAATCCTTTTCAGTTCAAAGCGAGAAACTTGTGAGGTTCGTGAACGATGTAGCTTCCTTTGAGCTGAAAAGTGACTGCGTTTACCTGAAACGAAGTCTTACTTGTAGGAAGACACAGAGCCTGGGATTTCACTCCGTTTCTGAAGGGAAACACACAGCACAGTTCTCATCCAGGAACCACACTCTGCTTTAGAGCAAGAAGCACGCTCTTGCTTTCTAGAGTCTCTTATAAGGCGGGTAACATGAGTGTGCTCAAAACAAAAGAACTGTGTTTCCTACAAACATGCCCCATATCTACTTCAACTCTGCTTCTGAAACGGATACAAACCACAGGTCCTCTAACATCCAATGCTTTTCAATTCAGACTGAGATACATTTGAGCTTCATGAACGATGTAGCTTCCTTTGAGCTGAAAAGTGACTGCGTTTACCTGAAACGAAGTCTTACTTGTAGGAAGACACCAAGCCTGGGATTTCACTCCGTTTCTGAAGGGAAACACACAGCACAGTTCTCATCCAGGAACCACACTCTGCTTTAGAGCAAGAAGCACGCTCTTGCTTTCTAGAGTCTCTTATAAGGCGGGTAACATGAGTGTGCTCAAAACAAAAGAACTGTGTTTCCTACAAACATGCCCCATATCTACTTCAACTCTGCTTCTGAAACGGATACAAACCACAGGTCCTCTAACATCCAATGCTTTTCAATTCAGACTGAGATACATTTGAGCTTCATGAACGATGTAGCTTCTTTTGAGCTGAAAAGTGACTTTGTTTATCTGAAATGAAGTCTTGCTTGTAGGAAGACACAGACCCTGCATTTCACTCCGTTTCTTAATGGAAACACATAGCACAGTTCTCATCCATGAACCACACTCTGCTTTAGAGCAAGAAATACGCTCTTGCTTTCCACATTCTCTAATAAGGCGGGAAAAGTGAGCGTGCTCAGAACAAAAGAACTGAGTTTCCTACACACACGTACCATATCTAGTTCAACTCTGCTTCTTAAACTGATACAATCCTCAGGTCCTCTAACATCCAATGCTTTTCAGTTCAGAGCGAGAAATGTGTCAGCTTCGTGAACGATATAGCTTCATTTGAGCTGAAAAGTGACTGCGTTTAACCTGAAACGAAGTCTTGCTTGGAAGGCACAGAGCCTTGCATTTCACTCCCTTTCTGAAGGGAAACACACAGCATAGTTCTCATCCATGAACCACACTCTTAATTAGAGCAAGAAGCACGCTCTTGCTGTCTAGAGTTTCTAATAACGCGGGAACGTGAGTGTGCTCAGAACAAAAGAACTGAGTTTCCTACACACGGACCATATCTAGTTCAACTCTGCTTCTGAAATTGATACAAACCACTGGTCCTCTAACATCCAATGCTTTTCAGTTCAGAGCGAGAAACGTGTGAGCTTCGTGAATGATGTAGCTTCCTTTGAGCTGAAAAGTGACTGCCTTTACCTGAAACGAAGTCTTGCTTGCAGGAAGGAACAGAGCCTTGCATTTCACTCCGTTTCTGAACGGAAACACATAGCACAGTTCTCATCCATGAACCACACTCTGCTTTAGAGCAAGAAACACGCTCTTGCTTTCCACAGTCTCTAATAAGGCGGGAAAAGTGAGCGTGCTCAGAACAAAAGAACTGAGTTTCCTACACACACGTACCATATCTTGTTCAATTCTGCTTCTTAAACTGATACAAACCTCAGTTCCTCTAACATCCAATGCTTTTCAGTTCAGAGCGAGAAACGTGTGAGCTTCGTGAACGATGTAGCTTCCTTTGAGCTGAAAAGTGACTGCGTTTACCTGAAACGAAGTCTTAATTGTAGGAAGACACAGATCTTGGGATTTCACTCCGTTTCTGAAGGGAAACACACAGCACAGTTCTCATCCATGAACCACACCCTGCATTAGAGCAAGAAGCACGCTCTTGCTTTCTAGAGTCTCTAATAAGGCGGGAAACGTGAGAGTGCTCATAACAAAAGAACTGAGTTTCCTACACACGGACCATATCTAGTTCAACTCTGCTTTGAACCTGATACAAACCACAGGTCCTCTAACATCCAGTGCTTTTCAGTTGAGCGCGAGACACATGTCATCTTCGTAAACAATGTAGCTTCCTTTGAGTTGAAAAGTGAATGTTTTTACCTTAAAAGAAGTCTTGCTTGTAGCAAGACACAGAGCCTGGGATTTATCTCCATCTCTGAATGGAAACACACAGCACAGTTCTCATTCATGAACCACACTCTGCATTAGAGAAAGAAGCATACTCTTGCTTTCTAGAGTCTCTAATAAGGTGGGAAATGTGAGTGTACTCAGAACAAAAGAACTGTATTTCTGACACACACGTACCATATCTAGTTCAACTCTGCTTCTTAAACTGATACAAACCTCAGGTCCTCTAACATCCAATGCTTTTCAGTTCAGAGCGAGAAATGTGTCAGCTTCCTGAAGATGTAGCTTCGTTTGAGCTGAAAAGTGACTGCGTTTACCTGAAACGAAGTCTTGCTTGTAGGAAGGCACAGAGACTTGCATTTCACTCCGTTTCTGAAGGCAAACACACAGCACAGTTCTCATCCATGAACCACACTCTGCATTAGAGCAAGAAGCACGCTCTTGGTTTCTTGAGTCTCTAATAACGCAGTAAACGTGAGTGTGCTCAGAACAAAAGAACTGAGTTTCCTACACACGGACCATATCTACTTCAACTCTGCTTCTGAAACTGATACAAACCAAAGGTCCTCTAACATCCAATCCTTTTCAGTTCAAAGCGAGAAACTTGTGAGGTTCGTGAACGATGTAGCTTCCTTTGAGCTGAAAAGTGACTGCGTTTACCTGAAACGAATTCTTACTTGTAGGAAGACACAGAGCCTGGGATTTCACTCCGTTTCTGAAGGGAAACACACAGCACAGTTCTCATCCAGGAACCACACTCTGCTTTAGAGCAAGAAGCACGCTCTTGCTTTCTAGAGTCTCTTATAAGGCGGGTAACATGAGTGTGCTCAAAACAAAAGAACTGTGTTTCCTACAAACATGCCCCATATCTACTTCAACTCTGCTTCTGAAACGGATACAAACCACAGGTCCTCTAACATCCAATGCTTTTCAATTCAGACTGAGATACATTTGAGCTTCATGAACGATGTAGCTTCCTTTGAGCTGAAAAGTGACTGCGTTTACCTGAAACGAAGTCTTACTTGTAGGAAGACACCAAGCCTGGGATTTCACTCCGTTTCTGAAGGGAAACACACAGCACAGTTCTCATCCAGGAACCACACTCTGCTTTAGAGCAAGAAGCACGCTCTTGCTTTCTAGAGTCTCTTATAAGGCGGGTAACATGAGTGTGCTCAAAACAAAAGAACTGTGTTTCCTACAAACATGCCCCATATCTACTTCAACTCTGCTTCTGAAACGGATACAAACCACAGGTCCTCTAACATCCAATGCTTTTCAATTCAGACTGAGATACATTTGAGCTTCATGAACGATGTAGCTTCTTTTGAGCTGAAAAGTGACTTTGTTTATCTGAAACGAAGTCTCGTTTGTAGGAAGACACAGAGCCTGGCATTTCACTCCGTTTCTTAATGGAAACACATAGCACAGTTCTCATCCATGAACCACACTCTGCTTTAGAGCAAGAAATACGCTCTTGCTTTCCACATTCTCTAATAAGGCGGGAAAAGTGAGCGTGCTCAGAACAAAAGAACTGAGTTTCCTACACACACGTACCATATCTAGTTCAACTCTGCTTCTTAAACTGATACAATCCTCAGGTCCTCTAACATCCAATGCTTTTCTGTTCAGAGCGAGAAATGTGTCAGCTTCGTGAACGATATAGCTTCATTTGAGCTGAAAAGTGACTGCGTTTAATCTGAAACGAAGTCTTGCTTGGAAGGCACAGAGCCTTGCATTTCACTCCCTTTCTGAAGGGAAACACACAGCATAGTTCTCATCCATGAACCACACTCTTAATTAGAGCAAGAAGCACGCTCTTGCTGTCTAGAGTTTCTAATAACGCGGGAACGTGAGCGTGCTCAGAACAAAAGAACTGAGTTTCCTACACACGGACCATATCTAGTTCAACTCTGCTTCTGAAATTGATACAAACCACTGGTCCTCTAACATCCAATGCTTTTCAGTTCAGAGCGAGAAACGTGTGAGCTTCGTGAATGATGTAGCTTCCTTTGAGCTGAAAAGTGACTGCGTTTACCTGAAACGAAGTCTTGCTTGCAGGAAGGAACAGAGCCTTGCATTTCACTCCGTTTCTGAACGGAAACACATAGCACAGTTCTCATCCATGAACCACACTCTGCTTTAGAGCAAGAAACACGCTCTTGCTTTCCACAGTCTCTAATAAGGCGGGAAAAGTGAGCATGCTCAGAACAAAAGAACTGAGTTTCCTACACACACGTACCATATTTTGTTCAATTCTGCTTCTTAAACTGATACAAACCTCAGTTCCTCTAACATCCAATGCTTTTCAGTTCAGAGCGAGAAACGTGTGAGCTTCGTGAACGATGTAGCTTCCTTTGAGCTGAAAAGTGACTGCGTTTAACCTGAAACGAAGTCTTGCTTGGAAGGCACAGAGCCTTGCATTTCACTCCCTTTCTGAAGGGAAACACACAGCATAGTTCTCATCCATGAACCACACTCTTAATTAGAGCAAGAAGCACGCTCTTGCTGTCTAGAGTTTCTAATAACGCGGGAAACGTGAATGTGCTCAGAACAAAAGAACTGAGTTTCCTACACACGGACCATATCTAGTTCAACTCTGCTTCTGAAATTGATACAAACCACTGGTCCTCTAACATCCAATGCTTTTCAGTTCAGAGCGAGAAACGTGTGAGCTTCGTGAATGATGTAGCTTCCTTTGAGCTGAAAAGTGACTGTGTTTACCTGAAACGAAGTCTTGCTTGCAGGAAGGAACAGAGCCTTGCATTTCGCTCCGTTTCTGAACGGAAACACATAGCACAGTTCTCATCCATGAACCACACTCTGCTTTAGAGCAAGAAACACGCTCTTGCTTTCCACAGTCTCTAATAAGGCGGGAAAAGTGAGCGTGCTCACAACAAAAGAACTGAGTTTCCTACACACACGTACCATATCTAGTTCAACTCTGCTTCTTAAACTGATACAAACCTCAGTTCCTCTAACATCCAATGCTTTTCAGTTCAGAGCGAGAAACGTGTGAGCTTCGTGAACGATGTAGCTTCCTTTGAGCTGAAAAGTGACTGCGTTTACCTGAAACGAAGTCTTAATTGTAGGAAGACACAGATCTTGGGATTTCACTCCGTTTCTGAAGGGAAACACAAAGCACAGTTCTCATCCATGAACCACACTCTGCATTAGAGCAAGAAGCACGCTCTTGCTTTCTAGAGTCTCTAATAAGGCGGGAAACGTGAGTGTGCTCATAACAAAAGAACTGAGTTTCATACACAAGGACCATATCTAGTTCAACTCTGCTTTGAACCTGATACAAACCACAGGTCCTCTAACATCCAGTGCTTTTCAGTTGAGCGCGAGACACATGTCATCTTCGTAAACAATGTAGCTTCCTTTGAGTTGAAAAGTGAATGTTTTTACCTTAAAAGAAGTCTTGCTTGTAGCAAGACACAGAGCCTGGGATTTATCTCCATCTCTGAATGGAAACACACAGCACAGTTCTCATTCATGAACCACACTCTGCATTAGAGAAAGAAGCATGCTCTTGCTTTCTAGAGTCTCTAATAAGGTGGGAAATGTGAGTGTACTCAGAAAAAAAGAACTGTGTTTCCGACACAAACGTACCATATCTAGTTCAACTCTGCTTCTTAAACTGATACAAACCTCAGGTCCTCTAACATCCAATGCTTTTCAGTTCAGAGCGAGAAATGTGTCAGCTTCCTGAAGATGTAGCTTCGTTTGAGCTGAAAAGTGACTGCGTTTACCTGAAACGAAGTCTTGCTTGTAGGAAGGCACAGAGACTTGCATTTCACTCCGTTTCTGAAGGCAAACACACAGCACAGTTCTCATCCATGAACCACACTCTGCATTAGAGCAAGAAGCACGCCCTTGCTTTCTAGAGTCTCTAATAACGCGGTAAACGTGAGTGTGCTCAGAACAAAAGGACTGAGTTTCCTACACACGGACCATATCTACTTCAACTCTGCTTCTGAAATGGATACAAACCACAGGTCCTCTAACATCCAATGCTTTTCAATTCAGCCTGAGATACATTTGAGCTTCATGAACGATGTAGCTTCCTTTGAGCTGAAAAGTGACTGCGTTTACCTGAAACGAAGTCTTACTTGTAGGAAGACACAGAGCCTGGGATTTCACTCCGTTTCTGAAGGGAAACACACAGCACAGTTCTCATCCAGGAACCACACTCTGCTTTAGAGCAAGAAGCACGCTCTTGCTTTCTAGAGTCTCTTATAAGGCGGGTAACATGAGTGTGCTCAAAACAAAAGAACTGTGTTTCCTACAAACATGCCACATATGTACTTCAACTCTGCTTCTGAAACGGATACAAACCACAGGTCCTCTAACATCCAATGCTTTTCAATTCAGACTGAGATACATTTGAGCTTCATGAACGATGTAGCTTCTTTTGAGCTGAAAAGTGACTTTGTTTATCTGAAACGAAGTCTTGCTTGTAGGAAGACACAGACCCTGCATTTCACTCCGTTTCTTAACGGAAACACATAGCACAGTTCTCATCCATGAACCACACTCTGATTTAGAGCAAGAAATACGCTCTTGCTTTCCACATTCTCTAATAAGGCGGGAAAAGTGAGCGTGCTCAGAACAAAAGAACTGAGTTTCCTACACACACGTACCATATCTAGTTCAACTCTGCTTCTTAAACTGATACAATCCACAGGTCCTCTAACATCCAATGCTTTTCAGTTCAGAGCGAGAAATGTGTCAGCTTCGTGAACGATATAGCTTCATTTGAGCTGAAAAGTGACTGCGTTTAACCTGAAACGAAGTCTTGCTTGGAAGGCACAGAGCCTTGCATTTCACTCCCTTTATGAAGGGAAACACACAGCATAGTTCTCATCCATGAACCACACTCTTAATTAGAGCAAGAAGCACGCTCTTGCTGTCTAGAGTTTCTAATAACGCGGGAAACGTGAGTGTGCTCAGAACAAAAGAACTGAGTTTCCTACACACGGACCATATCTAGTTCAACTCTGCTTCTGAAATTGATACTAACCACTGCTCCTCTAACATCCAATGCTATTCAGTTCAGAGCGAGAAACGTGTGAGCTTCGTGAATGATGTAGCTTCCTTTGAGCTGAAAAGTGACTGCGTTTACCTGAAACGAAGTCTTGCTTGCAGGAAGGAACAGAGCCTTGCATTTCACTCCGTTTCTGAACGGAAACACAAAGCACAGTTCAAATCCATGAACCACACTCTGCTTTAGAGCAAGAAACACGCTCTTGCTTTCCACAGTGTCTAATAAGGCGGGAAAAGTGAGCGTGCTCAGAACAAAAGAACTGAGTTTCCTACGCACAAGTACCATATCTAGTTCAACTCTGCTTCTTAAACTGATGCAAACCTCAGTTCCTCTAACATCCAATGCTTTTCAGTTCAGAGCGAGAAATGTGTCAGCTTCCTGAAGATGTAGCTTCCTTTGACCTGAAAAGTGGCTGCGTTTACCTGAAACGAAGTCTTAATTGTAGGAAGACACAGATCTTCGGATTTCACTCCGTTTCTGAAGGGAAACACACAGCACAGTTCTCATCCATGAACCACACTCTGCATTAGAGCAAGAAGCACGCTCTTGCTTTCTAGAGTCTCTAATAAGGCGGGAAACGTGAGTGTGCTCATAACAAAAGAACTGAGTTTCCTACACACGGACCATATCTAGTTCAACTCTGCTTTGAACCTGATACAAACCACAGGTCCTCTAACATCCAGTGCTTTTCAGTTGAGCGCGAGACACATGTCATCTTCGTAAACAATGTAGCTTCCTTTGAGTTGAAAAGTGAATGTTTTTACCTTAAAAGAAGTCTTGCTTGTAGCAAGACACAGAGCCTGGGATTTATCTCCATCTCTGAATGGAAACACACAGCACAGTTCTCATTCATGAACCACACTCTGCATTAGAGAAAGAAGCATGCTCTTGTTTTCTAGAGTCTCTAATAAGGTGGGAAATGTGAGTGTACTCAGAACAAAAGAACTGTTTTTCCGACACACACGTACCATATCTAGTTCAACTCTGCTTCTTAAACTGATACAAACCTCAGGTCCTCTAACATCCAATGCTTTTCAGTTCAGAGCGAGAAATGTGTCAGCTTCCTGAAGATGTAGCTTCGTTTGAGCTGAAAAGTGACTGCGTTTACCTGAAACGAAGTCTTGCTTGTAGGAAGGCACAGAGACTTGCATTTCACTCCGTTTCTGAAGGCAAACACACAGCACAGTTCTCATCCATGAACCACACTCTGCATTAGAGCAAGAAGCACGCTCTTGCTTTCTAGAGTCTCTAATAACGCGGTAAACGTGAGTGTGCTCAGAACAAAAGAACTGAGTTTCCTACACACGGATACAAACCACAGGTCCTCTAACATCCAATGCTTTTTAATTCAGACTGAGATACTTTTGAGCTTCATGAACGATGTAGCTTCCTTTGAGCTGAAAAGTGACTGCGTTTACCTGAAAGGAAGTCTTACTTGTAGGAAGACACAGAGCCTGGGATTTCACTCAGTTTCTGAAGGGAAACACACAGCACAGTTCTCATCCAGGAACCACACTCTGCTTTAGAGCAAGAAGCACGCTCTTGCTTTCTAGAGTCTCTTATAAGGCGGGTAACATGAGTGTGCTCAAAACAAAAGAACTGTGTTTCCTACAAACATGCCCCATATCATCTTCAACTCTGCTTCTGAAACGGATACAAACCACAGGTCCTCTAACATCCAATGCTTTTCAATTCAGACTGAGATACATTTGAGCTTCATGAACGATGTAGCTTCTTTTGAGCTGAAAAGTGACTTTGTTTATCTGAAACGAAGTCTTGCTTGTAGGAAGACACAGACCCTGCATTTCACTCCGTTTCTTAACGGAAACACATAGCACAGTTCTCATCCATGAACCACACTCTGCTTTAGAGCAAGAAATACGCTCTTGCTTTCCACATTCTCTAATAAGGCGGGAAAAGTGAGCGTGCTCAGAACAAAGAACTGAGTTTCCTACACACATGTACCATATCTAGTTCAACTCTGCTTCTTAAACTGATACAATCCTCAGGTCCTCTAACATCCAATGCTTTTCAGTTCAGAGCGAGAAATGTGTCAGCTTCGTGAACGATATAGCTTCATTTGATCTGAAAAGTGACTGCGTTTAACCTGAAACGAAGTCTTGCTTGGAAGGCACAGAGCCTTGCATTTCACTCCCTTTATGAAGGGAAACACACAGCATAGTTCTCATCCATGAACCACACTCTTAATTAGAGCAAGAAGCACGCTCTTGCTGTCTAGAGTTTCTAATAACGCGGGAAACGTGAGTGTGCTCAGAACAAAAGAACTGAGTTTCCTACACACATATCTAGTTCAACTCTGCTTCTGAAATTGATACAAACCACTGGTCCTCTAACATCCAATGCTTTTCAGTTCAGAGCGAGAAACGTGTGAGCTTCGTGAATGATGTAGCTTCCTTTGAGCTGAAAAGTGACTGCGTTTACCTGAAACGAAGTCTTACTTGTAGGAAGATACAGAGCCTGGGATTTCACTCCGTTTCTGAAGGGAAACACACAGCACAGTTCTCATCCATGAACCACACTCTGCTTTAGAGCAAGAAGCACGCTCTTGCTTTCTAGAGTCTCTAATAACGCGGTAAACGTGAGTGTGCTCAGAACAAAAGAACTGAGTTTCCTAAACACGGACCATATCTACTTCAACTCTGCTTCTGAAACTGATACAAACCAAAGGTCCTCTAACATGCAATCCTTTTCAGTTCAAAGCGAGAAACTTGTGAGGTTCGTGAACGATGTAGCTTCCTTTGAGCTGAAAAGTGACTGCGTTTACCTGAAACGAAGTCTTACTTGTAGGAAGACACAGATCCTGGGATTTCACTCTGTTTCTGAAGGGAAACACACAGCACAGTTCTCATCCAGGAACCACACTCTGCTTTAGAGCAAGAAGCACGCTCTTGCTTTCTAGATTCTCTTATAAGGCAGGTAACATGAGTGTGCTCAAAACAAAAGAACTGTGTTTCCTACAAACATGCCCCATATCTACTTCAACTTTGCTTCTGAAACGGATACAAACCACAGGTCCTCTAACATCCAATGCTTTTCAATTCAGACTGAGATACATTTGAGCTTCATGAACGATGTAGCTTCCTTTGAGCTGAAAAGTGACTGCGTTTACCTGAAACGAAGTCTTACTTGTAGGAAGACACAGAGCCTGGGATTTCACTCCGTTTCTGAAGGGAAACTCACAGCACAGTTCTCATCCAGGAACCACACTCTGCTTTAGAGCAAGAAGCACGCTCTTGCTTTCTAGAGTCTCTTATAAGGCGGGTAACATGAGTGTGCTCAAAACAAAAGAACTGTGTTTCCTACAAACATGCCCCATATCTACTTCAACTCTGCTTCTGAAACGGATACAAACCACAGGTCCTCTAACATCCAATGCTTTTCAATTCAGACTGAGATACATTTGAGCTTCATGAACGATGTAGCTTCTTTTGAGCTGAAAAGTGACTTTGTTTATCTGAAACGAAGTCTTGCTTGTAGGAAGACACAGACCCTGCATTTCACTCCGTTTCTTAACGGAAACACATAGCACAGTTCTCATCCATGAACCACACTCTGCTTTAGAGCAAGAAATACGCTCTTGCTTTCCACATTCTCTAATAAGGAGGGAAAAGTGAGCGTGCTCAGAACAAAAGAACTGAGTTTCCTACACACACGTACCATATCTAGTTCAACTCTGCTTCTTAAACTGATACAATCCTCAGGTCCTCAAACATCCAAAGCTTTTCAGTTCAGAGCGAGAAATGTGTCAGCTTCGTGAACGATATAGCTTCATTTGAGCTGAAAAGTGACTGTGTTTATCTGAAACGAAGTCTTGCTTGTAGGAAGACACAGAGCCTGTCATTTCACTCTGTTTCTGAAGTGAAACACATAGCACGGTTCTCATCCATGAACCACACTCTGCTAAAGAACAAGAAACACGCTCTTTGCTTTCCACAGTCTCTAATAAGGCGGGAAAAGTGAGTGTGCTCAGAACAAAAGAACTGAGTTTCCTACACACACGGATCATATCTAGTTCAACTCCACTTATGAAACTGATATGAACCACAGGTCCTCTAACATCCATTGCTTTTCAGTTCAGAGCGAGAAACGTGTGAGCTTTGTGAACGATGAAGCTTCGTTTGAGCTAAAAATTGACTATGTTTACCTGAAACGAAGTCTTGCTTGCAGCAAGGCACAGAGCCTTGCATTCCACTCGGTTTCTGAAGGGCAGCACAGCACAGTTCTCAACCATGAAACACACTCTACTTTAGAGCAAGAAGCACGCTCTTGATTTCTAGAGTCTCTAATAAGGCGGGAAATGTGAGTGTACTCAGAACAAAAGAACTGTGTTTCCTACACACGTACAATATCTAGTTCAACTCTGCCCCTTAAACTCATAAACAACACATGTCCTCTAACATCCAATGCTTTTCAGTTCAGAAGGAGAAACGTGTGAGTTTCGTGAATGGTGTAGCTTCCTATGAGCTGAAAATTGACTGCGTTTACCTGAAACGAAGTCTTGCTTGTAGGAAGACACAGAGCCTGGGATTTCACTCCGTTTCTGAAGGGAAACACCCAGCACAGTTCTCATCCATAAACCACACTCTGCTTTAGAGCTAGAAGCATGCTCTTGCTTTCTAGAATCTCTAATAAGGCGGGAAACGTGAGTGTGCTCAGAACAAAAGAATTGTGCTTCCTACACACATGAACCATATCTAGTTCAACTCTGCTTCTTAAACTGATACAAACCTCAGGTCCTCTAACATCCAATAATTTTCAGTTCAGAGCGAGAAATGTGTGAGCTTCGTTAACGATGTGGCTTCGTTTGAGCTGAAAAGTGACTGTGTTTACCTGTAACGAAGTCTTGCTTATAAGAAGACACAGAGCCTGGCATTTCACTGCGTTTCTGAAGGGAAACACACAGCACAGTTCTCATCCATGAACCACACTCTACTTTAGAGCAAGAAACACGCTCTTGCTTTCCACACTCTCTAATAAGGCGGGAAAAGTGAGTTTGCTCAGAACAAAAGAACTGAGTTTCCTACACACACGGACCTTATCTAATTCAACTCCGCTTCTGAAACGGATATAAACCACAAGTCCTCTAACATCCAATGCTTTTCAGTTCAGAGCGAGAAACGTGTGAGCTTCGTGAATGATGAAGCTTTGTTTCAGCTGAAAAGTGACTGCGTTTACCTGAAATGAAGTCTTGCTTGCAGTAAGGAACAGAGCTTTGCATTTCAATCTGTTTCTGAACGGAAACACATAGCACAGTTCTCATCCATGAACCACACTCTGCTTTAGAGCAAGAAGCACGCTCTTGCTTTCCACAGTCTCTAATAAGGCGGGAAAAGTGATCGTGCTCAGAACAAAAGAACTGAGTTTCCTACACACACGTACCATATCTAGTTCAACTCTGCTTCTTAAACTGATACAATCCTCAGGTCCTCTAACATCCAATGCTTTTCAGTTCAGAGCGAGAAATGTGTCAGCTTCGTGAACGATATAGCTTCATTTGAGCTGAAAAGTGACTGCATTTAACCTGAAACGAAGTCTTGCTTGGAAGGCACAGAGCCTTGCATTTCACTCCCTTTCTGAAGGGAAACACACACCACAGATCTCATCCATGAACCACACTCTTAATTAGAGCAAGAAGCACGCTCTTGCTGTCTAGAGTTTCTAAAAACGCGGGAAACGTGAGTGTGCTCATAACAAAAGAACTGAGTTTCCTACACACGGACCATATCTAGTTCAACTCTGCTTCTGAAATTGATACAAACCACTGGTCCTCTAACATCCAATGCTTTTCAGTTCAGAGCGAGAAACGTGTGAGCTTCGTGAATGATGTAGCTTCCTTTGAGCTGAAAAGTGACTGTGTTTACCTGAAACGAAGTCTTAATTGTAGGAAGACACAGAGCTTGGGATTTCACTCCGTTTCTGAAGGGAAACACACAGCACAGTTCTCATCCATTGACCACACTCTGCTTTAGAGCAAGAAGCACGGTCTTGCTTTCTAGACTCTCTAATAATGAAGGAAATTTGAGTGTACTCAGAACAAAAGAACTGTGTTTCCGACACACATGGACCATATCTAGTTCAACTTTGCTTCTGAAACTGATACAAACCACAGGTCCTCTTACATCCAAATCTTTTAGTTCAGAGCTTGAAACTCTTGAAGTTCGTGAATGATGTAGCTTCTTTTGAGCTCAAATTGACTGCGTTTATCTGAAACGAAGTCTTGCTTGTCAGAAGACACAGAGCCTGGCATTTCACTCTGATTCTGAATGGAAACACATAGCACAGTTCTCATCCATGAACCACACTCTGCTTTAGAGCAAGAAACACGCTCTTGCTTTCCACACTCTCTAATAAGGCAGGAAAAGTGAGTGTGCTCAGAACAAAAGAACTGAGTTTCCTACACACATGCACCATATCTAGTTCAACTCTGCTTCTGAAACGGATATAAACCACAGGTCCTCTAACATCCAATGCTTTTCAGTTAAGAGTGAGAATCGTGTGAGCGTCGTGAACGATGTAGCTTGTTTTGAGCTGAAATGTGACTGCGTTTATCTGAAACGAAGTCTTGCTTGTAGGAAGACACAGAGGCTGTCATTTCACTCTGTTTCTGAAGTGAAACACATAGCACAGATCTCATCCATGAACCACACTCTGCTTTAGAACAAGAAACACACTCTTTTCTTTCCTCAGTCTCCAATAAGGCGGGAAAAGTGAGTGTGCTCAGAACAAAAGAACTGAGTTTCCTACACACACGGACCATATCTAGTTCACCTCCACTTATGTAACTGATATGAACCACAGGTCCTCTAACATCCAATGCTTTTCAGTTCAGAGTGAGAAACGTGTGAGCTTCGTGAACGATGAAGCTTCGTTTGAGCTAAAAATTGACTACGTTTACCTGAAACGAAGTCTTGCTTGCAGCAAGGCACAGAGCCTTGCATTCCACTCTGTTTCTGAAGGGCAGCACAGCACAGTTCTCATCCATGAAACACACTCTACTTTAGAGCAAGAAGCACGCTCTTGCTTTCTAGAGTCTCTAATAAGGCGGGAAATGTGAGTGTGCTCAGAACAAAAGAACTGTGTTTCCTACACACGTACAATATCTAGTTCAACTCTGCCTCTTAAACTCATAAACAACACAGGTCCTCTAACATCCAATGCTTTTCAGTTCAGGAGGAGAAACGTGTGAGTTTCGTGAATGGTGTAGCTTCCTATGAGCTGAAAATTGACTGCGTTTACCTGAAACGAAGTCTTGCTTGTAGGAAGACACAGAGCCTGGGATTTCACTCCGTTTCTGAAGGGAAACACACAGCACAGTTCTCATCCATGAACCACACTCTTAATTAGAGCAAGAAGCACGCACTTGCTTTCTAGAGTTTCTAATAACACGGGAAACGTGAGTGTGCTCAGAACAAAAGAACTGAGTTTCCTACACACGGACCATTTCTAGTTCAACTCTGCTTCTGAAACTGATACAAACCACAGGTCCTCTAACATCCAATGCTTTTCAATTCAGAGCAAGAAACGTGTGAGCTTCATGAACGATGTAGCTTCCTTTGAGCTGAAAAGTGACTGCGTTTACATGAAAGGAAGTCTTAATTGTAGGAAGACACAGAGCCTGGGATTTCACTCCGTTTCTGAAGGGAAACACACAGCACAGTTCTCATCCATGAACCACACTCTGCTTTAGAGCAAGAAGCACGCTCTTGCTTTGTAGATTCTCTAATAACGCGAGAAATCTGAGTGTACTCACAACAAAAGAACTGTGTTTCCGACACACATGGACCATATCTAGTTCAACTTTGCTTCTGAAACTGATACAAACCACAGGTCCTCTAACATCCAATGCTTTTAGTTCAGAGCGAGAAACGAGTGAGCTTCGTGAACGATGTAGCTTCTTTTGAGCTGAAATTGACTGCGTTTATCTGAAACGAAGTCTTGCTTGTCGGAAGACACAGAGCCTGGCATTTCACGTCGTTTCTGAATGGAAACACATAGCACAGTTCTCATCCATGAACCACACTCCACTTTAGAGCAAGAAACACGCTCTTGCTTTCCACAGTCTCTAATAAGGCGGGTAAAGTGAGTGTGCTCAGAACAAAAGAACTGAGTTTCCTACATACACGGACCATATCTAGTTCAACTCTGCTTCTGAAACTGATATGAACCACAGGTCCTCTAACATAGAATGCTTTTCAGTTCAGAGCGAGAAACGTGAGAGCTTCGTGAATGATGACCTTTCGTTTGAACTGAAAAGTTACTACATTTACCTGAAACGAAGTCTTGCTTGTAGGAAGACACAGAGCCTGGCATTTCACTCTGTTTCTGAAGCGAAACACATAGAACAGTTCCCATCCATGAACCACACTCTGCATTAGAGCAAGAAGCACGCTCTTGCTTTCTAGAGTCTCTAACAACGCGGTAAACGTGAGTGTGCTCGGAACAAAAGAACTGAGTTTCCTACACACGGACCATATCTACTTCAATTCAGCTTCTGAAACTGATACAAACCACAGTTCCTCTAACATCCAATGCTTTTCAGGTCAGAGCGAGAAACTTGTGAGCTTTGTGAACAATGTAGCTTCCTTTGAGCTGAAAAGTGACTGCGTTTACCTGAAACGAAGTCTTACTTGTAGGGAGACACAGAGCCTGGGATTTCACTCCGTTTCTGAAGGGAAACACACAGCACAGTTCTCATCCATGAACCACACTCTGCTTTAGAGCAAGAAGCACCCTCTTGCTTTCTAGAGACTCTAATAAGGCGGGAAACATGAGTGTGCTCAAAACAAAAGAACTGTGTTTCCTACAAACATGCCCCATATCTACTTCAACTCTGCTTCTGAAACGGATACAAACCACAGGTGCTCTAACATCCAATGCTTTTCAGTTCAGAGCGAGAAATGTGTCAGCTTCGTGAACGATGTAGCTTTGTTTGAGTTGAAAAGTGATGGCGTTTACCTGAAACGAAGTCTTGCTTGTAGGAAGGCACAGATCCTTGAATTTCCCTCCATTTCTGACGGGAAACACACAGCACAGTTCTCATCCATGAACCACACTCTTAATTAGAGCAAGAAGCACGCTCTTGCTTTCTAGAGTCTCTAATAAGGCGGGAAACGTGAGTGTGCTCAAAACAAAAGAACTGTGTTGCCTACACACATGCACCATATATAGTTCAACTCTGCTTCTGAAACGGATCCAAACCACAGGTCCTCTAACATCCAATGCTTTTCTGTTAAGAGTGAGAAACGTGTGAGCTAGTGAGCGATGTAGCTTCTTTTGAGCTGAAAAGTGACTGCGTTTATCTGAAACGCAGTCATGTTTGTAGGAAGACACAGAGCCTGGTATTTCACTCCTTTTCTGAAGGGAAACACATAGCACAGTTCTCATCCATGAACCACACTCTGCTTTAGAGCAAGAAGCACTCTCTTGCTTTCTAGCGTCTCTAATAATGTGGGAAACTTGAGTGTGCTCAAATCAAAAGAACTGTGTTTCCTACACACATGCACCATATCTAGTTAAACTCTGCTTCTGAAACGGATCCAAACCACAGGTCCTCTAACATCCAATTCTTTTCAGTTAAGAGTGAGTTACTTGTGAGCTTCGTTAACGATGTAGCTTCCTTTGAGCTGAAAAGTGACTGTGTTTACCTGTAACGAAGTCTTGCTTATAAGAAGACACAGAGCCTGGCATTTCACTGCGTTTCTGAAGGGAAACACACAGCACAGTTCTCATCCATGAACCACACTCTACTTTAGAGCAAGAAACACGCTCTTGCTTTCCACACTCTCTAATAAGGCGGGAAAAGTGAGTTTGCTCAGAACAAAAGAACTGAGTTTCCTACACACACGGACCTTATCTAATTCAACTCCGCTTCTGAAACGGATATAAACCACAAGTCCTCTAACATCCAATGCTTTTCAGTTCAGAGCGAGAAACGTGTGAGCTTCGTGAATGATGAAGCTTTGTTTCAGCTGAAAAGTGACTGCGTTTACCTGAAATGAAGTCTTGCTTGCAGTAAGGAACAGAGCTTTGCATTTCAATCTGTTTCTGAACGGAAACACATAGCACAGTTCTCATCCATGAACCACACTCTGCTTTAGAGCAAGAAGCACGCTCTTGCTTTCCACAGTCTCTAATAAGGCGGGAAAAGTGATCGTGCTCAGAACAAAAGAACTGAGTTTCCTACACACACGTACCATATCTAGTTCAACTCTGCTTCTTAAACTGATACAATCCTCAGGTCCTCTAACATCCAATGCTTTTCAGTTCAGAGCGAGAAATGTGTCAGCTTCGTGAACGATATAGCTTCATTTGAGCTGAAAAGTGACTGCATTTAACCTGAAACGAAGTCTTGCTTGGAAGGCACATAGCCTTGCATTTCACTCCCTTTCTGAAGGGAAACACACACCACAGATCTCATCCATGAACCACACTCTTAATTAGAGCAAGAAGCACGCTCTTGCTGTCTAGAGTTTCTAAAAACGCGGGAAACGTGAGTGTGCTCATAACAAAAGAACTGAGTTTCCTACACACGGACCATAACTAGTTCAACTCTGCTTCTGAAATTGATACAAACCACTGGTCCTCTAACATCCAATGCTTTTCAGTTCAGAGCGAGAAACGTGTGAGCTTCGTGAATGATGTAGCTTCCTTTGAGCTGAAAAGTGACTGTGTTTACCTGAAACGAAGTCTTAATTGTAGGAAGACACAGAGCTTGGGATTTCACTCCGTTTCTGAAGGGAAACACACAGCACAGTTCTCATCCATTGACCACACTCTGCTTTAGAGCAAGAAGCACGGTCTTGCTTTCTAGACTCTCTAATAATGAAGGAAATTTGAGTGTACTCAGAACAAAAGAACTGTGTTTCCGACACACATGGACCATATCTAGTTCAACTTTGCTTCTGAAACTGATACAAACCACAGGTCCTCTTACATCCAAATCTTTTAGTTCAGAGCTTGAAACTCTTGAAGTTCGTGAATGATGTAGCTTCTTTTGAGCTCAAATTGACTGCGTTTATCTGAAACGAAGTCTTGCTTGTCAGAAGACACAGAGCCTGGCATTTCACTCTGATTCTGAATGGAAACACATAGCACAGTTCTCATCCATGAACCACACTCTGCTTTAGAGCAAGAAACACGCTCTTGCTTTCCACACTCTCTAATAAGGCAGGAAAAGTGAGTGTGCTCAGAACAAAAGAACTGAGTTTCCTACACACATGCACCATATCTAGTTCAACTCTGCTTCTGAAACGGATATAAACCACAGGTCCTCTAACATCCAATGCTTTTCAGTTAAGAGTGAGAATCGTGTGAGCGTCGTGAACGATGTAGCTTGTTTTGAGCTGAAATGTGACTGCGTTTATCTGAAACGAAGTCTTGCTTGTAGGAAGACACAGAGGCTGTCATTTCACTCTGTTTCTGAAGTGAAACACATAGCACAGATCTCATCCATGAACCACACTCTGCTTTAGAACAAGAAACACACTCTTTTCTTTCCTCAGTCTCCAATAAGGCGGGAAAAGTGAGTGTGCTCAGAACAAAAGAACTGAGTTTCCTACACACACGGACCATATCTAGTTCACCTCCACTTATGTAACTGATATGAACCACAGGTCCTCTAACATCCAATGCTTTTCAGTTCAGAGTGAGAAACGTGTGAGCTTCGTGAACGATGAAGCTTCGTTTGAGCTAAAAATTGACTACGTTTACCTGAAACGAAGTCTTGCTTGCAGCAAGGCACAGAGCCTTGCATTCCACTCTGTTTCTGAAGGGCAGCACAGCACAGTTCTCATCCATGAAACACACTCTACTTTAGAGCAAGAAGCACGCTCTTGCTTTCTAGAGTCTCTAATAAGGCGGGAAATGTGAGTGTGCTCAGAACAAAAGAACTGTGTTTCCTACACACGTACAATATCTAGTTCAACTCTGCCTCTTAAACTCATAAACAACACAGGTCCTCTAACATCCAATGCTTTTCAGTTCAGGAGGAGAAACGTGTGAGTTTCGTGAATGGTGTAGCTTCCTATGAGCTGAAAATTGACTGCGTTTACCTGAAACGAAGTCTTGCTTGTAGGAAGACACAGAGCCTGGGATTTCACTCCGTTTCTGAAGGGAAACACACAGCACAGTTCTCATCCATGAACCACACTCTTAATTAGAGCAAGAAGCACGCACTTGCTTTCTAGAGTTTCTAATAACACGGGAAACGTGAGTGTGCTCAGAACAAAAGAACTGAGTTTCCTACACACGGACCATTTCTAGTTCAACTCTGCTTCTGAAACTGATACAAACCACAGGTCCTCTAACATCCAATGCTTTTCAATTCAGAGCAAGAAACGTGTGAGCTTCATGAACGATGTAGCTTCCTTTGAGCTGAAAAGTGACTGCGTTTACATGAAAGGAAGTCTTAATTGTAGGAAGACACAGAGCCTGGGATTTCACTCCGTTTCTGAAGGGAAACACACAGCACAGTTCTCATCCATGAACCACACTCTGCTTTAGAGCAAGAAGCACGCTCTTGCTTTGTAGATTCTCTAATAACGCGAGAAATCTGAGTGTACTCACAACAAAAGAACTGTGTTTCCGACACACATGGACCATATCTAGTTCAACTTTGCTTCTGAAACTGATACAAACCACAGGTCCTCTAACATCCAATGCTTTTAGTTCAGAGCGAGAAACGAGTGAGCTTCGTGAACGATGTAGCTTCTTTTGAGCTGAAATTGACTGCGTTTATCTGAAACGAAGTCTTGCTTGTCGGAAGACACAGAGCCTGGCATTTCACGTCGTTTCTGAATGGAAACACATAGCACAGTTCTCATCCATGAACCACACTCCACTTTAGAGCAAGAAACACGCTCTTGCTTTCCACAGTCTCTAATAAGGCGGGTAAAGTGAGTGTGCTCAGAACAAAAGAACTGAGTTTCCTACATACACGGACCATATCTAGTTCAACTCTGCTTCTGAAACTGATATGAACCACAGGTCCTCTAACATAGAATGCTTTTCAGTTCAGAGCGAGAAACGTGAGAGCTTCGTGAATGATGACCTTTCGTTTGAACTGAAAAGTTACTACATTTACCTGAAACGAAGTCTTGCTTGTAGGAAGACACAGAGCCTGGCATTTCACTCTGTTTCTGAAGCGAAACACATAGAACAGTTCCCATCCATGAACCACACTCTGCATTAGAGCAAGAAGCACGCTCTTGCTTTCTAGAGTCTCTAACAACGCGGTAAACGTGAGTGTGCTCGGAACAAAAGAACTGAGTTTCCTACACACGGACCATATCTACTTCAATTCAGCTTCTGAAACTGATACAAACCACAGTTCCTCTAACATCCAATGCTTTTCAGGTCAGAGCGAGAAACTTGTGAGCTTTGTGAACAATGTAGCTTCCTTTGAGCTGAAAAGTGACTGCGTTTACCTGAAACGAAGTCTTACTTGTAGGGAGACACAGAGCCTGGGATTTCACTCCGTTTCTGAAGGGAAACACACAGCACAGTTCTCATCCATGAACCACACTCTGCTTTAGAGCAAGAAGCACCCTCTTGCTTTCTAGAGACTCTAATAAGGCGGGAAACATGAGTGTGCTCAAAACAAAAGAACTGTGTTTCCTACAAACATGCCCCATATCTACTTCAACTCTGCTTCTGAAACGGATACAAACCACAGGTGCTCTAACATCCAATGCTTTTCAGTTCAGAGCGAGAAATGTGTCAGCTTCGTGAACGATGTAGCTTTGTTTGAGTTGAAAAGTGATGGCGTTTACCTGAAACGAAGTCTTGCTTGTAGGAAGGCACAGATCCTTGAATTTCCCTCCATTTCTGACGGGAAACACACAGCACAGTTCTCATCCATGAACCACACTCTTAATTAGAGCAAGAAGCACGCTCTTGCTTTCTAGAGTCTCTAATAAGGCGGGAAACGTGAGTGTGCTCAAAACAAAAGAACTGTGTTGCCTACACACATGCACCATATATAGTTCAACTCTGCTTCTGAAACGGATCCAAACCACAGGTCCTCTAACATCCAATGCTTTTCTGTTAAGAGTGAGAAACGTGTGAGCTAGTGAGCGATGTAGCTTCTTTTGAGCTGAAAAGTGACTGCGTTTATCTGAAACGCAGTCATGTTTGTAGGAAGACACAGAGCCTGGTATTTCACTCCTTTTCTGAAGGGAAACACATAGCACAGTTCTCATCCATGAACCACACTCTGCTTTAGAGCAAGAAGCACTCTCTTGCTTTCTAGCGTCTCTAATAATGTGGGAAACTTGAGTGTGCTCAAATCAAAAGAACTGTGTTTCCTACACACATGCACCATATCTAGTTAAACTCTGCTTCTGAAACGGATCCAAACCACAGGTCCTCTAACATCCAATTCTTTTCAGTTAAGAGTGAGTTACTTGTGAGCTTCGTTAACGATGTAGCTTCCTTTGAGCTGAAAAGTGACTGTTTACCTGAAAAGAAGTCTTGCTTGTAGCAAGACACAGAGCCTGGGATTTCACTCCGTTTCTGAAGGGAAACACACAGCACAGTTTTCATCCATGAACCACACTCTGCTTTAGAGCAAGAAGCAAGCTCTTGCTCTCGAGAGTCTCTAATAAAGTGGGAAACGTGAGTGTGCTCAGAACAAAAGAATTTTGTTTCCTACACACATGAACCATATCTTGTTCAACTCTGCTTCTGAAACGTATCCTACCACAGGTCCTCTAACATCTAATGCTATTCAGTTAAGAGTGAGAAACGTGTGAGCTTCGTGAATGATGTAGCTTCCTTTGAGCTGAAACCTGACTGCGTTTACCTGAAAGGACCTCTTAATTGTAGGAAGACACAGAGCTTGGGATTTCACTCCGTTTCTGAAGGGAAACACACAGCACAGTTCTCATCCATGAACCACACTCTGCTTTAGAGCAAGAAGCACGCTCTTGCTTTCTAGAGTCTCTAATAACGCGAGAAATGTGAGTGTACTCACAACAAAAGAACTGTGGTTCCGACACACAAGGACCATATCTAGTTCAACTTTGCTTCTGAAACTGATACAAACCACAGGTCCTCTAACATCCAATGCTTTTAGTTCAGAGCGAGAAACGAGTGAGCTTCGTGAACGATGTAGCTTCTTTTGAGCTGAAATTGACTGCGTTTAGCTGAAACGAAGTCTTGCTTGTCGGAAGACACAGAGCCTGGCATTTCACTTCATTTCGGAATGGAAACACATAGCACAGTTCTCATCTATGAACCACACTCTGCTTTAGAGCAAGAAACACGCTCTTGCTTTCCACAGTCTCTAATAAGGCAGGTAAAGTGAGTGTGCTCAGAACAAAAGAACTGAGTTTCCTACATACACGGACCATATCTAGTTCAACTCTGCTTCTGAAACTGATATGAACCACAGGTCCTCTAACATACAATGCTTTTCAGTTCAGAGCGAGAAACGTGAGAGCTTCGTGAATGATGACGCTTCGTTTGAGCTGAAAAGTGACTACGTTTACCTGAAACGAAGTCTTGCCTGTAGGAAGACACAGAGCCTGGCATTTCATGCTGTTTCTGAAGGGATACACACAGCACAGTTCTCATCCATGAACCACACTCTGCTTTAGAGCAAGAAACATGCTCTTTCTTACCACAGTCTCTAATAACACGGGAAAAGTGAGCGTGCTCAGAACAAAAGAACTGAGTTTCCTACACACGGACCATATCTACTTCAATTCAGCTTCTGAAACTGATACAAACCACAGGTCCTCTAACATCCAATGCTTTCCAGGTCAGAGCGAGAAACTTGTGAGCTTCGTGAATGATGTAGCTTCGTTTGAGCTGAAAAGTGACTGCGTTTACCTGAAACGAAGTCTTACTTGTAGGGAGACACAGAGCCTGGGATTTCACTCCGTTTCTGAAGGGAAACACACAGCACAGTTCTCATCCATGAACCACACTCTGCTTTAGAGCAAGAAGCACCCTCTTGCTTTCTAGAGTCTCTAATAAGGCGGGAATTATGAGTGTGCTCAAAACAAAAGAACTATGTTTCCTACAAACATGCCCCATATCTACTTCAACTCTGCTTCTGAAACGGATACAAACCACAGGTGCTCTAACATCCAATGCTTTTCAGTTCAGAGCGAGAAATGTGTCAGCTTGGTGAACGATGTAGCTTTGTTTGAGCTGAAAAGTGACTGCGTTTACCTGAAACGAAGTCTTGCATGTAGGAAGGCACAGATCCTTGAATTTCACTCCATTTGTGACGGGAAACACACAGCACAGTTCTCATCCATGAACCACACTCTTAATTAGAGCAAGAAGCAGGCTCTTGCTTTCTAGAGTCTCTAATAAGGCGGGAAACGTGAGTGTGCTCAAAACAAAAGAACTGTGTTGCCTACACACATGCACCATATATAGTTCAACTCTGCTTCTGAAACGGATACAAACCACAGGTCCTCTAACATCCAATGCTTTTCAGTTCAGAGCGAGAAATGTGTCAGCTTCGTGAAGATGTAGCTTCCTTTGAGCTGAAAACTGACTGTGTTTACCTGAAATGAAATCTTGCTTTTAGGAAGACACAGAGCCTGGGATTTCACTTCGTTTCTGAAGGGAAACGCACAGCACAGTTCTCATCCATGAACCACACTCTGCTTTAGAGCAAGAAGCACGCTCTTGGTTTCTAGAGTCTCTAATAACACGGTAAACGTGAGTGTGCTCAGAACAAAAGAACTGAGTTTCCTACACACGGACCATATCTACTTCAACTCTGCTTCGGAAACTGATACAAACCAAAGGTCCTTTAACATCCAATGCTTTTCAGTTCAAAGCGAGAAACTTGTGAGCTTCGTGAACGATGTAGCTTTGTTTGAGCTGAAAAGTGACTGCGTTTACCTGAAACGAAGTCTTACTTGTAGGAAGACACAGAGCCTGGGATTTCACTCCGTTTCTGAAGGGAAACACACAGCACAGTTCTCATCCATGAACCACACTCTGATTTAGAGCAAGAAGCACGCTCTTGCTTTCTGGACTCTCTAATAAGGAAGGAAATGTGAGTGTACTCAGAACAAAAGAACTGTGTTCCTGACACACATGGACCATATCTAGTTCAACATTGCTTCTGAAACTGATACAAACCACAGGTCCTCTAACATCCAATTCTTTTAGTTCAGAGCGAGAAACATGTGAGCTTCATGAACGATGTAGCTTCTTTTGAGCTGAAATTGACTGCGTTTAGCTGAAACTTAGTCTTGCTTGTCAGAAGACACAGAGCCTGGCATTTCACTCCGATTCTGAATGGAAACACATAGCACAGTTCTCATCCATGAACCACACTCTGCTTTAGAGCAAGAAACACGCTCCTGCTTTCCACACTCTCTAATAAGGCAGGAAAAGTGAGTGTGCTCAGAACAAAAGAACTGAGTTTCCTACACACACGTACCATATCTAGTTCAACTCTGCTTCTTAAACTGATACAAACCTCAGTTCCTCTAACATCCAATGCTTTTCAGTTCAGAGCAAGAAACGTGTGAGCTTCGTGAATGATGTAGCTTCCTTTGACCTGAAAAGTGACTGCGTTTACCTGAAAGGAAGTCTTAATTGTAGGAAGACACAGAACTTGGGATTTCACTCCGTTTCTGAATGGAAACACACAGCACAGTTCTCATCCATGAACCACACTCTGCATTAGAGCAAGAAGCACACTCTTGCTTTCTAGAGTCTCTAATAAAGCAGGAAACGTGAGTGTGCTCATAACAAAAGAACTGAGTTTCCTACACACGGACCATATCTAGTTCAACTCTGCTTTGAACCAGATACAAACCACAGGTCCGCTAACATCCAGGGCTTTTCAGTTGAGCGCAAGAAACGTGTCATCTTCGTAAACAATGTAGCTTCCTTTGAGCTGAAAAGTGAGTGTTTTTAACCTGAAAAGAAGTCTTGCTTGTACCAAGACACAGAGCCTGGGATTTAACTCCATCTCTGTATGGAAACACACAGCACAGTTCGCATTCATGAACCACACTCTGCATTAGAGAAAGAAGCATGCTCTTGCTTTCTAGAGTCTCTAATAAGGTGGGAAATGTGAGTGTACTCAGAACAAAAGAACTGTGTTTCCGACACACATGGAACATATCTAGTTCAACTTTGCTTCTGAAACTAATACAAACCACAGGTTCTCAAACATCCAATGTTTTTAGTTCAGAGCAAGAAACGTGTGAGCTTCGTGAATGATGTAGCTTCCTTTGAGCTGAAAAGTGACTGAGTTTACCTGAAACGATGTCTTCGTTGTAGGAAGACACAGGCCTGGTATTTCACTCCATTTCTGCAGGGAAACACACAGCACAGTTCTCATCCATGAACCACACTCTGCTTTAGAGCAAAAAATACGCTCTTGCTTTCCACAGTCTCTAATAAGGCGGGAAAAGTGAGCGTGCTCAGAACAAAAGAACTGAGTTTCCTACACACGGACCATATCTACTTCAACTCTGCTTCTGAAACTGATACAAACCAAAGGTCCTCTAACATCCAATGCTTTTCAGTTCAAAGCGAGAAACTTGTGAGCTTCGTGAACGATGTAGCTTTGTTTCAGCTGAAAAGTGACTGCGTTTACCTGAAACGAAGTCTTGCTTGCAGGAAGGAACAGAGCTTTACATTTCACTCTGTTTCTGAACGGAAACACATAGCACAGTTCTCATCCATGAACCACACTCTGCTTTAGAGCAAGAAACACACTCTTGCTTTCCACAGTCTCTAATAAGGCAGGTAAAGTGAGTGTGCTCAGAACAAAAGAACTGAGTTTCCTACATACACGGACCATATCTAGTTCAACTCTGCTTCTGAAACTGATATGAACCACAGGTCCTCTAACATCCATTGCTTTTCAGTTCAGAGCGAGAAACGTGAGAGCTTCGTGAATGATGACGCTTCGTTTGAGCTGAAAAGTGACTACGTTTACCTGAAACGAAGTCTTGCCTGTAGGAAGACACAGAGCCTGGCATTTCACGCTGTTTCTGAAGGGATACACACAGCACAGTTCCCATCCATGAAACACACTCTGCATTAGAACAACAAGCACGCTCTTGCTTTCTAGAGTCTCTAATAACGCGAGAAATGTGAGTGTACTCAGAACAAAAGAAATGTGTTTCCGACACACATGGACCATATCTAGTTCAACTTTTCTTCTGAAACTGATACAAAACACAGGCCCTCTAACATCCAATGCTTTTAGTTAAGAGCAAGAAACCAGTGAGCTTCGTGAACGATGTAGCTTCTTTTGCGCTGAAATTGACTGCGTTTATCTGAAAGGAAGTCTTGCTTGTCGGAAGACACAGAGCCTGGCATTTCACTCCGTTTCTGAATGGAAACACATAGCACAGTTCTCTTCCATGAACCACACTCTGCTTTAGAGCAAGAAACATGCTCTTTCTTACCACAGTCTCTAATAAGGCAGTTAAAGTGAGTGTGCTCAGAACAAAAGAACTGAGTTTCCTACATACATGGACCATATCTAGTTCAACTCTGCTTCTGAAACTGATATGAACCACAGGTCCTCTAACATCCAATGCTTTTCAGTTCAGAGCGAGAAACGTGAGAGCTTCGTGAATGATGACCTTTCATTTGAGCTGAAAAGTGACTACATTTACCTGAAACGAAGTCTTGCTTGTAGGAAGACACAGAGCCTGGCATTTCACTCCGTTTCTGAAGGGAAACACAGAGCACAGTTCCCATCCATGAACCACACTCTGCATTAGAGCAAGAAGCACGCTCTTGCTTTCTAGAGTCTCTAACAACGCTGTAAACGTGAGTGTGCTCAGATCAAAAGAACTAAGTTTCCTACACACGGACCATATCTACTTCAATTCAGCTTCTGAAACTGATATAAACCACAGGTCCTCTAACATCCAATGCTTTTCAGGTCAGAGCGAGAAACTTGTGAGCTTTGTGAATGATGTAGCTTCGTTTGAGCTGAAAAGTGACTGCGTTTACCTGAAACGAAGTCTTACTTGTAGGAAGACACAGAGCCTGGGATTTCACTCCGCTTCTGTAAGGAAACACACAGAACAGTTCTCATCGATGAACCACACTCTGCTTTAGAGAAAGAAGCACGCTCTTGCTTTCTAGAGTCTCTAATAAGGTGGGAAACGTGAGTGTGCTCAAAATACAAGAACTGTGTTTCCTATACACATTCACCATATCTAGTTCAACTCTGCTTCTGAAACGGATACAAACGACAGGTCCTCGAACTTCAAATGCTTTTCAGTTCAGAGCAATAAACGTGTGAGCCTTGTGAACGATGAAGCTTTGTTTGAGCTGAAAATTGCGTACGTTTACCTGAAACAAGTCTTGCTTGCAGGAAGGCACAGAGGCTTGCATTTCACTCAGTTTCTGAATGGAAACACACAGCACAGTTCTCATCCATGAACCACACTCTGCATTAGAGCAAGAAGCACGCTCTTGCTTTCTAGAGTCTCTAATAAGGCAGGAAACGTGAGTGTGCTCAGAACAAAATAACTGTGTTTCCTATAAACATGCACCATATCTAGTTCAACTCTTCTTCTTAAACGGATACAAACCTCAGGTCCTCTAACATCCAATGCTTTTCAGTTCAGAGCGAGAAATGTGTCAGCTTCGTGAAGATGTAGCTTCATTTGAGCTGAAAAGTGACTGCGTTTACCTGAAACGAAGTCTAGCTTGTAGGAAGGCACAGAGACTTGCATTTCACTCCGTATCTGAAGGGAAACACACAGCACAGTTCTCATCCATGAACCACACTCTGCATTAGAGCAAGAAGGACACTCTTGCTTTCTAGAGTCTCTAATAACGCGGTAAACGTGAGTGTGCTCAGAACAAAAGAACTGAGTTTCCTACACAAGGACCATATCTACTTCAACTCTGCTTCTGAAACTGATACACACCAAAGGTCCTCTCATTTCCAATGATTTTCAGTTCAAAGCGAGAAACTTGTGAGCTTTGTGAATGATGTAGCTTCGTTTGAGCTTAAAAGTGACTGAGTTTACCTGAAACGAAGTCTTACTTGTAGGAAGACAAAGAGCCTGGGATTTCACTCCATTTCTGAAGGGAAACACAGAGCACAGTTCTCATCCATGAACCACACTCTTAATTAGAGCAAGAAGCACGCTCTTGCTTTCTAGAGTTTCTAATAACGCGGGAAACGTGAGTGTGCTCAGAACAAAAGAACTGAGTTTCCTACACACGGACCATATCTAGTTCAACTCTGCTTTGAACCTGATACAAACCACAGGTCTGCTAACATCCAGTGCTTTTCAGTTGAGCGCGAGAAACGTGTCATCTTCCTAAACAATGTAGCTTCCTTTGAGCTGAAAAGTGAATGTTTTTACCTGAAAAGAAGTCTTGCTTGTAGGAAGGCACAGAGACTTGCATTTCACTCCGTTTCTGAAGCGAAACACACAGCACAGTTCTCATACATGACCTACACTCTGCATTAGAGCAAGAAGCACGCTCTTGCCCTCCAGAGTCTCTAATAACGCGGTAAACGTGAGTGTGCTCAGAACAAAAGAACTGAGTTTCCTAAACACGGACCATATCTACTTCAACTCTGCTTCTGAAACTGATACAAACCAAATGTCCTCTAACATCCAATGCTTTTCAGTTCAGAGCGAGAAACGTGTGAGCTTCGTGAACGATGTAGCTTCCTTTGAGCTGAAAAGTGACTGCGTTTACCTGAAACGAAGTCTTGCTTGTCAGAAGACACAGAGCCTGGCATTTCACTCCGATTCTGAATGGAAACACATAGCACAGTTCTCATCTATGAACCACACTCTGCTTTAGAGCAAGAAACACGCTCTTGCTTTCCACACTCTCTAATAAGGCAGGAAAAGTGAGTGTGCTCAGAACAAAAGAACAGAGTTTCCAACACACACGGACCTTATCTAGTTCAACTCTGCTTCTTAAACTGATACAAACCTCAGGTCCTCTAACATCCATTGCTTTTCAGTTCAGAGCGAGAAACTTGTGAGATTTGTGAACGATGTAGCTTCGTTTGAGCTTAAAAGTGACTGAGTTTACCTGAAACGAAGTCTTACTTGTAGGAAGACACAGAGCCTGGTATTTCACTCCATTTCTGAAGGGAAACACAGAGCACAGTTCTCATCCATGAACCACACTCTTAATTAGAGCAAGAAGCACGCTCTTGCTTTCTAGAGTTTCTAATAACGCGGGAAACGTGAGTGTGCTCAGAACAAAAGAACTGAGTTTCCTACACACGGACCATATCTAGTTCAACTCTGCTTTGAACCTGATACAAACCACAGGTCCGCTAACATCCAGTGCTTTTCAGTTGAGCGCGAGAAACGTGTCATCTTCCTAAACAATGTAGCTTCCTTTGAGCTGAAAAGTGAATGTTTTTACCTGAAAAGAAGTCTTGCTTGTAGGAAGGCACAGAGACTTGCATTTCACTCCGTTTCTGAAGGGAAACACACAGCACAGTTCTCATACATGACCCACACTCTGCATTAGAGCAAGAAGCACGCTCTTGCCCTCCAGAGTCTCTAATAACGCGGTAAACGTGAGTGTGCTCAGAACAAAAGAACTGATTTTCCTAAACACGGACCATATCTACTTCAACTCTGCTTCTGTAACTGATACAAACCAAATGTCCTCTAACATCCAATGCTTTTCAGTTCAGAGCGAGAAACATGTGAGCTTCGTGAACAATGTAGCTTCCTTTGAGCTGAAAAGTGACTGCGTTTACCTGAAACGAAGTCTTGCTTGTCAGAAGACACAGAGCCTGGCATTTCACTCCGATTCTGAATGGAAACACATAGCACAGTTCTCATCTATGAACCACACTCTGCTTTAGAGCAAGAAACACGCTCTTGCTTTCCACACTCTCTAATAAGGCAGGAAAAGTGAGTGTGCTCAGAACAAAAGAACAGAGTTTCCAACACACACGGACCTTATCTAGTTCAACTCTGCTTCTTAAACTGATACAAACCTCAGGTCCTCTAACATCCATTGCTTTTCAGTTCAGAGCGAGAAACGTGTGAGCTTCGTGAACGATGTAGCTTCCTTTGAGCTGAAAAGTGAATGTTTTTACCTGAAAAGAAGTCTTGCTTGTAGCAAGACACAGAGCATGGGATTTAACTCCATCTCTGAATGGAAAGACACAGCACAGTTCTCATTCATGAACCATACTCTGCATTAGAGAAAGAAGCATGCTCTTGCTTTCTAGAGTCTCTAATAAGGTTGGAAATGTGAGTGTACTCAGAACAAAAGAACTGTGTTTCCGACACACATGGACCATATCTAGTTCAACTTTGCTTCTGAAACTAATACAAACCACAGGTTCTCTAACATCCAATGCTTTTCAGTTAAGAGTGAGAAACGTGTGAGCTTCGTGAACGATGAAGCTTCGTTTGAGCTAAAAATTGTCTACGTTTACCTGAAAAGAAGTCTTGCTTGCAGCAAGGCACAGAGCCTTGCATTCCATTCTGTTTCTGAAGGGCAGCACAGCACAATTCTCAACCATGAAACACACTCTACTTTAGAGCAAGAAGCACGCTCTTGCTTTCTAGAGTCTCTAATATGGCAGGAAATGTGAGTGTACTCAGAACAAAAGAACTGTGTTTCCGATCACATGCACCATATCTAGTACAACTTTGCTTCTGAAACTGATACAAACCACAGGTCCTCTAACATCCAATGCTTTTATATCAGAGCAAGAAACGTGAGAGATTCCTGAATGATGTAGCCTCGTTTGAGCTGAAAAGTGGCTGCGTTTACCTGAAACGAAGTCTTCCATGTAGGAAGACAGCGAGCCTGGGATTTCACTCCGTTTCTGAAGGGAAACACACAGCACAGTTCTCATCAATGAACCACACTCTGCATTGGAGCCAGAAGCACGCTCTTGCTTTCTAGAGTCTCTAATAAGGCGGTAAACGTGAGTGTGCTCATAACAAAAGAACTGAGTTTCCTACACACGGACCATATCTAGTTCAACTCTGCTTCTGAAACTGATAAAAACCACAAGTCCTCTAACATCCAGTGCTTTTCAGTTGAGCGCTAGAAACCTGTCATCTTCGTGAACAATGTAGCTTCCTTTGATCTGAAAAGTGAATGTTTTTACCTGAAAAGGAATCTTGATTGTAGGAAAACACAGAGCCTGGGATTTCAGTCCATCTCTGAATGGAAACACACAGCACAGTTCTCATCCATGAACCACACTCTGCATTAGAGAAAGAGGCATGCTCTTGCTTTCTTGAGTCTCTAATAAGGCGGGAAATGTGAGTGTACTCAGAACAAAAGAACTGTGTTTCCGATCACATGCACCATATCAGTTCAACTTTGCTTCTGAAACTGATACAAACCACATGTCCTCTAACATCCAATGCTTTTAGATCAGAGCAAGAAACGTGTGAGCTTCCTGAATGGTGTAGCTTCGTTTGAGCTGAAAAGTGGCTGTGTTTACCTGAAACGAAGTCTTCCTTGAAGGAAGACACCGAGCCTGGTATTTCACTCCGTTTCTGAGGGGAAACACACAGCACAGTTCTCATCCATGAACCACACTTTGCTTTAGAGCAAGAAGCACGCTCTTGCTTTCTAGAGTCTCTAAAGGCAGGAAACGTTAGGGTGCTCAAAACAAAAGAACTGTGTTTCCTACACACACGCACCATATCCAGTTCAACTCTGCTTCTGAAACTGATACAATCCACAGGTCCTCTAACATCCAATGCTTTTCAGTTCAGAGCAAGAAACGTGTGAGCTTCGTGAACGATAACGCTTCATTTGAGCTGAAAAGTGAATGTGTTTACCTGAAACGAAGTCTTGCTTGCAGGAAGGCAAAGACCCTTGCATTTCACTCCGTTGCTGAAGGGAAGCACAGCACAGTTCTCATCCATGAACCACACTCTGCATTAGAGCAAGAAGCACACTCTTGCTTTCTAGAGTCTCTAATAACGCGGTAAAGGTGAGTGTGCTCAGAACAAAAGAACTGAGTTTCCTACACAAGGACCATATCAACTTCAACTCTGCTTCTGAAACTGATACACACCAAAGGTCCTCTCATTTCCAATGATTTTCAGTTCAAAGCGAGAAACTTGTGAGCTTCGTGAACGATGTAGCTTTGTTTGAGCTGAAAAGTGACTGCGTTTACCTGAAACGAAGTCTTACTTGTAGGAAGACACAGAGCCTGGGATTTCACTCCATTTCTGAAGGGAAACACAGAGCACAGTTCTCATCCATGAACCACACTCTAAATTAGAGCAAGAAGCACGCTCTTGCTTTCTAGAGTTTCTAATAACGCGGGAAACGTGAGTGTGCTCAGAACAAAAGAACTGAGTTTCCTACACACGGACCATATCTAGTTCAACTCTGCTTTGAACCTGATACAAACCACAGGTCCGCTAACATCCAGTGCTTTTCAGTTGAGCGCGAGAAACGTGTCATCTTCCTAAACAATGTAGCTTCCTTTGAGCTGAAAAGTGAATGTTTTTACCTGAAAAGAAGTCTTGCTTGTAGGAAGGCACAGAGACTTGCATTTCACTCCGTTTCTGAAGGGAAACACACAGCACAGTTCTCATACATGAACCACACTCCGCATTAGAGCAAGAAGCACGCTCTTGCTTTCCAGAGTCTCTAATAACGCGGTAAACGTGAGTGTGCTCAGAACAAAAGAACTGAGTTTCCTAAACACGGACCATATCTACTTCAACTCTGCTTCTGAAACTGATACAAACCAAATGTCCTCTAACATCCAATGCTTTTCAGTTCAGAGCGAGAAACGTGTGAGCTTCGTGAACGATGTAGCTTCCTTTGAGCTGAAAAGTGACTGCGTTTACCTGAAACGAAGTCTTGCTTGTCAGAAGACACAGAGTCTGGCATTTCACTCCGATTCTGAATGGAAACACATAGCACAGTTCTCATCCATGAACCACACTCTGCTTTAGAGCAAGAAACACGCTCTTGCTTTCCACACTCTCTAATAAGGCAGGAAAAGTGAGTGTGCTCAGAACAAAAGAACAGAGTTTCCTACACACACGGACCTTATCTAGTTCAACTCTGCTTCTTAAACTGATACAAACCACAGGTCCTCTAACGTCCAATGCTTTTCGGTTCAGAGCGAGAAACGTGTGAACTTCGTTAATGATGTAACTTCGTTTGACCTGAAAAGTGACTGCGTTTACTTGAAACGAAGTCTTACTTGTAGGAAGACACAGAGCCTGGGATTTCACTCCGCTTCTGAAAGGAAACACACAGCACAGTTCTCATCGATGAACCACACTCTGCTTTAGAGAAAGAAGCACGCTCTTGCTTTCTAGAGTCTCTAATAAGGCGGGAAACGTGAGTGTGCTCAAAACACAAGAACTGTGTTTCCTATACACATGCACCATATCTAGTTCAACTGTGCTTCTGAAACGGATACAAACCACAGGTCCTCTAACTTCAAATGCTTTTCAGTTCAAAGCGAGAAACTTGTGAGCTTCGTGAACGATGTAGCTTTGTTTGAGCTGAAAATGACTGCGTTTACCTGAAACGAAGTCTTGCTTGTCAGAAGACACAGAGCCTGGCATTTCACTCCGATTCTGAATGGAAACACATAGCACAGTTCTCATCTATGAACCACACTCTGCTTTAGAGCAAGAAACACGCTCTTGCTTTCCACACTCTCTAATAAGGCAGGAAAAGTGAGTGTGCTCAGAACAAAAGAACAGAGTTTCCAACACACACGGACCTTATCTAGTTCAACTCTGCTTCTTAAACTGATACAAACCTCAGGTCCTCTAACATCCATTGCTTTTCAGTTCAGAGCGAGAAACGTGTGAGCTTCGTGAACGATGTAGCTTCCTTTGAGCTGAAAAGTGAATGTTTTTACCTGAAAAGAAGTCTTGCTTGTAGCAAGACACAGAGCATGGGATTTAACTCCATCTCTGAATGGAAAGACACAGCACAGTTCTCATTCATGAACCATACTCTGCATTAGAGAAAGAAGCATGCTCTTGCTTTCTAGAGTCTCTAATAAGGTTGGAAATGTGAGTGTACTCAGAACAAAAGAACTGTGTTTCCGACACACATGGACCATATCTAGTTCAACTTTGCTTCTGAAACTAATACAAACCACAGGTTCTCTAACATCCAATGCTTTTCAGTTAAGAGTGAGAAACGTGTGAGCTTCGTGAACGATGAAGCTTCGTTTGAGCTAAAAATTGTCTACGTTTACCTGAAAAGAAGTCTTGCTTGCAGCAAGGCACAGAGCCTTGCATTCCATTCTGTTTCTGAAGGGCAGCACAGCACAATTCTCAACCATGAAACACACTCTACTTTAGAGCAAGAAGCACGCTCTTGCTTTCTAGAGTCTCTAATATGGCAGGAAATGTGAGTGTACTCAGAACAAAAGAACTGTGTTTCCGATCACATGCACCATATCTAGTACAACTTTGCTTCTGAAACTGATACAAACCACAGGTCCTCTAACATCCAATGCTTTTATATCAGAGCAAGAAACGTGAGAGATTCCTGAATGATGTAGCCTCGTTTGAGCTGAAAAGTGGCTGCGTTTACCTGAAACGAAGTCTTCCATGTAGGAAGACAGCGAGCCTGGGATTTCACTCCGTTTCTGAAGGGAAACACACAGCACAGTTCTCATCAATGAACCACACTCTGCATTGGAGCCAGAAGCACGCTCTTGCTTTCTAGAGTCTCTAATAAGGCGGTAAACGTGAGTGTGCTCATAACAAAAGAACTGAGTTTCCTACACACGGACCATATCTAGTTCAACTCTGCTTCTGAAACTGATAAAAACCACAAGTCCTCTAACATCCAGTGCTTTTCAGTTGAGCGCTAGAAACCTGTCATCTTCGTGAACAATGTAGCTTCCTTTGATCTGAAAAGTGAATGTTTTTACCTGAAAAGGAATCTTGATTGTAGGAAAACACAGAGCCTGGGATTTCAGTCCATCTCTGAATGGAAACACACAGCACAGTTCTCATCCATGAACCACACTCTGCATTAGAGAAAGAGGCATGCTCTTGCTTTCTTGAGTCTCTAATAAGGCGGGAAATGTGAGTGTACTCAGAACAAAAGAACTGTGTTTCCGATCACATGCACCATATCAGTTCAACTTTGCTTCTGAAACTGATACAAACCACATGTCCTCTAACATCCAATGCTTTTAGATCAGAGCAAGAAACGTGTGAGCTTCCTGAATGGTGTAGCTTCGTTTGAGCTGAAAAGTGGCTGTGTTTACCTGAAACGAAGTCTTCCTTGAAGGAAGACACCGAGCCTGGTATTTCACTCCGTTTCTGAGGGGAAACACACAGCACAGTTCTCATCCATGAACCACACTTTGCTTTAGAGCAAGAAGCACGCTCTTGCTTTCTAGAGTCTCTAAAGGCAGGAAACGTTAGGGTGCTCAAAACAAAAGAACTGTGTTTCCTACACACACGCACCATATCCAGTTCAACTCTGCTTCTGAAACTGATACAATCCACAGGTCCTCTAACATCCAATGCTTTTCAGTTCAGAGCAAGAAACGTGTGAGCTTCGTGAACGATAACGCTTCATTTGAGCTGAAAAGTGAATGTGTTTACCTGAAACGAAGTCTTGCTTGCAGGAAGGCAAAGACCCTTGCATTTCACTCCGTTGCTGAAGGGAAGCACAGCACAGTTCTCATCCATGAACCACACTCTGCATTAGAGCAAGAAGCACACTCTTGCTTTCTAGAGTCTCTAATAACGCGGTAAAGGTGAGTGTGCTCAGAACAAAAGAACTGAGTTTCCTACACAAGGACCATATCAACTTCAACTCTGCTTCTGAAACTGATACACACCAAAGGTCCTCTCATTTCCAATGATTTTCAGTTCAAAGCGAGAAACTTGTGAGCTTCGTGAACGATGTAGCTTTGTTTGAGCTGAAAAGTGACTGCGTTTACCTGAAACGAAGTCTTACTTGTAGGAAGACACAGAGCCTGGGATTTCACTCCATTTCTGAAGGGAAACACAGAGCACAGTTCTCATCCATGAACCACACTCTAAATTAGAGCAAGAAGCACGCTCTTGCTTTCTAGAGTTTCTAATAACGCGGGAAACGTGAGTGTGCTCAGAACAAAAGAACTGAGTTTCCTACACACGGACCATATCTAGTTCAACTCTGCTTTGAACCTGATACAAACCACAGGTCCGCTAACATCCAGTGCTTTTCAGTTGAGCGCGAGAAACGTGTCATCTTCCTAAACAATGTAGCTTCCTTTGAGCTGAAAAGTGAATGTTTTTACCTGAAAAGAAGTCTTGCTTGTAGGAAGGCACAGAGACTTGCATTTCACTCCGTTTCTGAAGGGAAACACACAGCACAGTTCTCATACATGAACCACACTCCGCATTAGAGCAAGAAGCACGCTCTTGCTTTCCAGAGTCTCTAATAACGCGGTAAACGTGAGTGTGCTCAGAACAAAAGAACTGAGTTTCCTAAACACGGACCATATCTACTTCAACTCTGCTTCTGAAACTGATACAAACCAAATGTCCTCTAACATCCAATGCTTTTCAGTTCAGAGCGAGAAACGTGTGAGCTTCGTGAACGATGTAGCTTCCTTTGAGCTGAAAAGTGACTGCGTTTACCTGAAACGAAGTCTTGCTTGTCAGAAGACACAGAGTCTGGCATTTCACTCCGATTCTGAATGGAAACACATAGCACAGTTCTCATCCATGAACCACACTCTGCTTTAGAGCAAGAAACACGCTCTTGCTTTCCACACTCTCTAATAAGGCAGGAAAAGTGAGTGTGCTCAGAACAAAAGAACAGAGTTTCCTACACACACGGACCTTATCTAGTTCAACTCTGCTTCTTAAACTGATACAAACCACAGGTCCTCTAACGTCCAATGCTTTTCGGTTCAGAGCGAGAAACGTGTGAACTTCGTTAATGATGTAACTTCGTTTGACCTGAAAAGTGACTGCGTTTACTTGAAACGAAGTCTTACTTGTAGGAAGACACAGAGCCTGGGATTTCACTCCGCTTCTGAAAGGAAACACACAGCACAGTTCTCATCGATGAACCACACTCTGCTTTAGAGAAAGAAGCACGCTCTTGCTTTCTAGAGTCTCTAATAAGGCGGGAAACGTGAGTGTGCTCAAAACACAAGAACTGTGTTTCCTATACACATGCACCATATCTAGTTCAACTGTGCTTCTGAAACGGATACAAACCACAGGTCCTCTAACTTCAAATGCTTTTCAGTTCAAAGCGAGAAACTTGTGAGCTTCGTGAACGATGTAGCTTTGTTTGAGCTGAAAATGACTGCGTTTACCTGAAACGAAGTCTTGCTTGTCAGAAGACACAGAGCCTGGCATTTCACTCCGATTCTGAATGGAAACACATAGCACAGTTCTCATCTATGAACCACACTCTGCTTTAGAGCAAGAAACACGCTCTTGCTTTCCACACTCTCTAATAAGGCAGGAAAAGTGAGTGTGCTCAGAACAAAAGAACAGAGTTTCCAACACACACGGACCTTATCTAGTTCAACTCTGCTTCTTAAACTGATACAAACCTCAGGTCCTCTAACATCCATTGCTTTTCAGTTCAGAGCGAGAAACGTGTGAGCTTCGTGAACGATGTAGCTTCCTTTGAGCTGAAAAGTGAATGTTTTTACCTGAAAAGAAGTCTTGCTTGTAGCAAGACACAGAGCATGGGATTTAACTCCATCTCTGAATGGAAAGACACAGCACAGTTCTCATTCATGAACCATACTCTGCATTAGAGAAAGAAGCATGCTCTTGCTTTCTAGAGTCTCTAATAAGGTTGGAAATGTGAGTGTACTCAGAACAAAAGAACTGTGTTTCCGACACACATGGACCATATCTAGTTCAACTTTGCTTCTGAAACTAATACAAACCACAGGTTCTCTAACATCCAATGCTTTTCAGTTAAGAGTGAGAAACGTGTGAGCTTCGTGAACGATGAAGCTTCGTTTGAGCTAAAAATTGTCTACGTTTACCTGAAAAGAAGTCTTGCTTGCAGCAAGGCACAGAGCCTTGCATTCCATTCTGTTTCTGAAGGGCAGCACAGCACAATTCTCAACCATGAAACACACTCTACTTTAGAGCAAGAAGCACGCTCTTGCTTTCTAGAGTCTCTAATATGGCAGGAAATGTGAGTGTACTCAGAACAAAAGAACTGTGTTTCCGATCACATGCACCATATCTAGTACAACTTTGCTTCTGAAACTGATACAAACCACAGGTCCTCTAACATCCAATGCTTTTATATCAGAGCAAGAAACGTGAGAGATTCCTGAATGATGTAGCCTCGTTTGAGCTGAAAAGTGGCTGCGTTTACCTGAAACGAAGTCTTCCATGTAGGAAGACAGCGAGCCTGGGATTTCACTCCGTTTCTGAAGGGAAACACACAGCACAGTTCTCATCAATGAACCACACTCTGCATTGGAGCCAGAAGCACGCTCTTGCTTTCTAGAGTCTCTAATAAGGCGGTAAACGTGAGTGTGCTCATAACAAAAGAACTGAGTTTCCTACACACGGACCATATCTAGTTCAACTCTGCTTCTGAAACTGATAAAAACCACAAGTCCTCTAACATCCAGTGCTTTTCAGTTGAGCGCTAGAAACCTGTCATCTTCGTGAACAATGTAGCTTCCTTTGATCTGAAAAGTGAATGTTTTTACCTGAAAAGGAATCTTGATTGTAGGAAAACACAGAGCCTGGGATTTCAGTCCATCTCTGAATGGAAACACACAGCACAGTTCTCATCCATGAACCACACTCTGCATTAGAGAAAGAGGCATGCTCTTGCTTTCTTGAGTCTCTAATAAGGCGGGAAATGTGAGTGTACTCAGAACAAAAGAACTGTGTTTCCGATCACATGCACCATATCAGTTCAACTTTGCTTCTGAAACTGATACAAACCACATGTCCTCTAACATCCAATGCTTTTAGATCAGAGCAAGAAACGTGTGAGCTTCCTGAATGGTGTAGCTTCGTTTGAGCTGAAAAGTGGCTGTGTTTACCTGAAACGAAGTCTTCCTTGAAGGAAGACACCGAGCCTGGTATTTCACTCCGTTTCTGAGGGGAAACACACAGCACAGTTCTCATCCATGAACCACACTTTGCTTTAGAGCAAGAAGCACGCTCTTGCTTTCTAGAGTCTCTAAAGGCAGGAAACGTTAGGGTGCTCAAAACAAAAGAACTGTGTTTCCTACACACACGCACCATATCCAGTTCAACTCTGCTTCTGAAACTGATACAATCCACAGGTCCTCTAACATCCAATGCTTTTCAGTTCAGAGCAAGAAACGTGTGAGCTTCGTGAACGATAACGCTTCATTTGAGCTGAAAAGTGAATGTGTTTACCTGAAACGAAGTCTTGCTTGCAGGAAGGCAAAGACCCTTGCATTTCACTCCGTTGCTGAAGGGAAGCACAGCACAGTTCTCATCCATGAACCACACTCTGCATTAGAGCAAGAAGCACACTCTTGCTTTCTAGAGTCTCTAATAACGCGGTAAAGGTGAGTGTGCTCAGAACAAAAGAACTGAGTTTCCTACACAAGGACCATATCAACTTCAACTCTGCTTCTGAAACTGATACACACCAAAGGTCCTCTCATTTCCAATGATTTTCAGTTCAAAGCGAGAAACTTGTGAGCTTCGTGAACGATGTAGCTTTGTTTGAGCTGAAAAGTGACTGCGTTTACCTGAAACGAAGTCTTACTTGTAGGAAGACACAGAGCCTGGGATTTCACTCCATTTCTGAAGGGAAACACAGAGCACAGTTCTCATCCATGAACCACACTCTTAATTAGAGCAAGAAGCACGCTCTTGCTTTCTAGAGTTTCTAATAACGCGGGAAACGTGAGTGTGCTCAGAACAAAAGAACTGAGTTTCCTACACACGGACCATATCTAGTTCAACTCTGCTTTGAACCTGATACAAACCACAGGTCCGCTAACATCCAGTGCTTTTCAGTTGAGCGCGAGAAACGTGTCATCTTCCTAAACAATGTAGCTTCCTTTGAGCTGAAAAGTGAATGTTTTTACCTGAAAAGAAGTCTTGCTTGTAGGAAGGCACAGAGACTTGCATTTCACTCCGTTTCTGAAGGGAAACACACAGCACAGTTCTCATACATGAACCACACTCCGCATTAGAGCAAGAAGCACGCTCTTGCTTTCCAGAGTCTCTAATAACGCGGTAAACGTGAGTGTGCTCAGAACAAAAGAACTGAGTTTCCTAAACACGGACCATATCTACTTCAACTCTGCTTCTGAAACTGATACAAACCAAATGTCCTCTAACATCCAATGCTTTTCAGTTCAGAGCGAGAAACGTGTGAGCTTCGTGAACGATGTAGCTTCCTTTGAGCTGAAAAGTGACTGCGTTTACCTGAAACGAAGTCTTGCTTGTCAGAAGACACAGAGTCTGGCATTTCACTCCGATTCTGAATGGAAACACATAGCACAGTTCTCATCCATGAACCACACTCTGCTTTAGAGCAAGAAACACGCTCTTGCTTTCCACACTCTCTAATAAGGCAGGAAAAGTGAGTGTGCTCAGAACAAAAGAACAGAGTTTCCTACACACACGGACCTTATCTAGTTCAACTCTGCTTCTTAAACTGATACAAACCACAGGTCCTCTAACGTCCAATGCTTTTCGGTTCAGAGCGAGAAACGTGTGAACTTCGTTAATGATGTAACTTCGTTTGACCTGAAAAGTGACTGCGTTTACTTGAAACGAAGTCTTACTTGTAGGAAGACACAGAGCCTGGGATTTCACTCCGCTTCTGAAAGGAAACACACAGCACAGTTCTCATCGATGAACCACACTCTGCTTTAGAGAAAGAAGCACGCTCTTGCTTTCTAGAGTCTCTAATAAGGCGGGAAACGTGAGTGTGCTCAAAACACAAGAACTGTGTTTCCTATACACATGCACCATATCTAGTTCAACTGTGCTTCTGAAACGGATACAAACCACAGGTCCTCTAACTTCAAATGCTTTTCAGTTCAAAGCGAGAAACTTGTGAGCTTCGTGAACGATGTAGCTTTGTTTGAGCTGAAAATGACTGCGTTTACCTGAAACGAAGTCTTGCTTGTCAGAAGACACAGAGCCTGGCATTTCACTCCGATTCTGAATGGAAACACATAGCACAGTTCTCATCTATGAACCACACTCTGCTTTAGAGCAAGAAACACGCTCTTGCTTTCCACACTCTCTAATAAGGCAGGAAAAGTGAGTGTGCTCAGAACAAAAGAACAGAGTTTCCAACACACACGGACCTTATCTAGTTCAACTCTGCTTCTTAAACTGATACAAACCTCAGGTCCTCTAACATCCATTGCTTTTCAGTTCAGAGCGAGAAACGTGTGAGCTTCGTGAACGATGTAGCTTCCTTTGAGCTGAAAAGTGAATGTTTTTACCTGAAAAGAAGTCTTGCTTGTAGCAAGACACAGAGCATGGGATTTAACTCCATCTCTGAATGGAAAGACACAGCACAGTTCTCATTCATGAACCATACTCTGCATTAGAGAAAGAAGCATGCTCTTGCTTTCTAGAGTCTCTAATAAGGTTGGAAATGTGAGTGTACTCAGAACAAAAGAACTGTGTTTCCGACACACATGGACCATATCTAGTTCAACTTTGCTTCTGAAACTAATACAAACCACAGGTTCTCTAACATCCAATGCTTTTCAGTTAAGAGTGAGAAACGTGTGAGCTTCGTGAACGATGAAGCTTCGTTTGAGCTAAAAATTGTCTACGTTTACCTGAAAAGAAGTCTTGCTTGCAGCAAGGCACAGAGCCTTGCATTCCATTCTGTTTCTGAAGGGCAGCACAGCACAATTCTCAACCATGAAACACACTCTACTTTAGAGCAAGAAGCACGCTCTTGCTTTCTAGAGTCTCTAATATGGCAGGAAATGTGAGTGTACTCAGAACAAAAGAACTGTGTTTCCGATCACATGCACCATATCTAGTACAACTTTGCTTCTGAAACTGATACAAACCACAGGTCCTCTAACATCCAATGCTTTTATATCAGAGCAAGAAACGTGAGAGATTCCTGAATGATGTAGCCTCGTTTGAGCTGAAAAGTGGCTGCGTTTACCTGAAACGAAGTCTTCCATGTAGGAAGACAGCGAGCCTGGGATTTCACTCCGTTTCTGAAGGGAAACACACAGCACAGTTCTCATCAATGAACCACACTCTGCATTGGAGCCAGAAGCACGCTCTTGCTTTCTAGAGTCTCTAATAAGGCGGTAAACGTGAGTGTGCTCATAACAAAAGAACTGAGTTTCCTACACACGGACCATATCTAGTTCAACTCTGCTTCTGAAACTGATAAAAACCACAAGTCCTCTAACATCCAGTGCTTTTCAGTTGAGCGCTAGAAACCTGTCATCTTCGTGAACAATGTAGCTTCCTTTGATCTGAAAAGTGAATGTTTTTACCTGAAAAGGAATCTTGATTGTAGGAAAACACAGAGCCTGGGATTTCAGTCCATCTCTGAATGGAAACACACAGCACAGTTCTCATCCATGAACCACACTCTGCATTAGAGAAAGAGGCATGCTCTTGCTTTCTTGAGTCTCTAATAAGGCGGGAAATGTGAGTGTACTCAGAACAAAAGAACTGTGTTTCCGATCACATGCACCATATCAGTTCAACTTTGCTTCTGAAACTGATACAAACCACATGTCCTCTAACATCCAATGCTTTTAGATCAGAGCAAGAAACGTGTGAGCTTCCTGAATGGTGTAGCTTCGTTTGAGCTGAAAAGTGGCTGTGTTTACCTGAAACGAAGTCTTCCTTGAAGGAAGACACCGAGCCTGGTATTTCACTCCGTTTCTGAGGGGAAACACACAGCACAGTTCTCATCCATGAACCACACTTTGCTTTAGAGCAAGAAGCACGCTCTTGCTTTCTAGAGTCTCTAAAGGCAGGAAACGTTAGGGTGCTCAAAACAAAAGAACTGTGTTTCCTACACACACGCACCATATCCAGTTCAACTCTGCTTCTGAAACTGATACAATCCACAGGTCCTCTAACATCCAATGCTTTTCAGTTCAGAGCAAGAAACGTGTGAGCTTCGTGAACGATAACTCTTCATTTGAGCTGAAAAGTGAATGTGTTTACCTGAAACGAAGTCTTGCTTGCAGGAAGGCAAAGACCCTTGCATTTCACTCCGTTGCTGAAGGGAAGCACAGCACAGTTCTCATCCATGAACCACACTCTGCATTAGAGCAAGAAGCACACTCTTGCTTTCTAGAGTCTCTAATAACGCGGTAAAGGTGAGTGTGCTCAGAACAAAAGAACTGAGTTTCCTACACAAGGACCATATCAACTTCAACTCTGCTTCTGAAACTGATACACACCAAAGGTCCTCTCATTTCCAATGATTTTCAGTTCAAAGCGAGAAACTTGTGAGCTTCGTGAACGATGTAGCTTTGTTTGAGCTGAAAAGTGACTGCGTTTACCTGAAACGAAGTCTTACTTGTAGGAAGACACAGAGCCTGGGATTTCACTCCATTTCTGAAGGGAAACACAGAGCACAGTTCTCATCCATGAACCACACTCTTAATTAGAGCAAGAAGCACGCTCTTGCTTTCTAGAGTTTCTAATAACGCGGGAAACGTGAGTGTGCTCAGAACAAAAGAACTGAGTTTCCTACACACGGACCATATCTAGTTCAACTCTGCTTTGAACCTGATACAAACCACAGGTCCGCTAACATCCAGTGCTTTTCAGTTGAGCGCGAGAAACGTGTCATCTTCCTAAACAATGTAGCTTCCTTTGAGCTGAAAAGTGAATGTTTTTACCTGAAAAGAAGTCTTGCTTGTAGGAAGGCACAGAGACTTGCATTTCACTCCGTTTCTGAAGGGAAACACACAGCACAGTTCTCATACATGAACCACACTCCGCATTAGAGCAAGAAGCACGCTCTTGCTTTCCAGAGTCTCTAATAACGCGGTAAACGTGAGTGTGCTCAGAACAAAAGAACTGAGTTTCCTAAACACGGACCATATCTACTTCAACTCTGCTTCTGAAACTGATACAAACCAAATGTCCTCTAACATCCAATGCTTTTCAGTTCAGAGCGAGAAACGTGTGAGCTTCGTGAACGATGTAGCTTCCTTTGAGCTGAAAAGTGACTGCGTTTACCTGAAACGAAGTCTTGCTTGTCAGAAGACACAGAGTCTGGCATTTCACTCCGATTCTGAATGGAAACACATAGCACAGTTCTCATCCATGAACCACACTCTGCTTTAGAGCAAGAAACACGCTCTTGCTTTCCACACTCTCTAATAAGGCAGGAAAAGTGAGTGTGCTCAGAACAAAAGAACAGAGTTTCCTACACACACAGACCTTATCTAGTTCAACTCTGCTTCTTAAACTGATACAAACCACAGGTCCTCTAACGTCCAATGCTTTTCGGTTCAGAGCGAGAAACGTGTGAACTTCGTTAATGATGTAACTTCGTTTGACCTGAAAAGTGACTGCGTTTACTTGAAACGAAGTCTTACTTGTAGGAAGACACAGAGCCTGGGATTTCACTCCGCTTCTGAAAGGAAACACACAGCACAGTTCTCATCGATGAACCACACTCTGCTTTAGAGAAAGAAGCACGCTCTTGCTTTCTAGAGTCTCTAATAAGGCGGGAAACGTGAGTGTGCTCAAAACACAAGAACTGTGTTTCCTATACACATGCACCATATCTAGTTCAACTGTGCTTCTGAAACGGATACAAACCACAGGTCCTCTAACTTCAAATGCTTTTCAGTTCAAAGCGAGAAACTTGTGAGCTTCGTGAACGATGTAGCTTTGTTTGAGCTGAAAATGACTGCGTTTACCTGAAACGAAGTCTTGCTTGTCAGAAGACACAGAGCCTGGCATTTCACTCCGATTCTGAATGGAAACACATAGCACAGTTCTCATCTATGAACCACACTCTGCTTTAGAGCAAGAAACACGCTCTTGCTTTCCACACTCTCTAATAAGGCAGGAAAAGTGAGTGTGCTCAGAACAAAAGAACAGAGTTTCCAACACACACGGACCTTATCTAGTTCAACTCTGCTTCTTAAACTGATACAAACCTCAGGTCCTCTAACATCCATTGCTTTTCAGTTCAGAGCGAGAAACGTGTGAGCTTCGTGAACGATGTAGCTTCCTTTGAGCTGAAAAGTGAATGTTTTTACCTGAAAAGAAGTCTTGCTTGTAGCAAGACACAGAGCATGGGATTTAACTCCATCTCTGAATGGAAAGACACAGCACAGTTCTCATTCATGAACCATACTCTGCATTAGAGAAAGAAGCATGCTCTTGCTTTCTAGAGTCTCTAATAAGGTTGGAAATGTGAGTGTACTCAGAACAAAAGAACTGTGTTTCCGACACACATGGACCATATCTAGTTCAACTTTGCTTCTGAAACTAATACAAACCACAGGTTCTCTAACATCCAATGCTTTTCAGTTAAGAGTGAGAAACGTGTGAGCTTCGTGAACGATGAAGCTTCGTTTGAGCTAAAAATTGTCTACGTTTACCTGAAAAGAAGTCTTGCTTGCAGCAAGGCACAGAGCCTTGCATTCCATTCTGTTTCTGAAGGGCAGCACAGCACAATTCTCAACCATGAAACACACTCTACTTTAGAGCAAGAAGCACGCTCTTGCTTTCTAGAGTCTCTAATATGGCAGGAAATGTGAGTGTACTCAGAACAAAAGAACTGTGTTTCCGATCACATGCACCATATCTAGTACAACTTTGCTTCTGAAACTGATACAAACCACAGGTCCTCTAACATCCAATGATTTTAGATCAGAGCAAGAAACGTGAGAGCTTCCTGAATGATGTAGCCTCGTTTGAGCTGAAAAGTGGCTGCGTTTACCTGAAACGAAGTCTTCCATGTAGGAAGACAGCGAGCCTGGGATTTCACTCCGTTTCTGAAGGGAAACACACAGCACAGTTCTCATCCATGAACCACACTCTGCATTAGAGCAAGAAGCACGCTCTTGCTTTCTAGAGTCTCTAATAAGGCGGGAAACATGAGTGTGCTCATAACAAAAGAACTGAGTTTCCTACACACGGACCATATCTAGTTCAACTCTGATTCTGAAACTGATAAAAACCACAAGTCCTCTAACATCCAGTGCTTTTCAGTTGAGCGCTAGAATCCTGTCATCTTTGTGAACAATGTACCTTCCTTTGATGTGAAAAGTGAAAGTTTTTACCTGAAAAGGAGTCTTGATTGTAGGAAAACACAGAGCCTGGGATTTCAGTCCATCTCTTAATGGAAACACACAGCACAGTTCTCATCCATGAACCACACTCTGCATTAGAGAAAGAGGCATGCTCTTGCTTTCTTGAGTCTCTAATAAGGCGGGAAATGTGAGTGTACTCAGAACAAAAGAACTGTGTTTCCGATCACATGCACCATATCAGTTCAACTTTGCTTCTGAAACTGATACAAACCACATGTCCTCTAACATCCAATGCTTTTAGATCAGAGCAAGAAACGTGTGAGCTTCCTGAATGGTGTAGCTTCGTTTGAGCTGAAAAGTGGCTGCGTTTACCTGAAACGAAGTCTTCCTTGAAGGAAGACACCGAGCCTGGTATTTCACTCCGTTTCTGAGGGGAAACACACAGCACAGTTCTCATCCATGAACCACACTTTGCTTTAGAGCAAGAAGCACGCTCTTGCTTTCTAGAGTCTCTAATAAGGCAGGAAACGTTAGTGTGCTCAAAACAAAAGAACTGTGTTTCCTACACACACGCACCATATCCAGTTCAACTCTGCTTCTGAAACTGATACAATCCACAGGTCCTCTAACATCCAATGCTTTTCAGTTCAGAGCAAGAAACGTGTGAGCTTCGTGAACGATAACGCTTCGTTTGAGCTGAAAAGTGAATGTGTTTACCTGAAACGAAGTCTTGCTTGCAGGAAGGCAAAGACCCTTGCATTTCACTCCGTTGCTGAAGGGAAGCACAGCACAGTTCTCATCCATGAACCACACTCTGCATTAGAGCAAGAAGCACACTCTTGCTTTCTAGAGTCTCTAATAACGCGGTAAAGGTGAGTGTGCTCAGAACAAAAGAACTGAGTTTCCTACACAAGGACCATATCAACTTCAACTCTGCTTCTGAAACTGATACACACCAAAGGTCCTCTCATTTCCAATGATTTTCAGTTCAAAGCGAGAAACTTGTGAGCTTCGTGAACGATGTAGCTTCGTTTGAGCTGAAAAGTGACTGCATTTACCTGAAACGAAGTCTTACTTGTAGGAAGACACAGAGCCTGGGATTTCACTCCATTTCTGAAGGGAAACACAGAGCACAGTTCTCATCCATGAACCACACTCTTAATTAGAGCAAGAAGCACGCTCTTGCTTTCTAGAGTTTCTAATAACGCGGGAAACGTGAGTGTGCTCAGAACAAAAGAACTGAGTTTCCTACACACGGACCATATCTAGTTCAACTCTGCTTTGAACCTGATACAAACCGCAGGTCCGCTAACATCCAGTGCTTTTCAGTTGAGCGCGAGAAACGTGTCATCTTCCTAAACAATGTAGCTTCCTTTGAGCTGAAAAGTGAATGTTTTTACCTGAAAAGAAGTCTTGCTTGTAGGAAGGCACAGAGACTTGCATTTCACTCCGTTTCTGAAGGGAAACACACAGCACAGTTCTCATACATGAACCACACTCCGCATTAGAGCAAGAAGCACGCTCTTGCTTTCCAGAGTCTCTAATAACGCGGTAAACGTGAGTGTGCTCAGAACAAAAGAACTGAGTTTCCTTAACACGGACCATATCTACTTCAACTCTGCTTCTGAAACTGATACAAACCAAATGTCCTCTAACATCCAATGCTTTTCAGTTCATAGCGAGTAACGTGTGAGCTTCGTGAACGATGTAGCTTCCTTTGAGCTGAAAAGTGACTGCGTTTACCTGAAACGAAGTCTTGCTTGTCAGAAGACACAGAGTCTGGCATTTCACTCCGATTCTGAGTGGAAACACATAGCACAGTTCTCATCCATGAACCACACTCTGCTTTAGAGCAAGAAACACGCTCTTGCTTTCCACACTCTCTAATAAGGCAGGAAAAGTGAGTGTGCTCAGAACAAAAGAACAGAGTTTCCTACACACACGGACCTTATCTAGTTCAACTCTGCTTCTTAAACTGATACAAACCACAGGTCCTCTAACGTCCAATGCTTTTCGGTTCAGAGCGAGAAACGTGTGAACTTCGTTAATGATGTAGCTTCCTTTGACCTGAAAAGTGACTGCGTTTACTTGAAACGAAGTCTTACTTGTAGGAAGACACAGAGCCTGGGATTTCACTCCGTTTCTGAAAGGAAACACACAGCACAGTTCTCATCGATGAACCACACTCTGCTTTAGAGAAAGAAGCACGCTCTTGCTTTCTAGATTCTCTAATAAGGCGGGAAACGTGAGTGTGCTCAAAACACAAGAACTGTGTTTCCTATACACATGCACCATATCTAGTTCAACTGTGCTTCTGAAACGGATACAAACCACAGGTCCTCTAACTTCAAATGCTTTTCAGTTCAAAGCGAGAAACTTGTGAGCTTCGTGAACGATGTAGCTTTGTTTGAGCTGAAAAGTGACCGCGTTTACCTGAAACGAAGTCTTACTTGTAGAAAGACACAGAGCCTGGGATTTCACTCCATTTCAGAAGGGAAACACAGAGCACAGTTCTCATCCATGAACCACACTCTTAATTAGAGCAAGAAGCACGCTCTTGCTTTCTATAGTTTCTAATAACGCGGGAAACGTGAGTGTGCTCAGAACAAAAGAACTGAGTTCCTACACACGGACCATATCTAGTTCAACTCTGCTTCTGAAACAGATACAAACCACAGGTCTTCTAACATCCAATGCTTTTTAGTTAATAGTGAGAAACGTGTGAGCTTCGTGAACGATGTAGCTTCGTTTGAGCTGATTAGTGACTGTGTTTTCCTGAAACGAAATCTTGCTTATAGGAAGACACAGAGCCTGGCATTTCACTCCGTTTCTTAAGGGAAACCCACAGCACAGTTCTCATCCATGAACCACACTCTACTCTAGAGCAAGAAGCACGCTCTTGCTTTCTAGAGTCTCTACTAAGGTGGGAAACGAGAGTGTGCTCAGAACAAAAGAACTGTGTTTCCTACACACCCGGACCATATCTAGTTCAACTCTGCTTCTGAAACGGATACAAACCACAGGTTCTCTAACATCCAATGCTTTTCAGTTAAGAGTGAGAAACGTGTGAGCATCGTGAACGATGTACCTTCTTTTGAGCTGAAAAGTGACTGTGTTTACCTGAAACGAAGTCTTGCATGTAGGAAATCACAGAGCCTGGAATTTCACTCTTTTTCTGAAGGGAAATACATAGCCCAGTATTCATCCATGAACCACACTCTGCTTTAGAGCAAGAAGCATGCTCTTGCTTTCTAGAGTCTCTAATAAGGCGGGATATGTGAGTGTACTCAGAACAAAAGAACTGCGTTTCCGACACACATGGTCCATATCTAGTTCAACTCTGCTTCTGAAACTGATACAAACCACAGGTCCTCTAAAATCCAATACTTTTCAGTTCAGAGCGAGAAACGTGTGAGCTTCCTGAACGATGTAGCTTCGTTTGAGCTGAAAAGTGACTGTGTTTACCTGAAACAAAGTCTTAATTGTAGGAAGACACAGAGCCTGGGATTTCACTCCGCTTCTGAATGGAAATACACAGTACAGTTCTCATCCATGAACTACACTCTGCTTTAGAGCAAGAAGCACGCTCTTGCTTTCTAGAGTCTCTAATAAGGCGGGAAACGTGAGTTTGATCAAAACAAAAGAACTGTGTTTCCTAAACACATGCACCATATCTAGTTCAACTCTGCTTCTAAAACGGATACAAACCAGAGTTCCACTAACATCCAGTGCTTTTCAGTTCAGAGCGAGAAACGTGTGAGCTTCGTGAAGGATGAAGCTTTGTTCGAGCTGAAAATTGACTATGTTTACCTGAAACGAAGTCTTCCTAGCAGGAAGGCACAGAGCCTTGCATTTCACTCAGTCTCTGAAGGGAATCACACAGCACACTTCTCATCCATGAACCACACTCTGCTTTAGAGCAAGAAGCACACTCTTGCTTTCTAGAGTCTCTAATAAGGCAGGAACACTGAGTGTGCTCAGAACAGAAGAACTGTGTTTCCTACACACACGCACCATATCCAGTTCAACTCTGCTTCTGAAACTGATACAATTCACAGGTCATCTAACATCCAATGCTTTTCATTTCAGAGCAAGAAACGTGTGAGCTTCGTGAACATGACGCTTCGTTTGAGTTGAAAAGTGACTACGTTTACCTTAAACGAAGTCTTGCTTGCAGGAAGGCAAAGAGTCTTGCATTTCACTCCGTTTCTGAAGGGAAGCACAGCACAGTTCTCATCCATGAAACACACTCTACTTTAGAGCAAGAAGCATGCTCTTGCTTTCTAGAGTCTCTAATAAGGCGGGAAATGTGAGTGTGCTCAGAACAAAAGATCTGTGTTTCCTACACACACATACCATATCTAGTTCAACTCTGCTTCTGAAACTGATACAAACCTCAGGTCCTCTTCATCCAATGCTTTTCAGTTCAGAGCGAGAAACGTGTGACCTTCGTTAATGATGTAGCTTCCTTTGAGGTTAAAAGTGATTTCGTTTACCTGAAACGAAGTCTTACTTGTAGGAAGACACAGAGCCTGGGATTTCACTCCGCTTCTGAAGGGAAACACACAGCACAGTTCTCATCGATGAACCACACTCTGATTTAGAGCAAGAAGCACGCTTTTGCTTTCTAGAGTCTCTAATAAGGAGGGAAACGTGAGTGTGCTCAAAACATAAGAACTGTGTTTCCTATACACATGCACCATGTCTAGTTCAACTCTGCTTCTGAAACGGATACAAACCACAGGTCCTCTAACATCAAATGCTTTTCAGTTCAGAGCGAGAAACGTGTGAGCTTCCTGAACGATGAAGCTTTGTTTGAGCTGAAAATTGAGTACGTTTACCTGAAACAAGTTTTGCTTGCAGGAAGGCACAGAGCCTTGCATTTCACTCCGTTTCTGAATGGAAACACACAGCACATTTCTCATCCATGAACCACACTCTGCATTACAGCAAGAAGCACGCTCTTGCTTTCTAGAGTCTCTAATAAGGCGGGAAACGTGAGTGTGCTCAGAACAAAAGAACTGTGTTTCCTATAAATATGCACCATATCTAGTTCAACTCTGCTTCTTAAACTGATACAAACCTCAGGTCTTCTAACATCCAATGCTTTTCAGTTCAGAGCGACAAATGTGTCACCTTCGTGAAGATGTAGCTTTGTTTGAGCTGAAAAGTGACTGCGTTTACCTAAAAGGAAGTCTTGCTTGTAGGAAGGCACAGAGACTTGCATTTCACTCCGTTTCTGAAGGGAAACACACAGCACAGTTCTCATCCATGAACCACACTCTGCATTAGAGCAAGAAGCACGCTCTTGCTTTCTAGAGTCTCTAATAAGGCGGGAAACGTGAGTGTGCTCAGAACAAAAGAACTGAGTTTCCTACACAAGGACCATATTTACTTCAACTCTGCTTCTGAAACTGATACAAACCAAAGGTGCTCTAACTTCCATTGCTTTTCAGTTCAAAGCGAGAAACGTGTGAGTTTCATGAACGATGTAGCTTCGTTTGAGCTGAAATGTGACTGCTTTTACCTGAAACGAAGTCTTGCTTGTAGGAAGACACAGAGCCTGGGATTTCACTCCGTTTCTGAAGGGAAGCACACAGCACACTTCTCATCCATGAACCACCCTCTGCTTTAGTCAAGAAGCATGCTCTTGCTTACTAGAGTCTCTAATAAGGCGGGAAACATGAGTGTGCTCAAAACAAAAGAACTGTGTTTCCTACAAACATGCCGCATATCTACTTCAACTCTGCTTCTGAAACTGATACAAACCACAGGTCCTCTAACATCCAATGCTTTTCAATTAGACTTAGAAACGTTTGAGCTTAGTGAACGGAGTAGCTTCTTTCGAGCTGAAAAGTGACTGCGTTTATCTGAAACGAAGTCTTGCTTGTAGGAAGACACAGAGCCTGGGATTTATCTCCATCTCTGTATGGAAACACACAACACAGTTCTCATCCATGAACCACACTCTACTTTAGAGAAAGAAGCATGCTCTTGCTTTCTAGAGTCTCTAATAAGGCGGGTTATGTGAGTTTACTCAGAACAAAAGAACTGTGTTTCCGATCACATGCCCCATATCTAGTTCAACTTTGCTTCTGAAACTGATACAAACCACAGGTCCTCTAACATCCAATGCTTTTAGATCAGAGCGAGAAACGTGTGAGCTTCCTGAATGATGTAGCTTCGTTTGAGCTGAAAAGTGACTGTGTTTACCTGAAACGAAGTCTTCCTTGTAGGAAGACACAGAGCCTGGGATTTCACTCCGTTTCTGAAGGGAAACACACAGCACAGTTCTCATCCATAAACCACACTCTGCTTTAGAGCAAGAAACACGCTCTTGCTTTCTAGAGTCTCTAATAAGGCAGGAAACGTTAGTGTGCTCAAAACAAAAGAACTGTATTTCCTGCACACATGCACCGTATCTAGTTCAACTCTGCTTCTTAAACGGATAAAAACCACAGGTCCTCTAACATCCAATGCTTTTCAGTTAAGAGTGAGAAACGTGTGAGCTTCGTGAACGATGTAGATTCCTTTGAGCTGAAATGTGACTGCGTTTATCTGAAACGAAGTCTTGCTTGTAGGAAGACACAGAGCCTGTCATTTCACTCTGTTTCTGAAGGGAAACACATAGCACAGTTCTCATCCATGAACCACACTCTTCTTTAGAGCAAGAAACACGCTCTTTGCTTTCCACAGTCTCTAATAAGGCGGGATAAGTGAGTGTGCTCAGAACAAAAGAACTGAGTTTCCTACACACACGGACCATATCTAGTTCAACTCCGCTTATGAAACTGATATGAACCACAGGTCCTCTAACATCCAATGCTTTTCAGTTCAGAGCGAGAAACGTGTGAGCTTCGTGAACGATGAACCTTCCTTTGAGCTAAAATTGACTACGTTTACCTGAAACGAACTCTTGTTTGCAGCAAGGCACAGAGCCTTGCATTCCACTCTGTTTCTGAAGGAGAGCACAGCACAGTTCTCAACCATGAAACACACTCTACTTTAGAGCAAGAAGCACGCTCTTGCTTTCTAGAGTCTCTAATAAGGCGGGAAATGTGAGTGTGCTCAGAACAAAAGAACGGTGTTTCCTACACACGTACAATATCTATTTCAACTCTGCCTCTTAAACTCATAAAAAACATAGGTCCTCTAACATCCAATGCTTTTCAGTTAAGAAGGAGAAACATGTGAGCTTCGTGAATGCTGTAGCTTCCTTTGAGCTGAAAATTGACTGCGTTTACCTGAAAAGACGTCTTGCTTGTAGGAAGACACAGACCCAGGGATTTAACTCCATTTCTGAAGGGAAACACACAGCACAGTTGTCATGCATGAAACACACTCTGCTTTAGGGTAAGAAGCACGCTCTTGCTTTCTATAGTCTCAAATACAGCAGGAAACCTTCATGTGCTCAGAACAAAAGAACAGTTTTTCCTTTACATTCGGACCATATCTAGTTAACTCTGCTTCTGAAACTGATACAAACCACAGGTCCTCTAACATCCAATGCTTTTCACTTAAGAGCAAGACACGTGAGAGCTTCTTGAACGATGTAGCTTCGTTTGAGCTGAAAAGTGACTACGTTTACCAGAAAAGAAATGTTGCTTGTAGGAAGACACAGACCCTGGCATTTAACACCATTTCTGAAGGGAAACACCCAGCATAGCTCTCCACCATGAATCACACTCTAGTTTAGAGCAAGAAACACGCTCTTGCTTTCTAGAGTCTCTAATAAACAGGAAATGTGTGTAATCTCAGAACAAAACAACGGTGTTTCCTACACATACGGACCATACCTCGTTCAACTCTCCTTCTGAAACTGATACAAACAACATGTCCTGTAACATCCAGTGCTTTTCAGGCAAGAGTGAGAAACGTGTGAACTTGGTGAACGATGTAGCTTCTTTTGAGCTCAAAAGTGATTGTGTTTATCTGAAATGAAGTCTTGCTTGTAGGAAGACACAGAGCCTGGCATTTCACTCCGTTTCTGAAGGGAAACACATAGCACAGTTCTCATCCATGAACCACACCCTGCTTCAGAGAAGGAAACACGCTCTTGCTTTCCACAGTCTCTAAAAAGGCAGGAAAAGTGAGCGTGCTCAGAACAAAAGAACTGAGTTTCCTACACACACGGAACATATCTAGTTCAACTCCTCTTCTGAAACTGATATAAACCACAGGTCCTCTAACATAGAATGCTTTTCAGTTCAGAGCGAGAAACGTGTGAGCTTCGTGAATGATGAAGCTTCGTTTGAGCTGTAAAGTTACTACGTGTACCTGAAATGAAGTCTTGCTTGCAGGAAGGCACAGAGCCTTGCATTTCACTCCGTTTCTGATGGGAAGCACAGCACATTTGTCATCCATGAAACACACTCTACTTTAGAGCAAGAAGCACCCTCTTTTTTCTAGAGTCTCTAATAAGGCGTGAAATGTGAGTGTGCTCAGAACAAAAGAACTGTGTTTCCTACACACACGTACCATATCTAGTTCAACTCTGCTTCTTAAACTGATACAAACCACAGGTCCTCTACATCCAATGCTTTTCAGTTCAGAGCGAGAAACGTGGGAGCTTCTTTAACGATGCAGCTTTCTTTGAGCTGAAAAGTGACTACGTTTACCTTAAACGAAGTCTTGCTTGTAGAAGGACACAGAGTCTGGGATTTAACTCCATATCTGAAGAGAAACACACATCACAGTTCTCATGCATGAAACACTCTCTGCTTTAGAGCAAGAAGCATGCTCTTGCTATGTAGAGTCTTTAATACAGCAAGAAACTTGAGTGAGCTCAGGACAAAAGCACAGTCTTTTCTACACATAAGGACCATATAGGTCAACTCTGCATCTGAAACTGATACAAACCAAAGTTCCTCTAACATCCCATGCTTTTCTGTTAAGAGCAAGAAACGTGCTTCGTGAACAATGTAGCTTTGTTTGAGTTGAGAAAAGAATGCATTTACCTGAAATGAAGTCTTGCGTGTAGGAAGACACAGAGCCTGGGATTTAACTCCATTTCTGAAGGGAAACACACAGCACAGTTCTCATGCATGAAACACTCTCTGCTTTAGAGCAAGAAGCACCCTCTTGCATTCTTGAGTCTCTAAAACAGCAGGAAACGTGAGTGTGCTCAGATGAAAAGATCTGCGTTTCCTACACATACAGACTATACCTAGTTCAACTCTGCTTCTGAAACTGAAACAAACCATATGTCCTCTAACATCCCATGCTTTTCATTTAAGAGCGAGAAACGTGTGAGGTTCGTGAACAATGTAGCTTCTTTTGAACTGAAAAGTGACTGCGGTTACCGGAAACCAAGTCTTGCTTGTAGGAAGACACAGACCCTGGGATTTAACTACATTTCTGAAGGGAAACATACAGCACAGTTCTCATGCATGAAACACACTCTGCTTTAGAGCAAGAAGAATGCTCTTGCTTTCTAGAGTCTCAAATACAACAGGAAACGTGCCTGTGCTCAGAACACAAGAACGGTGTTTCCAACACATACGGACCATATTTAGTCAACTGTTCTTCTGAAACTGATGCAAACTACAGGTCCTCTAACATCCAGTGCTTTTCAGTTAAGAGTGTGAAATGTTTGAGCTTTGTGAACGATGTAGCTTCGTTTGAGTTGAGAAATGACTGTGTTTACCTGAAACGAAGTCTTGCTTGTAGTAAGACACAGACCCTGGGATTTAACTCCATTAATGAGCGGAAACACACAGCACAGTTGTCATGCATGATACACACTCTACTGTAGAGCAAGAAGCATGCTCTTGGTTTCTATAGTCTCTATTACAGCAGAAAATGTGAGTGTGCACAGAATAAAAGAACGGTGTTTCCTACACATACCCACCTTACCTAGTTCTACTCTATTTCTGAAACTGATACAAACCACAAGTCCTCTAACGTCCTATGCTTTTCATTTAAGAGCGAGAAACGTGTGAGCTTCGTGATCAATATAGCTTCCTTTGAACTGAAAAGTGACTGTGTTTACCAGAAACCAAATCTTGCTTGTAGGAAGACACAGACACTGGGATTTAACTCCATTTCTGAAGGGAAACACACAGCACAGTTCTCATTCCTGAAACACACTCTGCTTTAGAGCATGAAGCACGCTCATGCTATCTAGAGTCTCTAATACAGCAAGAAACATGAGTGAGTTCAGGACAAAAGAAAAGTGTTTTCTACACATAAGGACCATATGTAGGTCAACTCTGCTTCTGAAACTGAAACAAACCTCAGGTCCTATAACATCCCATGCTTTTAACTTAAGAGCAAGACACGTGTGAGCTTCGTGAACAATGTAGCTTCGTTTAAGCTGAAAAGTGACTGTGTTTACCAGAAACGAAATCTTGCTTGCAGGAAGACACAGAGCCTGGGATTTAATTCCATTTCTGAGGGGAAACACACAGCACAGTTCTCATCCATGAAACACACTCTGGTTTATAGCAAGAAGCACGCTCTTGCTTTCTAGAGTCTCTAATACAGCAGGAAATGTGTGTGTGCTCAGAACAAAAGAATGGTGGTTCCTACACATACAGACCATATCTAGTTCAACTCTGCTTGTGAAACTGATACAAAGCACAGGTCCTCTAAAATCCAATGCGATTCAGTTGAGAGCGAGAAACGTGTGAACTTGGTGAACGATGTAGCTTCATTTGAGCTGAGAACTGAATGCGTTTACCTGAAAAGAATTCTTGCTTGTAGGAAGACACAGAGCCTGGGATTTAACTCCATTTCTGAAGGGAAACACACAGCACACTTCTCATCCATGAAACACACTCTGCTTTAGAGCAAGAAGCACGCTCTTGCTTTCTAGAATCTCTAATACAGCAGGAAATGTGAGTGTGCTCAGAACAAAAGAAAGGTGTTTCCTACACAAACGGACCATATATACTTCAACTCTCCTCCTGAAATTGATACAAACGACATGTCCTCTAACATCCAGTTCTTTTCAGTTAAGAGTGTGAAATGTTTGAGCTTTGTGAACGATGTAGCTTCGTTAGAGTTGAGAAGTGACTGTGTTTACCTGAAATGAAGTTTTGTGTGTAGTAAGACACCAAGCCTGGGACTTAACTCCATTTCTGAAGGAAAACAGACATCACAGTTCTCATCCATGAAACACACTCTGCTTTAGAGCATGAAGAACGATCTTGCTTTTAAGAGTCTCTAGTACAGCAGGAAACGAGAGTGTGCTTACAACAAAGGAACGGTGTTTCCTACACATACAGACCATACCTAGTTCAACTCTGCTTCTGAAACTGATACAAACCACAAGTCCTCTGATATCCAATTTTTTTACGTTGAGAGCAAGAAACGTGTGAGCTTCGTGAACAATGTAGCTTCATTTGAGCTAAAAAGTGAATGCGTTTACCTGAAAAGAATTCTTGCTTGTAGGAAGACACAGAGCCTGGGATTTAACTCCATTTCTGAAGGGAAACACACAGCACAGTTCTCATCCATGAAACACACTCTGCTTTAGAGCAAGAAGCACGCTCTTGCTTTCTAGAATCTCTAATACAGCAGGAAATGTGAGTTTGCTCAGAACAAAAGAACAGTGTTTCCTACACATACGGACCATATCTACTTCAACTCTCCTCCTGAAATTGATACAAACGACATGTCCTCTAACATCCAATGCTTTTCACTTAAGTGCGAGAAACGTGTGAGCTTGGTGAACGATGTAGCTTCCTTTGAGCTGAGAAGTGAGTGCCTTTAACTGAAACGAAGTCTGGCTTGTAAGAAGACACAGAGAATGGGATTTAACTCCATTTCTGAAGGGAAACACACAGCACAGTACTCATGCATGAAACACTCTCTGCTTTAGGGCAAGAAGCACCCTCTTGCATTCTTGAGTCTCTAATACAGCAGGAAACGTGGGTGTGCTCAGATGAAAAGAACTGTGTTTCCTACACATACAGACTATACCTAGTTCAACTCTGCTTCTGAAACTGAAACAAACCAAAAGTCCTCTAACATCCTATGCTTTTCATTTAAGAGCGAGAAACGTGTGAGCTTCGTGAACAATATAGCTTCCTTTGAACTGAAAAGTGACTGTGTTTACCAGAAAACAAATTTTGCTTCTAGGAAGACACAGACACTGGGATTTAACTCCATTTCTGAAGGGAAACACACAGCACACTTCTCATGCATGAAACACACTCTGCTTTAGAGTAAGAAGCACGCTCTTGCTTTCTAGAGTCTCAAATACAGCAAGAAACATGAGTGAGCTTAGGACAAAAGCACAGTGTTTTCTACACATAAGGACCATATCTAGGTCAACTCTGCTTCTGAAACTGATACAAACCACAGGTCCTCTAACATCCCATGCTTTTCAGTTAAGTGCGAGAAACATGTGAGCTTTGTGAACAATGTAGCTTCGTTTGAGCTGAAAAGTGACTGCGTTTACCTGAAACGAAGTTTGCTTGTAGTTACACACAGACCCTGGGATTTAACTCCATATCTGAAGTTAAACACACAGCACAGTTCTCATTCCTGAAACACACTCTGCTTTAGAGCAAGAAGCACGCTCTTGCTATCTAGAGTCTCTAATACAGCAAGAAACATGAGTGAGCTCAGGACAAAGAAAAGTGTTTTCTACACATAAGGACCATATGTAGGTCAACTCTGCTTCTGAAACTGATACAAACCTCAGGTCCTATAACATCCAATGCTTTTAACTTAAGAGCAAGACACGTGTGAGCTTCGTGAACAATGTAGCTTCATTTTACCTGAAAAGTGACTGTGTTTACCAGAAACGAAATCTTGCTTGCAGGAAGACACAGAGACGGGGATTTAACTCCATTTCTGAAGGGAAACACACAGCACAGTTCTCATGCATGAAACACTCTCTGCTTTCGAGCTAGAAGCACGCTCTTGCTATCTAGAGTCTCTAGTACAGCAAGAAACATGAGTGAGCTCAGGACAAAAGCACAGTGTTATCTACACATGAGGACCATATCTACTCAAATCTGCTTCTGAAACTGATACAAACCACAGGTCCTCTAATATCCAATGTTTTTACGTTGAGAGCAAGAAACGTGTGAGCTTCGTGAACGATGTAGCTTCATTTGAGCTGAAAAGTGAATGCGTTTACCTGAAACGAAGTCTTGCTTGTAGGAAGACACAGAGTCTGGGATTTAACTCCATTTCTGAAGAGAAACACACAGCACAGTTCTCATTCCTGAAACACACTCTACTTTAGATCAAGAAGCACGCATTTGCTTTCTAGAGTCTCTAATACAGCAGAAAATGTGAGTGTGCTCAGAACAAAAGAATGGTGTTTCCTACACATACGGACCATATCTAGTCAACTCTGCTTCTGAAACTGATAAAAACCACAAGTCCTCTAACATCCAGTGCATTTCAGTTAAGCGCGAGAAACGTGTGAGCTTGGTGAACAATGTAGCTTCCTTTGAGCTGAGAAGTGAGTGCATTTAACTGAAACGAAGTCTGGCTTGTAGGAAGACACAGAGAATGGGATTCAACTCCATTTCTGAAGGGAAACACACAGCACTTTACTCATGCATGAAACACTCTGTGGTTTAGAGCAAGAAGAACCCTCTTGCATTCTTGAGTCTCTAATACAGCAGGAAACGTGAGTGTGCTCAGATGAAAAGAACTGTGTTTCCTACACATACAGACTATACCTAGTTAAACTCTGTTTCTGAAACTGAAACAAACCAAAAGTCCTCTAACATCCTATGCTTTTCATTTAAGAGCGAGAAACGTGTGAGCTTCGTGAATGATGTAGCTTCGTTTGTTCTGAAAAGTGACTACGTTTACCATAAACGAAATCTTGCTTGTAGGAAGACACAGAGCCTGGGATTTAACACCATTTCTGAAGGGAAACTCCCAGCATAGTTCTCATCGATGAAACACACTCTAGTTTAGAGCAAGAAACACGCTCTTGCTCTCTAGAGTCTCTAATAAAGCTGGAAATGTGTGTATGCTCAGAACAAAAGAACGGTGTTTCCTACACATACGGACCATAATTCGTTCAAGTCTCCTTCTGAAACTGATACAAACGACATATCCTCTAACATACAGTGCTTTTCAGTTAAGAGCGAGAAACGTGTGAACTTGGTGAACGATGTAGCTTTTTTTTGAGCTGAGAAGTGACTGCATTTACCTGAAAGGAAGTCTTGCTTGTAGGAAGACACAGAGTCTGGGATTTAACTCCATTTCTGAAGGGAAACACACAGCACAGTTATCATGCATGAAACACTCTCTGCTTTAGAGCAAGAAGCACGCTCTTGCTATCTAGAGTCTCTAATACAGCAAGAAACATGAGTGAGTTCAGGACAAAAGAAAAGTGTTTCTACACATAAGGTCCATATGTAGGTCATCTCTGCTTCTGAAACTGATACAAACCTCAGGTCCTATAACATCCAATGCTTTTAACTTAAGAGCAAGACACGTGTGAGCTTCGTGAACAATGTAGCTTCGTTTCAGCTGAAAAGTGACTGTGTTTACCTGAAACGAAATCTTGCTTGTAGGAAGACACAGAGCCTGGGATTTAATTCCATTTCTGAAGGGAAACACAAAGCACAGTTCTCATCCATGAAACACACTCTGGAATAAAGCAAGAAGCACGCTCTTGCTTTCTAGTCTCTAATACAGCAGAAAATATGAGTGAGCTCAAGACAAAAGAAAAGTGTTTTCTACACACAAGAACCATATCTGGGACAACTATGCTTCTGAACCTGATACAAACCACAGGTCCTCTAGCATCCAATGCTTTTCACTTAAGAGCAAGACACGTGTGAGCTTCGTGAACGATGTAGCTTCGTTTGAGCTGAAAAGTGACTGCGTTTACCATAAACGAAATCTTGCTTGTAGGAAGACACAGAGCCTGGGATAACAGCATTTCTGAAGGGAAACACCCAGCATAGTTCTCATCCATGAAACACACTCTGGTTTAGAGCAAGAAACACGCTCCTGCTTTCTAGAGTCTCTAATACAGCAGGAAATGTGTGTGTGCTCAGACCAAAAAATGGTGTTTCCTACACATACAGACCATATCTAGTTCAACTCTGCTTGTGAAACTGATACAAACCACAGGTCCTCTAACATCCAATGCGTTTCAGTTGAGAGCGAGAAACGTGTGAACTTGGTGAACAATGTAGCTTCATTTGAGCTGAGAACTGAATGCGTTTACCTGAAAAGAATTCTTGCTTGTAGGGAGACACAGAGCCTGGGATTTAACTCCATTTCTGAAGGGAAACACACAGCAAAGTTCTCATCCATGAAACACTCTGCTGTAGAGCAAGAAGCACGCTCTTGCTATCTAGATTCTCTAATACAGCAAGTAACATGAGTGAGCTCAGGACAAAAGTACAGTGTTTTCTACACAAAAGGACCATATCTAGGTCAACTCTGCATCTGAAACTGATACAAACCACAGGTCCTCTAACATCCCATGCTTTTTAGTTAAGAGCGAGAAACGTGTGAGCTTCGTGAACGATGTAGCTTTGTTTGAGCTAGGAAGATAATGCATTTACCTGAAATGAAGTCTTGCGTGTAGGAAGACACCAAGCCTGTGACTTAACTCCATTTCTGAAGGAAAACAGACATCACAGTTATCATCCATGAAACACACTCTGCTTTAGATCAAGAAGAACGTTCTTGCTTTCAAGACTCTCTAGTACAGCAGGAAACGAGAGTGTGCTCACAACAAAGGAACGGTGTTTCCTACACATACAGACCATACCTAGTTCAACTCTGCTTCTGAAACTGATACAAACCTCAGGTCCTCTATCATCCAATGTTTTTACGTTTAGAGCAAGAAACGTGTGAGCTTTGTGAACAATGTAGCTTCATTTGAGCTGAAAAGTGACTGTGTTTACCAGAAACCAAATCTTGCTTGTAGGAAGACACAGACCCTGGGATTTAACTCCATTTCTGAAGGGAAACACACAGCACAGTTCTCATGCATGAAACACACTCTGCTTTAGGGTAAGAAGCACGCTCTTGCTTTCTATAGTCTCAAATACAGCAGGAAACGTTCATGTGCTCAGAACAAAAGAACAGTGTTTCCTATACATACGGACCATATCTAGTCAACTCTGCTTCTGAAATTGATACAAACCACAGTTCCTCTAACATCCAATACTTTTAGCTTAAGAGCGAGAAACGTTTGAGCTTCTTGAACGATGTAGCTTCGTTTGAGCTGAAGAGTGACTGCGTTTACCAGAAAAGAAATGTTGCTTGTAGGAAGACACAGACCCTGGCATTTAACACCATTTCTGAAGGAAAACACCCAGCATCGCTCTCATCCATGAAACACACTCTAGTTTAGAGCAAGAAACACGCTCTTGCTTTCTAGCGTCTCTAATAAAGCAGGAAATGTGTGTATGCTCAGAACGAAAGAACGGTGTTTCCTACACATACGGACCATAGTTCGTTCAACTCTCCTCCTGAAACTGATACAAACAACATGTCCTCTAACATCCAGTGTTTTTCAGTTAAGAGTGAGAAACGTGTGAACTTGGTGAACGATGTAGCTTCTTTTGAGCTCTAAAGTGATTGTGTTTATCTGAAACGAAGTCTTGCTTGCAGGAAGGCACAGAGCCTTGCATTTCACTCCGTTTCTGATGGGAAGCACAGCACATTTGTCATCCATGAAACACACTCTACTTTAGAGCAAGAAGCACGTTCTTGCTATCTAGAGTCTTTAATACAGCAAGAAACATGAGTGAGCTCAGGACAAAAGCACAGTCTTTTCTACACATAAGGACCATATAGGTCAACTCTGCATCTGAAACTGATACAAACCACAGTTCCTCTAACATCCCATGCTTTTCTGTTAAGAGCAAGAAACGTGCGAGCTTCGTGAACAATGTAGCTTTGTTTGAGTTGAGAAAAGAATGCATTTACCTGAAATGAAGTCTTGCGTGTAGGAAGACACCAAGCATGGCACTTAACTCCATTTCTGAAGGGAAACACACAGCACAGTTCTCATCCGTGAAACACACCCTGCTTTAGAACAAAAAGCACGCTCTTGATTTCTAGAGTCTCTAATACAGCAGGAAATGCGAGTGTGCTCAGAACAAAAGAACGGTGTTTCCTACACATACCGACCATATCTACTTCAACTCTCCTCCTGAAATTGATAAAAACGACATGTCTTCTAACATCCATGCTTTTCTGTTAAGTGCGAGAAACGTGTGAGCTTGGTGAACAATGTAGCTTCCTTTGAACTGAGAAGTGACTGCATTTAACTGAAACGAATTCTGGCTTGTAGGAAGACACAGAGAATGGGATTTAACTCCATTTCTGAAGGGAAACACACAGCACAGTACTCATGCATGAAACACTCTCTGCTTTAGAGCAAGAAGCACCCTCTTGCATTCTTGAGTCTCTAAAACAGCAGGAAACGTGAGTGTGCTCAGATGAAAAGATCTGCGTTTCCTACACATACAGACTATACCTAGTTCAACTCTGCTTCTGAAACTAAAACAAACCACAAGTCCTCTAACATCCCATGCTTTTCATTTAAGAGCGAGAAACGTGTGAGGTTCGTGAACAATGTAGATTTGTTTGAACTGAAAAGTGACTGCGTTTACCGGAAACCAAGTCTTGCTTGTAGGAAGACACAGACCCTGGGATTTAACTACATACCTGAAGGCAAACACAAAGGACAGTTATCATGCATGAAACACACTCTGCTTTAGAGCAAGAAGCACTCTCTTGCTTCCTAGAGTCTCAAATACAGCAGGAAACGTGCCTGTGCTCAGAACAAAAGAACGGTGTTTCCTACACATACGGACCATATTTAGTCAACTCTTCTTCTGAAAATGATACAAACTGCAGGTCCTCTAACATCCAGTGCTTTTCAGTTAAGAGTGTGAAATGTTTGAGCTTTGTGAACGATGTAGATTCATTTGAGTTGAGAAGTGACTGTGTTTACCTGAAACGAAGTCTTGCTTGTAGTAAGACACAGACCCTGGGATTTAACTCCATTAATGAAGGGAAACACACAGCACAGTTGGCATGCATGAAACACACTCTACTTTAGAGTGAGAAGCTTGCTCTTGCTTTCTATAGTCTCTAATACAGCAGAAAATGTGAGTGTGCTCAGAATAAAAGAACGGTGATTCCTACACATACCCACTTTACCTAGTTCTACTCTATTTCTGAAACTGATACAAACCACAAGTCCTCTAACATCCAGTGCATTTCAGTTAAGCGCGAGAAACGTGTGAGCTTGGTGAACAATGTAGCTTCCTTTGACCTGAGAAATGACTGCATTTAACTGAAACGAAGTCTGGCTTGTAGGAAGACACAGAGAATGGGATTTAACTCCATTTCTGAAGGGAAACACACAGCACTGTACTCATGCATGAAACACTCTCTGGTTTAGAGCAAGAAGCACCCTCTTGCATTCTTGAGTCTCTAATACAGCAGGAAACGTGAGTGTGCTCAGATGAAAAGAACTGCGTTTCCTACATATACAGAGTATACCTAGTTCAACTCTGCTTCTGAAACTGAAACAAACCACAAGTCCTCTAACATCCCATGCTTTTCAATGAAGAGCGAGAAACGTGTGAGCTTCATGAACAATGTAGCTTTGTTTGAACTGAAAAGTGACTGTGTTTACCGGAAACGAAGTCTTGCTTGTAGGAAGACAGAGAGACGGAGATTTAACTCCATTTCTGAAGGGAAACACACAGCACAGTTCTCATGCATGAAACACTCTCTGCTTTAGAGCTAGAAGCACGCTCTTGCTATCTAGAGTCTCTAGTACAGCAAGAAACATGAGTGAGCTCAGGACAAAAGCACAGTGTTATCTACACATGAGGACCATATCTACTCAAATCTGCTTCTGAAACTGATACAAACCACAGGTCTTCTAATATCCAATGTTTTTACGTTGAGAGCAAGAAACGTGTGAGCTTCGTGAACTATGTAGCTTCATTTGAGCTGAAAAGTGAATGCGTTTACCTGAAACGAAGTTTTGCTTGTAGGAAGACACAGAGTCTGGGATTTAATTCCATTTCTGAAGAGAAACACACAGCACAGTTCTCATTCCTGAAACACACTCTACTTTAGATCAAGAAGCACGCACTTGCTTTCTAGAGTCTCTAATACAGCAGAAAATGTGAGTGTGCTCAGAACAAAAGAATGGTGTTTCCTACACATACGCACCATATCTAGTCAACTCTGCTTCTGAAACTGATACAAACCACAAGTCCTCTAACATCCAGTGTATTTCAGTTAAGCACTAGAAACATATGAGCTTGGTGAACAATGTAGCTTCCTTTGAGCTGAGAAGTGACTGCATTTAACTGAAACGAAGTCTGGCTTGTAGGGAGACACAGAGAATGGGATTTAACTCCATTTCTGAAGGGAAACACACAGCACCGTACTCATGCATGAAACACTCTCTGGTTTAGAGTAAGAAGCACCCTCTTGCATTCTTGAGTCTCTAATACAGCAGGAAACGTGAGTGTGCTCAGATGAAAAGAACTGCGTTTCCTACACATACATACTATACCTAGTTCAACTCTCCTTCTGAACCTACTACAAACCACAGGTCCTCTAGCATCCAATGCTTTTCACTTAAGAGCAAGACACGTGTGAGCTTCGTGAACAATGTAGCTTCGTTTGAGCTGAAAACTGATTGCGTTTACCTGAAACGAAGGTTGTTTGTAGTTAGACACAGACCCTGGGATTTAAATCCATTTCTGAAGGGAAACACACAGCACAGTTCTCATTCCTGAAACACACTCTGCTTTAGAGCAAGAAGCACGCTCTTGCTATCTAGAGTATCTAATACAGCAGGAAACATGAGTGAGCTCAGGACAAAAGAAAAGTGTTTTCTACACATAAGGACCATATGTAGGTCAACTCTGCTTCTGAAACTGATACAAACCTCAGGTCCTATAACATCCAATGCTTTTCACTTAAGAGCAAGACACAAGTGAGCTTCGTGAACAATGTAGCTTCGTTTGAGCTGAAAAGTGACTGTGTTTACCAGAAATGAAATCTTGCTTGTAGGAAGACACAGAACCTGGGATTTAACTCCATTTCTGAGAGGAAACACACAGCACAGTTCTCATTCCTGAAACACACTCTACTTTAGATCAAGAAGCACGCACTTGCTTTCTAGATTCTCTAATACAGCAGAAAATGTGAGTGTGCTCAGAACAAAAGAATGGTGTTTCCTACACATACGCACCATACCTAGTCAACTCTGCTTCTGAAACTGATACAAACCACAAGTCCTCTAACATCCAGTGCATTTCAGTTAAGCACTAGAAACATATGAGCTTGGTGAACAATGTAGCTTCCTTTGAGCTGAGAAGTGACTGCATTTAACTGAAACGAAGTCTGGCTTGTAGGAAGACACAGAGAATGGGATTTAACTCCATTTCTGAAGGGAAACACACAGCACCGTACTCATGCATGAAACACTCTCTGGTTTAGAGCAAGAAGCACCCTCTTGCATTCTTGAGTCTCTAATGCAGCAGGAAACGTGAGTGTGCTCAGATGAAAAGAACTGCGTTTCCTACACATACAGACTATAACTAGTTCAACTCTGCTTCTGAAACTGAAACAAACCACAGGTCCTCTAACATCCCATGCTTTTCATTGAAGAGCGAGAAACGTGTGAGCTTCATGAACAATGTAGCTTTGTTTGAACTGAAAAGTGACTGTGTTTACCGGAAACGAAGTCTTGCTTGTAGGAACACACAGAGAAGGGGATTTAACTCCATTTCTGAAGGGAAACACACAGCACAGTTCTCATGCATGAAACACTCTCTGCTTTAGAGCTAGAATCACGCTCTTGCTATCTAGAGTCTCTAGTACAGCAAGAAACATGAGTGACCTCAGGACAAAAGCACAGTGTTATCTACACATGAGGACCATATCTACTCAAATCTGCTTCTGAAACTGATACAAACCACAGGTCTTCTAATATCCAATGTTTTTACGTTGAGAGCAAGAAACGTGTGAGCCTCGTGAACTATGTAGCTTCATTTGAGCTGAAAAGTGAATGCCTTTACCTGAAACGATGTCTTGCTTGTAGGAAGACACAGAGTCTGGGATTTAATTCCATTTCTGAAGAGAAACACACAGCACAGTTCTCATTCCTGAAACACACTCTACTTTAGATCAAGAAGCACGCACTTGCTTTCTAGAGTCTCTAATAGAGCAGAAAATGTGAGTGTGCTCAGAACAAAAGAATGGTGTTTCCTACACATACGGACCATATCTAGTCAACTCTGCTTCTGAAACTGATAAAAACCATAAGTCCTCTAACATCCAGTGCATTTTAGTTAAGCGCGAGAAACGTGTGAGCTTGGTGAACAATGTAGCTTCCTTTGAGCTGAGAAGTGAGTGCATTTAACTGAAACGAAGTCTGGCTTGTAGGAAGACACAGAGAATGGGATTTAACTCCATTTCTGAAGGGAAACACACAGCACCGTACTCATGCATGAAACACTCTCTGGTTTAGAGTAAGAAGCACCCTCTTGCATTCTTGAGTCTCTAATACAGCAGGAAACGTGAGTGTGCTCAGATGAAAAGAACTGCGTTTCCTACACATACATACTATACCTAGTTCAACTCTGCTTCTGAAACTGAAACAAACCACAGGTCCAATAACATCCCATGCTTTTCATTGAAGAGCGAGAAACGTGTGAGCTTCATGAACAATGTAGCTTTGTTTGAACTGAAAAGTGACTGTGTTTACCGGAAACGAAGTCTTGCTTGTAGGAACACACAGAGAAGGGGATTTAACTCCATTTCTGAAGGGAAACACACAGCACAGTTCTCATGCATGAAACACTCTCTGCTTTAGAGCTAGAAGCACGCTCTTGCTATGTAGAGTCTCTAGTACAGCAAGAAACATGAGTGAGCTCAGGACAAAAGCACAGTGTTATCTACACATGAGGACCATATCTACTCAAATCTGCTTCTGAAACTGATACAAACCACAGGTCTTCTAATATCCAATGTTTTTACGTTGAGAGCAAGAAACGTGTGAGCTTCGTGAACTATGTAGCTTCATTTGAGCTGAAAAGTGAATGCGTTTACCTGAAACGAAGTTTTGCTTGTAGGAAGACACAGAGTCTGGGATTTAATTCCATTTCTGAAGAGAAACACACAGCACAGTTCTCATTCCTGAAACACACTCTACTTTAGATCAAGAAGCACGCACTTGCTTTCTAGAGTCTCTAATACAGCAGAAAATGTGAGTGTGCTCAGAACAAAAGAATGGTGTTTCCTACACATACGCACCATATCTAGTCAACTCTGCTTCTGAAACTGATACAAACCACAAGTCCTCTAACATCCAGTGCATTTCAGTTAAGCACTAGAAACATATGAGCTTGGTGAACAATGTAGCTTCCTTTGAGCTGAGAAGTGACTGCATTTAACTGAAACGAAGTCTGGCTTGTAGGGAGACACAGAGAATGGGATTTAACTCCATTTCTGAAGGGAAACACACAGCACCGTACTCATGCATGAAACACTCTCTGGTTTAGAGTAAGAAGCACCCTCTTGCATTCTTGAGTCTCTAATACAGCAGGAAACGTGAGTGTGCTCAGATGAAAAGAACTGCGTTTCCTACACATACATACTATACCTAGTTCAACTCTCCTTCTGAACCTACTACAAACCACAGGTCCTCTAGCATCCAATGCTTTTCACTTAAGAGCAAGACACGTGTGAGCTTCGTGAACAATGTAGCTTCGTTTGAGCTGAAAACTGATTGCGTTTACCTGAAACGAAGGTTGTTTGTAGTTAGACACAGACCCTGGGATTTAAATCCATTTCTGAAGGGAAACACACAGCACAGTTCTCATTCCTGAAACACACTCTGCTTTAGAGCAAGAAGCACGCTCTTGCTATCTAGAGTATCTAATACAGCAGGAAACATGAGTGAGCTCAGGACAAAAGAAAAGTGTTTTCTACACATAAGGACCATATGTAGGTCAACTCTGCTTCTGAAACTGATACAAACCTCAGGTCCTATAACATCCAATGCTTTTCACTTAAGAGCAAGACACAAGTGAGCTTCGTGAACAATGTAGCTTCGTTTGAGCTGAAAAGTGACTGTGTTTACCAGAAATGAAATCTTGCTTGTAGGAAGACACAGAACCTGGGATTTAACTCCATTTCTGAGAGGAAACACACAGCACAGTTCTCATTCCTGAAACACACTCTACTTTAGATCAAGAAGCACGCACTTGCTTTCTAGATTCTCTAATACAGCAGAAAATGTGAGTGTGCTCAGAACAAAAGAATGGTGTTTCCTACACATACGCACCATACCTAGTCAACTCTGCTTCTGAAACTGATACAAACCACAAGTCCTCTAACATCCAGTGCATTTCAGTTAAGCACTAGAAACATATGAGCTTGGTGAACAATGTAGCTTCCTTTGAGCTGAGAAGTGACTGCATTTAACTGAATCGAAGTCTGGCTTGTAGGAAGACACAGAGAATGGGATTTAACTCCATTTCTGAAGGGAAACACACAGCACCGTACTCATGCATGAAACACTCTCTGGTTTAGAGCAAGAAGCACCCTCTTGCATTCTTGAGTCTCTAATGCAGCAGGAAACGTGAGTGTGCTCAGATGAAAAGAACTGCGTTTCCTACACATACAGACTATAACTAGTTCAACTCTGCTTCTGAAACTGAAACAAACCACAGGTCCTCTAACATCCCATGCTTTTCATTGAAGAGCGAGAAACGTGTGAGCTTCATGAACAATGTAGCTTTGTTTGAACTGAAAAGTGACTGTGTTTACCGGAAACGAAGTCTTGCTTGTAGGAACACACAGAGAAGGGGATTTAACTCCATTTCTGAAGGGAAACACACAGCACAGTTCTCATGCATGAAACACTCTCTGCTTTAGAGCTAGAATCACGCTCTTGCTATCTAGAGTCTCTAGTACAGCAAGAAACATGAGTGACCTCAGGACAAAAGCACAGTGTTATCTACACATGAGGACCATATCTACTCAAATCTGCTTCTGAAACTGATACAAACCACAGGTCTTCTAATATCCAATGTTTTTACGTTGAGAGCAAGAAACGTGTGAGCCTCGTGAACTATGTAGCTTCATTTGAGCTGAAAAGTGAATGCCTTTACCTGAAACGATGTCTTGCTTGTAGGAAGACACAGAGTCTGGGATTTAATTCCATTTCTGAAGAGAAACACACAGCACAGTTCTCATTCCTGAAACACACTCTACTTAGATCAAGAAGCACGCACTTGCTTTCTAGAGTCTCTAATAGAGCAGAAAATGTGAGTGTGCTCAGAACAAAAGAATGGTGTTTCCTACACATACGGACCATATCTAGTCAACTCTGCTTCTGAAACTGATAAAAACCACAAGTCCTCTAACATCCAGTGCATTTTAGTTAAGCGCGAGAAACGTGAGAGCTTGGTGAACAATGTAGCTTCCTTTGAGCTGAGAAGTGAGTGCATTTAACTGAAACGAAGTCTGGCTTGTAGGAAGACACAGAGAATGGGATTTAACTCCATTTCTGAAGGGAAACACACAGCACCGTACTCATGCATGAAACACTCTCTGGTTTAGAGTAAGAAGCACCCTCTTGCATTCTTGAGTCTCTAATACAGCAGGAAACGTGAGTGTGCTCAGATGAAAAGAACTGCGTTTCCTACACATACATACTATACCTAGTTCAACTCTGCTTCTGAAACTGAAACAAACCACAGGTCCAATAACATCCCATGCTTTTCATTGAAGAGCGAGAAACGAGTGAGCTTCATGAACAATGTAGCTTTGTTTGAACTGAAAAGTGACTGTGTTTACCGGAAACGAAGTCTTGCTTGTAGGAACACACAGAGAAGGGGATTTAACTCCATTTCTGAAGGGAAACACACAGCACAGTTCTCATGCATGAAACACTCTCTGCTTTAGAGCTAGAAGCACGCTCTTGCTATGTAGAGTCTCTAGTACAGCAAGAAACATGAGTGAGCTCAGGACAAAAGCACAGTGTTATCTACACATGAGGACCATATCTACTCAAATCTGCTTCTGAAACTGATACAAACCACAGGTCTTCTAATATCCAATGTTTTTACGTTGAGAGCAAGAAACGTGTGAGCTTCGTGAACTATGTAGCTTCATTTGAGCTGAAAAGTGAATGCGTTTACCTGAAACGAAGTTTTGCTTGTAGGAAGACACAGAGTCTGGGATTTAATTCCATTTCTGAAGAGAAACACACAGCACAGTTCTCATTCCTGAAACACACTCTACTTTAGATCAAGAAGCACGCACTTGCTTTCTAGAGTCTCTAATACAGCAGAAAATGTGAGTGTGCTCAGAACAAAAGAATGGTGTTTCCTACACATACGCACCATATCTAGTCAACTCTGCTTCTGAAACTGATACAAACCACAAGTCCTCTAACATCCAGTGCATTTCAGTTAAGCACTAGAAACATATGAGCTTGGTGAACAATGTAGCTTCCTTTGAGCTGAGAAGTGACTGCATTTAACTGAAACGAAGTCTGGCTTGTAGGGAGACACAGAGAATGGGATTTAACTCCATTTCTGAAGGGAAACACACAGCACCGTACTCATGCATGAAACACTCTCTGGTTTAGAGTAAGAAGCACCCTCTTGCATTCTTGAGTCTCTAATACAGCAGGAAACGTGAGTGTGCTCAGATGAAAAGAACTGCGTTTCCTACACATACATACTATACCTAGTTCAACTCTCCTTCTGAACCTACTACAAACCACAGGTCCTCTAGCATCCAATGCTTTTCACTTAAGAGCAAGACACGTGTGAGCTTCGTGAACAATGTAGCTTCGTTTGAGCTGAAAACTGATTGCGTTTACCTGAAACGAAGGTTGTTTGTAGTTAGACACAGACCCTGGGATTTAAATCCATTTCTGAAGGGAAACACACAGCACAGTTCTCATTCCTGAAGCACACTCTGCTTTAGAGCAAGAAGCACGCTCTTGCTATCTAGAGTATCTAAGACAGCAGGAAACATGAGTGAGCTCAGGACAAAAGAAAAGTGTTTTCTACACATAAGGACCATATGTAGGTCAACTCTGCTTCTGAAACTGATACAAACCTCAGGTCCTATAACATCCAATGCTTTTCACTTAAGAGCAAGACACATGTGAGCCTCGTGAACAATGTAGCTTCGTTTGAGCTGAAAAGTGACTATGTTTACCAGAAATGAAATCTTGCTTGTAGGAAGACACAGAACCTGGGATTTAACTCCATTTCTGAGAGGAAACACACAGCACAGTTCTCATTCCTGAAACACACTCTACTTTAGATCAAGAAGCACGCACTTGCTTTCTAGAATCTCTAATACAGCAGAAAATGTGAGTGTGCTCAGAACAAAAGAATGGTGTTTCCTACACATACGCACCATATCTAGACAACTCTGCTTCTGAAACTGATACAAACCACAAGTCCTCTAACATCCAGTGCATTTCAGTTAAGCACTAGAAACATATGAGCTTGGTGAACAATGTAGCTTCCTTTGAGCTGAGAAGTGAGTGCATTTAACTGAAACGAAGTCTGGCTTGTAGGGAGACACAGAGAATGGGATTTAACTCCATTTCTGAAGGGAAACACACTGCACTGTAGTCATGCATGAAACACTCTCTGGTTTAGAGCAAGAAGCACCCCCTTGCATTCTTGAGTCTCTAATGCAGCAGGAAACGTGAGTGTGCTCAGATGAAAAGAACTGCGTTTCCTACACATACAGACTATAACTAGTTCAACTCTGCTTCTGAAACTGAAACAAACCACAGGTCCTCTAATATCCCATGCTTTTCATTGAAGAGCGAGAAACGTGTGAGCTTCATGAACAATGTAGCTTTGTTTGAACTGAAAAGTGACTGTGTTTACCGGAAATGAAGTCTTGCTTGTAGGAACACACAGAGAAGGGGATTTAACTCCATTTCTGAAGGGAAACACCCAGTACAGTTCTCATGCATGAAACACTCTCTGCTTTAGAGCTATAAGCACGCTCTTGCTATCTAGAGTCTCTAGTACAGCAAGAAATATGAGTGAGCTCAGGACAAAAGCACAGTGTTATCTACACATGAGGACCATATCTACTCAAATCTGCTTCTGAAACTGATACAAACCACAGGTCTTCTAATATCCAATGTTTTTACGTTGAGAGCAAGAAACGTGTGAGCCTCGTGAACTATGTAGCTTCATTTGAGCTGAAAAGTGAATGCGTTTACCTGAAACGAAGTCTTGCTTGTAGGAAGACACAGAGTCTGGGATTTAATTCCATTTCTGAAGAGAAACACACAGCACAGTTCTCATTCCTGAAACACACTCTACTTTAGATCAAGAAGCACGCACTTGCTTTCTAGAGTCTCTAATACAGCAGAAAATGTGAGTGTGCTCAGAACAAAAGAATGGCGTTTCCTACACATACGCACCATATCTAGTCAACTCTGCTTCTGAAACTGATACAAACCACAAGTCCTCTAACATCCAGTGCATTTCAGTTAAGCACTAGAAACATATGAGCTTGGTGAACAATGTAGCTTCCTTTGAGCTGAGAAGTGAGTGCATTTAACTGAAACGAAGTCTGGCTTGTAGGAAGACACAGAGAATGGGATTTAACTCCATTTCTGAAGGGAAACACACAGCACTGTAGTCATGCATGAAACACTCTCTGGTTTAGAGCAAGAAGCACCCTCTTGCATTCTTGAGTCTCTAATGCAGCAGGAAACGTTAGTGTGCTCAGATGAAAAGAACTGCGTTTCCTACACATACAGACTATAACTAGTTCAACTCTGCTTCAGAAACTGAAACAAACCACAGGTCCTCTAACATCCCATGCTTTTCATTGAAGAGCGAGAAACGTGTGAGCTTCATGAACAATGTAGCTTTGTTTGAACTGAAAAGTGACTGTGTTTACCGGAAACGAAGTCTTGCTTGTAGGAACACACAGAGAAGGGGATTTAACTCCATTTCTGAAGGGAAACACACAGCACACTTCTCATCCATGAAACACACGCTGCTTTAGAGCTAGAAGCACGCTCTTGCTATCTAGAGTCTCTAGTACAGCAAGAAACATGAGTGAGCTCAGGACAAAAGCACAGTGTTATCTACACATGAGGACCATATCTACTCAAATCTGCTTCTGAAACTGATACAAACCACAGGTCTTCTAATATCCAATGTTTTTACGTTGAGAGCAAGAAACGTGTGAGCCTCGTGAACTATGTAGCTTCATTTGAGCTGAAAAGTGAATGCGTTTACCTGAAAAGAAGTCTTGCTTGTAGGAAGACACAGAGTCTGGGATTTAATTCCATTTCTGAAGAGAAACACACAGCACAGTTCTCATTCCTGAAACACACTCTACTTTAGATCAAGAAGCACGCACTTGCTTTCTAGAGTCTCTAATACAGCAGAAAATGTGAGTGTGCTCAGAACAAAAGAATGGTGTTTCCTACACATACGGACCATATCTAGTCAACTCTGCTTCTGAAACTGATAAAAACAACAAGTCCTCTAACATCCAGTGCATTTCAGTTAAGCGCGAGAAACGTGTGAGCTTGGTGAACAATGTAGCTTCCTTTGAGCTGAGAAGTGAGTGCATTTAACTGAAACGAAGTCTGGCTTGTAGGAAGACACAGAGAATGGGATTTAACTCCATTTCTGAAGGGAAACACACAGCACCGTACTCATGCATGAAACACTCTCTGGTTTAGAGTAAGAAGCACCCTCTTGCATTCTTGAGTCTCTAATACAGCAGGAAACGTGAGTGTGCTCAGATGAAAAGAACTGCGTTTCCTACACATACATACTATACCTAGTTCAACTCTCCTTCTTAACCTACTACAAACCACAGGTCCTCTAGCATCCAATGCTTTTCACTTAAGAGCAAGACACGTGTGAGCTTCGTGAACAATGTAGCTTCGTTTGAGCTGAAAACTGATTGCGTTTACCTGAAACGAAGGTTGTTTGTAGTTAGACACAGACCCTGGGATTTAAATCCATTTCTGAAGGGAAACACACAGCACAGTTCTCATTCCTGAAACACACTCTGCTTTAGAGCAAGAAGCACGCTCTTGCTATCTAGAGTATCTAATACAGCAGGAAACATGAGTGAGCTCAGGACAAAAGAAAAGTGTTTTCTACACATAAGGACCATTTGTAGGTCAACTCTGCTTCTGAAACTGATACAAACCTCAGGTCCTATAACATCCAATGCTTTTCCCTTAAGAGCAAGACACATGTGAGCCTCGTGAACAATGTAGCTTCGTTTGAGCTGAAAAGTGACTATGTTTACCAGAAATGAAATCTTACTTGTAGTAAGACACAGAACCTGGGATTTAACTCCATTTCTGAGAGGAAACACACAGCACAGTTCTCATTCCTGAAACACACTCTACTTTAGATCAAGAAGCACGCACTTGCTTTCTAGACTCTCTAATACAGCAGAAAATGTGAGTGTGCTCAGAACAAAAGAATGGTGTTTCCTACACATACGGACCATATCTAGTCAACTCTGCTTCTGAAACTGATACAAACCACAAGTCCTCTAACATCCAGTGCATTTCAGTTAAGCACTAGAAACGTATGAGCTTGGTGAACAATGTAGCTTCCTTTGAGCTGAGAAGTGACTGCATTTAACTGAAACGAAGTCTGGCTTGTAGGAAGACACAGAGAATGGGATTTAACTCCATTTCTGAAGGGAAACACACAGCACCGTAGTCATGCATGAAACACTCTCTGGTTTAGAGCAAGAAGCACCCTCTTGCATTCTTGAGTCTCTAATGCAGCAGGAAACGTGAGTGTGCTCAGATGAAAAGAACTGCGTTTCCTACACATACAGACTATAACTTGTTCAACTCTGCTTCTGAAACTGAAACAAACCACAGGTCCTCTAACATCCCATGCTTTTCATTGAAGAGCGAGAAACGTGTGAGCTTCATGAACAATGTAGCTTTGTTTGAACTGAAAAGTGACTGTGTTTACCGGAAACGAAGTTTGCTTGTAGGAACACACAGAGAAGGGGATTTAACTCCATTTCTGAAGGGAAACACACAGCACACTCTCATGCATGAAACACTCTCTGCTTTAGAGCTAGAAGCACGCTCTTGCTATGTAGAGTCTCTAGAACAGCAAGAAACATGAGTGAGCTCAGGACAAAAGCACAGTGTTATCTACACATGAGGACCATATCTACTCAAATCTGCTTCTGAAACTGATACAAACCACAGGTCCTCTAATATCCAATGTTTTTACGTTGAGAGCAAGAAACATGTGAGCTTCGTGAACGATGGATCTTCATTTGAGCTGAAAAGTGACTGCGTTTACCTGAAACGAAGTCTTGCTTCTAGGAAGACACAGAGTCTGGGATTGAACTCCATTTCTGAAGAGAAACACACAGCACAGGTCCCATTCCTGAAACACACTCTACTTTAGATCAACAAGCACGCACTTGCTTTTTATAGTCTCTAACACAGCAGAAAATGTGAGTGTGCTCAGAACAAAAGAATGGTGTTTCCTACACATACGGACCATATCTAGTCAACTCTGCTTCTGAAACTGATAAAACCACAAGTCCTCTAACATCCAGTGCATTTCAGTTAAGCATGAGAAACGTATGAGCTTGGTGAACAATGTAGCTTCCTTTGACCTGAGAAGTGACTGCATTTAACTGAAACGAAGTCTGGCTTGTAGGAAGACACAGAGAATGGGATTTAACTCCATTTCTGAAGGGCAACACACAGCACTGTAGTCATGCATGAAACACTCTCTGGTTTAGAGCAAGAAGCACCCTCTTGCATTCTTGAGTCTCTAATGCAGCAGGAAACGTTAGTGTGCTCAGATGAAAAGAACTGCGTTTCCTACACATACAGACTATACCTAGTTCAACTCTGCTTCTGAAACTGAAACAAACCACAGGTCCTCTAACATCCCATGCTTTTCATTGAAGAGCGAGAAACGTGTGAGCTTCATGAACAATGTAGCTTTGTTTGAACTGAAAAGTGACTGTGTTTACCGGAAACGAAGTCTTTCTTGTAGGAACACACAGAGAGGGGGATTTAACTCCATTTCTGAAGGGAAACACACAGCACAGTTCTCATGCATGAAACACTCTCTGCTTTAGAGCTAGAAGCACGCTCTTGCTATGTAGAGTCTCTAGAACAGCAAGAAACATGAGTGAGCTCAGGACAAAAGCACAGTGTTATCTACACATGAGGACCATATCTACTCAAATCTGCTTCTGAAACTGATACAAACCACAGGTCTTCTAATATCCAATGTTTTTACGTTGAGAGCAAGAAACGTGTGAGCCTCGTGAACTATGTAGCTTCATTTGAGCTGAAAAGTGAATGCGTTTACCTGAAACGAAGTCTTGCTTGTAGGAAGACACAGAGTCTGGGATTTAATTCCATTTCTGAAGAGAAACACACAGCACAGTTCTCATTTCTGAAACACACTCTACTTTAGATCAAGAAGCACGCACTTGCTTTCTAGAGTCTCTAATAGAGCAGAAAATGTGAGTGTGCTCAGAACAAAAGAATGGTGTTTCCTACACATACGGACCATATCTAGTCAACTCTGCTTCTGAAACTGATAAAAACCACAAGTCCTCTAACATCCAGTGCATTTCAGTTAAGCGCGAGAAATGTGTGAGCTTGGTGAACAATGTAGCTTCCTTTGAGCTGAGAAGTGAGTGCATTTAACTGAAACGAAGTCTGGCTTGTAGGAAGACACAGAGTCTGGGATTTAATTCCATTTCTGAAGAGAAACACACAGCACAGTTCTCATTTCTGAAACACACTCTACTTTAGATCAAGAAGCACGCACTTGCTTTCTAGAGTCTCTAATAGAGCAGAAAATGTGAGTGTGCTCAGAACAAAAGAATGGTGTTTCCTACACATACGGACCATATCTAGTCAACTCTGCTTCTGAAACTGATAAAAACCACAAGTCCTCTAACATCCAGTGCATTTCAGTTAAGCGCGAGAAACGTGTGAGCTTGGTGAACAATGTAGCTTCCTTTGAGCTGAGAAGTGACTGCATTTAACTGAAACGAAGTCTGGCTTGTAGGAAGACACAGAGAATGGGATTTAACTCCATTTCTGAAGGGCAACACACAGCACTGTAGTCATGCATGAAACACTCTCTGGTTTAGAGCAAGAAGCACCCTCTTGTATTCTTGAGTCTCTAATGCAGCAGGAAACGTTAGTGTGCTCAGATGAAAAGAACTGCGTTTCCTACACATACAGACTATACCTAGTTCAACTCTGCTTCTGAAACTGAAACAAACCACAGGTCCTCTAACATCCCATGCTTTTCATTGAAGAGCGAGAAACGTGTGAGCTTCATGAACAATGTAGCTTTGTTTGAACTGAAAAGTGACTGTGTTTACCGGAAACGAAGTCTTGCTTGTAGGAACACACAGAGAGGGGGATTTAACTCCATTTCTGAAGGGAAACACACAGCACAGTTCTCATGCATGAAACACTCTCTGCTTTAGAGCTAGAAGCACGCTCTTGCTATGTAGAGTCTCTAGAACAGCAAGAAACATGAGTGAGCTCAGGACAAAAGCACAGTGTTATCTACACATGAGGACCATATCTACTCAAATCTGCTTCTGAAACTGATACAAACCACAGGTCTTCTAATATCCAATGTTTTTACGTTGAGAGCAAGAAACGTGTGAGCCTCGTGAACTATGTAGCTTCATTTGAGCTGAAAAGTGAATGCGTTTACCTGAAACGAAGTCTTGCTTGTAGGAAGACACAGAGTCTGGGATTTAATTCCATTTCTGAAGAGAAACACACAGCACAGTTCTCATTTCTGAAACACACTCTACTTTAGATCAAGAAGCACGCACTTGCTTTCTAGAGTCTCTAATACAGCAGAAAATGTGAGTGTGCTCAGAACAAAAGAATGGTGTTTCCTACACATACGGACCATATCTAGTCAACTCTGCTTCTGAAACTGATAAAAACCACAAGTCCTCTAACATCCAGTGCATTTCAGTTAAGCGCGAGAAACGTGTGAGCTTGGTGAACAATGTAGCTTCCTTTGAGCTGAGAAGTGAGTGCATTTAACTGAAACGAAGTCTGGCTTGTAGGAAGACACAGAGAATGGGATTTAACTCCATTTCTGAAGGGAAACACACAGCACCGTACTCATGCATGAAACACTCTCTGGTTTAGAGTAAGAAGCACCCTCTTGCATTCTTGAGTCTCTAATACAGCAGGAAACGTGAGTGTGCTCAGATGAAAAGAACTGCGTTTCCTACACATTCATACTATACCTAGTTCAACTCTCCTTCTGAACCTACTACAAACCACATTTCCTCTAGCATCCAATGCTTTTCACTTAAGAGCAAGACACGTGTGAGCTTCGTGAACAATGTAGCTTCGTTTGAGCTGAAAACTGATTGCGTTTACCTGAAACGAAGTCTTGCTTGTAATAAGACACAGACCCTGGGATTTAACTCCATTAATGAATGGAAACACACAGCACAGTTGTCATGCATGAAACACACTCTGCTTTAGAGCAAACAGCACGCTCTTGCTTTCTAGATTCTCTAATACAGCAGGAAACATGAGTGAGGTCAGGACAAAAGAGAAGTGTTTTCTACACATAAGGACCATATCTAGGTCAACTCTGCTTCTGAAACTACTACAAACCACAGGTCCTCTAACATCCAATGCTTTTCACTTAAGAGCAAGACACGTGTGAGCTTCGTGAACAATGTAGCTTCGTTTGAGCTGAAAAGTAACTGTGTTAACCTGAAACGAAGTTTGCTTGTAGTAAGACACAGACCCTGGGATTAAACTCCATTTCTGAGGGGAAACACACAGCACAGTTCTCATTCCTGAAACACACTCTAGTTTAGATCAAGAAGCACGCTCTTGCTTTCTACAGTCTCTAATACAGTAGAAAATTTGAGTGTACTCAGAACAAAAGAATGGTGTGTCCTACACATATGGACCATATCTAGTCAACTCTGCTTCTGAAATTGATACAAACCACAGGTCCTCTAATATCCAATGTTTTTACATTGAGAACAAGAAACGTGTGAGTTTCGTGAACGATGTAGCTTCATTTAAGCTGAAAAGTGAATGCGTTTACCTGAAAAGAATTCTTGCTTGTAGGAAGACACAGATCCTGGGATTTAACTCCATTGCTGAAGGGAAACACATAGCACAGTTCTCATCCATGAAACACACTCTGCTTTAGAGCAAGAAGAATGCTCTTGCTTTCTAGAGTCTCTAATACAGCAGGAAATGTGAGTGTGCTCAGAACAAAAGAACCGTGTTTCCTACACATACGGACCATATCTACTTCAATCTCCTCCTGAAAATGATACAAACGACATGTCCTCTATCATACAATGCTTTTCAGTTAAGCGTGAGAAACGAGTGAGCTTGGTGAACTATGTAGGTTCCTTTGAGCTGAGAAGTGACTGCATTTAACTGAAACGAAGTCTGGCTTGTAGGAAGACACAGAGAATGGGATTTAACTCCATTTCTGAAGAGAAACACACAGCACTGTACTCATGCATGAAAAATTCTCTGCTTTAGAGCAAGAAGCACCCTCTTGCATTCTTGAGTCTCTAATACAGCAGGAAACGTGAGTGTGCTCAGATGAAAGGTACTGCGTTTCGTACACATACAAACTATACCTAGTTCAACTCTGCTTCTGAAACTGAAACAAAACACAAGTCCTCTAAAATCCCATGCTTTTCATTGAAGAGCGAGAAACATGTGAGCTTCGTGAACAATGTAGATTCGTTTGAACTGAAAAGTGACTGTGTTTACCGGAAACCAAGTCTTCCTTGTAGGAAAACACAGACCCTGGGATTTAACTCCATTTTTGAAGGGAAACACACAGCACAGTTCTCATGCATGAAACACACTCTGCTTTAGAGTAAGAAGCACGCTCTTGCTTTCTAGAGTCTCAAATACAGCAGGAAACGAACGTGTGCTAAGAACAAAAGAACGGTGTTTCCTCAACATACGGACCATATCTAGTCACCTCTGCTTCTGAAACTGATACAAACCACAGGTCCTCTAACATCCAGTGCTTTTCATTTAAGAGCGTGAAATGTTTGAGCTTTGTGAACAATGTAGCTTCGTTTGAGTTGAGAAATGACTGCGTTTACCTGAAACGAAGTCTTGCTTGTAGTAAGACACAGACCCTGGGATTTAACTCCATTTCTGAAGGGAAACACACAGCACAGTTGTCATGCATGAAACACTCTCTTCTTTAGAGCAAAAAGCACGCTCTTGCTTTCTAGAGTCTCTAATACAGCAGGAAACATGAGTGAGCTCAGGACAAAAGAAAAGTGTTTTCTACACAAAAGGACCATATCTAGGTCAACTCTGCTTCTGAAACTACTACAAACCACAGGTCCACTAACATCCAATGCTTTTCACTTAAGAGCAAGACACGTGTGAGCTTCGTGAACAATGGAGCTTCGTTTGAGCTGAAAAGTGACTGTGTTTACCTGAAACGAAATTTGCTTGTAGTAAGACACAGACCCTGGGATTTAACTCCATTTCTGAGAGGAAACACACAGCACAGTTCTCATTCCTGAAACACACTCTACTTTAGATCAAGAAGCACGCTCTTGCTTTCTATAGTGTCTAATACAGCAGAAAATATGAGTGTGCTCAGAACAAAAGAACGGTGTTTCCTACACATAGGGACCATATCTAGTCAACTCTGCTTCTGAAATTGATACAAATCACAGGTCCTCTAACATCTAGTGTTTTTCAGTTAAGAGCGAGAATCGTGTGAGCTTCATGAATGATGTAGCTTTGTTTGAGCTGAGAAGTGACTGCATTTACCAGAAACGAAGTCTAGCTTGTAGGAAGACACAGAGAATCGGATTTAACTCCACTTTTGAAGGGAAACACACAGCACAGTTCTCATTCCTGAAACACACTCTACTTTAGATCAAGAAGCACGCTCTTGCTTTCTAGAGTCTCTAATACAGCAGGAAACGTGCGTGTGCTCAGAACAAAAGAATGGTGTTTCCTTCACATACAGACCATATCTAGTCAACTCTGCTTCTGAAACTGGTACAAACCACAGGTCCTCTAACATACAGTGCTTTTCAGTTATGAGCGAGAAATGTTTGAGCTTTGTGAATGATGTTGCTTCCTTTGAACTGAATAGGGACTGCGTTTACCTGAATCAAATTCTTGCTTGGAGGAAGACAAAGAGAATGGGATTTAACTCCATTTTTAAAGGAAACATACAGCACAGTTCTCATCCATGAAACACACTCTGCTTTAGAGCAAGAAGAACGCTCTTGCTTTCTAGAGTCTCTAATACAGCAGGAAATGTGAATGTGCTCAGAACAAAAGAATGGTGTTTCCTACACTTACGGACCATATCTAGTTTCAACTTTCCTTCTGAAACTGATACAAACGACATGTCCTCTAACATCCAGTGCTTTTCAGTTAAGAGCGAGAATCGTGTGAACTTGGTGAACGATGTATCTTCGTTTGAGCTGAGATGTGACTGCGTTTACCTTAAACGAAGTCTTGCTTATTTGAATACACAGAGTCTGGGATTTAACCCCATTTCTGAAGAGAAACAGACATCACGGTTCTCATGCATGAAACACTCTCTGCTTTAGAGCTAGAAGCACGCTCTTGCTATCTAGAGTCTCTAGTACAGCAAGAAACATGAGTGAGCTCAGGACAAAAGCACAGTGTTTTCTACACATAAGGACCATATCTAGTCAAATCTGCTTCTGAAGCTGGTACAAACCACAGGTCCTCTAATATCCAACGTTTTTACATTGAGAGCAAGAAACGTGTGAGCTTCGTGAACGATGTAGCTTCATTTGAGCTGTAAAGTGAATGCGTTTACCTGAAAAGAATTCTTGCTTGTAGGAAGACACAGAGCCTGGGATTTAACTCCATTTCTGAAGGGAAACACAGAGCACTGTACTCATGCATGAACACTCTCTGCTTTAGAGCAAGAAACACCCTCTTGCATTCTTGAGTCTCTAATACAGCAGGAAACGTGAGTGTGCTCAGATGAAAAGAACTGCGTTTCCTACACATACAGACTATACCTAGTTCAGCAGTGCTTCTGAAACTGGAACAAACCACAAGTCCTCTAACATCCCATGCTTTTCATTTAAGAGCGAGAAACCTGTGAGGTTCGTGAACAATGTAGCTTTTTTTGAACTGAAAAGTGACTGTGTTTACCGGAAACCAAGTCTTGCTTGTAGGAAGACACAGACCCTGGGATTTAACTCCATTTCTAAAGGGAAACACAAAGCACAGTTCTCATGCATGAAACACACTCTGCTTTAGAGTAAGAAGCATGCTCTTGCTTTCCAAAGTCTCAAATACAGCAGGAAACGTGCGTGTGCTCAGAACAAAAGAACGGTGTTTCCTAAACATACGGACCATATCTAGTCAACTCTGCTTCTGAAACTGATACAAACCACAGGTCCTCTAACATCCAATGCTTTTCACTTAAGAGCAAGACACGTGTGAGCTTCGTGAACAATGTAGCTTCGTTTGAGGTGAAATGTGACTGTGTTTACCTGAAACGAAGTTTGCTTGTAGTAAGACACAGACCCTGGGATTCAACTCCATTTCTGATATGAAACACACAGCACAGTTCTCATTCCTGAAACACACTCTACTTTAGATCAAGAAGCATGCTCTTGCTTTCTATAGTCTCTAATACAACAGAAAATGTGAGTGTGCTCAGAACAAAAGAACGGTGTTTCCTACACATACGGACCATATCTAGTCAACTCTGCTTCTGAAATTGATACAAACCACAGGTCCTCTAACATCCAGCGCTTTTAAGTAGAAAGCGAGAAACGTGTGAGCATTGTGAATGATGTAGCTTTCTTTGAGCTAAATAGGGACTGCGTTTACCTGAATCAAATTCTTGCTTGGAGGAAGACAAAGAGAATGGGATTTAACTCCATTTCTGAAGGAAACACACAGCACAGTTCTCATCCATGAAACACACTCTGCTTTAGAGCAAGAAGCACGCTCTTGCTTTCTAGAGGCTCTAATACAGTAGAAAACGTGAGTGTGCAGAGAAAAAAAGAACGGTGTTTCCTACACTTAACGACCATATCTAGTTCAACTATGCTTCTGAAACTGATACAAACCACAGGTCTTCTAACATCCAACGCTTTTCAGATAAGAGCGAGAAATGTGTGAGCTTCATGACGATGTAGCTTTGTTTGAGTTGAGAAGTGACTGCATTTACCTGAAACGAAGTCTTGCTTGTAGGAAGACACAGAGCCTGGCATTTCACTCCGTTTCTGAAGGGAAACACACAGCACACTTCTCATGCATGAAACACTCTCTGCTTTTGAGCTAGAAGCACGCTCTTGCTATCTAGAGGCTCTAGTACAGCAAGAAACATGAGTGAGCTCAGGACAAAAGCACAGTGTTTTCTACACATAAGGAACATATCTAGGTAAACTCTGCCTCTGAAACTGATACAAGCCACAGGTCCTCTAACATCCCATGCTTTTCAGTTAAGAGCGAGAAATGTGTGAGCTTTGTGAACGATGTAGCTTTGTTTGAGCTGGGAACAGAATGCATTTACCTGAAATGAAGTCTTGTGTGTAGGAAGACACCAATCCTGGGACTTAACTCCATTTCTGAAGGAAAGCAGACATCACAGTTCTCATCCATGAAACACACTCTGCTTTAGAGCAAGAAGAACGCTCTTGCTTTCTAGAGTCTCTAGTACAGCAGGAAACGTGAGTGTGCTCACAACAAAGGAAAGGTGTTTTCTACACATACAGAACATACCTAGTTCAACTCTGCTTCTGAAACTGATACAAACCACAGGTCCTCTAATATCCAATGTTTTAACGTTGAGAGCAAGAAACGTGTGAGCTTCATGAACGATGTAACTTCATTTGAGCTGAAACGTGAATGCCTTTACCTGAAAAGAATTCTTGCTTGTAGGAAGACACAGAGCCGGGGTTTTAACTCCATTTCTGAAGGGAAACACACAGCACAGTTCTCATCCATGCAACACACTCTGCTTTATAGCAAGGAGCACGCACTTGCTTTCTATAGTCTCTAATACAGCAGAAAATGTGAGTGTGCTCAGAAAAAAAGAACATTGTTTCCTACACATACGCACTTTATCTAGTTCTACTCTCCTTCTGAAACTGATACAAACGACATGTCCTGTATCATCCAATGCTTTTCAGTTAAGAGCAAGAAACGTGTGAGCTTCATGAATGATGTAGCTTTGATTGAGCTGAGAAGTGACTACATTTACCTGATACGAAGTCTAGCTTGTAGGAAGACACAGAGAATGGGATTTTACTCCATTTTTGAAGGGAAACACACAGCACAGTTCTCATGCATGAAACACTCTCTGCTTTAGAGCAAGAAGAACGCTCTTGCTTTCTAGAGTCTCTAGTACAGCAGGAAATGTGAGTGTGCTCAGAACAAAAGAAGAGTGTTTCCTACACTTACGGACCATATCTAGTTCAACTCTACTTCTGAAACAGATACAAACGACATGTCCTCTAACATCCAGTGCTTTTCAGTTAAGAGTGAGAAACGTGTGAACTTGGTGAATAATGTAGCTTCATTTGAGCTGAGAATTGACTGCGTTTACCTGAAACGAAGTCTTGCTTGTAGGAAGACACTGAGTCTGGGATTTAATTCATTTTCTGAAGGGAAACACACAGCACAGTTCTCTTGCATAAAACACTATCTGCTTTAGAGCTAGAAGCACGCTCTTGCTATCTAGAGTCTCTAGTACAGCAAGAAACATGAGTGACCTCAGGACAAAAGCACAGTTTTTTCTACACATAAGGAACATATCTAGGTCAACTCTGCATCTGAAACTGATACAAACCACTTGTCCTCTAACATCCCATGCTTTTCAGTTAAGAGCGAGAAACGTGTGAGCTTCGTGAACGATGTAGCTTTGTTTGAGCTGGGAACAGAATGCATTTACCTGAAATGAAGTCTTGTGTGTAGGAAGACACCAATCCTGGGACTTAACTCCATTTCTGAAGGAAAGCAGACATCACAGTTCTCATCCATGAAACACACTCTGCTTTAGAGCAAGAAGAACGCTCTTGCTTTCTAGAGTCTCTAGTACAGCAGGAAACGTGAGTGTGCTCACAACAAAGGAAAGGTGTTTTCTACACATACAGACCATACCTAGTTCAACTCTGCTTCTGAAACTGATACAAACCACAGGTCCTCTAATATCCAATGTTTTAACGTTGAGAGCAAGAAACGTGTGAGCTTCATGAACGATGTAACTTCATTTGAGCTGAAACGTGAATGCCTTTACCTGAAAAGAATTCTTGCTTGTAGGAAGACACAGAGCCGGGGTTTTAACTCCATTTCTGAAGGGAAACACACAGCACAGTTCTCATCCATGCAACACACTCTGCTTTATAGCAAGGAGCACGCACTTGCTTTCTATAGTCTCTAATACAGCAGAAAATGTGAGTGTGCTCAGAAAAAAAGAACATTGTTTCCTACACATACGCACTTTATCTAGTTCTACTCTCCTTCTGAAACTGATACAAACGACATGTCCTGTATCATCCAATGCTTTTCAGTTAAGAGCAAGAAACGTGTGAGCTTCATGAATGATGTAGCTTTGACTGAGCTGAGAAGTGACTACATTTACCTGAAACGAAGTCTAGCTTGTAGGAAGACACAGAGAATGGGATTTTACTCCATTTTTGAAGGGAAACACACAGCACAGTTCTCATGCATGAAACACACTCTGTTTTAGACCAAGAAGCACACTCTTGTTTGCTAGAGTCTCTAATACAGCTGGAAACCTGCATGTGGTCAGAACAAAAGAATGGTGTTGCCTTCACATACAGACCATACCTACTCAACTCTGCTTCTGAAACTGATACAAACCACAGGTCCTCTAACATACAGTGCTTTTAAGGAAACGTGAGAGTGCTCAGAATAAAGAACGGTGTTATCTACACATAAGGACCACATCTACTTCAACTCGGCTTCTGAAACTGATACACACCACAGGTTCTCTAACATCCAATACTTTTCACATAAGAGCGAGAAACGTGTGAGCTTCGTGAACTATGTAGCTTCTTTGAGCTGAAAATTTACTGTATTAACCTGAAACGAAGTATTATTTGTAGAAAGACACAGAGAATGGGATTTAACTCCATTTCTTCAGGGAAACACACAAAACAGTTCTCCTCCATAATACACACTCTGCTTTAGAGCAAGAAGCACCCTCTTGCTTTCTAGAGTCTCTAATACAGCAGGAAACATGACTGTGCTCAGAAAAAAAGAACGGTGTTTCCTACACAATCGGACCATATCTAGTTCAACTCTCCTTCTGAAACTGATACAAACCACAGGTCCTCTATCATCCAATGCTTTTCTGTTAAGAGCGAGAAACGTGAGCTTCAGGAATAATATAGTTTTTGACCTGCAAAGTGACTGTGTTTCCCTGAAACGAAGTCTTGCTTGTAGAAAGACACAGTCCTTGGGATTTAACTCCATTTCTGAAGGGAAACACACAGCACAGTTCTCATGCATGAAACTCACTCTGCTTTAGATCAAGAAGCACGCTCTTGGTTTCTAGAGTCTCTAATACAGCAGGAAACGTGAGTGTGCTCAGAACAAAAAAACGGTGTTACCTACACATAGGGACCTTATCTCATTCAACTCTGTTTCTGAAACTGATACAAACCACAGGTCCTATAACAAAAATGCTTTACAGTTAAGAGCGAGAAACGTGTGAGCTTCGTGAACGATGTAGCTTCGTTTGAGGTGAAAAGTGAATGCGTTTACCTGAAACGAAGTCTTGCTTGTAGGAAGACACAGAACCTGGGATTTAACTCCATTTCTTAAGGGAAACACACAGCACATTTCACATCCATGAAACACACTCTGCTTTAGAGCAAGAAGCAAGCTCTTGTTTTCTAGATTCTCTAATATAGCAGGAAATGAGAGTGTGCTCAGTACAAAAGAATGCTGTTTCCTACACATACGAACCATATCTAGTTCAACTCTGCTTTTGAACCTGATACAACCCAGAGGACCTCTAACATCCAATGCTTTTTAATTAAGAGCGAGAAACCTGTCAGCTTCGTGAACGTGGTATCTTCATTTGAGCTGAAAATGAATGCGTTTACCTGAAACGAAGTCTTGCTTGTAGGAAGACAGCAAGCCTGGGATAATGCCATTTCTAAAGGGAAACACGAACCACAGTTCTCATCCATGAAACACACTCTGCTTTAGAGCAAGAAGCAAGCTCTTGTTTTCTAGATTCTCTAATACAACAGGAAATGTGAGTGACCTCAGAACAAATGAACGGTGTTTCCTACACTAACCGAACCTATCTAGTTCAACTCTGCTTCTGAAACTGATACAAACCACAGGACCTATAACATCCAATGCTTTTCAGTCGAGAGGGAGAAACGTGTGAGGATCGTGAATGATGTAGATTCCTTTGAGCTGAATATGGACTGGGTTTACCTGAATCAAATTCTTGCTTGGAGGAAGACAAAGAGAATGGGATTTAACTCCCTTTCTGAAGGAAACACACACCACAGTTCTCATCCATGAAACACACTCTGCTTTAGTGAAGAAGCACGCTCTTGCTTTCTAGAGACTCTAATACAGCAGGAAATGTGAGTGTGCTAAGAACAAAAGAACAGTGTTTCCTACACTTACGGACCATATCTAGTTCAACTCTCCTTCTGAAACTGATACAAACGACATGTCCTCTAACATCCAGTGCTTTTCAGTTAAGAGTGAGAAACGTGTGAACTTGGTGAATAATGTAGCTTCATTTGAGCTGAGAATTGACTGCGTTTACCTGAAACGAAGTCTTGCTTGTAGGAAGACACTGAGTCTGGGATTTAATTCATTTTCTGAAGGGAAACACACAGCACAGTTCTCATGCATAAAACACTATCTGCTTTAGAGCTAGAAGCCCGCTCTTGCTATCTAGAGTCTCTAGTACAGCAAGAAACATGAGTGACCTCAGGACAAAAGCACAGTTTTTTCTACACATAAGGAACATATCTAGGTCAACTCTGCATCTGAAACTGATACAAACCACTTGTCCTCTAACATCCCATGCTTTTCAGTTAAGAGCGAGAAACGTGTGAGCTTCGTGAACGATGTAGCTTTGTTTGAGCTGGGAAGAGAATGCATGTACCTGCAATGAAGTCTTGCGTGTAGGAAGACACCAAACCTGGGACTTAACACCATTTCTAAAGGAAAGCAGACATCACAGTTCTCATCCATGAAACACAATCTGCTTTAGAGCAAGAAGAACACTCTTGCTTTCTAGAGTCTCTTTACCGCAGGAAACGAGAGTGTGCTCACAACAAAGGAACGGTGTTTCCTACACATACTGACCATACCTAGTTCAACTCTGCTTCTGAAACTGATATAAACAACAGGTCCTCTAATATCCAATGTTTTTACGTTGAGAGAAAGAAACGTGTGATCTTCGTGAACAATGTAGCTTCATTAGAGTTGAAACGTGAATGCGTTTACCTGAAAAATATTCTTGCTTGAAGGAAGACCTAGAGCCTGGGAATTAACTCAGTTTCTGAAGGGAAACAAACAGCACAGTTCTCATCCATGAAACACTCTGCTTTTGAGCAAGAAGCATGCCCTTGCTTTCTAGATTCTCTAATACAGCAGGAAATGTGAGTGTGCTCAGAACAAAAGAACGGTGTTTCCTACACATACGGACCATATCTGCTTCAACTCTCCTCCTGAAAATGATACAAACGACATGTCCTCTAACATCCAATACTTTTCAGTTAAGCGCGAGAAACGTGTGAGCTTGGTGAACGATGTAGCTTCCTTTGAGCTGAGAAGTGACTGCATTTAACTGAAACGAACTCTGGCTTGTAGGAAGACACAGAGAATGGGATTTAACTCCATTTCTGAAGGGAAACACACAGCACAGTACTCATGCATGAAACACTCTCTGCTTTAGAGCAGGAATCACCTTCTGGCATTCTTGAGTCTCTAATAGAGGAGGAAACGTGAGTGTGCTCAGATGAAAAGAACTGCGTTTCCTACACATACAGACTATACCTAGTTCAACTCTGCTTCTGAAACTGAAACAAACCACAAGTCCTCTAACATCCCATGCTTTTCATTTGAGAGCGAGAAACGAGTGAGCTTCGTGAACAATGTAGCTTCCTTTGAACTGAAAAGTGACTGTGATTAACGGAAACCAAGTCTTGCCTGTACGAAGACACAGACCCTGGGATTTAACTCCATTTCGGATGGGAAACACACAGCACAGTTCTCATCCATGAAACACAGTCTGCTTTAGAGCAAGATGCACGCTCTTGTTTTCTAGATTCCCTAATACAGGCGAAAAAGTGAGTATGCTCAGAACAAAATAACGGTGTTTCCTACACATATGGACCATATCTAGTTCAACTCTGCTTCTGAACATGAGGCAAACCACAGGTCCTCTAACATCCAATGCTTTTCAGTTAAGAGCGAGAAACCTGTTAGCTTTGTGAAGGTTGTATCTTTGTTTCAGCTTAAAAGTCACTGTATTTACCTGAAAAGAATTCTTGCTTGTAGGAAGACACAGAGCCTGGGATTTAACTCCATTTCTGAAGGAAAACACTCAGCACAGTTCTCATCCATGAAACACACTCTCCTTTAGATCAAGAAGCACGCTCTTGCTCTCTAGAGTCTCTAATACAGCAGGAAACGTGAGTCTGCTCAGAACAAAACAACGTTGTTTCCTACAAATCAGGACCATATCTAGTACAACTCTGCTTCTGAAACTTATATAAACCACAGGTCCTCTAACATCCAATTCTTTTCATTTAATCGCGAGAAACACTTGAGCTTCGTTAACGATGTAGCTTGTTTGAGCTGAAAATGACAGCGTCAATCTGAAATAAAGTCTTGCTTGTAGAAAGACACAGACTTTGGCCTTTAACTACATTTCTGAAGGGAAACACACAGCACAGTTCTCATGCATGAAACACACTCTGCTTTAGAGCAAGAAGCACGCTCTTGCTTTCCAGAGTCTCTAATACAGCAGGAAAGGTGGGTGTGCTCAGAACAAAAGAACGGTGTTTTCTACTCATAAGGACCATATCTAGTTCAACTCTGCTTCTGAAACTGATACAAACCACAGGTTCTCTAACATCCAATGCTTTTCAGTTAAGAGCGAGAAACGTGTGAGCTTCATGAACCATGTAGCTTTTTTTGAGCTGAAAATGAATGTGTTAACCTGAAACGAAGTCTTGCTTGTAGGAAGACAGAGAGCATGGGATTTCACTCCATTTCTGAAGGGAAACACAAAGCACAGTTCTCATCCATGAAATACACTCTGCTTTAGAGCAAGACGCACCGTCTTGCTTTATAGAGTCTCTAATACAGCAGGAAACATGAGTGTGCTCAGATCAAAAGAACGGTGTTTCCTACACATACGGACCATACCTAGTTCAACTCTGCTTCAGAAACTGATACAAACCACAAGTCATCTAACATCCCATTCTTATAAGTTAAGAGCGAGAAATATTTGAGCTTCATGAAAGATGTAGCTTTGTTTGAGCTAAAAAGTGACAGAATTTATCTGAAACGAAGTCTTGATTATAGGAAGATACCAAGCCTGGGATTTAACTACATTTCTAAAGGAAAACACACAGGACACTTCTCATCCATGAAACATACTCTGCTTTTGATCAAGAAGCACACTCTTGCTCTCTAGAGTCTCTAGTACAGCAGGAAACATGAGTGTGCTCAGAACAAAAGAACGGTGTTTCCTACACATACCGAAAATATCTAGTTCAACTCTGATTCTGAAACCCATACAAACCATAGGCCATCAAACATCCAATGCTTTTCAGTTGACACCGAGAAGCATGTGAGCTTCGGGAACGATGTTGCTTCCTTTGAGCTGAAATGTGAATGCGTTTACCTGAAAAGATGTCTTGCATGTAGGAAGACACAGTGCCTGGGATTTAACTCCATTTCTGAAAGAAAACACACAGCACAGTTCTCATCCATGAAAGGCACTCTGCTTTAGAGTAAGAAGCACGCTCTTGCTTTCTAGAGGCTCTAATACAGCAGGAAACGTGAGTTTGCTCAGAACAAAAGAATGGTGTTTCTTACACATAAGGACCATATCTAGTTCAACTCTCCTTATGAACCTGTTACAAACCACAGGTCGACTAACATCCAGTGCTTGTCAGTTGAGTGCGAGAAACGTGTGAGCTTCGAGTACGATGTAGCTTCATTGGAGCTGAAAAGTGAATGCGTTTACCTGAAACGAAGTCTTGCTTGTAGGAAGACACAGAACCTGGGATTTAACTCCATTTCTGAAGGGAAACACACAGCACAGTTCTCATCCATGAAACACACTCTGCTTTAGAGCAAGAAGCACCCTCTTGCTTTCTGTAATCTCTAAAAGAGCAGGAAACATGAGTGTGCTCAGAACAAAAGAACGGTGTTTCCTACACAATCGGATCATATCTAGTTCAACTCTCCTTCTGAAGGTGATACAAACCACAAGTTCTCTAACATCCAATGCTTTTCTGTCAAGAGCGAGAAACGTGAGCTTCGGGAACGATATAGCTTCATTTGAGTTGAAAAGTGACTGTGTTTACATGAAATGAAGTCTTGCTTTTACAAAGACACAGACCTTGGGATTTAACTCCATTTCCGAAGGGAAACACACAGCACAGTTCTCATCCATGAAACACACTCTGCTTTAGAGCAAGAAGCATGCTCTTGTTTTCTAGAGTCCCTAATGCAGCAGAAAAAGTGAGTATGCTCAGAACAAAATAACGGTGTTTCCAGCACATACGGACCTTATCTGGTTCAACTCTGCTTCTGAAACTGATACAAACCACAGGTTCTCTAACATCCAATGCTTTTCAGTTAAGAGCGAGAAGCATGTGAGCTTCATGAACAATATAGCTTTTTTTTAGCTGAAAATGACTGCGTTAACCTGAAACGAATTCTTGCTTGTAGGAAGACACAGAGCCTGGCATTTAACTCCATTTCTAAGGGAAACACACAGCACAGTTCTCATCCATGAAACACACTCTGCTTTAGAGCAAGAAGCACCCTCTTGCTTTATAGAGTCTCTAATAAAACAGGGAAGGTGAGTGTGCTCATAACAAAAGAACAGTGTTTCCGACCCATACGAACCATACATAGTTCAACTCTGCTTCTGAAACTGATACAAACCACAAGTCATCTAACATCCCATTCTTTTAAGTTAAGAGCGAGAAACATTTGAGCTTCATGAAAGATGTAGCTTTGTTTGAGCTGAAAAGTGACAGCATTTATCTGAAACGAAGTCTTGATTATAGGAAGATACCAAGCCTGGGATTTAACTACATTTCTAAAGGAAAACACACAGGACACTTCTCATCCATGAAACATACTCTGCTTTTGATCAAGAAGCACACTCTTGCTCTCTAGAGTCTCTAGTACAGCAGGAAACATGAGTGTGCTCAGAACAAAAGAACGGTGTTTCCTACACATACCGAAAATATCTAGTTCAACTCTGATTCTGAAACCCATACAAACCATAGGCCATCAAACATCCAATGCTTTTCAGTTGACACCGAGAAGCATGTGAGCTTCGGGAACAATGTTGCTTCCTTTGAGCTGAAATGTGAATGCGTTTACCTGAAAAGATGTCTTGCATGTAGGAAGACACAGTGCCTGGGATTTAACTCCATTTCTGAAAGAAAACACACAGCACAGTTCTCATCCATGAAAGGCACTCTGCTTTAGAGTAAGAAGCACGCTCTTGCTTTCTAGAGGCTCTAATACAGCAGGAAACGTGAGTTTGCTCAGAACAAAAGAACGGTGTTTCTTACACATAAGGACCATATCTAGTTCAACTCTCCTTATGAACCTGTTACAAACCACAGGTCGACTAACATCCAGTGCTTGTCAGTTGAGTGCGAGAAACGTGTGAGCTTCGAGTACGATGTAGCTTCATTGGAGCTGAAAAGTGAATGCGTTTACCTGAAACGAAGTCTTGCTTGTAGGAAGACACAGAACCTGGGATTTAACTCCATTTCTGAAGGGAAACACACAGCACAGTTCTCATCCATGAAACACACTCTGCTTTAGAGCAAGAAGCACCCTCTTGCTTTCTGTAATCTCTAAAAGAGCAGGAAACATGAGTGTGCTCAGAACAAAAGAACGGTGTTTCCTACACAATCGGATCATATCTAGTTCAACTCTCCTTCTGAAGGTGATACAAACCACAAGTTCTCTAACATCCAATGCTTTTCTGTCAAGAGCGAGAAACGTGAGCTTCGGGAACGATATAGCTTCATTTGAGTTGAAAAGTGACTGTGTTTACATGAAATGAAGTCTTGCTTTTACAAAGACACAGACCTTGGGATTTAACTCCATTTCCGAAGGGAAACACACAGCACAGTTCTCATCCATGAAACACACTCTGCTTTAGAGCAAGAAGCATGCTCTTGTTTTCTAGAGTCCCTAATGCAGCAGAAAAAGTGAGTATGCTCAGAACAAAATAACGGTGTTTCCAGCACATACGGACCTTATCTGGTTCAACTCTGCTTCTGAAACTGATACAAACCACAGGTTCTCTAACATCCAATGCTTTTCAGTTAAGAGCGAGAAGCATGTGAGCTTCATGAACAATATAGCTTTTTTTTAGCTGAAAATGACTGCGTTAACCTGAAACGAATTCTTGCTTGTAGGAAGACACAGAGCCTGGCATTTAACTCCATTTCTAAGGGAAACACACAGCACAGTTCTCATCCATGAAACACACTCTGCTTTAGAGCAAGAAGCACCCTCTTGCTTTATAGAGTCTCTAATAAAACAGGGAAGGTGAGTGTGCTCATAACAAAAGAACAGTGTTTCCGACCCATACGAACCATACATAGTTCAACTCTGCTTCTGAAACTGATACAAACCACAAGTCATCTAACATCCCATTCTTTTAAGTTAAGAGCGAGAAACATTTGAGCTTCATGAAAGATGTAGCTTTGTTTGAGCTGAAAAGTGACAGCATTTATCTGAAACGAAGTCTTGATTATAGGAAGATACCAAGCCTGGGATTTAACTACATTTCTAAAGGAAAACACACAGGACACTTCTCATCCATGAAACATACTCTGCTTTTGATCAAGAAGCACACTCTTGCTCTCTAGAGTCTCTAGTACAGCAGGAAACATGAGTGTGCTCAGAACAAAAGAACGGTGTTTCCTACACATACCGAAAATATCTAGTTCAACTCTGATTCTGAAACCCATACAAACCATAGGCCATCAAACATCCAATGCTTTTCAGTTGACACCGAGAAGCATGTGAGCTTCGGGAACAATGTTGCTTCCTTTGAGCTGAAATGTGAATGCGTTTACCTGAAAAGATGTCTTGCATGTAGGAAGACACAGTGCCTGGGATTTAACTCCATTTCTGAAAGAAAACACACAGCACAGTTCTCATCCATGAAAGGCACTCTGCTTTAGAGTAAGAAGCACGCTCTTGCTTTCTAGAGGCTCTAATACAGCAGGAAACGTGAGTTTGCTCAGAACAAAAGAATGGTGTTTCTTACACATAAGGACCATATCTAGTTCAACTCTCCTTATGAACCTGTTACAAACCACAGGTCGACTAACATCCAGTGCTTGTCAGTTGAGTGCGAGAAACGTGTGAGCTTCGAGTACGATGTAGCTTCATTGGAGCTGAAAAGTGAATGCGTTTACCTGAAACGAAGTCTTGCTTGTAGGAAGACACAGAACCTGGGATTTAACTCCATTTCTGAAGGGAAACACACAGCACAGTTCTCATCCATGAAACACACTCTGCTTTAGAGCAAGAAGCACCCTCTTGCTTTCTGTAATCTCTAAAAGAGCAGGAAACATGAGTGTGCTCAGAACAAAAGAACGGTGTTTCCTACACAATCGGATCATATCTAGTTCAACTCTCCTTCTGAAGGTGATACAAACCACAAGTTCTCTAACATCCAATGCTTTTCTGTCAAGAGCGAGAAACGTGAGCTTCGGGAACGATATAGCTTCATTTGAGTTGAAAAGTGACTGTGTTTACATGAAATGAAGTCTTGCTTTTACAAAGACACAGACCTTGGGATTTAACTCCATTTCCGAAGGGAAACACACAGCACAGTTCTCATCCATGAAACACACTCTGCTTTAGAGCAAGAAGCATGCTCTTGTTTTCTAGAGTCCCTAATGCAGCAGAAAAAGTGAGTATGCTCAGAACAAAATAACGGTGTTTCCAGCACATACGGACCTTATCTGGTTCAACTCTGCTTCTGAAACTGATACAAACCACAGGTTCTCTAACATCCAATGCTTTTCAGTTAAGAGCGAGAAGCATGTGAGCTTCATGAACAATATAGCTTTTTTTTAGCTGAAAATGACTGCGTTAACCTGAAACGAATTCTTGCTTGTAGGAAGACACAGAGCCTGGCATTTAACTCCATTTCTAAGGGAAACACACAGCACAGTTCTCATCCATGAAACACACTCTGCTTTAGAGCAAGAAGCACCCTCTTGCTTTATAGAGTCTCTAATACAACAGGGAAGGTGAGTGTGCTCATAACAAAAGAACAGTGTTTCCGACCCATACGAACCATACATAGTTCAACTCTGCTTCTGAAACTGATACAAACCACAAGTCATCTAACATCCCATTCTTTTAAGTTAAGAGCGAGAAACATTTGAGCTTCATGAAAGATGTAGCTTTGTTTGAGCTGAAAAGTGACAGCATTTATCTGAAACGAAGTCTTGATTATAGGAAGATACCAAGCCTGGGATTTAACTACATTTCTAAAGGAAAACACACAGGACACTTCTCATCCATGAAACATACTCTGCTTTTGATCAAGAAGCACACTCTTGCTCTCTAGAGTCTCTAGTACAGCAGGAAACATGAGTGTGCTCAGAACAAAAGAACGGTGTTTCCTACACATACCGAAAATATCTAGTTCAACTCTGATTCTGAAACCCATACAAACCATAGGCCATCAAACATCCAATGCTTTTCAGTTGACACCGAGAAGCATGTGAGCTTCGGGAACGATGTTGCTTCCTTTGAGCTGAAATGTGAATGCGTTTACCTGAAAAGATGTCTTGCATGTAGGAAGACACAGTGCCTGGGATTTAACTCCATTTCTGAAAGAAAACACACAGCACAGTTCTCATCCATGAAAGGCACTCTGCTTTAGAGTAAGAAGCACGCTCTTGCTTTCTAGAGGCTCTAATACAGCAGGAAACGTGAGTTTGCTCAGAACAAAAGAACGGTGTTTCTTACACATAAGGACCATATCTAGTTCAACTCTCCTTATGAACCTGTTACAAACCACAGGTCGACTAACATCCAGTGCTTGTCAGTTGAGTGCGAGAAACGTGTGAGCTTCGAGTACGATGTAGCTTCATTGGAGCTGAAAAGTGAATGCGTTTACCTGAAACGAAGTCTTGCTTGTAGGAAGACACAGAACCTGGGATTTAACTCCATTTCTGAAGGGAAACACACAGCACAGTTCTCATCCATGAAACACACTCTGCTTTAGAGCAAGAAGCACCCTCTTGCTTTCTGTAATCTCTAAAAGAGCAGGAATCATGAGTGTGCTCAGAACAAAAGAACGGTGTTTCCTACACAATCGGATCATATCTAGTTCAACTCTCCTTCTGAAGGTGATACAAACCACAAGTTCTCTAACATCCAATGCTTTTCTGTCAAGAGCGAGAAACGTGAGCTTCGGGAACGATATAGCTTCATTTGAGTTGAAAAGTGACTGTGTTTACCTGAAATGAAGTCTTGCTTTTACAAAGACACAGACCTTGGGATTTAACTCCATTTCCGAAGGGAAACACACAGCACAGTTCTCATCCATAAAACACACTCTGCTTTAGAGCAAGAAGCATGCTCTTGTTTTCTAGAGTCCCTAATGCAGCAGAAAAAGTGAGTATGCTCAGAACAAAATAACGGTGTTTCCAACACATACGGACCTTATCTTGTTCAACTCTGCTTCTGAAACTGATACAAACCACAGGTTCTCTAACATCCAATGCTTTTCAGTTAAGAGCGAGAAGCATGTGAGCTTCATGAACAATATAGCTTTTTTTTAGCTGAAAATGACTGCATTAACCTGAAACGAATTCTTGCTTGTAGGAAGACACAGAGCCTGGCATTTAACTCCATTTCTAAGGGAAACACACAGCACAGTTCTCATCCATGAAACACACTCTGCTTTAGAGCAAGAAGCACCCTCTTGCTTTATAGAGTCTCTAATACAGCAGGGAAGGTGAGTGTGCTCATAACAAAAGAACAGTGTTTCCGACCCATACGAACCATACATAGTTCAACTCTGCTTCTGAAACTGATACAAACCACAAGTCATCTAACATCCCATTCTTTTAAGTTAAGAGCGAGAAACATTTGAGCTTCATGAAAGATGTAGCTTTGTTTGAGCTGAAAAGTGACAGCATTTATCTGAAACGAAGTCTTGATTATAGGAAGATACCAAGCCTGGGATTTAACTACATTTCTAAAGGAAAACACACAGGACACTTCTCATCCATGAAACACACTCTGCTTTTGATCAAGAAGCACACTCTTGCTCTCTAGAGTCTCTAGTACTGCAGGAAACATGAGTGTGCTCAGAACAAAAGAACGGTGTTTCCTACACATACCGAAAATATCTAGTTCAACTCTGATTCTGAAACCCATACAAAACATAGGCCATCAAACATCCAATGCTTTTCAGTTGACACCGAGAAGCATGTGAGCTTCGGGAACGATGTTGCTTCCTTTGAGCTGAAATGTGAATGCGTTTACCTGAAAAGATGTCTTGCTTGTAGGAAGACACAGTGCCTGGGATTTAACTCCATTTCTGAAAGAAAACACACAGCACAGTTCTCATCCATGAAAGGCACTCTGCTTTAGAGTAAGAAGCACGCTCTTGCTTTCTAGAGGCTCTAATACAGCAGGAAACGTGAGTTTGCTCAGAACAAAAGAACGGTGTTTCTTACACATAAGGACCATATCTAGTTCAACTCTCCTTATGAACCTGTTACAAACCACAGGTCGACTAACATCCAGTGCTTGTCAGTTGAGTGCGAGAAACGTGTGAGCTTCGAGTACGATGTAGCTTCATTGGAGCTGAAAAGTGAATGCGTTTACCTGAAACGAAGTCTTGCTTGTAGGAAGACACAGAACCTGGGATTTAACTCCATTTCGGAAGGGAAACACACAGCACAGTTCTCATCCATGAAACACACTCTGCTTTAGAGCAAGAAGCACCCTCTTGCTTTCTGTAATCTCTAAAAGAGCAGGAAACATGAGTGTGCTCAGAACAAAAGAACGGTGTTTCCTACACAATCGGATCATATCTAGTTCAACTCTCCTTCTGAAGGTGATACAAACCACAAGTTCTCTAACATCCAATGCTTTTCTGTCAAGAGCGAGAAACGTGAGCTTCGGGAACGATATAGCTTCATTTGAGTTGAAAAGTGACTGTGTTTACCTGAAATGAAGTCTTGCTTTTACAAAGACACAGACCTTGGGATTTAACTCCATTTCCGAAGGGAAACACACAGCACAGTTCTCATCCATGAAACACACTCTGCTTTAGAGCAAGAAGCATGCTCTTGTTTTCTAGAGTCCCTAATGCAGCAGAAAAAGTGAGTATGCTCAGAACAAAATAACGGTGTTTCCAACACATACGGACCTTATCTGGTTCAACTCTGCTTCTGAAACTGATATAAACCACAGGTTCTCTAACATCCAATGCTTTTCAGTTAAGAGCGAGAAGCATGTGAGCTTCATGAACAATATAGCTTTTTTTTAGCTGAAAATGACTGCGTTAACCTGAAACGAATTCTTGCTTGTAGGAAGACACAGAGCCTGGCATTTAACTCCATTTCTAAGGGAAACACACAGCACAGTTCTCATCCATGAAACACACTCTGCTTTAGAGCAAGAAGCACCCTCTTGCTTTATAGAGTCTCTAATACAGCAGGGAAGGTGAGTGTGCTCATAACAAAAGAACAGTGTTTCCGACCCATACGAACCATACATAGTTCAACTCTGCTTCTGAAACTGATACAAACCACAAGTCATCTAACATCCCATTCTTTTAAGTTAAGAGCGAGAAACATTTGAGCTTCATGAAAGATGTAGCTTTGTTTGAGCTGAAAAGTGACAGCATTTATCTGAAACGAAGTCTTGATTATAGGAAGATACCAAGCCTGGGATTTAACTACATTTCTAAAGGAAAACACACAGGACACTTCTCATCCATGAAACACACTCTGCTTTTGATCAAGAAGCACACTCTTGCTCTCTAGAGTCTCTAGTACTGCAGGAAACATGAGTGTGCTCAGAACAAAAGAATGGTGTTTCCTACACATACCGAAAATATCTAGTTCAACTCTGATTCTGAAACCCAAACAAACCATAGGCCATCAAACATCCAATGCTTTTCAGTTGACACCGAGAAGCATGTGAGCTTCGGGAACGATGTTGCTTCCTTTGAGCTGAAATGTGAATGCGTTTACCTGAAAAGATGTCTTGCTTGTAGGAAGACACAGTGCCTGGGATTTAACTCCATTTCTGAAAGAAAACACACAGCACAGTTCTCATCCATGAAACGCACTCTGCTTTAGAGTAAGAAGCACGCTCTTGCTTTCTAGAGGCTCTAATACAGCAGGAAACGTGAGTTTGCTCAGAACAAAAGAACGGTGTTTCTTACACATAAGGACCATATCTAGTTCAACTCTCCTTCTGAACCTGTTACAAACCACAGGTCGACTAACATCCAGTGCTTGTCAGTTGAGAGCGAGAAACGTGTGAGCTTTGAGTACGATGTAGCTTCATTGGAGCTGAAAAGTGAATGCGTTTACCTGAAACGAAGTCTTGCTTGTAGGAAGACACAGAACCTGGGATTTAACTCCATTTCGGAAGGGAAACACACAGCACAGTTCTCATCCATGAAACACACTCTGCTTTAGAGCAAGAAGCACCCTCTTGCTTTCTGTAATCTCTAAAAGAGCAGGAAACTTGAGAGTGCTCAGAACAAAAGAACGGTGTTTCCTACACAATCGGATCATATCTAGTTCAACTCTCCTTCTGAAGGTGATACAAACAACAAGTTCTCTAACATCCAATGCTTTTCTGTCAAGAGCCAGAAACGTGAGCTTCGGGAACGATATAGCTTCATTTGAGTTGAAAAGTGACTGTGTTTACCTGAAATGAAGTCTTGCTTTTACAAAGACACAGACCTTGGGATTTAACTCCATTTCCGAAGGGAAACACACAGCACAGTTCTCATCCATGAAACACACTCTGCTTTAGAGCAAGAAGCATGCTCTTGTTTTCTAGAGTCCCTAATGCAGCAGAAAAAGTGAGTATGCTCAGAACAAAATAACGGTGTTTCCAACACATACGGACCTTATCTGGTTCAACTCTGCTTCTGAAACTGATACAAACCACAGGTTCTCTAACATCCAATGCTTTTCAGTTAAGAGCGAGAAGCATGTGAGCTTCATGAACAATATAGCTTTTTTTTAGCTGAAAATGACTGCGTTAACCTGAAACGAATTCTTGCTTGTAGGAAGACACAGAGCCTGGCATTTAACTCCATTTCTAAGGGAAACACACAGCACAGTTCTCATCCATGAAACACACTCTGCTTTAGAGCAAGAAGCACCCTCTTGCTTTATAGAGTCTCTAATACAGCAGGGAAGGTGAGTGTGCTCATAACAAAAGAACAGTGTTTCCGACCCATACGAACCATACATAGTTCAACTCTGCTTCTGAAACTGATACAAACCACAAGTCATCTAACATCCCATTCTTTTAAGTTAAGAGCGAGAAACATTTGAGCTTCATGAAAGATGTAGCTTTGTTTGAGCTGAAAAGTGACAGCATTTATCTGAAACGAAGTCTTGATTATAGGAAGATACCAAGCCTGGGATTTAACTACATTTCTAAAGGAAAACACACAGGACACTTCTCATCCATGAAACACACTCTGCTTTTGATCAAGAAGCACACTCTTGCTCTCTAGAGTCTCTAGTACTGCAGGAAACATGAGTGTGCTCAGAACAAAAGAACGGTGTTTCCTACACATACCGAAAATATCTAGTTCAACTCTGATTCTGAAACCCATACAAAACATAGGCCATCAAACATCCAATGCTTTTCAGTTGACACCGAGAAGCATGTGAGCTTCGGGAACGATGTTGCTTCCTTTGAGCTGAAATGTGAATGCGTTTACCTGAAAAGATGTCTTGCTTGTAGGAAGACACAGTGCCTGGGATTTAACTCCATTTCTGAAAGAAAACACACAGCACAGTTCTCATCCATGAAAGGCACTCTGCTTTAGAGTAAGAAGCACGCTCTTGCTTTCTAGAGGCTCTAATACAGCAGGAAACGTGAGTTTGCTCAGAACAAAAGAACGGTGTTTCTTACACATAAGGACCATATCTAGTTCAACTCTCCTTATGAACCTGTTACAAACCACAGGTCGACTAACATCCAGTGCTTGTCAGTTGAGTGCGAGAAACGTGTGAGCTTCGAGTACGATGTAGCTTCATTGGAGCTGAAAAGTGAATGCGTTTACCTGAAACGAAGTCTTGCTTGTAGGAAGACACAGAACCTGGGATTTAACTCCATTTCGGAAGGGAAACACACAGCACAGTTCTCATCCATGAAACACACTCTGCTTTAGAGCAAGAAGCACCCTCTTGCTTTCTGTAATCTCTAAAAGAGCAGGAAACATGAGTGTGCTCAGAACAAAAGAACGGTGTTTCCTACACAATCGGATCATATCTAGTTCAACTCTCCTTCTGAAGGTGATACAAACCACAAGTTCTCTAACATCCAATGCTTTTCTGTCAAGAGCGAGAAACGTGAGCTTCGGGAACGATATAGCTTCATTTGAGTTGAAAAGTGACTGTGTTTACCTGAAATGAAGTCTTGCTTTTACAAAGACACAGACCTTGGGATTTAACTCCATTTCCGAAGGGAAACACACAGCACAGTTCTCATCCATGAAACACACTCTGCTTTAGAGCAAGAAGCATGCTCTTGTTTTCTAGAGTCCCTAATGCAGCAGAAAAAGTGAGTATGCTCAGAACAAAATAACGGTGTTTCCAACACATACGGACCTTATCTGGTTCAACTCTGCTTCTGAAACTGATATAAACCACAGGTTCTCTAACATCCAATGCTTTTCAGTTAAGAGCGAGAAGCATGTGAGCTTCATGAACAATATAGCTTTTTTTTAGCTGAAAATGACTGCGTTAACCTGAAACGAATTCTTGCTTGTAGGAAGACACAGAGCCTGGCATTTAACTCCATTTCTAAGGGAAACACACAGCACAGTTCTCATCCATGAAACACACTCTGCTTTAGAGCAAGAAGCACCCTCTTGCTTTATAGAGTCTCTAATACAGCAGGGAAGGTGAGTGTGCTCATAACAAAAGAACAGTGTTTCCGACCCATACGAACCATACATAGTTCAACTCTGCTTCTGAAACTGATACAAACCACAAGTCATCTAACATCCCATTCTTTTAAGTTAAGAGCGAGAAACATTTGAGCTTCATGAAAGATGTAGCTTTGTTTGAGCTGAAAAGTGACAGCATTTATCTGAAACGAAGTCTTGATTATAGGAAGATACCAAGCCTGGGATTTAACTACATTTCTAAAGGAAAACACACAGGACACTTCTCATCCATGAAACACACTCTGCTTTTGATCAAGAAGCACACTCTTGCTCTCTAGAGTCTCTAGTACTGCAGGAAACATGAGTGTGCTCAGAACAAAAGAATGGTGTTTCCTACACATACCGAAAATATCTAGTTCAACTCTGATTCTGAAACCCAAACAAACCATAGGCCATCAAACATCCAATGCTTTTCAGTTGACACCGAGAAGCATGTGAGCTTCGGGAACGATGTTGCTTCCTTTGAGCTGAAATGTGAATGCGTTTACCTGAAAAGATGTCTTGCTTGTAGGAAGACACAGTGCCTGGGATTTAACTCCATTTCTGAAAGAAAACACACAGCACAGTTCTCATCCATGAAACGCACTCTGCTTTAGAGTAAGAAGCACGCTCTTGCTTTCTAGAGGCTCTAATACAGCAGGAAACGTGAGTTTGCTCAGAACAAAAGAACGGTGTTTCTTACACATAAGGACCATATCTAGTTCAACTCTCCTTCTGAACCTGTTACAAACCACAGGTCGACTAACATCCAGTGCTTGTCAGTTGAGAGCGAGAAACGTGTGAGCTTTGAGTACGATGTAGCTTCATTGGAGCTGAAAAGTGAATGCGTTTACCTGAAACGAAGTCTTGCTTGTAGGAAGACACAGAACCTGGGATTTAACTCCATTTCGGAAGGGAAACACACAGCACAGTTCTCATCCATGAAACACACTCTGCTTTAGAGCAAGAAGCACCCTCTTGCTTTCTGTAATCTCTAAAAGAGCAGGAAACTTGAGAGTGCTCAGAACAAAAGAACGGTGTTTCCTACACAATCGGATCATATCTAGTTCAACTCTCCTTCTGAAGGTGATACAAACCACAAGTTCTCTAACATCCAATGCTTTTCTGTCAAGAGCCAGAAACGTGAGCTTCGGGAACGATATAGCTTCATTTGAGTTGAAAAGTGACTGTGTTTACCTGAAATGAAGTCTTGCTTTTACAAAGACACAGACCTTGGGATTTAACTCCATTTCCGAAGGGAAACACACAGCACAGTTCTCATCCATGAAACACACTCTGCTTTAGAGCAAGAAGCATGCTCTTGTTTTCTAGAGTCCCTAATGCAGCAGAAAAAGTGAGTATGCTCAGAACAAAATAACGGTGTTTCCAACACATACGGACCTTATCTGGTTCAACTCTGCTTCTGAAACTGATACAAACCACAGGTTCTCTAACATCCAATGCTTTTCAGTTAAGAGCGAGAAGCATGTGAGCTTCATGAACAATATAGCTTTTTTTTAGCTGAAAATGACTGCGTTAACCTGAAACGAATTCTTGCTTGTAGGAAGACACAGAGCCTGGCATTTAACTCCATTTCTAAGGGAAACACACAGCACAGTTCTCATCCATGAAACACACTCTGCTTTAGAGCAAGAAGCACCCTCTTGCTTTATAGAGTCTCTAATACAGCAGGGAAGGTGAGTGTGCTCATAACAAAAGAACAGTGTTTCCGACCCATACGAACCATACATAGTTCAACTCTGCTTCTGAAACTGATACAAACCACAAGTCATCTAACATCCCATTCTTTTAAGTTAAGAGCGAGAAACATTTGAGCTTCATGAAAGATGTAGCTTTGTTTGAGCTGAAAAGTGACAGCATTTATCTGAAACGAAGTCTTGATTATAGGAAGATACGAAGCCTGGGATTTAACTACATTTCTAAAGGAAAACACACAGGACACTTCTCATCCATGAAACATACTCTGCTTTTGATCAAGAAGCACACTCTTGCTCTCTAGATTCTCTAGTACTGCAGGAAACATGAGTGTGCTCAGAACAAAAGAACGGTGTTTCCTACACATACCGAAAATATCTAGTTCAACTCTGATTCTGAAACCCATACAAAACATAGGCCATCAAACATCCAATGCTTTTCAGTTGACACCGAGAAGCATGTGAGCTTCGGGAACGATGTTGCTTCCTTTGAGCTGAAATGTGAATGCGTTTACCTGAAAAGATGTCTTGCTTGTAGGAAGTCACAGTGCCTGGGATTTAACTCCATTTCTGAAAGAAAACACACAGCACAGTTCTCATCCATGAAACGCACTCTGCTTTAGAGTAAGAAGCACGCTCTTGCTTTCTAGAGGCTCTAATACAGCAGGAAACGTGAGTTTGCTCAGAACAAAAGAACGGTGTTTCTTACACATAAGGACCATATCTAGTTCAACTCTCCTTCTGAACCTGTTACAAACCACAGGTCGACTAACATCCAGTGCTTGTCAGTTGAGAGCGAGAAACGTGTGAGCTTTGAGTACGATGTAGCTTCATTGGAGCTGAAAAGTGAATGCGTTTACCTGAAACGAAGTCTTGCTTGTAGGAAGACACAGAACCTGGGATTTAACTCCATTTCGGAAGGGAAACACACAGCACAGTTCTCATCCATGAAACACACTCTGCTTTAGAGCACGAAGCACTCTCTTGCTTTCTGTAATCTCTAAAAGAGCAGGAAACTTGAGAGTGCTCAGAACAAAAGAACGGTGTTTCCTACACAATCGGATCATATCTAGTTCAACTCTCCTTCCGAAGGTGATACAAACCACAAGTCCTCTAACATCCAATGCTTTTCTGTCAAGAGCCAGAAACGTGAGCTTCGGGAACGATATAGCTTCATTTGAGTTGAAAAGTGACTGTGTTTACCTGAAATGAAGTCTTGCTTTTACAAAGACACAGACCTTGGGATTTAACTCCATTTCCGAAGGGAAACACACAGCACAGTTCTCATCCATGAAACACACTCTGCTTTAGAGCAAGAAGCACGCTCTTGTTTTCTAGAGTCCCTAATACAGCAGAAAAAGTGAGTATGCTCAGAACAAAATAACGGTGTTTCCAACACATACGGACCATATCTGGTTCAACTCTGCTTCTGAAACTGATACAAACCACAGGTTCTCTAACATCCAATGCTTTTCAGTTAAGAGCGAGAAGCATGTGAGCTTCATGAACAATATAGCTTTTTTTTAGCTGAAAATGACTGCGTTAACCTGAAACGAATTCTTGCTTGTAGGAAGACACAGAGCCTGGCATTTAACTCCATTTCTGAAGGGAAACAGACAGCACAGTTCTCATTACTGAAACACACTCTACTTTACAGCAAGATGCACGCTCTTGCTTTGTATACTCTCTAATACAGCAGAAAATGTGAGTGTGCTCAGAATAAAAGAACAGTGTTTCCTACACATAGGCACCTTATCTAGTTCTACTCTCCTTCTGAAACTGATACAAACAACATGTCCTGTAACATCCAATGCTTTTCAGTTAAGAGCGAGAAACGTTTGAGCTTGGTGAACAAATGCATCGTTTGAGCTGAAAAGTGAATGCGTTTACCTGAAAAGAAGTCTTGCTTGTAGAAAGACACAGAGACTGGGATTTAACTCCTTTTCTGAAGGGAAAAACACAGCACAGTTCTCATCCATGAAACACACTCTGCTTTAGAGCAAGAAGCACGCTCTTGCTTTCTAGAGTCTCTAATACAGCAGGAAATGTGAGTTTGCTCAGAACAAAAGAACGGTGTTTCTTACACCAAAGGACCATATCTAGTTCAACTCTGCTTCTGAAACTGATACAAACCACAGGTCCTCTAACATCCAGTGCTGTTCAGTTGAGAGCGAGAAACGTGAGCTTCAGGATGATATAGCATCATTTGAGCTGAAAAGTGACTGCATTTACCTGAAACGAAGTCTTGCTTGTAGAAAGACACAGAGCCTGGGATTTAACTCCTTTTCTGAAGGGAAACACACAGCACAGTTCTCATGCATGAAACATACTCTGCTTTAGAGCAAGAAGCACGCTCTTGCTTTCTGTAATCTCTAAAACAGCAGGAAACATGAGTGTGCTAATAACAAAAGAACGGTGTTACCTACACAATCGGACCATATCTAGTTCAACTCTCCTTCTGAAGGTGATACAAACCAAGAGTCCTCTAACATCCAATGCTTTTCTGTCAAGAGCGAGAAACGTGAGATTCAGGAACGATATAGCTTCATTTGAGTTGAAAAGTGACTGTGTTTACCTGAAATGAAGTCCTGCTTTTACAAAGACACAGACCTTGGAATTTAACTCCATTTCCGAAGGGAAACACACAGCACAGTTCTCATCCATGAAACACACTCTGCTTTAGAGCAAGAAGCACGCTCTTGTTTTCTAGAGTCCCTAATACAGCAGAAAAAGTGAGTATACTCAGAACAAAATAACGGTGTTTCCTACACATACGGACCATATCTGGTTCAACTCTGCTTCTGAAACTGATACAAACCACAAGTCATCTAACATCCCATGCTTTTCAGTTAAGAGCGAGAAACGTGTGAGCTTCATGAATGATGTAGCTTCATTTGAGCTGAAAAGTGAAAGTGTTTACCTGAAACGAAGTCTTGCTTGTAGGAAGACGGCAAGCCTGGGATTATTCCATTTCTGAAGGAAAACACACAGCACAGTTCTCATCCATGAAACACACTCTGCTTTATGGCAAGAAGCACCCTCTTGCTTTCTAGAGTCTCTAATTCAGCAGGAAACGGGAGTGTGCTCAGAACAAAAGTACGGTTTTCCCAAACATATGGACCATATATAGTCCAACTCTGCTTCTGAAACTGTTAAAAAACACAGGTCCACTAACATCCAGTGCTTTTCAGTTGAGAGCGAGAAACGTTTGAGCTTCGTGAAGGATGTAGCTTCGTTTGAGCTGAAAAGTGAATGCGTTTACCTGAAACGAAGTCTTGCTTGTACAAAGACACAGACCTTGGGATTTAACTCCATTTCGGATGGGAAACACACAGCACAGTTCTCATCCATGAAACACAGTCTGCTTTAGAGCAAGATGCACGCTCTTGTTTTCTAGATTCCCTAATACAGGCGAAAAAGTGAGTATGCTCAGAACAAAATAACGGTGTTTCCTACACATATGGACCATATCTAGTTCAACTCTGCTTCTGAACATGAGGCAAACCACAGGTCCTCTAACATCCAATGCTTTTCAGTTAAGAGCGAGAAACCTGTTAGCTTTGTGAAGGTTGTATCTTTGTTTCAGCTTAACAGTCACTGTATTTACCTGAAAAGAATTCTTGCTTGTAGGAAGACACAGAGCCTGGGATTTAACTCCATTTCTGAAGGAAAACACTCAGCACAGTTCTCATCCATGAAACACACTCTCCTTTAGATCAAGAAGCACGCTCTTGCTCTCTAGAGTCTCTAATACAGCAGGAAACGTGAGTCTGCTCAGAACAAAACAACGTTGTTTCCTACAAATCAGGACCATATCTAGTACAACTCTGCTTCTGAAACTTATATAAACCACAGGTCCTCTAACATCCAATTCTTTTCATTTAATCGCGAGAAACACTTGAGCTTCGTTAACGATGTAGCTTGTTTGAGCTGAAAATGACAGCGTCAATCTGAAATAAAGTCTTGCTTGTAGAAAGACACAGACTTTGGCCTTTAACTACATTTCTGAAGGGAAACACACAGCACAGTTCTCATGCATGAAACACACTCTGCTTTAGAGCAAGAAGCACGCTCTTGCTTTCCAGAGTCTCTAATACAGCAGGAAAGGTGGGTGTGCTCAGAACAAAAGAACGGTGTTTTCTACTCATAAGGACCATATCTAGTTCAACTCTGCTTCTGAAACTGATACAAACCATAGGTTCTCTAACATCCAATGCTTTTCAGTTAAGAGCGAGAAACGTGTGAGCTTAATGAACCATGTAGCTTTTTTTGAGCTGAAAATGAATGTGTTAACCTGAAACAAAGTCTTGCTTGTAGGAAGACAGAGAGCATGGGATTTCACTCCATTTCTGAAGGGAAACACAAAGCACAGTTCTCATCCATGAAATACACTCTGCTTTAGAGCAAGACGCACCGTCTTGCTTTATAGAGTCTCTAATACAGCAGGAAACATGAGTGTGCTCAGATCAAAAGAACGGTGTTTCCTACACATACGGACCATACCTAGTTCAACTCTGCTTCAGAAACTGATACAAACCACAAGTCATCTAACATCCCATTCTTATAAGTTAAGAGCGAGAAATATTTGAGCTTCATGAAAGATGTAGCTTTGTTTGAGCTAAAAAGTGACAGAATTTATCTGAAACGAAGTCTTGATTATAGGAAGATACCAAGCCTGGGATTTAACTACATTTCTAAAGGAAAACACACAGGACACTTCTCATCCATGAAACATACTCTGCTTTTGATCAAGAAGCACACTCTTGCTCTCTAGAGTCTCTAGTACAGCAGGAAACATGAGTGTGCTCAGAACAAAAGAACGGTGTTTCCTACACATACCGAAAATATCTAGTTCAACTCTGATTCTGAAACCCATACAAACCATAGGCCATCAAACATCCAATGCTTTTCAGTTGACACCGAGAAGCATGTGAGATTCGGGAACGATGTTGCTTCCTTTGAGCTGAAATGTGAATGCGTTTACCTGAAAAGATGTCTTGCATGTAGGAAGACACAGTGCCTGGCATGTAACTCCATTTCTGAAAGAAAACACACAGCACAGTTCTCATCCATGAAACGCACTCTGCTTTAGAGTAAGAAGCACGCTCTTGCTTTCTAGAGGCTCTAATAGAGCAGGAAACGTGAGTTTGCTCAGAACAAAAGAACGGTGTTTCTTACACATAAGGACCATATCTAGTTCAACTCTCCTTCTGAACCTGTTACAAACCACAGGTCGACTAACATCCAGTGCTTGTCAGTTGAGTGCGAGAAACGTGTGAGCTTCGAGTACGATGTAGCTTCATTGGAGCTGAAAAGTGAATGCGTTTACCTGAAACGAAGTCTTGCTTGTAGGAAGACACAGAACCTGGGATTTAACTCCATTTCTGAAGGGAAACACACAGCACAGTTCTCATCCATGAAACACACTCTGCTTTAGAGCAAGAAGCACCCTCTTGCTTTCTGTAATCTCTAAAAGAGCAGGAAACATGAGTGTGCTCAGAACAAAAGAACGGTGTTTCCTACACAATCGGATCATATCTAGTTCAACTCTCCTTCTGAAGGTGATACAAACCACAAGTTCTCTAACATCCAATGCTTTTCTGTCAAGAGCGAGAAACATGAGCTTCGGGAACGATATAGCTTCATTTGAGTTGAAAAGTGACTGTGTTTGCCTGAAATGAAGTCTTGCTTTTACAAAGACACAGACCTTGGGATTTAACTCCATTTCCGAAGGGAAACACACAGCACAGTTCTCATCCATGAAACACACTCTGCTTTAGAGCAAGAAGCATGCTCTTGTTTTCAAGAGTCCCTAATGCAGCAGAAAAAGTGAGTATGCTCAGAACAAAATAACGGTGTTTCCAACACATACGGACCTTATCTGGTTCAACTCTGCTTCTGAAACTGATACAAACCACAGGTTCTCTAACATCCAATGCTTTTCAGTTAAGAGCGAGAAGCATGTGAGCTTCATGAACAATATAGCTTTTTTTTAGCTGAAAATGACTGCGTTAACCTGAAACGAATTCTTGCTTGTAGGAAGACACAGAGCCTGGCATTTAACTCCATTTCTAAGGGAAACACACAGCACAGTTCTCATCCATGAAACACACTCTGCTTTAGAGCAAGAAGCACCCTCTTGCTTTATAGAGTCTCTAATACAGCAGGGAAGGTGAGTGTGCTCATAACAAAAGAACAGTGTTTCCGACCCATACGAACCATACATAGTTCAACTCTGCTTCTGAAACTGATACAAACCACAAGTCATCTAACATCCCATTCTTTTAAGTTAAGAGCGAGAAACATTTGAGGTTCATGAAAGATGTAGCTTTGTTTGAGCTGAAAAGTGACAGCATTTATCTGAAACGAAGTCTTGATTATAGGAAGATACCAAGCCTGGGATTTAACTACATTTCTAAAGGAAAACACACAGGACACTTCTCATCCATGAAACACACTCTGCTTTTGATCAAGAAGCACACTCTTGCTCTCTAGAGTCTCTAGTACTGCAGGAAACATGAGTGTGCTCAGAACAAAAGAACGGTGTTTCCTACACATACCAAAAATATCTAGTTCAACTCTGATTCTGAAACCCATACAAAACATAGGCCATCAAACATCCAATGCTTTTCAGTTGACACCGAGAAGCATGTGAGCTTCGGGAACGATGTTGCTTCCTTTGAGCTGAAATGTGAATGCGTTTACCTGAAAAGATGTCTTGATTGTAGGAAGACACAGTGCCTGGGATTTAACTCCATTTCTGAAAGAAAACACACAGCACAGTTCTCATCCATGAAAGGCACTCTGCTTTAGAGTAAGAAGCACGCTCTTGCTTTCTAGAGGCTCTAATACAGCAGGAAACGTGAGTTTGCTCAGAACAAAAGAACGGTGTTTCTTACACATAAGGACCATATCTAGTTCAACTCTCCTTCTGAACCTGTTACAAACCACAGGTCGACTAACATCCAGTGCTTGTCAGTTGAGAGCGAGAAACGTGTGAGCTTTGAGTACGATGTAGCTTCATTGGAGCTGAAAAGTGAATGCGTTTACCTGAAACGAAGTCTTGCTTGTAGGAAGACACAGAACCTGGGATTTAACTCCATTTCGGAAGGGAAACACACAGCACAGTTCTCATCCATGAAACACACTCTGCTTTAGAGCAAGAAGCACCCTCTTGCTTTCTGTAATCTCTAAAACAGCAGGAAACATGAGTGTGCTAATAACAAAAGAACGGTGTTACCTACACAATCGGACCATATCTAGTTCAACTCTCCTTCTGAAGGTGATACAAACCAAGAGTCCTCTAACATCCAATGCTTTTCTGTCAAGAGCGAGAAACGTGAGATTCAGGAACGATATAGCTTCATTTGAGTTGAAAAGTGACTGTGTTTACCTGAAATGAAATCCTGCTTTTACAAAGACACAGACCTTGGAATTTAACTCCATTTCCGAAGGGAAACACACAGCACAGTTCTCATCCATGAAACACACTCTGCTTTAGAGCAAGAAGCACGCTCTTGTTTTCTAGAGTCCCTAATACAGCAGAAAAAGTGAGTATACTCAGAACAAAATAACGGTGTTTCCTACACATACGGACCATATCTGGTTCAACTCTGCTTCTGAAACTGATACAAACCACAAGTCTTCTAACATCCCATGCTTTTCAGTTAAGAGCGAGAAACGTGTGAGCTTCATGAATGATGTAGCTTCATTTGAGCTGAAAAGTGAAAGTGTTTACCTGAAACGAAGTCTTGCTTGTAGGAAGACGGCAAGCCTGGGATTATTCCATTTCTGAAGGAAAACACACAGCACAGTTCTCATCCATGAAACACACTCTGCTTTATGGCAAGAAGCACCCTCTTGCTTTCTAGAGTCTCTAATTCAGCAGGAAACGGGAGTGTGCTCAGAACAAAAGTACGGTTTTCCCAAACATATGGACCATATATAGTCCAACTCTGCTTCTGAAACTGTTAAAAAACACAGGTCCACTAACATCCAGTGCTTTTCAGTTGAGAGCGAGAAACGTTTGAGCTTCGTGAACGATGTAGCTTCGTTTGAGCTGAAAAGTGAATGCGTTTACCTGAAACGAAGTCTTGCTTGTACAAAGACACAGACCTTGGGATTTAACTCCATTTCGGATGGGAAACACACAGCACAGTTCTCATCCATGAAACACAGTCTGCTTTAGAGCAAGATGCACGCTCTTGTTTTCTAGATTCCCTAATACAGGCGAAAAAGTGAGTATGCTCAGAACAAAATAACGGTGTTTCCTACACATATGGACCATATCTAGTTCAACTCTGCTTCTGAACATGAGGCAAACCACAGGTCCTCTAACATCCAATGCTTTTCAGTTAAGAGCGAGAAACCTGTTAGCTTTGTGAAGGTTGTATCTTTGTTTCAGCTTAACAGTCACTGTATTTACCTGAAAAGAATTCTTGCTTGTAGGAAGACACAGAGCCTGGGATTTAACTCCATTTCTGAAGGAAAACACTCAGCACAGTTCTCATCCATGAAACACACTCTCCTTTAGATCAAGAAGCACGCTCTTGCTCTCTAGAGTCTCTAATACAGCAGGAAACGTGAGTCTGCTCAGAACAAAACAACGTTGTTTCCTACAAATCAGGACCATATCTAGTACAACTCTGCTTCTGAAACTTATATAAACCACAGGTCCTCTAACATCCAATTCTTTTCATTTAATCGCGAGAAACACTTGAGCTTCGTTAACGATGTAGCTTGTTTGAGCTGAAAATGACAGCGTCAATCTGAAATAAAGTCTTGCTTGTAGAAAGACACAGACTTTGGCCTTTAACTACATTTCTGAAGGGAAACACACAGCACAGTTCTCATGCATGAAACACACTCTGCTTTAGAGCAAGAAGCACGCTCTTGCTTTCCAGAGTCTCTAATACAGCAGGAAAGGTGGGTGTGCTCAGAACAAAAGAACGGTGTTTTCTACTCATAAGGACCATATCTAGTTCAACTCTGCTTCTGAAACTGATACAAACCACAGGTTCTCTAACATCCAATGCTTTTCAGTTAAGAGCGAGAAACGTGTGAGCTTCATGAACCATGTAGCTTTTTTTGAGCTGAAAATGAATGTGTTAACCTGAAACGAAGTCTTGCTTGTAGGAAGACAGAGAGCATGGGATTTCACTCCATTTCTGAAGGGAAACACAAAGCACAGTTCTCATCCATGAAATACACTCTGCTTTAGAGCAAGACGCACCGTCTTGCTTTATAGAGTCTCTAATACAGCAGGAAACATGAGTGTGCTCAGATCAAAAGAACGGTGTTTCCTACACATACGGACCATACCTAGTTCAACTCTGCTTCAGAAACTGATACAAACCACAAGTCATCTAACATCCCATTCTTATAAGTTAAGAGCGAGAAATATTTGAGCTTCATGAAAGATGTAGCTTTGTTTGAGCTAAAAAGTGACAGAATTTATCTGAAACGAAGTCTTGATTATAGGAAGATACCAAGCCTGGGATTTAACTACATTTCTAAAGGAAAACACACAGGACACTTCTCATCCATGAAACATACTCTGCTTTTGATCAAGAAGCACACTCTTGCTCTCTAGAGTCTCTAGTACAGCAGGAAACATGAGTGTGCTCAGAACAAAAGAACGGTGTTTCCTACACATACCGAAAATATCTAGTTCAACTCTGATTCTGAAACCCATACAAACCATAGGCCATCAAACATCCAATGCTTTTCAGTTGACACCGAGAAGCATGTGAGATTCGGGAACGATGTTGCTTCCTTTGAGCTGAAATGTGAATGCGTTTACCTGAAAAGATGTCTTGCATGTAGGAAGACACAGTGCCTGGCATGTAACTCCATTTCTGAAAGAAAACACACAGCACAGTTCTCATCCATGAAACGCACTCTGCTTTAGAGTAAGAAGCACGCTCTTGCTTTCTAGAGGCTCTAATACAGCAGGAAACGTGAGTTTGCTCAGAACAAAAGAACGGTGTTTCTTACACATAAGGACCATATCTAGTTCAACTCTCCTTCTGAACCTGTTACAAACCACAGGTCGACTAACATCCAGTGCTTGTCAGTTGAGTGCGAGAAACGTGTGAGCTTCGAGTACGATGTAGCTTCATTGGAGCTGAAAAGTGAATGCGTTTACCTGAAACGAAGTCTTGCTTGTAGGAAGACACAGAACCTGGGATTTAACTCCATTTCTGAAGGGAAACACACAGCACAGTTCTCATCCATGAAACACACTCTGCTTTAGAGCAAGAAGCACCCTCTTGCTTTCTGTAATCTCTAAAAGAGCAGGAAACATGAGTGTGCTCAGAACAAAAGAACGGTGTTTCCTACACAATCGGATCATATCTAGTTCAACTCTCCTTCTGAAGGTGATACAAACCACAAGTTCTCTAACATCCAATGCTTTTCTGTCAAGAGCGAGAAACATGAGCTTCGGGAACGATATAGCTTCATTTGAGTTGAAAAGTGACTGTGTTTGCCTGAAATGAAGTCTTGCTTTTACAAAGACACAGACCTTGGGATTTAACTCCATTTCCGAAGGGAAACACACAGCACAGTTCTCATCCATGAAACACACTCTGCTTTAGAGCAAGAAGCATGCTCTTGTTTTCAAGAGTCCCTAATGCAGCAGAAAAAGTGAGTATGCTCAGAACAAAATAACGGTGTTTCCAACACATACGGACCATATCTGGTTCAACTCTGCTTCTGAAACTGATACAAACCACAGGTTCTCTAACATCCAATGCTTTTCAGTTAAGAGCGAGAAGCATGTGAGCTTCATGAACAATATAGCTTTTTTTTAGCTGAAAATGACTGCGTTAACCTGAAACGAATTCTTGCTTGTAGGAAGACACAGAGCCTGGCATTTAACTCCATTTCTAAGGGAAACACACAGCACAGTTCTCATCCATGAAACACACTCTGCTTTAGAGCAAGAAGCACCCTCTTGCTTTATAGAGTCTCTAATACAGCAGGGAAGGTGAGTGTGCTCATAACAAAAGAACAGTGTTTCCGACCCATACGAACCATACATAGTTCAACTCTGCTTCTGAAACTGATACAAACCACAAGTCATCTAACATCCCATTCTTTTAAGTTAAGAGCGAGAAACATTTGAGGTTCATGAAAGATGTAGCTTTGTTTGAGCTGAAAAGTGACAGCATTTATCTGAAACGAAGTCTTGATTATAGGAAGATACCAAGCCTGGGATTTAACTACATTTCTAAAGGAAAACACACAGGACACTTCTCATCCATGAAACACACTCTGCTTTTGATCAAGAAGCACACTCTTGCTCTCTAGAGTCTCTAGTACTGCAGGAAACATGAGTGTGCTCAGAACAAAAGAACGGTGTTTCCTACACATACCAAAAATATCTAGTTCAACTCTGATTCTGAAACCCATACAAAACATAGGCCATCAAACATCCAATGCTTTTCAGTTGACACCGAGAAGCATGTGAGCTTCGGGAACGATGTTGCTTCCTTTGAGCTGAAATGTGAATGCGTTTACCTGAAAAGATGTCTTGATTGTAGGAAGACACAGTGCCTGGGATTTAACTCCATTTCTGAAAGAAAACACACAGCACAGTTCTCATCCATGAAAGGCACTCTGCTTTAGAGTAAGAAGCACGCTCTTGCTTTCTAGAGGCTCTAATACAGCAGGAAACGTGAGTTTGCTCAGAACAAAAGAACGGTGTTTCTTACACATAAGGACCATATCTAGTTCAACTCTCCTTCTGAACCTGTTACAAACCACAGGTCGACTAACATCCAGTGCTTGTCAGTTGAGAGCGAGAAACGTGTGAGCTTTGAGTACGATGTAGCTTCATTGGAGCTGAAAAGTGAATGCGTTTACCTGAAACGAAGTCTTGCTTGTAGGAAGACACAGAACCTGGGATTTAACTCCATTTCTGAAGGGAAACACACAGCACAGTTCTCATCCATGAAACACACTCTGCTTTAGAGCAAGAAGCACCCTCTTGCTTTCTGTAATCTCTAAAAGAGCAGGAAACTTGAGAGTGCTCAGAACAAAAGAACGGTGTTTCCTACACAATCGGATCATATCTAGTTCAACTCTCCTTCTGAAGGTGATAAAAACCAAGAGTCCTCTAACATCCAATGCTTTTCTGTCAAGAGCCAGAAACGTGAGCTTCGGGAACGATATAGCTTCATTTGAGTTGAAAAGTGACTGTGTTTACCTGAAATGAAGTCTTGCTTTTACAAAGACACAGACCTTGGGATTTAACTCCATTTCCGAAGGGTAACACACAGCACAGTTCTCATCCATGAAACACACTCTGCTTTAGAGCAAGAAGCACGCTCTTGTTTTCTAGAGTCCCTAATACAGCAGAAAAAGTGAGTATGCTCAGAACAAAATAACGGTGTTTCCAACACATACGGACCATATCTGGTTCAACTCTGCTTCTGAAACTGATACAAACCACAGGTTCTCTAACATCCAATGCTTTTCAGTTAAGAGCGAGAAAAGTGTGAGCTTCATGAATGATGTAGCTTCATTTGAGCTGAAAAGTGAAAGTGTTTACCTGAAACGAAGTCTTGCTTATAGGAAGCCGGCAAGCCTGGGATTATTCCATTTCTGAAGGAAAACACACAGCACAGTTCTCATCCATGAAACACACTCTGCTTTATGGCAAGAAGCACCCTCTTGCTTTCTAGAGTCTCTAATTCAGCAGGAAACGGGAGTGTGCTCAGAACAAAAGTACGGTTTTCCCAAACATATGGACCATATATAGTCCAACTCTGCTTCTGAAACTGTTAAAAAACACAGGTCCACTAACATCCAGTGCTTTTCAGTTGAGAGCGAGAAACGTTTGAGCTTCGTGAAGGATGTAGCTTCGTTTGAGCTGAAAAGTGAATGCGTTTACCTGAAACGAAGTCTTGCTTGTACAAAGACACAGACCTTGGGATTTAACTCCATTTCGGATGGGAAACACACAGCACAGTTCTCATCCATGAAACACAGTCTGCTTTAGAGCAAGATGCATGCTCTTGTTTTCTAGATTCCCTAATACAGGCGAAAAAGTGAGTATGCTCAGAACAAAATAACGGTGTTTCCTACACATATGGACCATATCTAGTTCAACTCTGCTTCTGAACATGAGGCAAACCACAGGTCCTCTAACATCCAATGCTTTTCAGTTAAGAGCGAGAAACCTGTTAGCTTTGTGAAGGTTGTATCTTTGTTTCAGCTTAACAGTCACTGTATTTACCTGAAAAGAATTCTTGCTTGTAGGAAGACACAGAGCCTGGGATTTAACTCCATTTCTGAAGGAAAACACTCAGCACAGTTCTCATCCATGAAACACACTCTCCTTTAGATCAAGAAGCACGCTCTTGCTCTCTAGAGTCTCTAATACAGCAGGAAACGTGAGTCTGCTCAGAACAAAACAACGTTGTTTCCTACAAATCAGGACCATATCTAGTACAACTCTGCTTCTGAAACTTATATAAACCACAGGTCCTCTAACATCCAATTCTTTTCATTTAATCGCGAGAAACACTTGAGCTTCGTTAACGATGTAGCTTGTTTGAGCTGAAAATGACAGCGTCAATCTGAAATAAAGTCTTGCTTGTAGAAAGACACAGACTTTGGCCTTTAACTACATTTCTGAAGGGAAACACACAGCACAGTTCTCATGCATGAAACACACTCTGCTTTAGAGCAAGAAGCACGCTCTTGCTTTCCAGAGTCTCTAATACAGCAGGAAAGGTGGGTGTGCTCATAACAAAAAAACAGTGTTTCCGACCCATACGAACCATACATAGTTCAACTTTGCTTCTGAAACTGATACAAACCACAAGTCATCTAACATCCCATTCTTTTAAGTTAAGAGCGAGAAACATTTGAGCTTCATGAAAGATGTAGCTTTGTTGGAGCTGAAAAGTGACAGCATTTATCTGAAACGAAGTCTTGATTATAGGAAGATACCAAGCCTGGGATTTAACTACATTTCTAAAGGAAAACACACAGGACACTTCTCATCCATGAAACACACTCTGCTTTTGATCAAGAAGCACACTCTTGCTCTCTAGAGTCTCTAGTACTGCAGGAAACATGAGTGTGCTCAGAACAAAAGAACGGTGTTTCCTACACATACCGAAAATATCTAGTTCAACTCTGATTCTGAAACCCATACAAAACATAGGCCATCAAACATCCAATGCTTTTCAGTTGACACCGAGAAGCATGTGAGCTTCGGGAACGATGTTGCTTCCTTTGAGCTGAAATGTGAATGCGTTTACCTAAAAAGATGTCTTGCTTGTAGGAAGACACAGTGCCTGGGATTTAACTCCATTTCTGAAAGAAAACACACAGCACAGTTCTCATCCATGAAAGGCACTCTGCTTTAGAGTAAGAAGCACGCTCTTGCTTTCTAGAGGCCCTAATACAGCAGGAAACGTGAGTTTGCTCAGAACAAAAGAACGGTGTTTCTTACACATAAGGACCATATCTAGTTCAACTCTCCTTCTGAACCTGTTACAAACCACAGGTCGACTAACATCCAGTGCTTGTCAGTTGAGAGCGAGAAACGTGTGAGCTTTGAGTACGATGTAGCTTCATTGGAGCTGAAAAGTGAATGCGTTTACCTGAAACGAAGTCTTGCTTGTAGGAAGACACAGAACCTGGGATTTAACTCCATTTCTGAAAGAAAACACACAGCACAGTTCTCATCCATGAAACACACTCTGCTTTAGAGCAAGAAGCACCCTCTTGCTTTCTGTAATCTCTAAAAGAGCAGGAAACTTGAGAGTGCTCAGAACAAAAGAACGGTGTTTCCTACACAATCGGATCATATCTAGTTCAACTCTCCTTCTGAAGGTGATACAAACCACAAGTCCTCTAACATCCAATGCTTTTCTGTCAAGAGCCAGAAACGTGAGCTTCGGGAACAATATAGCTTCATTTGAGTTGAAAAGTGACTGTGTTTACCTGAAATGAAGTCTTGCTTTTACAAAGACACAGACCTTGGGATTTAACTCCATTTCCGAAGGGAAACACACAGCACAGTTCTCATCCATGAAACACACTCTGCTTTAGAGCAAGAAGCACGCTCTTGTTTTCTAGAGTCCCTAATACAGCAGAAAAAGTGAGTATGCTCAGAACAAAATAACGGTGTTTCCAACACATACGGACCATATCTGGTTCAACTCTGCTTCTGAAACTGATACAAACCACAGGTTCTCTAACATCCAATGCTTTTCAGTTAAGAGCGAGAAGCATGTGAGCTTCATGAACAATATAGCTTTTTTTGAGCTGAAAATGACTGCGTTAACCTGAAACGAATTCTTGCTTGTAGGAAGACACAGAGCCTGGCATTTAACTCCATTTCTGAAGGGAAACAGACAGCACAGTTCTCATTACTGAAACACACTCTACTTTACAGCAAGATGCACGCTCTTGCTTTGTATACTCTCTAATACAGCAGAAAATGTGAGTGTGCTCAGAACAAAAGAACAGTGTTTCCTACACATAGGCACCTTATCTAGTTCTACTCTCCTTCTGAAACTGATACAAACAACATGTCCTGTAACATCCAATGCTTTTCAGTTAAGAGCGAGAAACGTTTGAGCTTGGTGAACAAAAGCATCGTTTGAGCTGAAAAGTGAATGCGTTTACCTGAAAAGAAGTCTTGCTTGTAGAAAGACACAGAGACTGGGATTTAACTCCTTTTCTGAAGGGAAAAACACAGCACAGTTCTCATCCATGAAACACACTCTGCTTTAGAGCAAGAAGCACGCTCTTGCTTTCTAGAGTCTCTAATACAGCAGGAAATGTGAGTTTGCTCAGAACAAAAGAACGGTGTTTCCTACACCAAAGGACCATATCTAGTTCAACTCTGCTTCTGAAACTGATACAAACCACAGGTCCTCTAACATCCAGTGCTGTTCAGTTGAGAGCGAGAAACGTGAGCTTCAGGATGATATAGCATCATTTGAGCTGAAAAGTGACTGCATTTACCTGAAACGAAGTCTTGCTTGTAGAAAGACACAGAGACTGGGATTTAACTCCTTTTCTGAAGGGAAACACACAGCACAGTTCTCATGCATGAAACATACTCTGCTTTAGAGCAAGAAGCACGCTCTTGCTTTCTGTAATCTCTAAAACAGCAGGAAACATGAGTGTGCTAATAACAAAAGAACGGTGTTACCTACACAATCGGACCATATCTAGTTCAACTCTCCTTCTGAAGGTGATACAAACCAAGAGTCCTCTAACATCCAATGCTTTTCTGTCAAGAGCGAGAAACGTGAGATTCAGGAACGATATAGCTTCATTTGAGTTGAAAAGTGACTGTGTTTACCTGAAATGAAATCCTGCTTTTACAAAGACACAGACCTTGGAATTTAACTCCATTTCCGAAGGGAAACACACAGCACAGTTCTCATCCATGAAACACACTCTGCTTTAGAGCAAGAAGCACGCTCTTGTTTTCTAGAGTCCCTAATACAGCAGAAAAAGTGAGTATACTCAGAACAAAATAATGGTGTTTCCTACACATACGGACCATATCTGGTTCAACTCTGCTTCTGAAACTGATACAAACCACAAGTCATCTAACATCCCATGCTTTTCAGTTAAGAGCGAGAAACGTGTGAGCTTCATGAATGATGTAGCTTCATTTGAGCTGAAAAGTGAAAGTGTTTACCTGAAACGAAGTCTTGCTTGTAGGAAGACGGCAAGCCTGGGATTATTCCATTTCTGAAGGAAAACACACAGCACAGTTCTCATCCATGAAACACACTCTGCTTTATGGCAAGAAGCACCCTCTTGCTTTCTAGAGTCTCTAATTCAGCAGGAAACGGGAGTGTGCTCAGAACAAAAGTACGGTTTTCCCAAACATATGGACCATATATAGTCCAACTCTGCTTCTGAAACTGTTAAAAAACACAGGTCCACTAACATCCAGTGCTTTTCAGTTGAGAGCGAGAAACGTTTGAGCTTCGTGAAGGATGTAGCTTCGTTTGAGCTGAAAAGTGAATGCGTTTACCTGAAACGAAGTCTTGCTTGTACAAAGACACAGACCTTGGGATTTAACTCCATTTCGGATGGGAAACACACAGCACAGTTCTCATCCATGAAACACAGTCTGCTTTAGAGCAAGATGCACGCTCTTGTTTTCTAGATTCCCTAATACAGGCGAAAAAGTGAGTATGCTCAGAACAAAATAACGGTGTTTCCTACACATATGGACCATATCTAGTTCAACTCTGCTTCTGAACATGAGGCAAACCACAGGTCCTCTAACATCCAATGCTTTTCAGTTAAGAGCGAGAAACCTGTTAGCTTTGTGAAGGTTGTATCTTTGTTTCAGCTTAACAGTCACTGTATTTACCTGAAAAGAATTCTTGCTTGTAGGAAGACACAGAGCCTGGGATTTAACTCCATTTCTGAAGGAAAACACTCAGCACAGTTCTCATCCATGAAACACACTCTCCTTTAGATCAAGAAGCACGCTCTTGCTCTCTAGAGTCTCTAATACAGCAGGAAACGTGAGTCTGCTCAGAACAAAACAACGTTGTTTCCTACAAATCAGGACCATATCTAGTACAACTCTGCTTCTGAAACTTATATAAACCACAGGTCCTCTAACATCCAATTCTTTTCATTTAATCGCGAGAAACACTTGAGCTTCGTTAACGATGTAGCTTGTTTGAGCTGAAAATGACAGCGTCAATCTGAAATAAAGTCTTGCTTGTAGAAAGACACAGACTTTGGCCTTTAACTACATTTCTGAAGGGAAACACACAGCACAGTTCTCATGCATGAAACACACTCTGCTTTAGAGCAAGAAGCACGCTCTTGCTTTCCAGAGTCTCTAATACAGCAGGAAAGGTGGGTGTGCTCAGAACAAAAGAACGGTGTTTTCTACTCATAAGGACCATATCTAGTTCAACTCTGCTTCTGAAACTGATACAAACCACAGGTTCTCTAACATCCAATGCTTTTCAGTTAAGAGCGAGAAACGTGTGAGCTTCATGAACCATGTAGCTTTTTTTGAGCTGAAAATGAATGTGTTAACCTGAAACGAAGTCTTGCTTGTAGGAAGACAGAGAGCATGGGATTTCACTCCATTTCTGAAGGGAAACACAAAGCACAGTTCTCATCCATGAAATACACTCTGCTTTAGAGCAAGACGCACCGTCTTGCTTTATAGAGTCTCTAATACAGCAGGAAACATGAGTGTGCTCAGATCAAAAGAACGGTGTTTCCTACACATACGGACCATACCTAGTTCAACTCTGCTTCTGAAACTGATACAAACCACAAGTCATCTAACATCCCATTCTTATAAGTTAAGAGCGAGAAATATTTGAGCTTCATGAAAGATGTAGCTTTGTTTGAGCTGAAAAGTGACAGAATTTATCTGAAACGAAGTCTTGATTATAGGAAGATACCAAGCCTGGGATTTAACTACATTTCTAAAGGAAAACACACAGGACACTTCTCATCCATGAAACATACTCTGCTTTTGATCAGGAAGCACACTCTTGCTCTCTAGAGTCTCTAGTACAGCAGGAAACATGAGTGTGCTCAGAACAAAAGAACGGTGTTTCCTACACATACCGAAAATATCTAGTTCAACTCTGATTCTGAAACCCATACAAACCATAGGCCATCAAACATCCAATGCTTTTCAGTTGACACCGAGAAGCATGTGAGCTTCGGGAACGATGTTGCTTCCTTTGAGCTGAAATGTGAATGCGTTTACCTGAAAAGATGTCTTGCATGTAGGAAGACACAGTGCCTGGCATGTAACTCCATTTCTGAAAGAAAACACACAGCACAGTTCTCATCCATGAAACGCACTCTGCTTTAGAGTAAGAAGCACGCTCTTGCTTTCTAGAGGCTCTAATACAGCAGGAAACGTGAGTTTGCTCAGAACAAAAGAACGGTGTTTCTTACACATAAGGACCATATCTAGTTCAACTCTCCTTATGAACCTGTTACAAACCACAGGTCGACTAACATCCAGTGCTTGTCAGTTGAGTGCGAGAAACGTGTGAGCTTCGAGTACGATGTAGCTTCATTGGAGCTGAAAAGTGAATGCGTTTACCTGAAACGAAGTCTTGCTTGTAGGAAGACACAGAACCTGGGATTTAACTCCATTTCTGAAGGGAAACACACAGCACAGTTCTCATCCATGAAACACACTCTGCTTTAGAGCAAGAAGCACCCTCTTGCTTTCTGTAATCTCTAAAAGAGCAGGAAACATGAGTGTGCTCAGAACAAAAGAACGGTGTTTCCTACACAATCGGATCATATCTAGTTCAACTCTCCTTCTGAAGGTGATACAAACCACAAGTTCTCTAACATCCAATGCTTTTCTGTCAAGAGCGAGAAACGTGAGCTTCGGGAACGATATAGCTTCATTTGAGTTGAAAAGTGACTGTGTTTACCTGAAATGAAGTCTTGCTTTTACAAAGACACAGACCTTGGGATTTAACTCCATTTCCGAAGGGAAACACACAGCACAGTTCTCATCCATGAAACACACTCTGCTTTAGAGCAAGAAGCATGCTCTTGTTTTCAAGAGTCCCTAATGCAGCAGAAAAAGTGAGTATGCTCAGAACAAAATAACGGTGTTTCCAACACATACGGACCTTATCTGGTTCAACTCTGCTTCTGAAACTGATACAAACCACAGGTTCTCTAACATCCAATGCTTTTCAGTTAAGAGCGAGAAGCATGTGAGCTTCATGAACAATATAGCTTTTTTTTAGCTGAAAATGACTGCGTTAACCTGAAACGAATTCTTGCTTGTAGGAAGACACAGAGCCTGGCATTTAACTCCATTTCTAAGGGAAACACACAGCACAGTTCTCATCCATGAAACACACTCTGCTTTAGAGCAAGAAGCACCCTCTTGCTTTATAGAGTCTCTAATACAGCAGGGAAGGTGAGTGTGCTCATAACAAAAGAACAGTGTTTCCGACCCATACGAACCATACATAGTTCAACTCTGCTTCTGAAACTGATACAAACCACAAGTCATCTAACATCCCATTCTTTTAAGTTAAGAGCGAGAAACATTTGAGCTTCATGAAAGATGTAGCTTTGTTTGAGCTGAAAAGTGACAGCATTTATCTGAAACGAAGTCTTGATTATAGGAAGATACCAAGCCTGGGATTTAACTACATTTCTAAAGGAAAACACACAGGACACTTCTCATCCATGAAACACACTCTGCTTTTGATCAAGAAGCACACTCTTGCTCTCTAGAGTCTCTAGTACTGCAGGAAACATGAGTGTGCTCAGAACAAAAGAACGGTGTTTCCTACACATACCGAAAATATCTAGTTCAACTCTGATTCTGAAACCCATACAAAACATAGGCCATCAAACATCCAATGCTTTTCAGTTGACACCGAGAAGCATGTGAGCTTCGGGAACGATGTTGCTTCCTTTGAGCTGAAATGTGAATGCGTTTACCTGAAAAGATGTCTTGCTTGTAGGAAGACACAGTGCCTGGGATTTAACTCCATTTCTGAAAGAAAACACACAGCACAGTTCTCATCCATGAAACGCACTCTGCTTTAGAGTAAGAAGCACGCTCTTGCTTTCTAGAGGCTCTAATACAGCAGGAAACGTGAGTTTGCTCAGAACAAAAGAACGGTGTTTCTTACACATAAGGACCATATCTAGTTCAACTCTCCTTCTGAACCTGTTACAAACCACAGGTCGACTAACATCCAGTGCTTGTCAGTTGAGAGCGAGAAACGTGTGAGCTTTGAGTACGATGTAGCTTCATTGGAGCTGAAAAGTGAATGCGTTTACCTGAAACGAAGTCTTGCTTGTACGAAGACACAGAACCTGGGATTTAACTCCATTTCAGAAGGGAAACACACAGCACAGTTCTCATCCATGAAACACACTCTGCTTTAGAGCAAGAAGCACCCTCTTGCTTTCTGTAATCTCTAAAAGAGCAGGAAACTTGAGAGTGCTCAGAACAAAAGAACGGTGTTTCCTACACAATCGGATCATATCTAGTTCAACTCTCCTTCTGAAGGTGATACAAACCACAAGTCCTCTAACATCCAATGCTTTTCTGTCAAGAGCCAGAAACGTGAGCTTCGGGAACGATATAGCTTCATTTGAGTTGAAAAGTGACTGTGTTTACCTGAAATGAAGTCTTGCTTTTACAAAGACACAGACCTTGGGATTTAACTCCATTTCCGAAAGGAAACACACAGCACAGTTCTCATCCATGAAACACACTCTGCTTTAGAGCAAGAAGCACGCTCTTGTTTTCTAGAGTCCCTAATACAGCAGAAAAAGTGAGTATGCTCAGAACAAAATAACGGTGTTTCCAACACATACGGACCATATCTGGTTCAACTCTGCTTCTGAAACTGATACAAACCACAGGTTCTCTAACATCCAATGCTTTTCAGTTAAGAGCGAGAAACGTGTGAGCTTCATGAATGATGTATCTTCATTTGAGCTGAAAAGTGAAAGTGTTTACCTGAAACGAAGTCTTGCTTGTAGGAAGACGGCAAGCCTGGGATTATTCCATTTCTGAAGGAAAACACACAGCACAGTTCTCATCCATGAAACACACTCTGCTTTAGAGCAAGAAGCACCCTCTTGCTTTCTAGAGTCTCTAATTCAGCAGGAAACGGGAGTGTGCTCAGAACAAAAGTACGGTTTTCCCAAACATATGGACCATATATAGTCCAACTCTGCTTCTGAAACTGTTAAAAAACACAGGTCCACTAACATCCAGTGCTTTTCAGTTGAGAGCGAGAAACGTTTGAGCTTCGTGAACGATGTAGCTTCGTTTGAGCTGAAAAGTGAATGCGTTTACCTGAAACGAAGTCTTGCTTGTACAAAGACACAGACCTTGGGATTTAACTCCATTTCGGATGGGAAACACACAGCACAGTTCTCATCCATGAAACACAGTCTGCTTTAGAGCAAGATGCACGCTCTTGTTTTCTAGATTCCCTAATACAGGCGAAAAAGTGAGTATGCTCAGAACAAAATAACGGTGTTTCCTACACATATGGACCATATCTAGTTCAACTCTGCTTCTGAACATGAGGCAAACCACAGGTCCTCTAACATCCAATGCTTTTCAGTTAAGAGCGAGAAACCTGTTAGCTTTGTGAAGGTTGTATCTTTGTTTCAGCTTAAAAGTCACTGTATTTACCTGAAAAGAATTCTTGCTTGTAGGAAGACACAGAGCCTGGGATTTAACTCCATTTCTGAAGGAAAACACTCAGCACAGTTCTCATCCATGAAACACACTCTCCTTTAGATCAAGAAGCACGCTCTTGCTCTCTAGAGTCTCTAATACAGCAGGAAACGTGAGTCTGCTCAGAACAAAACAACGTTGTTTCCTACAAATCAGGACCATATCTAGTACAACTCTGCTTCTGAAACTTATATAAACCACAGGTCCTCTAACATCCAATTCTTTTCATTTAATCGCGAGAAACACTTGAGCTTCGTTAACGATGTAGCTTGTTTGAGCTGAAAATGACAGCGTCAATCTGAAATAAAGTCTTGCTTGTAGAAAGACACAGACTTTGGCCTTTAACTACATTTCTGAAGGGAAACACACAGCACAGTTCTCATGCATGAAACACACTCTGCTTTAGAGCAAGAAGCACGCTCTTGCTTTCCAGAGTCTCTAATACAGCAGGAAAGGTGGGTGTGCTCAGAACAAAAGAACGGTGTTTTCTACTCATAAGGACCATATCTAGTTCAACTCTGCTTCTGAAACTGATACAAACCACAGGTTCTCTAACATCCAATGCTTTTCAGTTAAGAGCGAGAAACGTGTGAGCTTCATGAACCATGTAGCTTTTTTTGAGCTGAAAATGAATGTGTTAACCTGAAACGAAGTCTTGCTTGTAGGAAGACAGAGAGCATGGGATTTCACTCCATTTCTGAAGGGAAACACAAAGCACAGTTCTCATCCATGAAATACACTCTGCTTTAGAGCAAGACGCACCGTCTTGCTTTATAGAGTCTCTAATACAGCAGGAAACATGAGTGTGCTCAGATCAAAAGAACGGTGTTTCCTACACATACGGACCATACCTAGTTCAACTCTGCTTCTGAAACTGATACAAACCACAAGTCATCTAACATCCCATTCTTATAAGTTAAGAGCGAGAAATATTTGAGCTTCATGAAAGATGTAGATTTGTTTGAGCTGAAAAGTGACAGAATTTATCTGAAACGAAGTCTTGATTATAGGAAGATACCAAGCCTGGGATTTAACTACATTTCTAAAGGAAAACACACAGGACACTTCTCATCCATGAAACATACTCTGCTTTTGATCAAGAAGCACACTCTTGCTCTCTAGAGTCTCTAGTACAGCAGGAAACATGAGTGTGCTCAGAACAAAAGAACGGTGTTTCCTACACATACCGAAAATATCTAGTTCAACTCTGATTCTGAAACCCATACAAACCATAGGCCATCAAACATCGAATGCTTTTCAGTTGACACCGAGAAGCATGTGAGCTTCGGGAACGATGTTGCTTCCTTTGAGCTGAAATGTGAATGCGTTTACCTGAAAAGATGTCTTGCATGTAGGAAGACACATTGCCTGGCATGTAACTCCATTTCTGAAAGAAAACACACAGCACAGTTCTCATCCATGAAACGAACTCTGCTTTAGAGTAAGAAGCACGCTCTTGCTTTCTAGAGGCTCTAATACAGCAGGAAACGTGAGTTTGCTCAGAACAAAAGAACGGTGTTTCTTACACATAAGGACCATATCTAGTTCAACTCTCCTTATGAACCTGTTACAAACCACAGGTCGACTAACATCCAGTGCTTGTCAGTTGAGTGCGAGAAACGTGTGAGCTTCGAGTACGATGTAGCTTCATTGGAGCTGAAAAGTGAATGCGTTTACCTGAAACGAAGTCTTGCTTGTAGGAAGACACAGAACCTGGGATTTAACTCCATTTCTGAAGGGAAACACACAGCACAGTTCTCATCCATGAAACACACTCTGCTTTAGAGCAAGAAGCACCCTCTTGCTTTCTGTAATCTCTAAAAGAGCAGGAAACATGAGTGTGCTCAGAACAAAAGAACGGTGTTTCCTACACAATCGGATCATATCTAGTTCAACTCTCCTTCTGAAGGTGATACAAACCACAAGTTCTCTAACATCCAATGCTTTTCTGTCAAGAGCGAGAAACGTGAGCTTCGGGAACGATATAGCTTCATTTGAGTTGAAAAGTGACTGTGTTTACCTGAAATGAAGTCTTGCTTTTACAAAGACACAGACCTTGGGATTTAACTCCATTTCCGAAGGGAAACACACAGCACAGTTCTCATCCATGAAACACACTCTGCTTTAGAGCAAGAAGCATGCTCTTGTTTTCTAGAGTCCCTAATGCAGCAGAAAAAGTGAGTATGCTCAGAACAAAATAACGGTGTTTCCAACACATACGGACCTTATCTGGTTCAACTCTGCTTCTGAAACTGATACAAACCACAGGTTCTCTAACATCCAATGCTTTTCAGTTAAGAGCGAGAAGCATGTGAGCTTCATGAACAATATAGCTTTTTTTTAGCTGAAAATGACTGCGTTAACCTGAAACGAATTCTTGCTTGTAGGAAGACACAGAGCCTGGCATTTAACTCCATTTCTAAGGGAAACACACAGCACAGTTCTCATCCATGAAACACACTCTGCTTTAGAGCAAGAAGCACCCTCTTGCTTTATAGAGTCTCTAATACAGCAGGGAAGGTGAGTGTGCTCATAACAAAAGAACAGTGTTTCCGACCCATACGAACCATACATAGTTCAACTCTGCTTCTGAAACTGATACAAACCACAAGTCATCTAACATCCCATTCTTTTAAGTTAAGAGCGAGAAACATTTGAGCTTCATGAAAGATGTAGCTTTGTTTGAGCTGAAAAGTGACAGCATTTATCTGAAACGAAGTCTTGATTATAGGAAGATACCAAGCCTGGGATTTAACTACATTTCTAAAGGAAAACACACAGGACACTTCTCATCCATGAAACACACTCTGCTTTTGATCAAGAAGCACACTCTTGCTCTCTAGAGTCTCTAGTACTGCAGGAAACATGAGTGTGCTCAGAACAAAAGAACGGTGTTTCCTACACATACCGAAAATATCTAGTTCAACTCTGATTCTGAAACCCATACAAAACATAGGCCATCAAACATCCAATGCTTTTCAGTTGACACCGAGAAGCATGTGAGCTTCGGGAACGATGTTGCTTCCTTTGAGCTGAAATGTGAATGCGTTTACCTGAAAAGATGTCTTGCTTGTAGGAAGACACAGTGCCTGGGATTTAACTCCATTTCTGAAAGAAAACACACAGCACAGTTCTCATCCATGAAACGCACTCTGCTTTAGAGTAAGAAGCACGCTCTTGCTTTCTAGAGGCTCTAATACAGCAGGAAACGTGAGTTTGCTCAGAACAAAAGAACGGTGTTTCTTACACATAAGGACCATATCTAGTTCAACTCTCCTTCTGAACCTGTTACAAACCACAGGTCGACTAACATCCAGTGCTTGTCAGTTGAGAGCGAGAAACGTGTGAGCTTTGAGTACGATGTAGCTTCATTGGAGCTGAAAAGTGAATGCGTTTACCTGAAACGAAGTCTTGCTTGTAGGAAGACACAGAACCTGGGATTTAACTCCATTTCGGAAGGGAAACACACAGCACAGTTCTCATCCATGAAACACACTCTGCTTTAGAGCAAGAAGCACCCTCTTGCTTTCTGTAATCTCTAAAAGAGCAGGAAACTTGAGAGAGCTCAGAACAAAAGAACGGTGTTTCCTACACAATCGGATCATATCTAGTTCAACTCTCCTTCTGAAGGTGATACAAACCACAAGTCCTCTAACATCCAATGCTTTTCTGTCAAGAGCCAGAAACGTGAGCTTCGGGAACGATATAGCTTCATTTGAGTTGAAAAGTGACTGTGTTTACCTGAAATGAAGTCTTGCTTTTACAAAGACACAGACCTTGGGATTTAACTCCATTTCCGAAAGGAAACACACAGCACAGTTCTCATCCATGAAACACACTCTGCTTTAGAGCAAGAAGCACACTCTTGTTTTCTAGAGTCCCTAATACAGCAGAAAAAGTGAGTATGCTCAGAACAAAATAACGGTGTTTCCAACACATACGGACCATATCTGGTTCAACTCTGCTTCTGAAACTGATACAAACCACAGGTTCTCTAACATCCAATGCTTTTCAGTTAAGAGCGAGAAACGTGTGAGCTTCATGAATGATGTAGCTTCATTTGAGCTGAAAAGTGAAAGTGTTTACCTGAAACGAAGTCTTGCTTGTAGGAAGACGGCAAGCCTGGGATTATTCCATTTCTGAAGGAAAACACACAGCACAGTTCTCATCCATGAAACACACTCTGCTTTATGGCAAGAAGCACCCTCTTGCTTTCTAGAGTCTCTAATTCAGCAGGAAACGGGAGTGTGCTCAGAACAAAAGTACGGTTTTCCCAAACATATGGACCATATATAGTCCAACTCTGCTTCTGAAACTGTTAAAAAACACAGGTCCACTAACATCCAGTGCTTTTCAGTTGAGAGCGAGAAACGTTTGAGCTTCGTGAACGATGTAGCTTCCTTTGAGCTGAAAAGTGAATGCGTTTACCTGAAACGAAGTCTTGCTTGTACAAAGACACAGACCTTGGGATTTAACTCCATTTCGGATGGGAAACACACAGCACAGTTCTCATCCATGAAACACAGTCTGCTTTAGAGCAAGATGCACGCTCTTGTTTTCTAGATTCCCTAATACAGGCGAAAAAGTGAGTATGCTCAGAACAAAATAACGGTGTTTCCTACACATATGGACCATATCTAGTTCAACTCTGCTTCTGAACATGAGGCAAACCACAGGTCCTCTAACATCCAATGCTTTTCAGTTAAGAGCGAGAAACCTGTTAGCTTTGTGAAGGTTGTATCTTTGTTTCAGCTTAAAAGTCACTGTATTTACCTGAAAAGAATTCTTGCTTGTAGGAAGACACAGAGCCTGGGATTTAACTCCATTTCTGAAGGAAAACACTCAGCACAGTTCTCATCCATGAAACACACTCTCCTTTAGATCAAGAAGCACGCTCTTGCTCTCTAGAGTCTCTAATACAGCAGGAAACGTGAGTCTGCTCAGAACAAAACAACGTTGTTTCCTACAAATCAGGACCATATCTAGTACAACTCTGCTTCTGAAACTTATATAAACCACAGGTCCTCTAACATCCAATTCTTTTCATTTAATCGCGAGAAACACTTGAGCTTCGTTAACGATGTAGCTTGTTTGAGCTGAAAATGACAGCGTCAATCTGAAATAAAGTCTTGCTTGTAGAAAGACACAGACTTTGGCCTTTAACTACATTTCTGAAGGGAAACACACAGCACAGTTCTCATGCATGAAACACACTCTGCTTTAGAGCAAGAAGCACGCTCTTGCTTTCCAGAGTCTCTAATACAGCAGGAAAGGTGGGTGTGCTCAGAACAAAAGAACAGTGTTTTCTACTCATAAGGACCATATCTAGTTCAACTCTGCTTCTGAAACTGATACAAACCACAGGTTCTCTAACATCCAATGCTTTTCAGTTAAGAGCGAGAAACGTGTGAGCTTCATGAACCATGTAGCTTTTTTTGAGCTGAAAATGAATGTGTTAACCTGAAACGAAGTCTTGCTTGTAGGAAGACAGAGAGCATGGGATTTCACTCCATTTCTGAAGGGAAACACAAAGCACAGTTCTCATTACTGAAACACACTCTACTTTACAGCAAGATGCACGCTCTTGCTTTGTATACTCTCTAATACAGCAGAAAATGTGAGTGTGCTCAGAACAAAAGAACAGTGTTTCCTACACATAGGCACCTTATCTAGTTCTACTCTCCTTCTGAAACTGATACAAACAACATGTCCTGTAACATCCAATGCTTTTCAGTTAAGAGCGAGAAACGTTTGAGCTTGGTGAACAAAAGCATCGTTTGAGCTGAAAAGTGAATGCGTTTACCTGAAAAGTAGTCTTGCTTGTAGAAAGACACAGAGACTGGGATTTAACTCCTTTTCTGAAGGGAAAAACACAGCACAGTTCTCATCCATGAAACACACTCTGCTTTAGAGCAAGAAGCACGCTCTTGCTTTCTAGAGTCTCTAATACAGCAGGAAATGTGAGTTTGCTCAGAACAAAAGAACGGTGTTTCCTACACCAAAGGACCATATCTAGTTCAACTCTGCTTCTGAAACTGATACAAACCACAGGTCCTATAACATCCAGTGCTGTTCAGTTGAGAGCAAGAAACGTGAGCTTCAGGATGATATAGCATCATTTGAGCTGAAAAGTGACTGCATTTACCTGAAACGAAGTCTTGCTTGTAGAAAGACACAGAGCCTGGGATTTAACTCCTTTTCTGAAGGGAAACACACAGCACAGTTCTCATGCATGAAACATACTCTGCTTTAGAGCAAGAAGCACGCTCTTGCTTTCTGTAATCTCTAAAACAGCAGGAAACATGAGTGTGCTAATAACAAAAGAACGGTGTTACCTACACAATCGGACCATATCTAGTTCAACTCTCCTTCTGAAGGTGATACAAACCAAGATTCCTCTAACATCCAATGCTTTTCTGTCAAGAGCGAGAAACGTGAGATTCAGGAACGATATAGCTTCATTTGAGTTGAAAAGTGACTGTGTTTACCTGAAATGAAGTCCTGCTTTTACAAAGACACAGACCTTAGGATTTAACTCCATTTCCGAAGGGAAACACACAGCACAGTTCTCATCCATGAAACACACTCTGCTTTAGAGCAAGAAGCATGCTCTTGTTTTCTAGAGTCCCTAATGCAGCAGAAAAAGTGAGTATGCTCAGAACAAAATAACGGTGTTTCCAACACATACGGACCTTATCTGGTTCAACTCTGCTCTGAAACTGATACAAACCACAGGTTCTCTAACATCCAATGCTTTTCAGTTAAGAGCGAGAAGCATGTGAGCTTCATGAACAATATAGCTTTTTTTTAGCTGAAAATGACTGCGTTAACCTGAAACGAATTCTTGCTTGTAGGAAGACACAGAGCCTGGCATTTAACTCCATTTCTAAGGGAAACACACAGCACAGTTCTCATCCATGAAACACACTCTGCTTTAGAGCAAGAAGCACCCTCTTGCTTTATAGAGTCTCTAATACAGCAGGGAAGGTGAGTGTGCTCATAACAAAAGAACAGTGTTTCCGACCCATACGAACCATACATAGTTCAACTCTGCTTCTGAAACTGATACAAACCACAAGTCATCTAACATCCCATTCTTTTAAGTTAAGAGCGAGAAACATTTGAGCTTCATGAAAGATGTAGCTTTGTTTGAGCTGAAAAGTGACAGCATTTATCTGAAACGAAGTCTTGATTATAGGAAGATACCAAGCCTGGGATTTAACTACATTTCTAAAGGAAAACACACAGGACACTTCTCATCCATGAAACACACTCTGCTTTTGATCAAGAAGCACACTCTTGCTCTCTAGAGTCTCTAGTACTGCAGGAAACATGAGTGTGCTCAGAACAAAAGAACGGTGTTTCCTACACATAAGGACCATATCTAGTTCAACTCTCCTTCTGAACCTGTTACAAACCACAGGTCGACTAACATCCAGTGCTTGTCAGTTGAGTGCAAGAAACGTGTGAGCTTTGAGTACGATGTAGCTTCATTGGAGCTGAAAAGTGAATGCGTTTACCTGAAACGAAGTCTTGCTTGTAGGAAGACACAGAACCTGGGATTTAACTCCATTTCTGAAGGGAAACACACAGCACAGTTCTCATCCATGAAACACACTCTGCTTTAGAGCAAGAAGCACCCTCTTGCTTTCTGTAATCTCTAAAAGAGCAGGAAACATGAGTGTGCTCAGAACAAAAGAACGGTGTTTCCTACACAATCGGATCATATCTAGTTCAACTCTCCTTCTGAAGGTGATACAAACCACAAGTTCTCTAACATCCAATGCTTTTCTGTCAAGAGCGAGAAACGTGAGCTTCGGGAACGACATAGCTTCATTTGAGTTGAAAAGTGACTGTGTTTACCTGAAATGAAGTCTTGCTTTTACAAAGACACAGACCTTGGGATTTAACTCCATTTCCGAAGGGAAACACACAGCACAGTTCTCATCCATGAAACACACTCTGCTTTAGAGCAAGAAGCATGCTCTTGTTTTCTAGAGTCCCTAATGCAGCAGAAAAAGTGAGTATGCTCAGAACAAAATAACGGTGTTTCCAACACATACGGACCTTATCTGGTTCAACTCTGCTTCTGAAACTGATACAAACCACAGGTTCTCTAACATCCAATGCTTTTCAGTTAAGAGCGAGAAGCATGTGAGCTTCATGAACAATATAGCTTTTTTTTAGCTGAAAATGACTGCGTTAACCTGAAACGAATTCTTGCTTGTAGGAAGACACAGAGCCTGGCATTTAACTCCATTTCTAAGGGAAACACACAGCACAGTTCTCATCCATGAAACACACTCTGCTTTAGAGCAAGAAGCACCCTCTTGCTTTATAGAGTCTCTAATACAGCAGGGAAGGTGAGTGTGCTCATAACAAAAGAACAGTGTTTCCGACCCATACGAACCATACATAGTTCAACTCTGCTTCTGAAACTGATACAAACCACAAGTCATCTAACATCCCATTCTTTTAAGTTAAGAGCGAGAAACATTTGAGCTTCATGAAAGATGTAGCTTTGTTTGAGCTGAAAAGTGACAGCATTTATCTGAAACGAAGTCTTGATTATAGGAAGATACCAAGCCTGGGATTTAACTACATTTCTAAAGGAAAACACACAGGACACTTCTCATCCATGAAACACACTCTGCTTTTGATCAAGAAGCACACTCTTGCTCTCTAGAGTCTCTAGTACTGCAGGAAACATGAGTGTGCTCAGAACAAAAGAACGGTGTTTCCTACACATACCGAAAATATCTAGTTCAACTCTGATTCTGAAACCCATACAAAACATAGGCCATCAAACATCCAATGCTTTTCAGTTGACACCGAGAAGCATGTGAGCTTCGGGAACGATGTTGCTTCCTTTGAGCTGAAATGTGAATGCGTTTACCTGAAAAGATGTCTTGCTTGTAGGAAGACACAGTGCCTGGGATTTAACTCCATTTCTGAAAGAAAACACACAGCACAGTTCTCATCCATGAAACGCACTCTGCTTTAGAGTAAGAAGCACGCTCTTGCTTTCTAGAGGCTCTAATACAGCAGGAAACGTGAGTTTGCTCAGAACAAAAGAACGGTGTTTCTTACACATAAGGACCATATCTAGTTCAACTCTCCTTCTGAACCTGTTACAAACCACAGGTCGACTAACATCCAGTGCTTGTCAGTTGAGAGCGAGAAACGTGTGAGCTTTGAGTACGATGTAGCTTCATTGGAGCTGAAAAGTGAATGCGTTTACCTGAAACGAAGTCTTGCTTGTAGGAAGACACAGAACCTGGGATTTAACTCCATTTCGGAAGGGAAACACACAGCACAGTTCTCATCCATGAAACACACTCTGCTTTAGAGCAAGAAGCACCCTCTTGCTTTCTGTAATCTCTAAAAGAGCAGGAAACTTGAGAGAGCTCAGAACAAAAGAACGGTGTTTCCTACACAATCGGATCATATCTAGTTCAACTCTCCTTCTGAAGGTGATACAAACCACAAGTCCTCTAACATCCAATGCTTTTCTGTCAAGAGCCAGAAACGTGAGCTTCGGGAACGATATAGCTTCATTTGAGTTGAAAAGTGACTGTGTTTACCTGAAATGAAGTCTTGCTTTTACAAAGACACAGACCTTGGGATTTAACTCCATTTCCGAAAGGAAACACACAGCACAGTTCTCATCCATGAAACACACTCTGCTTTAGAGCAAGAAGCACACTCTTGTTTTCTAGAGTCCCTAATACAGCAGAAAAAGTGAGTATGCTCAGAACAAAATAACGGTGTTTCCAACACATACGGACCATATCTGGTTCAACTCTGCTTCTGAAACTGATACAAACCACAGGTTCTCTAACATCCAATGCTTTTCAGTTAAGAGCGAGAAACGTGTGAGCTTCATGAATGATGTAGCTTCATTTGAGCTGAAAAGTGAAAGTGTTTACCTGAAACGAAGTCTTGCTTGTAGGAAGACGGCAAGCCTGGGATTATTCCATTTCTGAAGGAAAACACACAGCACAGTTCTCATCCATGAAACACACTCTGCTTTATGGCAAGAAGCACCCTCTTGCTTTCTAGAGTCTCTAATTCAGCAGGAAACGGGAGTGTGCTCAGAACAAAAGTACGGTTTTCCCAAACATATGGACCATATATAGTCCAACTCTGCTTCTGAAACTGTTAAAAAACACAGGTCCACTAACATCCAGTGCTTTTCAGTTGAGAGCGAGAAACGTTTGAGCTTCGTGAACGATGTAGCTTCCTTTGAGCTGAAAAGTGAATGCGTTTACCTGAAACGAAGTCTTGCTTGTACAAAGACACAGACCTTGGGATTTAACTCCATTTCGGATGGGAAACACACAGCACAGTTCTCATCCATGAAACACAGTCTGCTTTAGAGCAAGATGCACGCTCTTGTTTTCTAGATTCCCTAATACAGGCGAAAAAGTGAGTATGCTCAGAACAAAATAACGGTGTTTCCTACACATATGGACCATATCTAGTTCAACTCTGCTTCTGAACATGAGGCAAACCACAGGTCCTCTAACATCCAATGCTTTTCAGTTAAGAGCGAGAAACCTGTTAGCTTTGTGAAGGTTGTATCTTTGTTTCAGCTTAAAAGTCACTGTATTTACCTGAAAAGAATTCTTGCTTGTAGGAAGACACAGAGCCTGGGATTTAACTCCATTTCTGAAGGAAAACACTCAGCACAGTTCTCATCCATGAAACACACTCTCCTTTAGATCAAGAAGCACGCTCTTGCTCTCTAGAGTCTCTAATACAGCAGGAAACGTGAGTCTGCTCAGAACAAAACAACGTTGTTTCCTACAAATCAGGACCATATCTAGTACAACTCTGCTTCTGAAACTTATATAAACCACAGGTCCTCTAACATCCAATTCTTTTCATTTAATCGCGAGAAACACTTGAGCTTCGTTAACGATGTAGCTTGTTTGAGCTGAAAATGACAGCGTCAATCTGAAATAAAGTCTTGCTTGTAGAAAGACACAGACTTTGGCCTTTAACTACATTTCTGAAGGGAAACACACAGCACAGTTCTCATGCATGAAACACACTCTGCTTTAGAGCAAGAAGCACGCTCTTGCTTTCCAGAGTCTCTAATACAGCAGGAAAGGTGGGTGTGCTCAGAACAAAAGAACAGTGTTTTCTACTCATAAGGACCATATCTAGTTCAACTCTGCTTCTGAAACTGATACAAACCACAGGTTCTCTAACATCCAATGCTTTTCAGTTAAGAGCGAGAAACGTGTGAGCTTCATGAACCATGTAGCTTTTTTTGAGCTGAAAATGAATGTGTTAACCTGAAACGAAGTCTTGCTTGTAGGAAGACAGAGAGCATGGGATTTCACTCCATTTCTGAAGGGAAACACAAAGCACAGTTCTCATTACTGAAACACACTCTACTTTACAGCAAGATGCACGCTCTTGCTTTGTATACTCTCTAATACAGCAGAAAATGTGAGTGTGCTCAGAACAAAAGAACAGTGTTTCCTACACATAGGCACCTTATCTAGTTCTACTCTCCTTCTGAAACTGATACAAACAACATGTCCTGTAACATCCAATGCTTTTCAGTTAAGAGCGAGAAACGTTTGAGCTTGGTGAACAAAAGCATCGTTTGAGCTGAAAAGTGAATGCGTTTACCTGAAAAGTAGTCTTGCTTGTAGAAAGACACAGAGACTGGGATTTAACTCCTTTTCTGAAGGGAAAAACACAGCACAGTTCTCATCCATGAAACACACTCTGCTTTAGAGCAAGAAGCACGCTCTTGCTTTCTAGAGTCTCTAATACAGCAGGAAATGTGAGTTTGCTCAGAACAAAAGAACGGTGTTTCCTACACCAAAGGACCATATCTAGTTCAACTCTGCTTCTGAAACTGATACAAACCACAGGTCCTATAACATCCAGTGCTGTTCAGTTGAGAGCAAGAAACGTGAGCTTCAGGATGATATAGCATCATTTGAGCTGAAAAGTGACTGCATTTACCTGAAACGAAGTCTTGCTTGTAGAAAGACACAGAGCCTGGGATTTAACTCCTTTTCTGAAGGGAAACACACAGCACAGTTCTCATGCATGAAACATACTCTGCTTTAGAGCAAGAAGCACGCTCTTGCTTTCTGTAATCTCTAAAACAGCAGGAAACATGAGTGTGCTAATAACAAAAGAACGGTGTTACCTACACAATCGGACCATATCTAGTTCAACTCTCCTTCTGAAGGTGATACAAACCAAGATTCCTCTAACATCCAATGCTTTTCTGTCAAGAGCGAGAAACGTGAGATTCAGGAACGATATAGCTTCATTTGAGTTGAAAAGTGACTGTGTTTACCTGAAATGAAGTCCTGCTTTTACAAAGACACAGACCTTAGGATTTAACTCCATTTCCGAAGGGAAACACACAGCACAGTTCTCATCCATGAAACACACTCTGCTTTAGAGCAAGAAGCATGCTCTTGTTTTCTAGAGTCCCTAATGCAGCAGAAAAAGTGAGTATGCTCAGAACAAAATAACGGTGTTTCCAACACATACGGACCTTATCTGGTTCAACTCTGCTCTGAAACTGATACAAACCACAGGTTCTCTAACATCCAATGCTTTTCAGTTAAGAGCGAGAAGCATGTGAGCTTCATGAACAATATAGCTTTTTTTTAGCTGAAAATGACTGCGTTAACCTGAAACGAATTCTTGCTTGTAGGAAGACACAGAGCCTGGCATTTAACTCCATTTCTAAGGGAAACACACAGCACAGTTCTCATCCATGAAACACACTCTGCTTTAGAGCAAGAAGCACCCTCTTGCTTTATAGAGTCTCTAATACAGCAGGGAAGGTGAGTGTGCTCATAACAAAAGAACAGTGTTTCCGACCCATACGAACCATACATAGTTCAACTCTGCTTCTGAAACTGATACAAACCACAAGTCATCTAACATCCCATTCTTTTAAGTTAAGAGCGAGAAACATTTGAGCTTCATGAAAGATGTAGCTTTGTTTGAGCTGAAAAGTGACAGCATTTATCTGAAACGAAGTCTTGATTATAGGAAGATACCAAGCCTGGGATTTAACTACATTTCTAAAGGAAAACACACAGGACACTTCTCATCCATGAAACACACTCTGCTTTTGATCAAGAAGCACACTCTTGCTCTCTAGAGTCTCTAGTACTGCAGGAAACATGAGTGTGCTCAGAACAAAAGAACGGTGTTTCCTACACATACCGAAAATATCTAGTTCAACTCTGATTCTGAAACCCATACAAAACATAGGCCATCAAACATCCAATGCTTTTCAGTTGACACCGAGAAGCATGTGAGCTTCGGGAACGATGTTGCTTCCTTTGAGCTGAAATGTGAATGCGTTTACCTGAAAAGATGTCTTGCTTGTAGGAAGACACAGTGCCTGGGATTTAACTCCATTTCTGAAAGAAAACACACAGCACAGTTCTCATCCATGAAAGGCACTCTGCTTTAGAGTAAGAAGCACGCTCTTGCTTTCTAGAGGCTCTAATACAGCAGGAAACGTGAGTTTGCTCAGAACAAAAGAACGGTGTTTCTTACACATAAGGACCATATCTAGTTCAACTCTCCTTCTGAACCTGTTACAAACCACAGGTCGACTAACATCCAGTGCTTGTCAGTTGAGAGCGAGAAACGTGTGAGCTTTGAGTACGATGTAGCTTCATTGGAGCTGAAAAGTGAATGCGTTTACCTGAAACGAAGTCTTGCTTGTAGGAAGACACAGAACCTGGGATTTAACTCCATTTCGGAAGGGAAACACACAGCACAGTTCTCATCCATGAAACACACTCTGCTTTAGAGCAAGAAGCACCCTCTTGCTTTCTGTAATCTCTAAAAGAGCAGGAAACTTGAGAGTGCTCAGAACAAAAGAACGGTGTTTCCTACACAATCGGATCATATCTAGTTCAACTCTCCTTCTGAAGGTGATACAAACCACAAGTCCTCTAACATCCAATGCTTTTCTGTCAAGAGCCAGAAACGTGAGCTTCGGGAACGATATAGCTTCATTTGAGTTGAAAAGTGACTGTGTTTACCTGAAATGAAGTCTTGCTTTTACAAAGACACAGACCTTGGGATTTAACTCCATTTCCGAAAGGAAACACACAGCACAGTTCTCATCCATGAAACACACTCTGCTTTAGAGCAAGAAGCACACTCTTGTTTTCTAGAGTCCCTAATACAGCAGAAAAAGTGAGTATGCTCAGAACAAAATAACGGTGTTTCCAACACATACGGACCATATCTGGTTCAACTCTGCTTCTGAAACTGATACAAACCACAGGTTCTCTAACATCCAATGCTTTTCAGTTAAGAGCGAGAAACGTGTGAGCTTCATGAATGATGTAGCTTCATTTGAGCTGAAAAGTGAAAGTGTTTACCTGAAACGAAGTCTTGCTTGTAGGAAGACGGCAAGCCTGGGATTATTCCTTTTCTGAAGGAAAACACACAGCACAGTTCTCATCCATGAAACACACTCTGCTTTATGGCAAGAAGCACCCTCTTGCTTTCTAGAGTCTCTAATTCAGCAGGAAACGGGAGTGTGCTCAGAACAAAAGTACGGTTTTCCCAAACATATGGACCATATATAGTCCAACTCTGCTTCTGAAACTGTTAAAAAACACAGGTCCACTAACATCCAGTGCTTTTCAGTTGAGAGCGAGAAACGTTTGAGCTTCGTGAACGATGTAGCTTCGTTTGAGCTGAAAAGTGAATGCGTTTACCTGAAACGAAGTCTTGCTTGTACAAAGACACAGACCTTGGGATTTAACTCCATTTCGGATGGGAAACACACAGCACAGTTCTCATCCATGAAACACACTCTGCTTTAGAGCAAGATGCACGCTCTTGTTTTCTAGATTCCCTAATACAGGCCAAAAAGTGAGTATGCTCAGAACAAAATAACGGTGTTTCCTACACATATGGACCATATCTAGTTCAACTCTGCTTCTGAACATGAGGCAAACCACAGGTCCTCTAACATCCAATGCTTTTCAGTTAAGAGCGAGAAACCTGTTAGCTTTGTGAAGGTTGTATCTTTGTTTCAGCTTAAAAGTCACTGTATTTACCTGAAAAGAATTCTTGCTTGTAGGAAGACACAGAGCCTGGGATTTAACTCCATTTCTGAAGGAAAACACTCAGCACAGTTCTCATCCATGAAACACACTCTCCTTTAGATCAAGAAGCACGCTCTTGCTCTCTAGAGTCTCTAATACAGCAGGAAACGTGAGTCTGCTCAGAACAAAACAACGTTGTTTCCTACAAATCAGGACCATATCTAGTACAACTCTGCTTCTGAAACTTATATAAACCACAGGTCCTCTAACATCCAATTCTTTTCATTTAATCGCGAGAAACACTTGAGCTTCGTTAACGATGTAGCTTGTTTGAGCTGAAAATGACAGCGTCAATCTGAAATAAAGTCTTGCTTGTAGAAAGACACAGACTTTGGCCTTTAACTACATTTCTGAAGGGAAACACACAGCACAGTTCTCATGCATGAAACACACTCTGCTTTAGAGCAAGAAGCACGCTCTTGCTTTCCAGAGTCTCTAATACAGCAGGAAAGGTGGGTGTGCTCAGAACAAAAGAACGGTGTTTTCTACTCATAAGGACCATATCTAGTTCAACTCTGCTTCTGAAACTGATACAAACCACAGGTTCTCTAACATCCAATGCTTTTCAGTTAAGAGCGAGAAATGTGTGAGCTTCATGAACCATGTAGCTTTTTTTGAGCTGAAAATGAATGTGTTAACCTGAAACGAAGTCTTGCTTGTAGGAAGACAGAGAGCATGGGATTTCACTCCATTTCTGAAGGGAAAGCACAGTTCTCATCCATGAAATACACTCTGCTTTAGATTAAGATGCACCGTCTTGCTTTATAGAGTCTCTAATACAGCAGGAAACATGAGTGTGCTCGGATCAAAAGAACGGTGTTTCCTACACATACGGACCATACAAACCACAAGTCATCTAACATCCCATTCTTATAAGTTAAGAGCGAGAAATATTTGAGCTTCATGAAAGATGTAGCTTTGTTTGAGCTGAAAAGTGACAGAATTTATCTGAAACGAAGTCTTGATTATAGGAAGATACCAAGCCTGGGATTTAACTACATTTCTAAAGGAAAACACACAGGACACTTCTCATCCATGAAACATACTCTGCTTTTGATCAAGAAGCACACTCTTGCTCTCTAGAGTCTCTAGTACAGCAGGAAACATGAGTGTGCTCAGAACAAAAGAACGGTGTTTCCTACACATACCGAAAATATCTAGTTCAACTCTGATTCTGAAACCCATACAAACCATAGGCCATCAAACATCCAATGCTTTTCAGTTGACACCGAGAAGCATGTGAGCTTCGGGAACGATGTTGCTTCCTTTGAGCTGAAATGTGAATGCGTTTACCTGAAAAGATGTCTTGCTTGTAGGAAGACACAGTGCCTGGGATTTAACTCCATTTCTGAAAGAAAACACACAGCACAGTTCTCATCCATGAAACACACTCTGCTTTAGAGTAAGAAGCACGCTCTTGCTTTCTAGAGGCTCTAATACAGCAGGAAACGTGAGTTTGCTCAGAACAAAAGAACGGTGTTTCTTACACATAAGGACCATATCTAGTTCAACTCTCCTTCTGAACCTGTTACAAACCACAGGTCGACTAACATCCAGTGCTTGTCAGTTGAGTGCGAGAAACGTGTGAGCTTTGAGTACGATGTAGCTTCATTGGAGCTGAAAAGTGAATGCGTTTACCTGAAACGAAGTCTTGCTTGTAGGAAGACACAGAACCTGGGATTTAACTCCATTTCGGAAGGGAAACACACAGCACAGTTCTCATCCATGAAACACACTCTGCTTTAGAGCAAGATGCACGCTCTTGTTTTCTAGATTCCCTAATACAGGCGAAAAAGTGAGTCTGCTCAGAACAAAATAACGGTGTTTCCTACACATATGGACCATATCTAGTTCAACTCTGCTTCTGAACATGAGGCAAACCACAGGTCCTCTAACATCCAATGCTTTTCAGTTAAGAGCGAGAAACCTGTTAGCTTTGTGAAGGTTGTATCTTTGTTTCAGCTTAAAAGTCACTGTATTTACCTGAAAAGAATTCTTGCTTGTAGGAAGACACAGAGCCTGGGATTTAACTCCATTTCTGAAGGAAAACACTCAGCACAGTTCTCATCCATGAAACACACTCTCCTTTAGATCAAGAAGCACGCACTTGCTCTCTAGAGTCTCTAATACAGCAGGAAACGTGAGTCTGCTCAGAACAAAACAACGTTGTTTCCTACAAATCAGGACCATATCTAGTACAACTCTGCTTCTGAAACTTATATAAACCACAGGTCCTCTAACATCCAATTCTTTTCATTTAATCGCGAGAAACACTTGAGCTTCGTTAACGATGTAGCTTGTTTGAGCTGAAAATGACAGCGTCAATCTGAAATAAAGTCTTGCTTGTAGAAAGACACAGACTTTGGCCTTTAACTACATTTCTGAAGGGAAACACACAGCACAGTTCTCATGCATGAAACACACTCTGCTTTAGAGCAAGAAGCACGCTCTTGCTTTCCAGAGTCTCTAATACAGCAGGAAAGGTGGGTGTGCTCAGAACAAAAGAACGGTGTTTTCTACTCATAAGGACCATATCTAGTTCAACTCTGCTTCTGAAACTGATACAAACCACAGGTTCTCTAACATCCAATGCTTTTCAGTTAAGAGCGAGAAACGTGTGAGCTTCATGAACCATGTAGCTTTTTTTGAGCTGAAAATGAATGTGTTAACCTGAAACGAAGTCTTGCTTGTAGGAAGACAGAGAGCATGGGATTTCACTCCATTTCTGAAGGGAAACACAAAGCACAGTTCTCATCCATGAAATACACTCTGCTTTAGATTAAGATGCACCGTCTTGCTTTATAGAGTCTCTAATACAGCAGGAAACATGAGTGTGCTCAGATCAAAAGAACGGTGTTTCCTACACATACGGACCATACCTAGTTCAACTCTGCTTCTGAAACTGATACAAACCACAAGTCATCTAACATCCCATTCTTATAAGTTAAGAGCGAGAAATATTTGAGCTTCATGAAAGATGTAGCTTTGTTTGAGCTGAAAAGTGACAGAATTTATCTGAAACGAAGTCTTGATTATAGGAAGATACCAAGCCTGGGATTTAACTACATTTCTAAAGGAAAACACACAGGACACTTCTCATCCATGAAACATACTCTGCTTTTGATCAAGAAGCACACTCTTGCTCTCTAGAGTCTCTAGTACAGCAGGAAACATGAGTGTGCTCAGAACAAAAGAACGGTGTTTCCTACACATACCGAAAATATCTAGTTCAACTCTGATTCTGAAACCCATACAAACCATAGGCCATCAAACATCCAATGCTTTTCAGTTGACACCGAGAAGCATGTGAGCTTCGGGAACGATGTTGCTTCCTTTGAGCTGAAATGTGAATGCGTTTACCTGAAAAGATGTCTTGCTTGTAGGAAGACACAGTGCCTGGGATTTAACTCCATTTCTGAAAGAAAACACACAGCACAGTTCTCATCCATGAAACACACTCTGCTTTAGAGTAAGAAGCACGCTCTTGCTTTCTAGAGGCTCTAATACAGCAGGAAACGTGAGTTTGCTCAGAACAAAAGAACGGTGTTTCTTACACATAAGGACCATATCTAGTTCAACTCTCCTTCTGAACCTGTTACAAACCACAGGTCGACTAACATCCAGTGCTTGTCAGTTGAGTGCAAGAAACGTGTGAGCTTTGAGTACGATGTAGCTTCATTGGAGCTGAAAAGTGAATGCGTTTACCTGAAACGAAGTCTTGCTTGTAGGAAGACACAGAACCTGGGATTTAACTCCATTTCTGAAGGGAAACACACAGCACAGTTCTCATCCATGAAACACACTCTGCTTTAGAGCAAGAAGCACCCTCTTGCTTTCTGTAATCTCTAAAAGAGCAGGAAACATGAGTGTGCTCAGAACAAAAGAACGGTGTTTCCTACACAATCGGATCATATCTAGTTCAACTCTCCTTCTGAAGGTGATACAAACCACAAGTTCTCTAACATCCAATGCTTTTCTGTCAAGAGCGAGAAACGTGAGCTTCGGGAACGACATAGCTTCATTTGAGTTGAAAAGTGACTGTGTTTACCTGAAATGATGTCTTGCTTTTACAAAGACACAGACCTTGGGATTTAACTCCATTTCCGAAGGGAAACACACAGCACAGTTCTCATCCATGAAACACACTCTGCTTTAGAGCAAGAAGCATGCTCTTGTTTTCTAGAGTCCCTAATGCAGCAGAAAAAGTGAGTATGCTCAGAACAAAATAACGGTGTTTCCAACACATACGGACCTTATCTGGTTCAACTCTGCTTCTGAAACTGATACAAACCACAGGTTCTCTAACATCCAATGCTTTTCAGTTAAGAGCGAGAAGCATGTGAGCTTCATGAACAATATAGCTTTTTTTTAGCTGAAAATGACTGCGTTAACCTGAAACGAATTCTTGCTTGTAGGAAGACACAGAGCCTGGCATTTAACTCCATTTCTAAGGGAAACACACAGCACAGTTCTCATCCATGAAACACACTCTGCTTTAGAGCAAGAAGCACCCTCTTGCTTTATAGAGTCTCTAATACAGCAGGGAAGGTGAGTGTGCTCATAACAAAAGAACAGTGTTTCCGACCCATACGAACCATACATAGTTCAACTCTGCTTCTGAAACTGATACAAACCACAAGTCATCTAACATCCCATTCTTTTAAGTTAAGAGCGAGAAACATTTGAGCTTCATGAAAGATGTAGCTTTGTTTGAGCTGAAAAGTGACAGCATTTATCTGAAACGAAGTCTTGATTATAGGAAGATACCAAGCCTGGGATTTAACTACATTTCTAAAGGAAAACACACAGGACACTTCTCATCCATGAAACACACTCTGCTTTTGATCAAGAAGCACACTCTTGCTCTCTAGAGTCTCTAGTACTGCAGGAAACATGAGTGTGCTCAGAACAAAAGAACGGTGTTTCCTACACATACCGAAAATATCTAGTTCAACTCTGATTCTGAAACCCATACAAAACATAGGCCATCAAACATCCAATGCTTTTCAGTTGACACCGAGAAGCATGTGAGCTTCGAGAACGATGTTGCTTCCTTTGAGCTGAAATGTGAATGCGTTTACCTGAAAAGATGTCTTGCTTGTAGGAAGACACAGTGCCTGGGATTTAACTCCATTTCTGAAAGAAAACACACAGCACAGTTCTCATCCATGAAACGCACTCTGCTTTAGAGTAAGAAGCACGCTCTTGCTTTCTAGAGGCTCTAATACAGCAGGAAACGTGAGTTTGCTCAGAACAAAAGAACGGTGTTTCTTACACATAAGGACCATATCTAGTTCAACTCTCCTTCTGAACCTGTTACAAACCACAGGTCGACTAACATCCAGTGCTTGTCAGTTGAGAGCGAGAAACGTGTGATCTTTGAGTAAGATGTAGCTTCATTGGAGCTGAAAAGTGAATGCGTTTACCTGAAACGAAGTCTTGCTTGTAGGAAGACACAGAACCTGGGATTTAACTCCATTTCGGAAGGGAAACACACAGCACAGTTCTCATCCATGAAACACACTCTGCTTTACAGCAAGAAGCACCCTCTTGCTTTCTGTTATCTCTAAAAGAGCAGGAAACTTGAGAGTGCTCAGAACAAAAGAACGGTGTTTCCTACACAATCGGATCATATCTAGTTCAAATCTCCTTCTGAAGGTGATACAAACCACAAGTCCTCTAACATCCAATGCTTTTCTGTCAAGAGCGAGAAACGTGAGCTTCGGGAACGATATAGCTTCATTTGAGTTGAAAAGTGACTGTGTTTACCTGAAATGAAGTCTTGCTTTTACAAAGACACAGACCTTGGCATTTAACTCCATTTCCGAAGGGAAACACACAGCACAGTTCTCATCCATGAAACACACTCTGCTTTAGAGCAAGAAGCACGCTCTTGTTTTCTAGAGTCCCTAATACAGCAGAAAAAGTGAGTATGCTCAGAACAAAATAACAGTGTTTCCAACACATACGGACCATATCTGGTTCAACTCTGCTTCTGAAACTGATACAAACCACAGGTACTCTAACATCCAATGCTTTTCAGTTAAGAGCGAGAAGCATGTGAGCTTCATGAACAATATAGCTTTTTTTTAGCTGAAAATGACTGCGTTAACCTGAAACGAATTCTTGCTTGTAGGAAGACACAGAGCCTAGCATTTAACTCCATTTCTGAAGGGAAACACACAGCACAGTTCTCATCCATGAAACACACTCGGCTTTAGAGCAAGAAGCACCCTCTTGCTTTATAGAGTCTCTAATACAGCAGGGAAGGTGAGTGTGCTCATAACAAAAGAACGGTGTTTCCTACACAATCGGACCATATCTATTTCAACTCTCCTTCTGAAACTGTTACAAACCACAGGTCGACTAACATCCAGTGCTTTTCAGTTGAGAGCGAGAAACGTTTGAGCTTCGTGTATGATGTAACTTCATTTGAGCTGAAAAGTGAATGCGTTTACCTGAAACGAAGTCTTGATTGTAGGAAGACACAGAACCTGGGATTTAACTCCATTTCTGAAGGGAAACATACAGCACAGTTCTCATGCATGAAACACACTCTGCTTTAGAGCAAGAAGCACGCTCTTGCTTTCCAGAGTCTCTAATAGAGCAGGAAAGGTGGGTGTGCTCAGAACAAAAGAACGGTGTTTTCTACTCATAAGGACCATATCTAATTCAACTCTGCTTCTGAAATTGATACAAACCACAGGTTCTCTAACATCCAATGCTTTTCAATTAAGAGCGAGAAACGTGTGAGCTTCATGAACCATGTAGCTTTTTTTGAGCTGAAAATGAATGTGTTAACCTGAAACGAAGTCTTGCTTGTAGGAAGACAGAGAGCATGGGATTTAACTCCATTTCTGAAGGGAAACACAAAGCACAGTTCTCATCTATGAAACACACTCTGCTTTAGAGCAAGACGCACTGTATTGCTTTATAGAATCTCTAATACAGCAGGAAATGTGAGTGTGCTCAGATCAAAAGAACGGTGTTTCCTACACATACGGACCATACCTAGTTCAACTCTGCTTCTGAAACTGCTACAAACCACAAGTCATCTAACATCCCATTCTTTTAAGTTAAGAGCGAGAAACATGTGAGCTTCATGAAAGATGTAGCTTTGTTTGAGCTGAAAAGTGACAGCATTTATCTGAAACGAAGTCTTGATTATAGGAAGACACCAAGCATGGGATTTAACTACATTTCTAAAGGAAAACACACAGGATATTTGTCATCCATGAAACACACTCTGCTTTTGATCAAGAAGCACACTCTTGCTCTCTAGAGTCTCTAGTACAGCAGGAAACGTGAATGTGCTCAGAACAAATGAACGGTGTTTCCTACACATACCGAAAATATCTAGTTCAACTCTGATTCTGAAACCGATACAAACCATAGGCCATCAAACATCCAATGCTTTTCAGTTGCGAAGGAGTAGGGTGTGAGCTTCGGGAACGATGTTGCTTCCTTTGAGCTGAAATGTGAATGCGTTTACCTGAAAAGATGTCTTGCTTGTAGGAAGAAACAGTGCCTGGGATTTAACTCCATTTCTGAAAGAAAACACACAGCACAGTTCTCATCCATGAAACACATTCTGCTTTAGAGCAAGAAGCTCGCTCTTGCTTTCTAGAGGCTCTAATACAGCAGGAAACGTGAGTTTGCACAGAACAAAAGAATGGTGTTTCCTACACATACGGACCATATCTAGTTCAACTCTCCTTCTGAAATTGTTACAAACCACAGGTCGACTAACATCCAGTGATTTTCAGTTGAGAGCGAGAAACGTGTGAGCTTTGTGTACGATGTAGCTTCATTGGAGTTGAAAAGTGAATGTGTTTACCTGAAACGAAGTCTTGCTTGTAGGAAGACACAGAACCTGGGATTTAACTCCATTTCTGAAGGGAAACACACAGCACAGTTCTCATCCATGAAACACACTCTGCTTTAGAGCAAGAAGCACCCTCTTGCTTTCTGGAATCTCTAAAACAGCAGGATACATGAGTGTGCTCAGAACAAAAGAACGGTGTTTCCTACTCAATCGGACACTATCTAGTTCAACTCTCCTTCTGAAGGTGATACAAACCACAAGTCCTCTAAAATCCAATGCTTTTCTGTCAAGAGCGAGAAACATGAGCTTCGGGAACATAGAGCTTCATTTGAGTTGAAAAGTGACTGTGTTTACCTGAAACGAAGTCTTGCTTGTACAAAGACACAGACCTTGGGATTTAACTCCTTTTCAGACGGGAAACACACAGCACAGTTCTCTTCCATACAACACAGTCTGCTTTAGAGCAAGATGCACGATCTTGTTTTCTAGATTCCCTAATACAGTCGAAAAAGTGAGTATGATCAGAATAAAATAACGGTGTTTCCTACACATACGGACCATACCTAGTTCAACTCTGCTTCTGAACCTGATACAAACCACAAGTCATCTAACATCCCATTCTTTTAAGTTAAGAGCGAGAAACATGTGAGCTTCATGAAAGATGTAGCTTTGTTTGAGCTGAAAAGTGACAGCATTTATCTGAAACGAAGTCTTCATTATAGGAAGATACCAAGCCTGGGATTTAACTACATTTCTAAAGGAAAACACACAGGACACTTCTCATCTATGAAACATACTCTGCTTTTGATCAGGAAGCACACTCTTCCTCTCTAGAGTCTCTAGTACAGCAGGAATTGTGAGTGTGCTCAGAACAAAAGAACGGTGTTTCCTACACATACGGACCATATCTAGTTCAATTCTCCTTCTGAACCTGTTACAAACCACAGGTCAACTAACATCCAGTGCTTTTCAGTTGAGAGAGAGAAACGTGTGAGCTGGGAGTACTATGTAGCTTCATTGGAGCTAAAAGTGAATGCGTTTACCTGAAACGAAGTCTTGCTTGTAGGAAGACACAGAACCAGGGATTTAACTCCGTTTCTGAAGGGAAACACACAGCACAGTTCTCATCCATGAAACATACTCTGCTTTAGAGCAAGAAGCACCCTCTTGCTTTCTGGAATCTCTAAAGCAGCAGGAAACATGAGTGTGCTCAGAACAAAAGAACGGTGTTTCCTACACAATCGGACCATATCTAGTTCAACTCTCCTTCTGAAGGTGATACAAACCACAAGTCCTCTAACATCCAATGCTTTTCTGTCAAGAGCGAGAAACGTGAGCTTCGGGAATGATATAGCTTCATTTGAGTTGAAACGTGACTGTGTTTACCTGAAATGAACGCTTGCTTTTACAAAGACACAGACCTTGGGATTTAACTCCATTTCCGAAGGGAAACACACAGCACAGTTCTCATCCATGAAACACACTCTGCTTTAGAGCAAGAAGCACGCTCTTGTTTTCTAGAGTCCCTAATACAGCAGAAAAAGTGTGTATACTCAGAACAAAATAACGGTGTTTCCTATGCATGGGGACCATATCTGGTTCAACTCTGCTTCTGAAACTGATACAAACCACAGGTTCTCTAACATCCAATGCTTTTCAGATAAGAGTGAGAAGCATGTGAGCTACATGAACAATGGAGCTTTTTTTGAGCTGAAAATGACTGTGTTAACCTGAAACGAAGTCTTGCTTGTAGGAAGACACAGAGCCTGGCATTTAACTCCATTTCTTTAGGGAAATACACAGCACAATTCTCATCCATGAAACACACTCTGCTTTAGAGCAAGAAGCACCCTCTTGCTTTAAAGAGTCTCTAATTCAGAAGGGAAGGTGAGTGTGCTCAGATCAAAAGAACAGTGTTTCCTACCCATACGGACCATACATAGTTCAACTCTGCTTCTAAAACTGATACAAACCACAAGTCTTCTAACATCCCATGCTTTTCAGTTAAGAGCGAGAAACGTGTGAGCTTCATGAATGATGTAGCTTCATTTGAGCTGAAAAGTGAATGCATTTACCTGAAACGAAGTCTTGCTTGTAGGAAGACGGCAAGCCTGGGATTATTCCATTTCTGAAGGAAAACACACAGCACAGTTCTCATCCATGAAACACACTCTGCTTTATGGCAAGAAGCACCCTCTTGCTTTCTAGAGTCTCTAATTCAGCAGGAAAACGTGAGTGAGCAAAGAACAAAAGAACGGTGTTTCCCACAATTTGAACCATATCTAGTCCAACTCTGCTTCTGAAACTGTTACAAACCACAGGTCCATTAACATCCAGTGCTTTTCAGTTGAGAGCGAGAAACGTGTGAGCTTCGTGAACGATGTAGCTTCCTTTGAGCTGAAAAGTGAATGTGTTTACCTGAAACGAAGTCTTGCTTGTAGGAAGACACAGAACCGGGGATTTAACTCCATTACTGAAGGGAAACACACAGCACAGTTCTCATCCATGAAACACTCTCTGCTTTAGAGCAAGAAGCTCGCTCTTGCTTTCTAGAGTCTCTAATACAACAGGAAAGGTGAGTGTGCTCAGAATAAAGAACGGTGTTATCTACACAAAAGGACCATATCTAGTTCAACTCTGCTTCTGAAACTGATACAAACCACAGGTCCTCTAACATCCAATGCTTTTCTGTTACGAGCAAGAAATGTGAGCTTCGGGAACGATATAGCTTCATTTGAGCTGAAATGTGACTGCATTTACCTGAAACGAAGTCTTGCTTGTAAAAAGAGACAGACCTTGGGATTTAACTCCATTTCGGACGGGAAACACACAGCACAGTTCTCATCCATGAAACACACTCTGCTTTAGAGCAAGAAGCACCCTCTTTCTTTCTGTAATCACTAAAACAGCAGGAAACATGAGTGTGCTCAGAACAAAAGAACGGTGATTCCTACAAAATCAGACCATATCTAGTTCAACTCTCCTTCTGAAGGTGATGTAAACCACAAGTCCTCTAACATCCAATGCTTTTCTGTCAAGAGCAAGAAACGTGAGCTTCGGGAACATAGACCTTCATTTGAGTTGAAAAGTGACTGTGTTTACCTGAAATGAAGTCTTGCTTTTACAAAGACACAGACCTTGGGATTTAACTCCATTTCCGAAGGGAAACACACAGCACAGTTCTCATCCATGAAACACACTCTGCTTTAGAGCAAGAAGCACGCTCTTGTTTTCTAGAGTCCCTAATACAGCAGAAAAAGTGAGTATGCTCAGAACAAATTAACGGTGTTTCCTACACATATGGACCATATCTGGTTCAACTCTGCTTCTGAAACTGATACAAACCACAGGTTCTCTAACATCCAATGCTTTTCAGTTAAGAGCGAGAAGCATGTGAGCTTCATGAACAATGTAACTTTTTTTGAGCTGAAATTGACTGCGTTAACCTGAAACGAAGTCTTGGTTGTAGGAAGACACAGAGCCTGGCATTTAACTCCATTTCTGAAGGGAAACACACAGCACAGTTCTCATGCATGAAACACACTCTGCTTTAGAGCAAGAAGCACCCTCTTGCTTTATAGATTCTCTAATACAGCAGGGAAGGTGAGTGTGCTCAGATCAAAAGAACAGTGTTTCCTACCCATAAGTACCATACATAGTTCAACTCTGCTTCTGAAACTGTTACAAACCACAAGTCATCTAACATCCCATGCTTTTCAGTTAAGAGCGAGAAACGCGTGAGCTTCATGATTGATGTAGCTTCATTGAGCTGAAAAGTGAATGTGTTTACCTGAAATGAAGTCTTGCTTGTAGGAAGACGGCAAGCCTGGGATTATTCCATTTCTGAAGGAAAACACACAGCACAGTTCTCATCCATGAAACACACTCTGCTTTATGGCAAGAAGCACCCTCTTGCTTTCTAGAGTCTCTAATTCAGCAGGAAACGTGAGTGTGCTCAGAACAAAAGAACGGTGTTTCCCACACATATGGACCATATCTAGTGCAACTCTGCTTCTGAAACTGTTACAAACCACAGGTCCACTAACATCCAGTGCTTTTCAGTTGAGAGTGAGAAACGTTTGAGCTTCGTGAACGATGTAGCTTCGTTTGAGCTGAAAAGTGAATGTGTTTACCTGAAAGGAAGTCTTGCTTGTAGGAAGAAACAGAACCTGGGATTTAACTCCATTACTGAAGGGAAACACACAGCACAGTTCTCATCCATGAAACACTCTCTGCTTTAGAGCAAGAAGCTCGCTCTTGCTTTCTAGAGTCTCTAATACAGCAGGAAATGTGAGTGAGCTCAGAATAAAGAACGGTGTTATCTACACCTAAGGACCATATCTAGTTCAACTCTGCTTCAGAAACTGATACAAACCACAGGTCCTCTAACATCCAATGCTTTTCTGTTAAGAGCGAGAAACGTGAGCTTCGGGAACGATATAGCTTCATTTGAGCTGAAAAGTGACTGCATTTACCTGAAACGAAGTCTTGCTTGTAAAAAGAGACAGACCTTGGGATTTAACTCCATTTCGGACGGGAAATACACAGCACAGTTCTCATCCATGAAACACACTCTGCTTTAGAGCAAGAAGCACCCTCTTTCTTTCTGTAATCTCTAAAACAGCAGGAAACATGAGTGTGCTCAGAACAAAAGAACGGTGATTCCTACAAAATCGGACCATATCTAGTTCAACTCTCCTTCTGAAGGTGATGTAAACCACAAGTCCTCTAACATCCAATGCTTTTCTGTCAAGAGCGAGAAACGTGAGCTTCAGGAACATAGACCTTCATTTGAGTTGAAAAGTGACTGTGTTTACCTGAAATGAAATCTTGCTTTTACAAAGACACAGACCTTGGGAATTAACTCCATTTCGAAGGGAAACACACAGCACAGTTCTCATCCATGAAACACACTCTGCTTTAGAGCAAGAAGCACGCTCTTCTTTTCTAGAGTCCCTAATACAGCAGAAAAAGTGAGTATGCTCAGAACAAAATAACGGTGTTTCCTACCCATATGGACCACATCTGGTTCAATTCTGCTTCTGAAACTGATACAAACCACAGGTTCTCTAACATCCAATGCTTTTCAGTTAAGGGCGAGAAGCATGTGAGCTCCATGAACAATGTAGCTTTTTTTGAGCTGAAAATGACTGCGTTATCCTGAAACGAATTCTTGCTTGTAGGAAGACACAGAGCCTGGCATTTAACTCCATTTCTAAGGGAAACACACAGCACAGTTCTCATCCATGAAACACACTCTGCTTTAGAGCAAGAAGCACCCTCTTGCTTTATAGAGTCTCTAATACAGCAGGGAAGGTGAGTGTGCTCATAACAAAAGAACAGTGTTTCCGACCCATACGAACCATACATAGTTCAACTCTGCTTCTGAAACTGATACAAACCACAAGTCATCTAACATCCCATTCTTTTAAGTTAAGAGCGAGAAACATTTGAGCTTCATGAAAGATGTAGCTTTGTTTGAGCTGAAAAGTGACAGCATTTATCTGAAACGAAGTCTTGATGATAGGAAGATACCAAGCCTGGGATTTAACTACATTTCTAAAGGAAAACACACAGGACACTTCTCATCCATGAAACACACTCTGCTTTTGATCAAGAAGCACACTCTTGCTCTCTAGAGTCTCTAGTACTGCAGGAAACATGAGTGTGCTCAGAACAAAAGAACGGTGTTTCCTACACATACCGAAAATATCTAGTTCAACTCTGATTCTGAAACCCATACAAAACATAGGCCATCAAACATCCAATGCTTTTCAGTTGACACCGAGAAGCATGTGAGCTTCGGGAACGATGTTGCTTCCTTTGAGCTGAAATGTGAATGCGTTTACCTGAAAAGATGTCTTGCTTGTAGGAAGACACAGTGCCTGGGATTTAACTCCATTTCTGAAAGAAAACACACAGCACAGTTCTCATCCATGAAACGCACTCTGCTTTAGAGTAAGAAGCACGCTCTTGCTTTCTAGAGGCTCTAATACAGCAGGAAACGTGAGTTTGCTCAGAACAAAAGAACGGTGTTTCTTACACATAAGGACCATATCTAGTTCAACTCTCCTTCTGAACCTGTTACAAACCACAGGTCGACTAACATCCAGTGCTTGTCAGTTGAGAGCGAGAAACGTGTGAGCTTTGAGTACGATGTAGCTTCATTGGAGCTGAAAAGTGAATGCGTTTACCTGAAACGAAGTCTTGCTTGTAGGAAGACACAGAACCTGGGATTTAACTCCATTTTGGAAGGGAAACACACAGCACAGTTCTCATCCATGAAACACACTCTGCTTTAGAGCAAGAAGCACCCTCTTGCTTTCTGTAATCTCTAAAAGAGCAGGAAACTTGAGAGTGCTCAGAACAAAAGAACGGTGTTTCCTACACAATCGGATCATATCTAGTTCAACTCTCCTTCTGAAACTGTTACAAACCACAAGTCATCTAACATCCCATGCTTTTCAGTTAAGAGCGAGAAACGCGTGAGCTTCATGATTGATGTAGCTTCATTGAGCTGAAAAGTGAATGTGTTTACCTGAAATGAAGTCTTGCTTGTAGGAAGACGGCAAGCCTGGGATTATTCCATTTCTGAAGGAAAACACACAGCACAGTTCTCATCCATGAAACACACTCTGCTTTATGGCAAGAAGCACCCTCTTGCTTTCTAGAGTCTCTAATTCAGCAGGAAACGTGAGTGTGCTCAGAACAAAAGAACGGTGTTTCCCACACATATGGACCATATCTAGTGCAACTCTGCTTCTGAAACTGTTACAAACCACAGGTCCACTAACATCCAGTGCTTTTCAGTTGAGAGTGAGAAACGTTTGAGCTTCGTGAACGATGTAGCTTCGTTTGAGCTGAAAAGTGAATGTGTTTACCTGAAAGGAAGTCTTGCTTGTAGGAAGAAACAGAACCTGGGATTTAACTCCATTACTGAAGGGAAACACACAGCACAGTTCTCATCCATGAAACACTCTCTGCTTTAGAGCAAGAAGCTCGCTCTTGCTTTCTAGAGTCTCTAATACAGCAGGAAATGTGAGTGAGCTCAGAATAAAGAACGGTGTTATCTACACCTAAGGACCATATCTAGTTCAACTCTGCTTCAGAAACTGATACAAACCACAGGTCCTCTAACATCCAATGCTTTTCTGTTAAGAGCGAGAAACGTGAGCTTCGGGAACGATATAGCTTCATTTGAGCTGAAAAGTGACTGCATTTACCTGAAACGAAGTCTTGCTTGTAAAAAGAGACAGACCTTGGGATTTAACTCCATTTCGGACGGGAAATACACAGCACAGTTCTCATCCATGAAACACACTCTGCTTTAGAGCAAGAAGCACCCTCTTTCTTTCTGTAATCTCTAAAACAGCAGGAAACATGAGTGTGCTCAGAACAAAAGAACGGTGATTCCTACAAAATCGGACCATATCTAGTTCAACTCTCCTTCTGAAGGTGATGTAAACCACAAGTCCTCTAACATCCAATGCTTTTCTGTCAAGAGCGAGAAACGTGAGCTTCAGGAACATAGACCTTCATTTGAGTTGAAAAGTGACTGTGTTTACCTGAAATGAAATCTTGCTTTTACAAAGACACAGACCTTGGGAATTAACTCCATTTCGAAGGGAAACACACAGCACAGTTCTCATCCATGAAACACACTCTGCTTTAGAGCAAGAAGCACGCTCTTCTTTTCTAGAGTCCCTAATACAGCAGAAAAAGTGAGTATGCTCAGAACAAAATAACGGTGTTTCCTACCCATATGGACCACATCTGGTTCAATTCTGCTTCTGAAACTGATACAAACCACAGGTTCTCTAACATCCAATGCTTTTCAGTTAAGGGCGAGAAGCATGTGAGCTCCATGAACAATGTAGCTTTTTTTGAGCTGAAAATGACTGCGTTATCCTGAAACGAATTCTTGCTTGTAGGAAGACACAGAGCCTGGCATTTAACTCCATTTCTAAGGGAAACACACAGCACAGTTCTCATCCATGAAACACACTCTGCTTTAGAGCAAGAAGCACCCTCTTGCTTTATAGAGTCTCTAATACAGCAGGGAAGGTGAGTGTGCTCATAACAAAAGAACAGTGTTTCCGACCCATACGAACCATACATAGTTCAACTCTGCTTCTGAAACTGATACAAACCACAAGTCATCTAACATCCCATTCTTTTAAGTTAAGAGCGAGAAACATTTGAGCTTCATGAAAGATGTAGCTTTGTTTGAGCTGAAAAGTGACAGCATTTATCTGAAACGAAGTCTTGATGATAGGAAGATACCAAGCCTGGGATTTAACTACATTTCTAAAGGAAAACACACAGGACACTTCTCATCCATGAAACACACTCTGCTTTTGATCAAGAAGCACACTCTTGCTCTCTAGAGTCTCTAGTACTGCAGGAAACATGAGTGTGCTCAGAACAAAAGAACGGTGTTTCCTACACATACCGAAAATATCTAGTTCAACTCTGATTCTGAAACCCATACAAAACATAGGCCATCAAACATCCAATGCTTTTCAGTTGACACCGAGAAGCATGTGAGCTTCGGGAACGATGTTGCTTCCTTTGAGCTGAAATGTGAATGCGTTTACCTGAAAAGATGTCTTGCTTGTAGGAAGACACAGTGCCTGGGATTTAACTCCATTTCTGAAAGAAAACACACAGCACAGTTCTCATCCATGAAACGCACTCTGCTTTAGAGTAAGAAGCACGCTCTTGCTTTCTAGAGGCTCTAATACAGCAGGAAACGTGAGTTTGCTCAGAACAAAAGAACGGTGTTTCTTACACATAAGGACCATATCTAGTTCAACTCTCCTTCTGAACCTGTTACAAACCACAGGTCGACTAACATCCAGTGCTTGTCAGTTGAGAGCGAGAAACGTGTGAGCTTTGAGTACGATGTAGCTTCATTGGAGCTGAAAAGTGAATGCGTTTACCTGAAACGAAGTCTTGCTTGTAGGAAGACACAGAACCTGGGATTTAACTCCATTTTGGAAGGGAAACACACAGCACAGTTCTCATCCATGAAACACACTCTGCTTTAGAGCAAGAAGCACCCTCTTGCTTTCTGTAATCTCTAAAAGAGCAGGAAACTTGAGAGTGCTCAGAACAAAAGAACGGTGTTTCCTACACAATCGGATCATATCTAGTTCAACTCTCCTTCTGAAGGTGATACAAACCACAAGTCCTCTAACATCCAATGCTTTTCTGTCAAGAGCGAGAAACGTGAGCTTCGGGAACGATATAGCTTCATTTGAGTTGAAAAGTGACTGTGTTTACCTGAAATGAAGTCTTGCTTTTACAAAGACACAGACCTTGGGATTTAACTCCATTTCCGAAAGGAAACACACAGCACAGTTCTCATCCATGAAACACACTCTGCTTTAGAGCAAGAAGCACGCTCTTGTTTTCTAGAGTCCCTAATACAGCAGAAAAAGTGAGTATGCTCAGAACAAAATAACGGTGTTTCCAACACATACGGACCATATCTGGTTCAACTCTGCTTCTGAAACTGATACAAACCACAGGTTCTCTAACATCCAATGCTTTTCAGTTAAGAGCGAGAAACGTGTGAGCTTCATGAATGATGTAGCTTCATTTGAGCTGAAAAGTGAAAGTGTTTACCTGAAACGAAGTCTTGCTTGTAGGAAGACGGCAAGCCTGGGATTATTCCATTTCTGAAGGAAAACACACAGCACAGTTCTCATCCATGAAACACACTCTGCTTTATGGCAAGAAGCACCCTCTTGCTTTCTAGAGTCTCTAATTCAGCAGGAAACGGGAGTGTGCTCAGAACAAAAGTACGGTTTTCCCAAACATATGGACCATATATAGTCCAACTCTGCTTCTGAAACTGTTAAAAAACACAGGTCCACTAACATCCAGTGCTTTTCAGTTGAGAGCGAGAAACGTTTGAGCTTCGTGAACGATGTAGCTTCGTTTGAGCTGAAAAGTGAATGCGTTTACCTGAAACGAAGTCTTGCTTGTACAAAGACACAGACCTTGGGATTTAACTCCATTTCGGATGGGAAACACACAGCACAGTTCTCATCCATGAAACACACTCTGCTTTAGAGCAAGATGCACGCTCTTGTTTTCTAGATTCCCTAATACAGGCGAAAAAGTGAGTATGCTCAGAACAAAATAACGGTGTTTCCTACACATATGGACCATATCTAGTTCAACTCTGCTTCTGAACATGAGGCAAACCACAGGTCCTCTAACATCCAATGCTTTTCAGTTAAGAGCGAGAAACCTGTTAGCTTTGTGAAGGTTGTATCTTTGTTTCAGCTTAAAAGTCACTGTATTTACCTGAAAAGAATTCTTGCTTGTAGGAAGACACAGAGCCTGGGATTTAACTCCATTTCTGAAGGAAAACACTCAGCACAGTTCTCATCCATGAAACACACTCTCCTTTAGATCAAGAAGCACGCACTTGCTCTCTAGAGTCTCTAATACAGCAGGAAACGTGAGTCTGCTCAGAACAAAACAACGTTGTTTCCTACAAATCAGGACCATATCTAGTACAACTCTGCTTCTGAAACTTATATAAACCACAGGTCCTCTAACATCCAATTCTTTTCATTTAATCGCGAGAAACACTTGAGCTTCGTTAACGATGTAGCTTGTTTGAGCTGAAAATGACAGCGTCAATCTGAAATAAAGTCTTGCTTGTAGAAAGACACAGACTTTGGCCTTTAACTACATTTCTGAAGGGAAACACACAGCACAGTTCTCATGCATGAAACACACTCTGCTTTAGAGCAAGAAGCACGCTCTTGCTTTCCAGAGTCTCTAATACAGCAGGAAAGGTGGGTGTGCTCAGAACAAAAGAACGGTGTTTTCTACTCATAAGGACCATATCTAGTTCAACTCTGCTTCTGAAACTGATACAAACCACAGGTTCTCTAACATCCAATGCTTTTCAGTTAAGAGCGAGAAATGTGTGAGCTTCATGAACCATGTAGCTTTTTTTGAGCTGAAAATGAATGTGTTAACCTGAAACGAAGTCTTGCTTGTAGGAAGACAGAGAGCATGGGATTTCACTCCATTTCTGAAGGGAAAGCACAGTTCTCATCCATGAAATACACTCTGCTTTAGATTAAGATGCACCGTCTTGCTTTATAGAGTCTCTAATACAGCAGGAAACATGAGTGTGCTCGGATCAAAAGAACGGTGTTTCCTACACATACGGACCATACAAACCACAAGTCATCTAACATCCCATTCTTATAAGTTAAGAGCGAGAAATATTTGAGCTTCATGAAAGATGTAGCTTTGTTTGAGCTGAAAAGTGACAGAATTTATCTGAAACGAAGTCTTGATTATAGGAAGATACCAAGCCTGGGATTTAACTACATTTCTAAAGGAAAACACACAGGACACTTCTCATCCATGAAACATACTCTGCTTTTGATCAAGAAGCACACTCTTGCTCTCTAGAGTCTCTAGTACAGCAGGAAACATGAGTGTGCTCAGAACAAAAGAACGGTGTTTCCTACACATACCGAAAATATCTAGTTCAACTCTGATTCTGAAACCCATACAAACCATAGGCCATCAAACATCCAATGCTTTTCAGTTGACACCGAGAAGCATGTGAGCTTCGGGAACGATGTTGCTTCCTTTGAGCTGAAATGTGAATGCGTTTACCTGAAAAGATGTCTTGCTTGTAGGAAGACACAGTGCCTGGGATTTAACTCCATTTCTGAAAGAAAACACACAGCACAGTTCTCATCCATGAAACACACTCTGCTTTAGAGTAAGAAGCACGCTCTTGCTTTCTAGAGGCTCTAATACAGCAGGAAACGTGAGTTTGCTCAGAACAAAAGAACGGTGTTTCTTACACATAAGGACCATATCTAGTTCAACTCTCCTTCTGAACCTGTTACAAACCACAGGTCGACTAACATCCAGTGCTTGTCAGTTGAGTGCGAGAAACGTGTGAGCTTTGAGTACAATGTAGCTTCATTGGAGCTGAAAAGTGAATGCGTTTACCTGAAACGAAGTCTTGCTTGTAGGAAGACACAGAACCTGGGATTTAACTCCATTTCGGAAGGGAAACACACAGCACAGTTCTCATCCATGAAACACACTCTGCTTTAGAGCAAGATGCACGCTCTTGTTTTCTAGATTCCCTAATACAGGCGAAAAAGTGAGTCTGCTCAGAACAAAATAACGGTGTTTCCTACACATATGGACCATATCTAGTTCAACTCTGCTTCTGAACATGAGGCAAACCACAGGTCCTCTAACATCCAATGCTTTTCAGTTAAGAGCGAGAAACCTGTTAGCTTTGTGAAGGTTGTATCTTTGTTTCAGCTTAAAAGTCACTGTATTTACCTGAAAAGAATTCTTGCTTGTAGGAAGACACAGAGCCTGGGATTTAACTCCATTTCTGAAGGAAAACACTCAGCACAGTTCTCATCCATGAAACACACTCTCCTTTAGATCAAGAAGCACGCACTTGCTCTCTAGAGTCTCTAATACAGCAGGAAACGTGAGTCTGCTCAGAACAAAACAACGTTGTTTCCTACAAATCAGGACCATATCTAGTACAACTCTGCTTCTGAAACTTATATAAACCACAGGTCCTCTAACATCCAATTCTTTTCATTTAATCGCGAGAAACACTTGAGCTTCGTTAACGATGTAGCTTGTTTGAGCTGAAAATGACAGCGTCAATCTGAAATAAAGTCTTGCTTGTAGAAAGACACAGACTTTGGCCTTTAACTACATTTCTGAAGGGAAACACACAGCACAGTTCTCATGCATGAAACACACTCTGCTTTAGAGCAAGAAGCACGCTCTTGCTTTCCAGAGTCTCTAATACAGCAGGAAAGGTGGGTGTGCTCAGAACAAAAGAACGGTGTTTTCTACTCATAAGGACCATATCTAGTTCAACTCTGCTTCTGAAACTGATACAAACCACAGGTTCTCTAACATCCAATGCTTTTCAGTTAAGAGCGAGAAACGTGTGAGCTTCATGAACCATGTAGCTTTTTTTGAGCTGAAAATGAATGTGTTAACCTGAAACGAAGTCTTGCTTGTAGGAAGACAGAGAGCATGGGATTTCACTCCATTTCTGAAGGGAAACACAAAGCACAGTTCTCATCCATGAAATACACTCTGCTTTAGATTAAGATGCACCGTCTTGCTTTATAGAGTCTCTAATACAGCAGGAAACATGAGTGTGCTCAGATCAAAAGAACGGTGTTTCCTACACATACGGACCATACCTAGTTCAACTCTGCTTCTGAAACTGATACAAACCACAAGTCATCTAACATCCCATTCTTATAAGTTAAGAGCGAGAAATATTTGAGCTTCATGAAAGATGTAGCTTTGTTTGAGCTGAAAAGTGACAGAATTTATCTGAAACGAAGTCTTGATTATAGGAAGATACCAAGCCTGGGATTTAACTACATTTCTAAAGGAAAACACACAGGACACTTCTCATCCATGAAACATACTCTGCTTTTGATCAAGAAGCACACTCTTGCTCTCTAGAGTCTCTAGTACAGCAGGAAACATGAGTGTGCTCAGAACAAAAGAACGGTGTTTCCTATACATACCGAAAATATCTAGTTCAACTCTGATTCTGAAACCCATACAAACCATAGGCCATCAAACATCCAATGCTTTTCAGTTGACACCGAGAAGCATGTGAGCTTCGGGAACGATGTTGCTTCCTTTGAGCTGAAATGTGAATGCGTTTACCTGAAAAGATGTCTTGCTTGTAGGAAGACACAGTGCCTGGGATTTAACTCCATTTCTGAAAGAAAACACACAGCACAGTTCTCATCCATGAAACACACTCTGCTTTAGAGTAAGAAGCACGCTCTTGCTTTCTAGAGGCTCTAATACAGCAGGAAACGTGAGTTTGCTCAGAACAAAAGAACGGTGTTTCTTACACATAAGGACCATATCTAGTTCAACTCTCCTTCTGAACCTGTTACAAACCACAGGTCGACTAACATCCAGTGCTTGTCAGTTGAGTGCAAGAAACGTGTGAGCTTTGAGTACGATGTAGCTTCATTGGAGCTGAAAAGTGAATGCGTTTACCTGAAACGAAGTCTTGCTTGTAGGAAGACACAGAACCTGGGATTTAACTCCATTTCTGAAGGGAAACACACAGCACAGTTCTCATCCATGAAACACACTCTGCTTTAGAGCAAGAAGCACCCTCTTGCTTTCTGTAATCTCTAAAAGAGCAGGAAACATGAGTGTGCTCAGAACAAAAGAACGGTGTTTCCTACACAATCGGATCATATCTAGTTCAACTCTCCTTCTGAAGGTGATACAAACCACAAGTTCTCTAACATCCAATGCTTTTCTGTCAAGAGCGAGAAACGTGAGCTTCGGGAAAGACATAGCTTCATTTGAGTTGAAAAGTGACTGTGTTTACCTGAAATGAAGTCTTGCTTTTACAAAGACACAGACCTTGGGATTTAACTCCATTTCCGAAGGGAAACACACAGCACAGTTCTCATCCATGAAACACACTCTGCTTTAGAGCAAGAAGCATGCTCTTGTTTTCTAGAGTCCCTAATGCAGCAGAAAAAGTGAGTATGCTCAGAACAAAATAACGGTGTTTCCAACACATACGGACCTTATCTGGTTCAACTCTGCTTCTGAAACTGATACAAACCACAGGTTCTCTAACATCCAATGCTTTTCAGTTAAGAGCGAGAAGCATGTGAGCTTCATGAACAATATAGCTTTTTTTTAGCTGAAAATGACTGCGTTAACCTGAAACGAATTCTTGCTTGTAGGAAGACACAGAGCCTGGCATTTAACTCCATTTCTAAGGGAAACACACAGCACAGTTCTCATCCATGAAACACACTCTGCTTTAGAGCAAGAAGCACCCTCTTGCTTTATAGAGTCTCTAATACAGCAGGGAAGGTGAGTGTGCTCATAACAAAAGAACAGTGTTTCCGACCCATACGAACCATACATAGTTCAACTCTGCTTCTGAAACTGATACAAACCACAAGTCATCTAACATCCCATTCTTTTAAGTTAAGAGCGAGAAACATTTGAGCTTCATGAAAGATGTAGCTTTGTTTGAGCTGAAAAGTGACAGCATTTATCTGAAACGAAGTCTTGATTATAGGAAGATACCAAGCCTGGGATTTAACTACATTTCTAAAGGAAAACACACAGGACACTTCTCATGCATGAAACACACTCTGCTTTTGATCAAGAAGCACACTCTTGCTCTCTAGAGTCTCTAGTACTGCAGGAAACATGAGTGTGCTCAGAACAAAAGAACGGTGTTTCCTACACATACCGAAAATATCTAGTTCAACTCTGATTCTGAAACCCATACAAAACATAGGCCATCAAACATCCAATGCTTTTCAGTTGACACCGAGAAGCATGTGAGCTTCGAGAACGATGTTGCTTCCTTTGAGCTGAAATGTGAATGCGTTTACCTGAAAAGATGTCTTGCTTGTAGGAAGACACAGTGCCTGGGATTTAACTCCATTTCTGAAAGAAAACACACAGCACAGTTCTCATCCATGAAACGCACTCTGCTTTAGAGTAAGAAGCACGCTCTTGCTTTCTAGAGGCTCTAATACAGCAGGAAACGTGAGTTTGCTCAGAACAAAAGAACGGTGTTTCTTACACATAAGGACCATATCTAGTTCAACTCTCCTTCTGAACCTGTTACAAACCACAGGTCGACTAACATCCAGTGCTTGTCAGTTGAGAGCGAGAAACGTGTGAGCTTTGAGTAAGATGTAGCTTCATTGGAGCTGAAAAGTGAATGCGTTTACCTGAAACGAAGTCTTGCTTGTAGGAAGACACAGAACCTGGGATTTAACTCCATTTCGGAAGGGAAACACACAGCACAGTTCTCATCCATGAAACACACTCTGCTTTACAGCAAGAAGCACCCTCTTGCTTTCTGTTATCTCTAAAAGAGCAGGAAACTTGAGAGTGCTCAGAACAAAAGAACGGTGTTTCCTACACAATCGGATCATATCTAGTTCAAATCTCCTTCTGAAGGTGATACAAACCACAAGTCCTCTAACATCCAATGCTTTTCTGTCAAGAGCGAGAAACGTGAGCTTCGGGAACGATATAGCTTCATTTGAGTTGAAAAGTGACTGTGTTTACCTGAAATGAAGTCTTGCTTTTACAAAGACACAGACCTTGGCATTTAACTCCATTTCCGAAGGGAAACACACAGCACAGTTCTCATCCATGAAACACACTCTGCTTTAGAGCAAGAAGCACGCTCTTGTTTTCTAGAGTCCCTAATACAGCAGAAAAAGTGAGTATGCTCAGAACAAAATAACAGTGTTTCCAACACATACGGACCTTATCTGGTTCAACTCTGCTTCTGAAACTGATACAAACCACAGGTACTCTAACATCCAATGCTTTTCAGTTAAGAGCGAGAAGCATGTGAGCTTCATGAACAATATAGCTTTTTTTTAGCTGAAAATGACTGCGTTAACCTGAAACGAATTCTTGCTTGTAGGAAGACACAGAGCCTAGCATTTAACTCCATTTCTGAAGGGAAACACACAGCACAGTTCTCATCCATGAAACACACTCGGCTTTAGAGCAAGAAGCACCCTCTTGCTTTATAGAGTCTCTAATACAGCAGGGAAGGTGAGTGTGCTCATAACAAAAGAACGGTGTTTCCTACACAATCGGACCATATCTATTTCAACTCTCCTTCTGAAACTGTTACAAACCACAGGTCGACTAACATCCAGTGCTTTTCAGTTGAGAGCGAGAAACGTTTGAGCTTCGTGTACGATGTAACTTCATTTGAGCTGAAAAGTGAATGCGTTTACCTGAAACGAAGTCTTGATTGTAGGAAGACACAGAACCTGGGATTTAACTCCATTTCTGAAGGGAAACATACAGCACAGTTCTCATGCATGAAACACACTCTGCTTTAGAGCAAGAAGCACGCTCTTGCTTTCCAGAGTCTCTAATAGAGCAGGAAAGGTGGGTGTGCTCAGAACAAAAGAACGGTGTTTTCTACTCATAAGGACCATATCTAATTCAACTCTGCTTCTGAAATTGATACAAACCACAGGTTCTCTAACATCCAATGCTTTTCAATTAAGAGCGAGAAACGTGTGAGCTTCATGAACCATGTAGCTTTTTTTGAGCTGAAAATGAATGTGTTAACCTGAAACGAAGTCTTGCTTGTAGGAAGACAGAGAGCATGGGATTTAACTCCATTTCTGAAGGGAAACACAAAGCACAGTTCTCATCTATGAAACACACTCTGCTTTAGAGCAAGACGCACTGTATTGCTTTATAGAATCTCTAATACAGCAGGAAATGTGAGTGTGCTCAGATCAAAAGAACGGTGTTTCCTACACATACGGACCATACCTAGTTCAACTCTGCTTCTGAAACTGCTACAAACCACAAGTCATCTAACATCCCATTCTTTTAAGTTAAGAGCGAGAAACATGTGAGCTTCATGAAAGATGTAGCTTTGTTTGAGCTGAAAAGTGACAGCATTTATCTGAAACGAAGTCTTGATTATAGGAAGACACCAAGCATGGGATTTAACTACATTTCTAAAGGAAAACACACAGGATATTTGTCATCCATGAAACACACTCTGCTTTTGATCAAGAAGCACACTCTTGCTCTCTAGAGTCTCTAGTACAGCAGGAAACGTGAATGTGCTCAGAACAAATGAACGGTGTTTCCTACACATACCGAAAATATCTAGTTCAACTCTGATTCTGAAACCGATACAAACCATAGGCCATCAAACATCCAATGCTTTTCAGTTGCGAAGGAGTAGGGTGTGAGCTTCAGGAACGATGTTGCTTCCTTTGAGCTGAAATGTGAATGCGTTTACCTGAAAAGATGTCTTGCTTGTAGGAAGAAACAGTGCCTGGGATTTAACTCCATTTCTGAAAGAAAACACACAGCACAGTTCTCATCCATGAAACACATTCTGCTTTAGAGCAAGAAGCTCGCTCTTGCTTTCTAGAGGCTCTAATACAGCAGGAAACGTGAGTTTGCACAGAACAAAAGAATGGTGTTTCCTACACATACGGACCATATCTAGTTCAACTCTCCTTCTGAAATTGTTACAAACCACAGGTCGACTAACATCCAGTGATTTTCAGTTGAGAGCGAGAAACGTGTGAGCTTTGTGTACGATGTAGCTTCATTGGAGTTGAAAAGTGAATGTGTTTACCTGAAACGAAGTCTTGCTTGTAGGAAGACACAGAACCTGGGATTTAACTCCATTTCTGAAGGGAAACACACAGCACAGTTCTCATCCATGAAACACACTCTGCTTTAGAGCAAGAAGCACCCTCTTGCTTTCTGGAATCTCTAAAACAGCAGGATACATGAGTGTGCTCAGAACAAAAGAACGGTGTTTCCTACTCAATCGGACACTATCTAGTTCAACTCTCCTTCTGAAGGTGATACAAACCACAAGTCCTCTAAAATCCAATGCTTTTCTGTCAAGAGCGAGAAACATGAGCTTCGGGAACATAGAGCTTCATTTGAGTTGAAAAGTGACTGTGTTTACCTGAAATGAAGTCTTGCTTTTACAAAGACACAGACCTTGGGATTTAACTCCATTTCTGAAGGGAAAGACTCAGCACAGTTCTCATCCATGAAACACACTCTGCTTTAGAGCAAGAAGCACGCTCTTGTTTTCTAGAGTCCCTAATACAGCAGAAAAAGTGAGTATGCTCAGATCAAAAGAACGGTGTTTCCTACACATACGGACCATACCTAGTTCAATTCTGCTTCTGAAACTGATACAAACCACAAGTCATCAAACATCCCATTCTTTTAAGTTAAGACCGAGAAACACTTGAGCTTCATGAACAATGTAGCTTTGTTTGAGCTGAAAAGTGACAGCATTTATCTGAAACGAAGTCTTGATTATAGCACGATACCAAGCCTGGGATTTAACTACATTTAAAAGGAAAACACACAGGACATTTCTCATCCATGAAACACACTCTGCTTTAGAGCAGGAAGCACGCTCTTGCTTTCCAGAGTCTCTAATACAGCAGGAAAGGTGGGTGTGCTCAGAACAAAAGAACGGTGTTTTCTACACATAAGGACCATATCTAGTTCAACTCTGCTTCTGAAACTGATACAAACCACAGGTTCTCTAACATCCAATGCTTTTCAGTTAAGAGTGAGAAACGTGTGAGCTTCATGAACCATGTAGCTTCATTTGAGCTGAAAAGTGAATGCGTTTACCTGAAACGAAGTCTTGCTTGTACAAAGACACAGACCTTGGGATTTAACTCCTTTTCAGACGGGAAACACACAGCACAGTTCTCTTCCATACAACACAGTCTGCTTTAGAGCAAGATGCACGTTCTTGTTTTCTAGATTCCCTAATACAGTCGAAAAAGTGAGTATGATCAGAATAAAATAACGGTGTTTCCTACACATACGGACCATACCTAGTTCAACTCTGCTTCTGAACCTGATACAAACCACAAGTCATCTAACATCCCATTCTTTTAAGTTAAGAGCGAGAAACATGTGAGCTTCATGAAAGATGTAGCTTTGTTTGAGCTGAAAAGTGACAGCATTTATCTGAAACGAAGTCTTCATTATAGGAAGATACCAAGCCTGGGATTTAACTACATTTCTAAAGGAAAACACACAGGATACTTCTCATCTATGAAACATACTCTGCTTTTGATCAGGAAGCACACTCTTCCTCTCTAGAGTCTCTAGTACAGCAGGAATTGTGATTGTGCTCAGAACAAAAGAACGGTGTTTCCTACACATACGGACCATATCTAGTTCAATTCTCCTTCTGAACCTGTTACAAACCACAGGTCAACTAACATCCAGTGCTTTTCAGTTGAGAGAGAGAAACGTGTGAGCTGGGAGTACTATGTAGCTTCATTGGAGCTAAAAGTGAATGCGTTTACCTGAAACGAAGTCTTGCTTGTAGGAAGACACAGAACCAGGGATTTAACTCCGTTTCTGAAGGGAAACACACAGCACAGTTCTCATCCATGAAACATACTCTGCTTTAGAGCAAGAAGCACCCTCTTGCTTTCTGGAATCTCTAAAGCAGCAGGAAACATGAGTGTGCTCAGAACAAAAGAACGGTGTTTCCTACACAATCGGACCATATCTAGTTCAACTCTCCTTCTGAAGGTGATACAAACCACAAGTCCTCTAACATCCAATGCTTTTCTGTCAAGAGCGAGAAACGTGAGCTTCGGGAATGATATAGCTTCATTTGAGTTGAAACGTGACTGTGTTTACCTGAAATGAACGCTTGCTTTTACAAAGACACAGACCTTGGGATTTAACTCCATTTCCGAAGGGAAACACACAGCACAGTTCTCATCCATGAAACACACTCTGCTTTAGAGCAAGAAGCACGCTCTTGTTTTCTAGAGTCCCTAATACAGCAGAAAAAGTGTGTATACTCAGAACAAAATAACGGTGTTTCCTACGCATGGGGACCATATCTGGTTCAACTCTGCTTCTGAAACTGATACAAACCACAGGTTCTCTAACATCCAATGCTTTTCAGATAAGAGTGAGAAGCATGTGAGCTACATGAACAATGGAGCTTTTTTTGAGCTGAAAATGACTGTGTTAACCTGAAACGAAGTCTTGCTTGTAGGAAGACACAGAGCCTGGCATTTAACTCCATTTCTTTAGGGAAATACACAGCACAATTCTCATCCATGAAACACACTCTGCATTAGAGCAAGAAGCACCCTCTTGCTTTAAAGAGTCTCTAATTCAGAAGGGAAGGTGAGTGTGCTCAGATCAAAAGAACAGTGTTTCCTACCCATACGGACCATACATAGTTCAACTCTGCTTCTAAAACTGATACAAACCACAAGTCTTCTAACATCCCATGCTTTTCAGTTAAGAGCGAGAAACGTGTGAGCTTCATGAATGATGTAGCTTCATTTGAGCTGAAAAGTGAATGCATTTACCTGAAACGAAGTCTTGCTTGTAGGAAGACGGCAAGCCTGGGATTATTCCATTTCTGAAGGAAAACACACAGCACAGTTCTCATCCATGAAACACACTCTGCTTTATGGCAAGAAGCACCCTCTTGCTTTCTAGAGTCTCTAATTCAGCAGGAAAACGTGAGTGAGCAAAGAACAAAAGAACGGTGTTTCCCACAATTTGAACCATATCTAGTCCAACTCTGCTTCTGAAACTGTTACAAACCACAGGTCCATTAACATCCAGTGCTTTTCAGTTGAGAGCGAGAAACGTGTGAGCTTCGTGAACGATGTAGCTTCGTTTGAGCTGAAAAGTGAATGTGTTTACCTGAAACGAAGTCTTGCTTGTAGGAAGACACAGAACCGGGGATTTAACTCCATTACTGAAGGGAAACACACAGCACAGTTCTCATCCATGAAACACTCTCTGCTTTAGAGCAAGAAGCTCGCTCTTGCTTTCTAGAGTCTCTAATACAACAGGAAAGGTGAGTGTGCTCAGAATAAAGAACGGTGTTATCTACACAAAAGGACCATATCTAGTTCAACTCTGCTTCTGAAACTGATACAAACCACAGGTCCTCTAACATCCAATGCTTTTCTGTTACGAGCAAGAAATGTGAGCTTCGGGAACGATATAGCTTCATTTGAGCTGAAATGTGACTGCATTTACCTGAAACGAAGTCTTGCTTGTAAAAAGAGACAGACCTTGGGATTTAACTCCATTTCGGACGGGAAACACACAGCACAGTTCTCATCCATGAAACACACTCTGCTTTAGAGCAAGAAGCACCCTCTTTCTTTCTGTAATCTCTAAAACAGCAGGAAACATGAGTGTGCTCAGAACAAAAGAACGGTGATTCCTACAAAATCAGACCATATCTAGTTCAACTCTCCTTCTGAAGGTGATGTAAACCACAAGTCCTCTAACATCCAATGCTTTTCTGTCAAGAGCGAGAAACGTGAGCTTCGGGAACATAGACCTTCATTTGAGTTGAAAAGTGACTGTGTTTACCTGAAATGAAGTCTTGCTTTTACAAAGACACAGACCTTGGGATTTAACTCCATTTCCGAAGGGAAACACACAGCACAGTTCTCATCCATGAAACACACTCTGCTTTAGAGCAAGAAGCACGCTCTTGTTTTCTAGAGTCCCTAATACAGCAGAAAAAGTGAGTATGCTCAGAACAAATTAACGGTGTTTCCTACACATATGGACCATATCTGGTTCAACTCTGCTTCTGAAACTGATACAAACCACAGGTTCTCTAACATCCAATGCTTTTCAGTTAAGAGCGAGAAGCATGTGAGCTTCATGAACAATGTAACTTTTTTTGAGCTGAAATTGACTGCGTTAACCTGAAACGAAGTCTTGGTTGTAGGAAGACACAGAGCCTGGCATTTAACTCCATTTCTGAAGGGAAACACACAGCACAGTTCTCATGCATGAAACACACTCTGCTTTAGAGCAAGAAGCACCCTCTTGCTTTATAGATTCTCTAATACAGCAGGGAAGGTGAGTGTGCTCAGATCAAAAGAACAGTGTTTCCTACCCATAAGTACCATACATAGTTCAACTCTGCTTCTGAAACTGTTACAAACCACAAGTCATCTAACATCCCATGCTTTTCAGTTAAGAGCGAGAAACGCGTGAGCTTCATGATTGATGTAGCTTCATTTGAGCTGAAAAGTGAATGTGTTTACCTGAAATGAAGTCTTGCTTGTAGGAAGACGGCAAGCCTGGGATTATTCCATTTCTGAAGGAAAACACACAGCACAGTTCTCATCCATGAAACACACTCTGCTTTATGGCAAGAAGCACCCTCTTGCTTTCTAGAGTCTCTAATTCAGCAGGAAACGTGAGTGTGCTCAGAACAAAAGAACGGTGTTTCCCACACATATGGACCATATCTAGTGCAACTCTGCTTCTGAAACTGTTACAAACCACAGGTCCACTAACATCCAGTGCTTTTCAGTTGAGAGTGAGAAACGTTTGAGCTTCGTGAACGATGTAGCTTCGTTTGAGCTGAAAAGTGAATGTGTTTACCTGAAAGGAAGTCTTGCTTGTAGGAAGAAACAGAACCTGGGATTTAACTCCATTACTGAAGGGAAACACACAGCACAGTTCTCATCCATGAAACACTCTCTGCTTTAGAGCAAGAAGCTCGCTCTTGCTTTCTAGAGTCTCTAATACAGCAGGAAATGTGAGTGAGCTCAGAATAAAGAACGGTGTTATCTACACCTAAGGACCATATCTAGTTCAACTCTGCTTCTGAAACTGATACAAACCACAGGTCCTCTAACATCCAATGCTTTTCTGTTAAGAGCGAGAAACGTGAGCTTCGGGAACGATATAGCTTCATTTGAGCTGAAAAGTGACTGCATTTACCTGAAACGAAGTCTTGCTTGTAAAAAGAGACAGACCTTGGGATTTAACTCCATTTCGGACGGGAAATACACAGCACAGTTCTCATCCATGAAACACACTCTGCTTTAGAGCAAGAAGCACCCTCTTTCTTTCTGTAATCTCTAAAACAGCAGGAAACATGAGTGTGCTCAGAACAAAAGAACGGTGATTCCTACAAAATCGGACCATATCTAGTTCAACTCTCCTTCTGAAGGTGATGTAAACCACAAGTCCTCTAACATCCAATGCTTTTCTGTCAAGAGCGAGAAACGTGAGCTTCAGGAACATAGACCTTCATTTGAGTTGAAAAGTGACTGTGTTTACCTGAAATGAAATCTTGCTTTTACAAAGACACAGACCTTGGGAATTAACTCCATTTCCGAAGGGAAACACACAGCACAGTTCTCATCCATGAAACACACTCTGCTTTAGAGCAAGAAGCACGCTCTTCTTTTCTAGAGTCCCTAATACAGCAGAAAAAGTGAGTATGCTCAGAACAAAATAACGGTGTTTCCTACCCATATGGACCACATCTGGTTCAATTCTGCTTCTGAAACTGATACAAACCACAGGTTCTCTAACATCCAATGCTTTTCAGTTAAGGGCGAGAAGCATGTGAGCTCCATGAACAATGTAGCTTTTTTTGAGCTGAAAATGACTGCGTTATCCTGAAACGAATTCTTGCTTGTAGGAAGACACAGAGCCTGCCATTTAACTCCATTTCTGAATGGAAACACACAGCACAGTTCTCATCCATGAAACACACTCTGCTTTAGAGCAAGAAGCACCCTCTTGCTTTATATTGTCTCTAATACAGCAGGGAAGGTGAGTGTGCTCAGATCAAAAGAACAGTGTTTCCTACCCATACAGACCATACATAGTTCAACTCTGCTTCTGAAACTGATACAAACCACAAGTCATCTACCATCCCATGCTTTTATGTTAAGAGCGAGAAACGTTTGAGCTTCGTGAACGATGTAACTTCGTTTGAGCTGAAAAGTGAATGTGTTTACCTGAAACGAAGTCTTGCTTGTAGGAAGACACAGAACCTGGGATTTAAATCCATTACTGAAGGGAAACCCACAGCACAGTTCTCATCCATGAAACACTCTCTGCTTTAGAGCAAGAAGCTCGCTCTTGCTTTCTAGAGTCTCTAATACAGCAGGAAATGTGAGTGTGCTCAGAATAAAGAACGGTGTTATCTACACCTAAGGACCATATCTAGTTCAACTCTCCTTCTGAAACTGATACAAACCACAGGTCCTCTAACATCCAATGCTTTTCTGTTAAGAGCGAGAAACGTGAGCTTCGGGAACGATATAGCTTCATTTGAGCTGAAAAGTGACAGCATTTACCTGAAACGAAGTCTTGCTTGTAAAAAGAGACAGACCTTGGGATTTAACTCCATTTCGGACGGGAAACACACAGCACAGTTCTCATCCATGAAACACACTCTGCTTTAGAGCAAGACGCACCCTCTTTCTTTCTGTAATCTCTAAAACAGCAGGAAACATGAGTGTGCTCAGAACAAAAGAACGGTGATTCCTATAAAATCGGACCATATCTAGTTCAACTCTCCTTCTGAAGGTGATATAAACCACAAGTCCTCTAACATCAATTCTTTTCTGTCAAGAGCGAGAAACGTGAGCTTCGGGAACATAGACTTTCATTTGAGTTGAAAATTGACTGTGTTACCCGAAACGAAGTCTTGCTTGTAGGAAGACGGCAAGCCTGGGATTATTCCATTTCTGAAGGAAAACACACAGCACAGTTCTCATCCATGAAACACACTCTGCTTTATGGCAAGAAGCACCCTCTTGCTTTCTAGAGTCTCTAATTCAGCAGGAAACGTGAGTGTGCTCAGAACAAAAGAACGGTGTTTCCCACACATATGGACCATATCTGGTCTAACTCTGCTTCTGAAACTGTTACAAACCACAGGTCCACTAACATCCAGTGCTTTTCAGTTGAGAGCGAGAAACGTTTGAGCTTCGTGAACGATGTAGCTTCGTTTGAGCAGAAAAGTGAATGTGTTTACCTGAAACGAAGTCTTGCTTGTAAAAAGACACAGACCTTGGGATTTAAGTCCATTTCGGACGGGAAACACACAGCACAGTTCTCATCCATGAAACACACTCTGCTTTAGAGCAAGAAACAACCTCTTGCTTTCTGTAATCTCTAAAACAGCAGGATACATGAGTGTGCTCAGAACAAAAGAATGGTGATTCCTACAAAATCGGACCATATCTAGTTCAACTCTCCTTCTGAAGGTGATACAAAGCAGAAGTCCTCTAACATCCAATGCTTTTCTGTCAAGAGCAAGAAACGTGAGCTTCGGGAACGATATAGCTTCATTTGAGTTGAAAAGTGACTGTGTTTACCTGAAATGAAGTCTTGCTTTTACAAAGACAAAGACCTTGGGATTTAACTCCATTTCCGAAGGGAAACACACAGCACAGTTCTCATCCATGAAACACACTCTGCTTTAGAGCAAGAAGCACGCTCTTTTTTTCTAGAGTCCCTAATACAGCAGAAAAAGTGAGTATGCTCAGAACAAAATAACAGTGTTTCCTACACATACGGACCATATCTGGTTCAACTCTGCTTCTGAAACTGATACAAACCACAGGTTCTCTAACATCCAGTGCTTTTCAGTTAAGACCGAGAAGCAAGTGAGCTCCATGAGCAATGTAGCTTTTTTTGAGCTGAAAATGACTGCGTTAACCTGAAACGAATTCTTGCTTGTAGGAAGACACAGAGCCTGACATTTAACTCCATTTCTGAAGGGAAACACACAGCACAGTTCACATCCATGAAACACACTCTGCTTTAGAGAAAGAAGCACCCTCTTGCTTTCTGTAATCTCTAAAACAGCAGGAAACATGAGTGTGCTCAGAACAAAAGAATGGTGATTCCTACAAAATCGGACCATATCTAGTTCAACTCTCCTTCTGAAGGTGATACAAACCACAAGTCCTCTAACATCCAATGCTTTTCTGTCAAGAACGAGAAACGTGAGCTTCGGGAACGATATAGCTTCATTTGAGTTGAAAAGTGACTGTGTTTACCTGAAATGAAGTCTTGCTTTTACAAAGACACAGACCTTGGGATTTAACTCCACTTACGAAGGGAAACACACAGCACAGTTCTCATCCATGAAACACACTCTGCTTTAGAGCAAGAAGCACGCTCTTGTTTTCTAGAGTCCCTAATACAGCAGAAAAAGTGAGTATGCTCAAAACAAAATAACGGTGTTTCCTACACATATGGACAATATCTGGTTCAACTCTGCTTCTGAAACTGATACAAACCACAGGTTCTCTAACATCCAATGCTTTTCAGTTAAGACCGAGAAGCACGTGAGCTCCATGAACAATGTAGCTTTTTGTGAGCTGAAAATGACTGCGTTAACCTGAAACGAATTCTTGCTTGTAGGAAGACACAGAGCCTGACATTTAACTCCATTACTGAAGGGAAACAAACAGCACAGTTCTCATCCATGAAACACACTCTGCTTTAGAGCAAGAAGCACACTCTTGTATTCTAGAGGCTCTAATACAGCAGGAAACGTGAGTTTGGTCAGAACAAAAGAACGGTGTTTCCTACACATACGGATCATATCTAGTTCAACTCTCCTTCTGAAACTGTTACAAACCACAGGTCCACTAACATCCAGTGCTTTTCAGTTGAGAGCAAGAAACGTGAGCTTCGGGAACGATATAGCTTCATTTGAGCTGAAAAGTGAATGCGTTTACCTGAAACGTAGTCTTGCTTGTACAAAGACACAGACCTTGGGATTTAACTCCACTTCGGACGGTTAACACACAGCACAGTTCTCATCCATGAAACACAGTCTGCTTTAGAGCAAGATGCATGCTCTTGTTTTCTAGATTCCCTAAAACAGGCGAAAAAGTGAGTATGCTCAGAACAAAATAACGGTGTTTCCTACACATACAGACCATATCTAGATCAACTCTGCTTCTGAACATGAGACAAACCACAGGTCCTCTAACATGCAATGCTTTTCAGTTAAGATCGAGAAATCTGTCAGCTTTGTGAAGGTTGTATCTTTGTTTCAGCTTAAAAGTGACTGTATTTACCTGAAACGAATTCTTGCTTGTAGGAAGACACAGAACCTGGGATTTAACTCCATTTCTGAAGGAAAACACTCAGCACAGTTCTCATCCATGTAACACACTCTGCTTTAGAGCAAGAAGCATGCTCTTGCTCTCTAGAGTATCTAATACAGCAGGAAACGTGAGTCTGCTCAGAGCAAAACAACGGTGTTTCCTACAAATCAGGACCATATCTAGTACAACTCTGATTCTGAAACTTATATAAACCACAGGTCCTCTAACATCCAATTATTTTCATTTAATCCCGAGAAACACTTGAGCTTCGTTAACAATGTAGCTTGTTTGAGCTGAAAATGACAGCGTTAATCTGAAATAAATTCTTGCTTGTAGAAAGACACAGACCTTGGCCTTTAACTACATTTCTGAGGAGAAACACACAGCACAGTTCTCATGCATGAAATGCACTCTGCTTTAGAGCAAGAAGCACGCTCTTGCTTTGCAGAGTCTCTAATACAGCAGGAAAGGTGGGTGTGCTCAGAACAAAAGAACGGTGTTTCCTACACATACAGCTCATATCGAGTTCAACTCTCCTTCTGAAACTGTTACAAACCACAGGTCCACTAACATCCAGTGCTTTTCAGTTGAGAGCAAGAAACGTGAGCTTCGGGAACGATATAGCTTCATTTGAGCTGAAAAGTGAATGCGTTTACCTGAAACGTAGTCTTGCTTGTACAAAGACACAGACCTTGGGATTTAACTCCATTTCGGACGGTTAACACACAGCACAGTTCTCATCCATGAAACACAGTCTGCTTTAGAGCAAGATGCATGCTCTTGTTTTCTAGATTCCCTAAAACAGGCGAAAAAGTGAGTATGCTCAGAACAAAATAATGGTGTTTCCTACACATACAGACCATATCTAGATCAACTCTGCTTCTGAACATGAGACAAACCACAGGTCCTCTAACATGCAATGCTTTTCAGTTAAGATCGAGAAATCTGTCAGCTTTGTGAAGGTTGAATCTTTGTTTCAGCCTAAATGTGACTGTATTTACCTGAAACGAATTCTTGCTTGTAGGAAGACACAGAACCTGGGATTTAACTCCATTTCTGAAGGAAAACACTCAACACAGTTCTCATCCATGTAACACACTCTGCTTTAGATCAAGAAGCATGCTCTTGCTCTCTAGAGTATCTAATACAGCAGGAAACGTGAGTCTGCTCAGAACAAAACAACGGTGTTTCCTACAAATCAGGACCATATCTAGTACAACTCTGATTCTGAAACTTATATAAACCACAGGTCCTCTAACATCCAATTATTTTCATTTAATCCCGAGAAACACTTGAGCTTCGTTAACGATGTAGCTTGTTTGAGCTGAAAATGACAGCGTCAATCTGAAATAAAGTCTTGCTTGTAGAAAGACACAGACCTTGGCCTTTAACTACATTTCTGAAGGGAAACACACAGCACAGTTCTCATGCATGAAACACACTCTGCTTTAGAGCAAGAAGCATGCTCTTGCTTTCCAGATTCTCTAATACAGCAGGAAAGGTGGGTGTGCTCAGAAAAAAAGAACGGTATTTTCTACTCATAAGGACCATATCTAGTTAAACTCTGCTTCTGAAACTGATACAAACCACAGGTTCTCTAACATCCAATGCTTTTCAGTTAAGAGCGAGAAACGTGTGAGCTTCATGAACCTTGTAGCTTTCTTTGAGCTGAAAATGAATGTGTTAACCTGAAATGATGTCTTGCTTGTAGGAAGACAGAGAGCATGGGATATAACTCCATTTCTGAAGGGAAACACAAAGCACAGTTCTCATCCATGAAACACACTCTGCTTTAGAGCAAGACGCACCGTCTTGCTTTATAGAGTCTCTAATACAGCAGGAAACGTGAGTGTGCTCAGATCAAAAGAACAGTGTTTCCTACACATACGGACCATACCTAGTTCAACTCTGCTTCTGAAACTGATACAAACCACAAGTCATCTAACATCCCATTCTTTTAAGTTAAGAGCGAGAAACATGTGAGCTTTATGAAAGATGTAGCTTTGTTTGAGCTGAAAAGTGACAGCATTTATCTGAAACGAAGTCTTGATTATAGGAAGATACCAAGCCTGGGATTTAACTACATTTCTAAAGGAAAACACACAGGACACTTCTCATCCATGAAACACACTCTGCTTTTGATCAAGAAGCACACTCTTGCTCTCTAGAGTCTCTAGTACAGCAGGAAACGTGAGTGTGCTCAGAACAAAAGAACGGTGTTTCCTACACATACCGAAAATATCTAGTTCAACTCTGATTCTGAAACCGATACAAACCATAGGCCATCAAACATCCAATGCTTTTCAGTTGAGACCGAGAAGCGTGTGAGCTTCAGGAACGATGTTTCTTCCTTTGAGCTGAAATGTGAATGAGTTTACCTGAAAAGATGTCTTGCTTGTAGGAAAAAACAGTGCCTGGGATTTAACTCCATTTCTGAAAGAAAACACACTTCACAGTTCTCATCCATGAAACACACTCTGCTTTAGAGTAAGAAGCACGCTCTTGCTTTCTAGAGGCTCTAATACAGCAGGAAATGTGAGTTGCTCAGAAAAAAATAACGGTGTGTCCTACACATACGGACCATATCTGGTTCAACTCTGCTTCTGAAACTGATACAAACCACAGGTTCTCTAACATCCAATGCTTTTCTGTTAAGAGTGAGAAACGTGTGAGCTTCATGCACCATGTAGCTTTTTTTGAGCTGAAAATGAATGTGTTAACCTGAAACGAAGTCTTGCTTGTAGGAAGACGGCAAGCCTGGGATTATTCCATTTCTGAAGGGAAACACACAGCACAGTTCTCATCCATGAAACACACTCTGCTTTATGGCAAGAAGCACCATCTTGCTTTCTAGAGTCTCTAATTCAGCAGGAAACGTGAGTGTGCTCAGAACAAAAGAACGGAGTTTCCCACACATATGGACCATATCTAGTCCACCTCTGCTTCTGAAACTGTTACAAACCACAGGTCCACTAACATCCAGTGCTTTTCCCTTGAGAGCAAGAAACGTTTGAGCTTCGTGAACAATGTAGCTTCGTTTGAGCTGAAAAGTGAATGTGTTTACCTGAAACGAAGTCTTGCTTGTAGGAAGACACAGAACATGGGATTTAACTCCATTACTGAAGGGAAACACACAGCACAGTTCTCATCCATGAAACACACTCTGCTTTAGAGCAAGAAGCACGCTCTTGCATTCTAGAGGCTCTAATACCGCAGGAAACGTGAGTGTGCTAAGAAAAAAAGAACGGTGTTTCCTACACATACGGATCATATCTAGTTCAACTCTCCTTCTGAAACTGTTACAAACCACAGATCGACTAACATCCAGTGCTTTTCAGTTGAGAGCGAGCAACGTGTGAGCTTCGTGTACGATGTAGCTTCATTGGAGCTGAAAAGTGTATGTGTTTACCTGAAACGAAGTCTTGCTTGTGGGAAGACACAGAACATGGATTTAACTCCATTTCTGAAGGGAAACACACAGCACAGTTCTCATCCATGCAACATACTCTGCTTTAGAGCAAGAAGCACCCTCTTGCTTTCTGGAATCTCTAAAACAGCAGGAAACATGAGTGTGCTCAGAACAAAAGAACGGTGTTTCCTAAACAATCGGACTATATCTAGTTCAACTCTCCTTCTGAAGGTGATACAAACGACGAGTCCTCTAACATCCAATGCTTTTCTGTCAAGAGCGAGAAACGTGAGCTTCGGGAATGATATAGCTTTATTTGAGTTGAAAAGTGACTGTATTTACCTGAAATGAAGTCTTGCTTTTACAAAGACACAGACCTTGGGATTTAACTCCATTTCTGAAGGGAAACACACAGCACAGCCTCATCCATGAAACACACTCTGCTTTAGAGCAAGAAGCACGCTCTTGTTTTCTAGAGTCCCTAATACAGCAGAAAAAGTGAGTATGCTCAGAACAAAATAACGGTGTTTCGTACACATACGGACCATATCTGGTTCAACTCTGCTTCTGAAACTGGTACAAACCACAGGTTCTCTAACATCCAATACTTTTCAGTTAAGAGCAAGAAGCATGTGAGCTTCATGAACAATGGAGCTTTTTTTGAGCTGAAAATGACTGCGTTAACCTGAAACGAAGTCTTGCTTGTAGGAAGACACAGAGCCTGGCATTTAACTCCATTTGTGAAGGGAAACACACAGCACGGTTCTCATCCATGAAACACACTCTGATTTAGAGCAAGAAGACTCCCTCTTGCTTTATAGAGTCTCTAATACAGCAGGGAAGGTGAGTGTGCTCAGATCAAAAGAACAGTGTTTCCTACCCATACGGACCATACATAGTTCAACTCTGCTTCTGAAACTGATACAAACCACAAGTCATCTAACATCCCATGCTTTTCAGTTAAGAGTTAGAAACGTGTGAGCTTCATGAATGATGTAGCTTCATTTGAGCTGAAATGTGAATGTGTTTACATGAAACGAAGTCTTGCTTGTAGGAAGATGGCAAGCCTGGGATTATTCCATTTCTGAAGGAAAACACACAGCACAGTTCTCATCCATGAAACACACTCTGCATTAGAGCAAGAAGCACCCTCTTGCTTTATAGAGTCTCTAATACAGCAAGGAAGGTGAGTGTGCTCAGATCAAATGAACAGTGTTTCCTACCCATACGGACCATACATAGTTCAACTCTGCTTCTGAAACTGATACAAGCCAGAAGTCATCTAACATCCCATGCTTTTCAGATAAGAGCGAGAAACGTGTGAGCTTCATGAATGATGTAGCTTCATGTGAGCTGAAAATGAATGCGTTTACCTGAAACCAAGTCTTGCTTGTAGGAAGACGGCAAGCCTGGGATTATTCCATTTCTGAAGGAAAACACACAGCACAGTTCTCATCCTTGAAACACACTCGGCTTTAGAGCAAGAAGCACGCTCTTGCTTTCTAGAGGCTCTAATACAGCAGGAAACGTGAGTTTGCTCAGAACAAAAGAACGGTGTTTCCTACACATACGGACCATATCTAGTTCAACTCTCCTTCTGAAACTGTTACATACCACAGGTCGACTAACATCCAGTGCTTTTCAGTTGAGAGCGAGAAACATGTGAGCTTCGTGTACAATGTAGTTTCATTGGAGCTGAAAAGTGAATGCGCTTACCTGAAACGAAGTCTTGCTTGTAGGAAGACACAGAACCTGGGATTTAACTCCATTTCTGAAGGGAAACACACAGCACAGTTCTCATCCATGAAACACACTCTGCTTTAGAGCAAGAAGCACGCTCTTGTTTTCTAGAGTCCCTAATACAGCAGAAAAAGTGAGTATGCTCAGAACAAAATATCGGTTTTTCTACACATACGGACCATATCTGGTTCAACTCTGCTTCTGAAACTGATACAAACCAAAGGTTCTCTAACATCCAATGCTTTTCAGTTAAGACCGAGAAGCATGGGAGCTTCATGAACAATGTAGCTTTTTTTGAGCTGAAAATGACTGCGTTATCCTGAAACGAAGTCTTGCTTGTAGGAAGACACAGAGCCTGGCATTTAACTCCATTTCTGAAGGGAAACACACAGCACAGTTCTCATCCATGAAAAACAGTCTGCTTTAGAGCAAGATGCACGCTCTTGTTTTCTAGATTCCCTAATACAGGCGAAAAAGTGAGTATGCTCACAACAAAATAACGGTGTTTCCTACACATACGGACCATATCTGGTTCAACTCTGCTTCTGAAAATGATACAAACCACAGGTTCTCTAACATCCAATGCTTTTCATTTAAGACCGAGAAGCATGTGAGCTTCATGAACAATGTAGCTTTTTTTGAGCTGAAAATGACTGCGTTAACCTGAAACGAAGCCTTGCTTGTAGGAAGACACAGAGCCTGGCATTTACTCCATTTCTGAAGGGTAACACACAGCACAGTTCTCATCCATGAAACACACTCTGCTTTATGGCAAGAAGCACCCTCTTGCTTTCTAGAGTCTCTAATTCAGCAGGAAACGTGAGTGTGCTCAGAAGAAAAGTACGGTGTTTCCCACACATATGGACCATATCTAGTCCAACTCTGCTTCTGAAACTGATACAAATCACAGGTTCTCTAACATCCAATGCTTTTCAGTTAAGAGTGAGAAACGTGTGAGCTTCATGAACCATGTAGCTTTTTTTGAGGTGAAAATGAATGTGTTAACCTGAAACGAAGTCTTGCTTGTAGGAAGACAGAGAGCATGGGATTTAACTCCATTTCTGAAGGGAAACACAAAGCAAAGTTCTCATCCATAAAACACACTCTGCTTTAGAGCAAGACACACCGTCTTGCTTTATAGAGTCGCTAATACAGCAGGAAACGTGAGTGTGCTCAGATCAAAAGAACGGTGTTTCCTACACATACGGACCACACCTAGTTCAACTCTGCTTCTGAAACTGCTACAAACCACAAGTCATCTAACATCCCATTCTTTTAAGTTAAGAGAGAGAAACATGTGAGCTTTATGAAAGATGTAGCTTTGTTTGAGCTGAAAAGTGACAGCATTTATCTGAAACGAAGTCTTGATTATAGGAAGATACCAAGCCTGGGATTTAACTACATTTCTAAAGGAAAACACACAGGACACTTCTCATCTCTGAAACATACTCTGCTTTTGATCAAGAAGCACACTCTTGCTCTCTAGAGTCTCTAGTACAGCAGGAAACGTGAGTGTGCTCAGAACAAAAGAACGATGTTTCCTACACATACCGAAAATATCAAGTTCAACTCTGTTTCTGAAACCGATACAAACCATAGGCCATCAAACATCCAATGCTTTTCAGTTGAGACCGAGAAGCGTGTGAGCTTCGGGATCGATGTTGCTTCCTTTGAGCTGAAATGTGAATGCGTTTACCTGAAAAGATGTCTTGCTTGTAGGAAGACACAGTGCCTGGGATTTAACTACATTTCTGAAAGAAAACACACAGCACAGTTCTCATCCATGCAACATACTCTGTTTTAGAGCAAGAAGCACCCTCTTGCTTTCTGGAATCTCTAAAACAGCAGGAAACATGAGTGTGCTCAGAACAAAAGAACGGTGTTTCCTACACAATCGGACCATATCTAGTTCAACTCTCCTTCTGAAGGTGATACAAACCACAAGTCCTCTAACATCCAATGCTTTTCTGTCAAGAGCGAGAAACGTGAGCTTCGCGAATGATATAGCTTTATTTGAGTTGAAAAGTGACTGTGTTTACCTGAAAAGAAGTCTTTCTTTTACAAAGACACAGACCTTGGGATTTAACTACATTTCCGAAGGGAAACACACAGCACAGTTCTCATCCATGAAACACACTCTGCTTTAGAGCAAGAAGCACGCTCTAGTTTTCTAGAGTCTCTAATACAGCAGGGAAGGTGAGTGTGCTCAGATCAAAAGAACAGTGTTTCCTACCCATACGGACCATACATAGTTCAACTCTGCTTCTGAAACTGATACAAACCACAAGTCATCTAACATCCCATGCTTTTCAGTTAAGAGCAAGAAACGTGTGAGCTTCATGAATGATGTAGCTTCATTTGAGCTGAAAAGTGAATGCGTTTACCTGAAACGAAGTCTTGCTTGTAGGAAGACGGCAAGCCTGGGATTATTCCATTTCTGAAGGGAAACACACAGCACAGTTCTCATCCATGAAACACACTCTGCTTTATGGCAAGAAGCACCATCTTGCTTTCTAGAGTCTCTAATTCAGCAGGAAACGTGAGTGTGCTCAGAACAAAAGAACGGAGTTTCCCACACATATGGACCATATCTAGTCCACCTCTGCTTCTGAAACTGTTACAAACCACAGGTCCACTAACATCCAGTGCTTTTCCCTTGAGAGCAAGAAACGTTTGAGCTTCGTGAACAATGTAGCTTCGTTTGAGCTGAAAAGTGAATGTGTTTACCTGAAACGAAGTCTTGCTTGTAGGAAGACACAGAACATGGGATTTAACTCCATTACTGAAGGGAAACACACAGCACAGTTCTCATCCATGAAACACACTCTGCTTTAGAGCAAGAAGCACGCTCTTGCATTCTAGAGGCTCTAATACCGCAGGAAACGTGAGTGTGCTAAGAAAAAAAGAACGGTGTTTCCTACACATACGGATCATATCTAGTTCAACTCTCCTTCTGAAACTGTTACAAACCACAGATCGACTAACATCCAGTGCTTTTCAGTTGAGAGCGAGCAACGTGTGAGCTTCGTGTACGATGTAGCTTCATTGGAGCTGAAAAGTGTATGTGTTTACCTGAAACGAAGTCTTGCTTGTGGGAAGACACAGAACATGGATTTAACTCCATTTCTGAAGGGAAACACACAGCACAGTTCTCATCCATGCAACATACTCTGCTTTAGAGCAAGAAGCACCCTCTTGCTTTCTGGAATCTCTAAAACAGCAGGAAACATGAGTGTGCTCAGAACAAAAGAACGGTGTTTCCTAAACAATCGGACTATATCTAGTTCAACTCTCCTTCTGAAGGTGATACAAACGACGAGTCCTCTAACATCCAATGCTTTTCTGTCAAGAGCGAGAAACGTGAGCTTCGGGAATGATATAGCTTTATTTGAGTTGAAAAGTGACTGTATTTACCTGAAATGAAGTCTTGCTTTTACAAAGACACAGACCTTGGGATTTAACTCCATTTCTGAAGGGAAACACACAGCACAGCCTCATCCATGAAACACACTCTGCTTTAGAGCAAGAAGCACGCTCTTGTTTTCTAGAGTCCCTAATACAGCAGAAAAAGTGAGTATGCTCAGAACAAAATAACGGTGTTTCGTACACATACGGACCATATCTGGTTCAACTCTGCTTCTGAAACTGGTACAAACCACAGGTTCTCTAACATCCAATACTTTTCAGTTAAGAGCAAGAAGCATGTGAGCTTCATGAACAATGGAGCTTTTTTTGAGCTGAAAATGACTGCGTTAACCTGAAACGAAGTCTTGCTTGTAGGAAGACACAGAGCCTGGCATTTAACTCCATTTGTGAAGGGAAACACACAGCACGGTTCTCATCCATGAAACACACTCTGATTTAGAGCAAGAAGACTCCCTCTTGCTTTATAGAGTCTCTAATACAGCAGGGAAGGTGAGTGTGCTCAGATCAAAAGAACAGTGTTTCCTACCCATACGGACCATACATAGTTCAACTCTGCTTCTGAAACTGATACAAACCACAAGTCATCTAACATCCCATGCTTTTCAGTTAAGAGTTAGAAACGTGTGAGCTTCATGAATGATGTAGCTTCATTTGAGCTGAAATGTGAATGTGTTTACATGAAACGAAGTCTTGCTTGTAGGAAGATGGCAAGCCTGGGATTATTCCATTTCTGAAGGAAAACACACAGCACAGTTCTCATCCATGAAACACACTCTGCATTAGAGCAAGAAGCACCCTCTTGCTTTATAGAGTCTCTAATACAGCAAGGAAGGTGAGTGTGCTCAGATCAAATGAACAGTGTTTCCTACCCATACGGACCATACATAGTTCAACTCTGCTTCTGAAACTGATACAAGCCAGAAGTCATCTAACATCCCATGCTTTTCAGATAAGAGCGAGAAACGTGTGAGCTTCATGAATGATGTAGCTTCATGTGAGCTGAAAATGAATGCGTTTACCTGAAACCAAGTCTTGCTTGTAGGAAGACGGCAAGCCTGGGATTATTCCATTTCTGAAGGAAAACACACAGCACAGTTCTCATCCTTGAAACACACTCGGCTTTAGAGCAAGAAGCACGCTCTTGCTTTCTAGAGGCTCTAATACAGCAGGAAACGTGAGTTTGCTCAGAACAAAAGAACGGTGTTTCCTACACATACGGACCATATCTAGTTCAACTCTCCTTCTGAAACTGTTACATACCACAGGTCGACTAACATCCAGTGCTTTTCAGTTGAGAGCGAGAAACATGTGAGCTTCGTGTACAATGTAGTTTCATTGGAGCTGAAAAGTGAATGCGCTTACCTGAAACGAAGTCTTGCTTGTAGGAAGACACAGAACCTGGGATTTAACTCCATTTCTGAAGGGAAACACACAGCACAGTTCTCATCCATGAAACACACTCTGCTTTAGAGCAAGAAGCACGCTCTTGTTTTCTAGAGTCCCTAATACAGCAGAAAAAGTGAGTATGCTCAGAACAAAATATCGGTTTTTCTACACATACGGACCATATCTGGTTCAACTCTGCTTCTGAAACTGATACAAACCAAAGGTTCTCTAACATCCAATGCTTTTCAGTTAAGACCGAGAAGCATGGGAGCTTCATGAACAATGTAGCTTTTTTTGAGCTGAAAATGACTGCGTTATCCTGAAACGAAGTCTTGCTTGTAGGAAGACACAGAGCCTGGCATTTAACTCCATTTCTGAAGGGAAACACACAGCACAGTTCTCATCCATGAAAAACAGTCTGCTTTAGAGCAAGATGCACGCTCTTGTTTTCTAGATTCCCTAATACAGGCGAAAAAGTGAGTATGCTCACAACAAAATAACGGTGTTTCCTACACATACGGACCATATCTGGTTCAACTCTGCTTCTGAAAATGATACAAACCACAGGTTCTCTAACATCCAATGCTTTTCATTTAAGACCGAGAAGCATGTGAGCTTCATGAACAATGTAGCTTTTTTTGAGCTGAAAATGACTGCGTTAACCTGAAACGAAGCCTTGCTTGTAGGAAGACACAGAGCCTGGCATTTACTCCATTTCTGAAGGGTAACACACAGCACAGTTCTCATCCATGAAACACACTCTGCTTTATGGCAAGAAGCACCCTCTTGCTTTCTAGAGTCTCTAATTCAGCAGGAAACGTGAGTGTGCTCAGAAGAAAAGTACGGTGTTTCCCACACATATGGACCATATCTAGTCCAACTCTGCTTCTGAAACTGATACAAATCACAGGTTCTCTAACATCCAATGCTTTTCAGTTAAGAGTGAGAAACGTGTGAGCTTCATGAACCATGTAGCTTTTTTTGAGGTGAAAATGAATGTGTTAACCTGAAACGAAGTCTTGCTTGTAGGAAGACAGAGAGCATGGGATTTAACTCCATTTCTGAAGGGAAACACAAAGCAAAGTTCTCATCCATAAAACACACTCTGCTTTAGAGCAAGACACACCGTCTTGCTTTATAGAGTCGCTAATACAGCAGGAAACGTGAGTGTGCTCAGATCAAAAGAACGGTGTTTCCTACACATACGGACCACACCTAGTTCAACTCTGCTTCTGAAACTGCTACAAACCACAAGTCATCTAACATCCCATTCTTTTAAGTTAAGAGAGAGAAACATGTGAGCTTTATGAAAGATGTAGCTTTGTTTGAGCTGAAAAGTGACAGCATTTATCTGAAACGAAGTCTTGATTATAGGAAGATACCAAGCCTGGGATTTAACTACATTTCTAAAGGAAAACACACAGGACACTTCTCATCTCTGAAACATACTCTGCTTTTGATCAAGAAGCACACTCTTGCTCTCTAGAGTCTCTAGTACAGCAGGAAACGTGAGTGTGCTCAGAACAAAAGAACGATGTTTCCTACACATACCGAAAATATCAAGTTCAACTCTGTTTCTGAAACCGATACAAACCATAGGCCATCAAACATCCAATGCTTTTCAGTTGAGACCGAGAAGCGTGTGAGCTTCGGGATCGATGTTGCTTCCTTTGAGCTGAAATGTGAATGCGTTTACCTGAAAAGATGTCTTGCTTGTAGGAAGACACAGTGCCTGGGATTTAACTACATTTCTGAAAGAAAACACACAGCACAGTTCTCATCCATGCAACATACTCTGTTTTAGAGCAAGAAGCACCCTCTTGCTTTCTGGAATCTCTAAAACAGCAGGAAACATGAGTGTGCTCAGAACAAAAGAACGGTGTTTCCTACACAATCGGACCATATCTAGTTCAACTCTCCTTCTGAAGGTGATACAAACCACAAGTCCTCTAACATCCAATGCTTTTCTGTCAAGAGCGAGAAACGTGAGCTTCGCGAATGATATAGCTTTATTTGAGTTGAAAAGTGACTGTGTTTACCTGAAAAGAAGTCTTTCTTTTACAAAGACACAGACCTTGGGATTTAACTACATTTCCGAAGGGAAACACACAGCACAGTTCTCATCCATGAAACACACTCTGCTTTAGAGCAAGAAGCACGCTCTAGTTTTCTAGAGTCTCTAATACAGCAGGGAAGGTGAGTGTGCTCAGATCAAAAGAACAGTGTTTCCTACCCATACGGACCATACATAGTTCAACTCTGCTTCTGAAACTGATACAAACCACAAGTCATCTAACATCCCATGCTTTTCAGTTAAGAGCAAGAAACGTGTGAGCTTCATGAATGATGTAGCTTCATTTGAGCTGAAAAGTGAATGCGTTTACCTGAAACGAAGTCTTGCTTGTAGGAAGACGGCAAGCCTGGGATTATTCCATTTCTGAAGGGAAACACACAGCACAGTTCTCATCCATGAAACACACTCTGCTTTATGGCAAGAAGCACCATCTTGCTTTCTAGAGTCTCTAATTCAGCAGGAAACGTGAGTGTGCTCAGAACAAAAGAACGGAGTTTCCCACACATATGGACCATATCTAGTCCACCTCTGCTTCTGAAACTGTTACAAACCACAGGTCCACTAACATCCAGTGCTTTTCCCTTGAGAGCAAGAAACGTTTGAGCTTCGTGAACAATGTAGCTTCGTTTGAGCTGAAAAGTGAATGTGTTTACCTGAAACGAAGTCTTGCTTGTAGGAAGACACAGAACATGGGATTTAACTCCATTACTGAAGGGAAACACACAGCACAGTTCTCATCCATGAAACACACTCTGCTTTAGAGCAAGAAGCACGCTCTTGCATTCTAGAGGCTCTAATACCGCAGGAAACGTGAGTGTGCTAAGAAAAAAAGAACGGTGTTTCCTACACATACGGATCATATCTAGTTCAACTCTCCTTCTGAAACTGTTACAAACCACAGATCGACTAACATCCAGTGCTTTTCAGTTGAGAGCGAGCAACGTGTGAGCTTCGTGTACGATGTAGCTTCATTGGAGCTGAAAAGTGTATGTGTTTACCTGAAACGAAGTCTTGCTTGTGGGAAGACACAGAACATGGATTTAACTCCATTTCTGAAGGGAAACACACAGCACAGTTCTCATCCATGCAACATACTCTGCTTTAGAGCAAGAAGCACCCTCTTGCTTTCTGGAATCTCTAAAACAGCAGGAAACATGAGTGTGCTCAGAACAAAAGAACGGTGTTTCCTAAACAATCGGACTATATCTAGTTCAACTCTCCTTCTGAAGGTGATACAAACGACGAGTCCTCTAACATCCAATGCTTTTCTGTCAAGAGCGAGAAACGTGAGCTTCGGTAATGATATAGCTTTATTTGAGTTGAAAAGTGACTGTATTTACCTGAAATGAAGTCTTGCTTTTACAAAGACACAGACCTTGGGATTTAACTCCATTTCTGAAGGGAAACACACAGCACAGCCTCATCCATGAAACACACTCTGCTTTAGAGCAAGAAGCACGCTCTTGTTTTCTAGAGTCCCTAATACAGCAGAAAAAGTGAGTATGCTCAGAACAAAATAACGGTGTTTCGTACACATACGGACCATATCTGGTTCAACTCTGCTTCTGAAACTGGTACAAACCACAGGTTCTCTAACATCCAATACTTTTCAGTTAAGAGCAAGAAGCATGTGAGCTTCATGAACAATGGAGCTTTTTTTGAGCTGAAAATGACTGCGTTAACCTGAAACGAAGTCTTGCTTGTAGGAAGACACAGAGCCTGGCATTTAACTCCATTTGTGAAGGGAAACACACAGCACGGTTCTCATCCATGAAACACACTCTGATTTAGAGCAAGAAGACTCCCTCTTGCTTTATAGAGTCTCTAATACAGCAGGGAAGGTGAGTGTGCTCAGATCAAAAGAACAGTGTTTCCTACCCATACGGACCATACATAGTTCAACTCTGCTTCTGAAACTGATACAAACCACAAGTCATCTAACATCCCATGCTTTTCAGTTAAGAGTTAGAAACGTGTGAGCTTCATGAATGATGTAGCTTCATTTGAGCTGAAATGTGAATGTGTTTACATGAAACGAAGTCTTGCTTGTAGGAAGATGGCAAGCCTGGGATTATTCCATTTCTGAAGGAAAACACACAGCACAGTTCTCATCCATGAAACACACTCTGCATTAGAGCAAGAAGCACCCTCTTGCTTTATAGAGTCTCTAATACAGCAAGGAAGGTGAGTGTGCTCAGATCAAATGAACAGTGTTTCCTACCCATACGGACCATACATAGTTCAACTCTGCTTCTGAAACTGATACAAGCCAGAAGTCATCTAACATCCCATGCTTTTCAGATAAGAGCGAGAAACGTGTGAGCTTCATGAATGATGTAGCTTCATGTGAGCTGAAAATGAATGCGTTTACCTGAAACCAAGTCTTGCTTGTAGGAAGACGGCAAGCCTGGGATTATTCCATTTCTGAAGGAAAACACACAGCACAGTTCTCATCCTTGAAACACACTCGGCTTTAGAGCAAGAAGCACGCTCTTGCTTTCTAGAGGCTCTAATACAGCAGGAAACGTGAGTTTGCTCAGAACAAAAGAACGGTGTTTCCTACACATACGGACCATATCTAGTTCAACTCTCCTTCTGAAACTGTTACATACCACAGGTCGACTAACATCCAGTGCTTTTCAGTTGAGAGCGAGAAACATGTGAGCTTCGTGTACAATGTAGTTTCATTGGAGCTGAAAAGTGAATGCGCTTACCTGAAACGAAGTCTTGCTTGTAGGAAGACACAGAACCTGGGATTTAACTCCATTACTGAAGGGAAACACACAGCACAGTTCTCATCCATGAAACACACTCTGCTTTAGAGCAAGAAGCACGCTCTTGTTTTCTAGAGTCCCTAATACAGCAGAAAAAGTGAGTATGCTCAGAACAAAATATCGGTTTTTCTACACATACGGACCATATCTGGTTCAACTCTGCTTCTGAAACTGATACAAACCAAAGGTTCTCTAACATCCAATGCTTTTCAGTTAAGACCGAGAAGCATGGGAGCTTCATGAACAATGTAGCTTTTTTTGAGCTGAAAATGACTGCGTTATCCTGAAACGAAGTCTTGCTTGTAGGAAGACACAGAGCCTGGCATTTAACTCCATTTCTGAAGGGAAACACACAGCACAGTTCTCATCCATGAAAAACAGTCTGCTTTAGAGCAAGATGCACGCTCTTGTTTTCTAGATTCCCTAATACAGGCGAAAAAGTGAGTATGCTCACAACAAAATAACGGTGTTTCCTACACATACGGACCATATCTGGTTCAACTCTGCTTCTGAAAATGATACAAACCACAGGTTCTCTAACATCCAATGCTTTTCATTTAAGACCGAGAAGCATGTGAGCTTCATGAACAATGTAGCTTTTTTTGAGCTGAAAATGACTGCGTTAACCTGAAACGAAGCCTTGCTTGTAGGAAGACACAGAGCCTGGCATTTACTCCATTTCTGAAGGGTAACACACAGCACAGTTCTCATCCATGAAACACACTCTGCTTTATGGCAAGAAGCACCCTCTTGCTTTCTAGAGTCTCTAATTCAGCAGGAAACGTGAGTGTGCTCAGAAGAAAAGTACGGTGTTTCCCACACATATGGACCATATCTAGTCCAACTCTGCTTCTGAAACTGATACAAATCACAGGTTCTCTAACATCCAATGCTTTTCAGTTAAGAGTGAGAAACGTGTGAGCTTCATGAACCATGTAGCTTTTTTTGAGGTGAAAATGAATGTGTTAACCTGAAACGAAGTCTTGCTTGTAGGAAGACAGAGAGCATGGGATTTAACTCCATTTCTGAAGGGAAACACAAAGCAAAGTTCTCATCCATAAAACACACTCTGCTTTAGAGCAAGACACACCGTCTTGCTTTATAGAGTCGCTAATACAGCAGGAAACGTGAGTGTGCTCAGATCAAAAGAACGGTGTTTCCTACACATACGGACCATACCTAGTTCAACTCTGCTTCTGAAACTGCTACAAACCACAAGTCATCTAACATCCCATTCTTTTAAGTTAAGAGAGAGAAACATGTGAGCTTTATGAAAGATGTAGCTTTGTTTGAGCTGAAAAGTGACAGCATTTATCTGAAACGAAGTCTTGATTATAGGAAGATACCAAGCCTGGGATTTAACTACATTTCTAAAGGAAAACACACAGGACACTTCTCATCTCTGAAACATACTCTGCTTTTGATCAAGAAGCACACTCTTGCTCTCTAGAGTCTCTAGTACAGCAGGAAACGTGAGTGTGCTCAGAACAAAAGAACGATGTTTCCTACACATACCGAAAATATCAAGTTCAACTCTGTTTCTGAAACCGATACAAACCATAGGCCATCAAACATCCAATGCTTTTCAGTTGAGACCGAGAAGCGTGTGAGCTTCGGGATCGATGTTGCTTCCTTTGAGCTGAAATGTGAATGCGTTTACCTGAAAAGATGTCTTGCTTGTAGGAAGACACAGTGCCTGGGATTTAACTACATTTCTGAAAGAAAACACACAGCACAGTTCTCATCCATGCAACATACTCTGTTTTAGAGCAAGAAGCACCCTCTTGCTTTCTGGAATCTCTAAAACAGCAGGAAACATGAGTGTGCTCAGAACAAAAGAACGGTGTTTCCTACACAATCGGACCATATCTAGTTCAACTCTCCTTCTGAAGGTGATACAAACCACAAGTCCTCTAACATCCAATGCTTTTCTGTCAAGAGCGAGAAACGTGAGCTTCGCGAATGATATAGCTTTATTTGAGTTGAAAAGTGACTGTGTTTACCTGAAAAGAAGTCTTTCTTTTACAAAGACACAGACCTTGGGATTTAACTACATTTCCGAAGGGAAACACACAGCACAGTTCTCATCCATGAAACACACTCTGCTTTAGAGCAAGAAGCACGCTCTAGTTTTCTAGAGTCTCTAATACAGCAGGGAAGGTGAGTGTGCTCAGATCAAAAGAACAGTGTTTCCTAACCATACGGACCATACATAGTTCAACTCTGCTTCTGAAACTGATACAAACCACAAGTCATCTAACATCCCATGCTTTTCAGTTAAGAGCGAGAAACGTGTGAGCTTCATGAATGATGTAGCTTCATTTGAGCTGAAAAGTGAATGTGATTACCTGAAACGAAGTCTTGCTTGTAGGAAGACGGCAAGCCTGGGATTATTCCATTTCTGAAGAAAAACACACAGCACAGTTCTCATCCATGAAACACACTCTACTTTATGGCAAGAAGCACCCTCTTGCTTTCTAGAGTCTCTAATTCAGCAGGAAACGTGAGTGTGCTCAGAACAAAAGTACGGTGTTTCCCACACATATGGACCATATCTAGTCCAACTCTGCTTCTGAAACTGTTACAAACCACAGGTCCACTAACATCCAGTGCTTTTCAGTTGAGAGTGAGAAACGTTTGAGCTTCGTGAACGATGTAGCTTCCTTTGAGCTGAAAAGTGAATGTGTTTACCTGAAACGAAGTCTTGCTTGTAGGAAGACACAGAACCTGGGATTTAACTCCATTACTGAAGGGAAACACACAGCACAGTTCTCATCCATGAAACACTCTCTGCTTTAGAGCAAGAAGCTCGCTCTTGCTTTCTAGAGTCTCTAATACAGCAGGAAATGTGAGTGTGCTCAGAATAATGAACGGTGTTATCTACACAAAAGGACCATATTCAACTCTGCTTCTGAAACTGATACAAACCACAGGTCCTCTAATATCCAATGCTTTTCTGTTAAGAGCGAGAAACGTGAGCTTCGGGAACGATATAGCTTCATTTGAGCTGAAAAGTGACTGCTTTTACCTAAAACGAAGTCTTGTTTGTGCAAAGACACAGACCATCGGATTTAACTCCATTTCAGATGGGAAACACACAGCACAGTTCTCATCCATGAAACACAGTCTGCATTAGAGCAAGATGCACGCTCTTGTTTTCTAGATTCCCTAATACAGGCGAAAAAGTGAGTATGCTCAGAACAAAATAACGGTGTTTCCTACACATACGGACAATATCTAGTTCAACTCTGCTTCTGAACATGAAGCAAACCACAGGTCCTCTAACATCAAATGCTTTTCTGTTAAGAGCGAGAAACGTGAGCTTCGGGAACGATATAGCTTCATTTGAGTTGAAAAGTGACTGCGTTTACCTGAAATGAAGTCTTGCTTGTACAAAGACACAGACCTTGGGATTAAACTCCATTTCCGAAAGGAAACACACAGCACAGATCTCATCCATGAAACACACTCTGCTTTGGAGCAAGAAGCATGCTCTTGTTTTCTAGAGTCCCAAAAAGAGAAGAAAAAGTGTGTATGCTCAGAACAAAATAATGGTGTTTCCTACACATACAGACCACATCTAGTTCAATTCTGCTTCTGATCCTGATACCAACCACAGGTCCTCTAACATCCAATGCTTTTCAGTTAAGAGCGAGAAACCTGTCAGCTTGGTGAAGGTTGTATCTTTGTTTCAGCTTAAAGTGACGGTATTTTCCTGAAACGAATTCTTGCTTGTAGGAAGACACAGAGCCTGGGATTTAACTCCATTTCTGAAGGAAAACACTCAGCACAGTTCTCATCCATGAAACACACTCTGCTTTAGATCAAGAAGCACGCTCTTGCTCTCTAGAGTCTCTAATACAGCAGGAAACGTGTGTCTGCTCAGAACAAAACAACGGTGTTTCCTACAAATCAGGACCATATCAAGTATAACTCTGCTTCTGAAACTTATATAAAACACAGGTCCTCTAACATCCACTTGTTTTCATTTAATCGCGAGAAACACTTGAGCTTCGTTAACGATGTAGCTTGTTTGAGCTGAAAATGACTACGTTAATCTGAAATAAAGTCTTGCTTGTAGAAAGACACAGACCTTGGCCTTTAACTACATTTCTGAAGGGAAACACACAGCACAGTTCTCATGCATGAAACACACTCTGCTTTTGAGCAAGAAGCACGCTCTTGCTTTGCAGAATCTCTAATACAGCAGGAAAGGTGGGTGTGCTCAGAACAAAAGAACGGTGTTTTCTACTCATAAGGACCATATCTAGTTCAACTCTGCTTCTGAAACTGATACAAACCACAGGTTCTCTAACATCCAATGCTTTTCAGTTAAGAGTGAGAAACGTGTGAGCTTCATGCACCATGTAGCTTTTTTTGAGCTGAAAATGAATGTGTTAACCTGAAACGAAGTCTTGCTTGTAGGAAGACGGCAAGCCTGGGATTATTCCATTTCTGAAGGGAAACACACAGCACAGTTCTCATCCATGAAACACACTCTGCTTTATGGCAAGAAGCACCATCTTGCTTTCTAGAGTCTCTAATTCAGCAGGAAACGTGAGTGTGCTCAGAACAAAAGAACGGAGTTTCCCACACATATGGACCATATCTAGTCCACCTCTGCTTCTGAAACTGTTACAAACCACAGGTCCACTAACATCCAGTGCTTTTCCCTTGAGAGCAAGAAACGTTTGAGCTTCGTGAACAATGTAGCTTCGTTTGAGCTGAAAAGTGAATGTGTTTACCTGAAACGAAGTCTTGCTTGTAGGAAGACACAGAACATGGGATTTAACTCCATTACTGAAGGGAAACACACAGCACAGTTCTCATCCATGAAACACACTCTGCTTTAGAGCAAGAAGCACGCTCTTGCATTCTAGAGGCTCTAATACCGCAGGAAACGTGAGTGTGCTAAGAAAAAAAGAACGGTGTTTCCTACACATACGGATCATATCTAGTTCAACTCTCCTTCTGAAACTGTTACAAACCACAGATCGACTAACATCCAGTGCTTTTCAGTTGAGAGCGAGCAACGTGTGAGCTTCGTGTACGATGTAGCTTCATTGGAGCTGAAAAGTGTATGTGTTTACCTGAAACGAAGTCTTGCTTGTGGGAAGACACAGAACATGGATTTAACTCCATTTCTGAAGGGAAACACACAGCACAGTTCTCATCCATGCAACATACTCTGCTTTAGAGCAAGAAGCACCCTCTTGCTTTCTGGAATCTCTAAAACAGCAGGAAACATGAGTGTGCTCAGAACAAAAGAACGGTGTTTCCTAAACAATCGGACTATATCTAGTTCAACTCTCCTTCTGAAGGTGATACAAACGACGAGTCCTCTAACATCCAATGCTTTTCTGTCAAGAGCGAGAAACGTGAGCTTCGGGAATGATATAGCTTTATTTGAGTTGAAAAGTGACTGTATTTACCTGAAATGAAGTCTTGCTTTTACAAAGACACAGACCTTGGGATTTAACTCCATTTCTGAAGGGAAACACACAGCACAGCCTCATCCATGAAACACACTCTGCTTTAGAGCAAGAAGCACGCTCTTGTTTTCTAGAGTCCCTAATACAGCAGAAAAAGTGAGTATGCTCAGAACAAAATAACGGTGTTTCGTACACATACGGACCATATCTGGTTCAACTCTGCTTCTGAAACTGGTACAAACCACAGGTTCTCTAACATCCAATACTTTTCAGTTAAGAGCAAGAAGCATGTGAGCTTCATGAACAATGGAGCTTTTTTTGAGCTGAAAATGACTGCGTTAACCTGAAACGAAGTCTTGCTTGTAGGAAGACACAGAGCCTGGCATTTAACTCCATTTGTGAAGGGAAACACACAGCACGGTTCTCATCCATGAAACACACTCTGATTTAGAGCAAGAAGACTCCCTCTTGCTTTATAGAGTCTCTAATACAGCAGGGAAGGTGAGTGTGCTCAGATCAAAAGAACAGTGTTTCCTACCCATACGGACCATACATAGTTCAACTCTGCTTCTGAAACTGATACAAACCACAAGTCATCTAACATCCCATGCTTTTCAGTTAAGAGTTAGAAACGTGTGAGCTTCATGAATGATGTAGCTTCATTTGAGCTGAAATGTGAATGTGTTTACATGAAACGAAGTCTTGCTTGTAGGAAGATGGCAAGCCTGGGATTATTCCATTTCTGAAGGAAAACACACAGCACAGTTCTCATCCATGAAACACACTCTGCATTAGAGCAAGAAGCACCCTCTTGCTTTATAGAGTCTCTAATACAGCAAGGAAGGTGAGTGTGCTCAGATCAAATGAACAGTGTTTCCTACCCATACGGACCATACATAGTTCAACTCTGCTTCTGAAACTGATACAAGCCAGAAGTCATCTAACATCCCATGCTTTTCAGATAAGAGCGAGAAACGTGTGAGCTTCATGAATGATGTAGCTTCATGTGAGCTGAAAATGAATGCGTTTACCTGAAACCAAGTCTTGCTTGTAGGAAGACGGCAAGCCTGGGATTATTCCATTTCTGAAGGAAAACACACAGCACAGTTCTCATCCTTGAAACACACTCGGCTTTAGAGCAAGAAGCACGCTCTTGCTTTCTAGAGGCTCTAATACAGCAGGAAACGTGAGTTTGCTCAGAACAAAAGAACGGTGTTTCCTACACATACGGACCATATCTAGTTCAACTCTCCTTCTGAAACTGTTACATACCACAGGTCGACTAACATCCAGTGCTTTTCAGTTGAGAGCGAGAAACATGTGAGCTTCGTGTACAATGTAGTTTCATTGGAGCTGAAAAGTGAATGCGCTTACCTGAAACGAAGTCTTGCTTGTAGGAAGACACAGAACCTGGGATTTAACTCCATTTCTGAAGGGAAACACACAGCACAGTTCTCATCCATGAAACACACTCTGCTTTAGAGCAAGAAGCACGCTCTTGTTTTCTAGAGTCCCTAATACAGCAGAAAAAGTGAGTATGCTCAGAACAAAATATCGGTTTTTCTACACATACGGACCATATCTGGTTCAACTCTGCTTCTGAAACTGATACAAACCAAAGGTTCTCTAACATCCAATGCTTTTCAGTTAAGACCGAGAAGCATGGGAGCTTCATGAACAATGTAGCTTTTTTTGAGCTGAAAATGACTGCGTTATCCTGAAACGAAGTCTTGCTTGTAGGAAGACACAGAGCCTGGCATTTAACTCCATTTCTGAAGGGAAACACACAGCACAGTTCTCATCCATGAAAAACAGTCTGCTTTAGAGCAAGATGCACGCTCTTGTTTTCTAGATTCCCTAATACAGGCGAAAAAGTGAGTATGCTCACAACAAAATAACGGTGTTTCCTACACATACGGACCATATCTGGTTCAACTCTGCTTCTGAAAATGATACAAACCACAGGTTCTCTAACATCCAATGCTTTTCATTTAAGACCGAGAAGCATGTGAGCTTCATGAACAATGTAGCTTTTTTTGAGCTGAAAATGACTGCGTTAACCTGAAACGAAGCCTTGCTTGTAGGAAGACACAGAGCCTGGCATTTACTCCATTTCTGAAGGGTAACACACAGCACAGTTCTCATCCATGAAACACACTCTGCTTTATGGCAAGAAGCACCCTCTTGCTTTCTAGAGTCTCTAATTCAGCAGGAAACGTGAGTGTGCTCAGAAGAAAAGTACGGTGTTTCCCACACATATGGACCATATCTAGTCCAACTCTGCTTCTGAAACTGATACAAATCACAGGTTCTCTAACATCCAATGCTTTTCAGTTAAGAGTGAGAAACGTGTGAGCTTCATGAACCATGTAGCTTTTTTTGAGGTGAAAATGAATGTGTTAACCTGAAACGAAGTCTTGCTTGTAGGAAGACAGAGAGCATGGGATTTAACTCCATTTCTGAAGGGAAACACAAAGCAAAGTTCTCATCCATAAAACACACTCTGCTTTAGAGCAAGACACACCGTCTTGCTTTATAGAGTCGCTAATACAGCAGGAAACGTGAGTGTGCTCAGATCAAAAGAACGGTGTTTCCTACACATACGGACCATACCTAGTTCAACTCTGCTTCTGAAACTGCTACAAACCACAAGTCATCTAACATCCCATTCTTTTAAGTTAAGAGAGAGAAACATGTGAGCTTTATGAAAGATGTAGCTTTGTTTGAGCTGAAAAGTGACAGCATTTATCTGAAACGAAGTCTTGATTATAGGAAGATACCAAGCCTGGGATTTAACTACATTTCTAAAGGAAAACACACAGGACACTTCTCATCTCTGAAACATACTCTGCTTTTGATCAAGAAGCACACTCTTGCTCTCTAGAGTCTCTAGTACAGCAGGAAACGTGAGTGTGCTCAGAACAAAAGAACGATGTTTCCTACACATACCGAAAATATCAAGTTCAACTCTGTTTCTGAAACCGATACAAACCATAGGCCATCAAACATCCAATGCTTTTCAGTTGAGACCGAGAAGCGTGTGAGCTTCGGGATCGATGTTGCTTCCTTTGAGCTGAAATGTGAATGCGTTTACCTGAAAAGATGTCTTGCTTGTAGGAAGACACAGTGCCTGGGATTTAACTACATTTCTGAAAGAAAACACACAGCACAGTTCTCATCCATGCAACATACTCTGTTTTAGAGCAAGAAGCACCCTCTTGCTTTCTGGAATCTCTAAAACAGCAGGAAACATGAGTGTGCTCAGAACAAAAGAACGGTGTTTCCTACACAATCGGATCATATCTAGTTCAACTCTCCTTCTGAAGGTGATACAAACCACAAGTCCTCTAACATCCAATGCTTTTCTGTCAAGAGCGAGAAACGTGAGCTTCGCGAATGATATAGCTTTATTTGAGTTGAAAAGTGACTGTGTTTACCTGAAAAGAAGTCTTTCTTTTACAAAGACACAGACCTTGGGATTTAACTACATTTCCGAAGGGAAACACACAGCACAGTTCTCATCCATGAAACACACTCTGCTTTAGAGCAAGAAGCACGCTCTAGTTTTCTAGAGTCTCTAATACAGCAGGGAAGGTGAGTGTGCTCAGATCAAAAGAACAGTGTTTCCTAACCATACGGACCATACATAGTTCAACTCTGCTTCTGAAACTGATACAAACCACAAGTCATCTAACATCCCATGCTTTTCAGTTAAGAGCGAGAAACGTGTGAGCTTCATGAATGATGTAGCTTCATTTGAGCTGAAAAGTGAATGTGATTACCTGAAACGAAGTCTTGCTTGTAGGAAGACGGCAAGCCTGGGATTATTCCATTTCTGAAGAAAAACACACAGCACAGTTCTCATCCATGAAACACACTCTGCTTTATGGCAAGAAGCACCCTCTTGCTTTCTAGAGTCTCTAATTCAGCAGGAAACGTGAGTGTGCTCAGAACAAAAGTACGGTGTTTCCCACACATATGGACCATATCTAGTCCAACTCTGCTTCTGAAACTGTTACAAACCACAGGTCCACTAACATCCAGTGCTTTTCAGTTGAGAGTGAGAAACGTTTGAGCTTCGTGAACGATGTAGCTTCGTTTGAGCTGAAAAGTGAATGTGTTTACCTGAAACGAAGTCTTGCTTGTAGGAAGACACAGAACCTGGGATTTAACTCCATTACTGAAGGGAAACACACAGCACAGTTCTCATCCATGAAACACTCTCTGCTTTAGAGCAAGAAGCTCGCTCTTGCTTTCTAGAGTCTCTAATACAGCAGGAAATGTGAGTGTGCTCAGAATAATGAACGGTGTTATCTACACAAAAGGACCATATTCAACTCTGCTTCTGAAACTGATACAAACCACAGGTCCTCTAATATCCAATGCTTTTCTGTTAAGAGCGAGAAACGTGAGCTTCGGGAACGATATAGCTTCATTTGAGCTGAAAAGTGACTGCTTTTACCTAAAACGAAGTCTTGTTTGTGCAAAGACACAGACCATCGGATTTAACTCCATTTCAGATGGGAAACACACAGCACAGTTCTCATCCATGAAACACAGTCTGCATTAGAGCAAGATGCACGCTCTTGTTTTCTAGATTCCCTAATACAGGCGAAAAAGTGAGTATGCTCAGAACAAAATAACGGTGTTTCCTACACATACGGACAATATCTAGTTCAACTCTGCTTCTGAACATGAAGCAAACCACAGGTCCTCTAACATCAAATGCTTTTCTGTTAAGAGCGAGAAACGTGAGCTTCGGGAACGATATAGCTTCATTTGAGTTGAAAAGTGACTGCGTTTACCTGAAATGAAGTCTTGCTTGTACAAAGACACAGACCTTGGGATTAAACTCCATTTCCGAAAGGAAACACACAGCACAGATCTCATCCATGAAACACACTCTGCTTTGGAGCAAGAAGCATGCTCTTGTTTTCTAGAGTCCCAAAAAGAGAAGAAAAAGTGTGTATGCTCAGAACAAAATAATGGTGTTTCCTACACATACAGACCACATCTAGTTCAATTCTGCTTCTGATCCTGATACCAACCACAGGTCCTCTAACATCCAATGCTTTTCAGTTAAGAGCGAGAAACCTGTCAGCTTGGTGAAGGTTGTATCTTTGTTTCAGCTTAAAGTGACGGTATTTTCCTGAAACGAATTCTTGCTTGTAGGAAGACACAGAGCCTGGGATTTAACTCCATTTCTGAAGGAAAACACTCAGCACAGTTCTCATCCATGAAACACACTCTGCTTTAGATCAAGAAGCACGCTCTTGCTCTCTAGAGTCTCTAATACAGCAGGAAACGTGTGTCTGCTCAGAACAAAACAACGGTGTTTCCTACAAATCAGGACCATATCAAGTATAACTCTGCTTCTGAAACTTATATAAAACACAGGTCCTCTAACATCCACTTGTTTTCATTTAATCGCGAGAAACACTTGAGCTTCGTTAACGATGTAGCTTGTTTGAGCTGAAAATGACTACGTTAATCTGAAATAAAGTCTTGCTTGTAGAAAGACACAGACCTTGGCCTTTAACTACATTTCTGAAGGGAAACACACAGCACAGTTCTCATGCATGAAACACACTCTGCTTTTGAGCAAGAAGCACGCTCTTGCTTTGCAGAATCTCTAATACAGCAGGAAAGGTGGGTGTGCTCAGAACAAAAGAACGGTGTTTTCTACTCATAAGGACCATATCTAGTTCAACTCTGCTTCTGAAACTGATACAAACCACAGGTTCTCTAACATCCAATGCTTTTCAGTTAAGAGTGAGAAACGTGTGAGCTTCATGCACCATGTAGCTTTTTTTGAGCTGAAAATGAATGTGTTAACCTGAAACGAAGTCTTGCTTGTAGGAAGACAGAGAGCATGGGATTTAACTCCATTTCTGAAGGGAAACACAAAGCACAATTCTCATCCATGAAACACACTCTGCTTTAGAGCAAGACACACCGTCTTGCTTTATAGAGTCTCTAATACAGCAGGAAACGTGAGTGTGCTCAGATCAAAAGAACGGTGTTTCCTACACATACGGACCATACCTAGTTCAACTCTGCTTCTGAAACTGCTACAAACCACAAGTCATCTAACATCCCATTCTTTTAAGTTAAGAGAGAGAAATATGTGAGCTTTATGAAAGATGTAGCTTTGTTTGAGCTGAAAAGTGACAGAATTTATCTGAAAGGAAGTCTTGATTATAGGAAGATACCAAGCCTGGGATTTAACTACATTTCTAAAGGAAAACACACAGGACACTTCTCATCTATGAAACATACTCTGCTTTTGATCAAGAAGCACACTCTTGCTCTCTAGAGTCTCTAGTACAGCAGGAAACGTGAGTGTGCTCAGAACAAAAGAACGATGTTTCCTACACATACCGAAAATATCAAGTTCAACTCTGTTTCTGAAACCGATACAAACCATAGGCCATCAAACATCCAATGCTTTTCAGTTGAGACCGAGAAGCGTGTGAGCTTCGGGATCGATGTTGCTTCCTTTGAGCTGAAATGTGAATGCGTTTACCTGAAAAGATGTCTTGCTTGTAGGAAGACACAGTGCCTGGGATTTAACTACATTTCTGAAAGAAAACACACAGCACAGTTCTCATCCATGCAACATACTCTGTTTTAGAGCAAGAAGCACCCTCTTGCTTTCTGGAATCTCTAAAACAGCAGGAAACATGAGTGTGCTCAGAACAAAAGAACGGTGTTTCCTACACAATCGGACCATATCTAGTTCAACTCTCCTTCTGAAGGTGATACAAACCACAAGTCCTCTAACATCCAATGCTTTTCTGTCAAGAGCGAGAAACGTGAGCTTCGCGAATGATATAGCTTTATTTGAGTTGAAAAGTGACTGTGTTTACCTGAAAAGAAGTCTTTCTTTTACAAAGACACAGACCTTGGGATTTAACTACATTTCCGAAGGGAAACACACAGCACAGTTCTCATCCATGAAACACACTCTGCTTTAGAGCAAGAAGCACGCTCTAGTTTTCTAGAGTCTCTAATACAGCAGGGAAGGTGAGTGTGCTCAGATCAAAAGAACAGTGTTACCTAACCATACGGACCATACATAGTTCAACTCTGCTTCTGAAACTGATACAAACCACAAGTCATCTAACATCCCATGCTTTTCAGTTAAGAGCGAGAAACGTGTGAGCTTCATGAATGATGTAGCTTCATTTGAGCTGAAAAGTGAATGTGTTTACCTGAAACGAAGTCTTGCTTGTAGGAAGACAGAGAGCATGGGATTTAATTCCATTTCTGAAGGGAAACACAAAGCACAGTTCTCATCCATGAAACACCCTCTGCTTTATGGCAAGAAGCACCCTCTTGCTTTCTAGAGTCTCTAATTCAGCAGGAAACGTGAGTGTGCTCAGAACAAAAGTACGGTGTTTCCCACACATATGGACCATATCTAGTCCAACTCTGCTTCTGAAGCTGTTACAAACCACAGGTCCACTAACATCCAGTGCTTTTCAGTTGAGAGTGAGAAACGTTTGAGCTTCGGGAACGATGTAGCTTCGTTTGATCTGAAAAGTGAATGTGTTTACCTGAAACGAAGACTTGCTTGTAGGAAGACACAGAACCTGGGATTTAACTCCATTACTGAAGGGAAACACACAGCACAGTTCTCATCCATGAAACACTCTCTGCTTTAGAGCAAGAAGCTCGCTCTTGCTTTCTAGAGTCTCTAATACAGCAGGAAATGTGAGTGTGCTGAGAATAATGAACGGTGTTATCTACACAAAAGGACCATATCTAGTTCAACTCTGTTTCTGAAACTGATACAAACCACAGGTCCTCTAATATCCAATGCTTTTCTGTTAAGAGCGAGAAACGTGAGCTTCGGGAACGATATTGCTTCATTTGAGCTGAAAAGTGACTGCGTTTACCTGAAACGAATTCTTGTTTGTGCAAAGACACAGACCTTCGGATTTAACTCCATTTCAGACGGGAAACACACAGCACAGTTCTCATCCATGAAACACAGTCTGCATTAGAGCAAGATGCACGCTCTTGTTTTCTAGATTCCCTAATACAGGCGAAAAAGTGAGTATGCTCAGAACAAAATAACGGTGTTTCCTACACATATGGACAATATCTAGTTCAACTCTGCTTCTGAACATGAAGCAAACCACAGGTCCTCTAACATCAAATGCTTTTCTGTTAAGAGCGAGAAACGTGAGCTTCGGGAATGATATAGCTTCATTTGAGCTGAAAAGTGACTGCCTTTACCTGAAACGAAGTCTTGCTTGTACAAAGACACAGACCTTGGGATTTAACTCCATTTCGGACGGGACACACACAGCACAGTTCTCATCCATGAAACACAGTCTGCATTAGAGCAAGATGCACGCTCTTCTTTTCTAGAGTCCCTAAAAGAGAAGAAAAAGTGTGTATGCTCAGAACAAAATAATGGTGTTTCCTACACATACGGACGATATCTAGTTCAACTCTGCTTCTGAACATGAGGCAAACCACAGGTCCTCTAACATCCTATCCTTTTCAGTTTAGTTCGAGAAACATGTGAGCTTCATGAACGATGTAGCTTTTTTTTGAGCTGAAAATGACTGCGTTAACCAGAAACGAAGTCTTGCTTGTAGGAAGACACAGAGAATGGGATTTAACTCCATTTCTGAAGGGAAACACACAGCACAGTTCTCATGCATGAAACACACTCTGATTTAGAGCAAGAAGCATGCTCTTGCTCTCTAGAGTCTCTAATACAGCAGGAAACGTGCGTGTGCTCAGAGAAAAAGAACGGTGTTTCCTACACATATCAACCATATCAAGTCAAATCTGCTGAAACTGATACGAACAACAAGTCCTCTAACACCAGTGCCTTTCAGATAACAGCGAGAAACGTGTCAGCTCTATGTGACGTTTTATCTTCGTTTGAGTTGAGAAGTGACAGCATATATCTGAAACGAAGTCTTGCATGTAGGAAGACACCGATCCTGGAATTTTACTCCATTTCCGAAGGAAAACACACAGGACAGTTCTCATCCATGAAACACACTCTGCTTTAGATCAAGAAGCACGCTCTTTCTTTCTAGAGTCTCTAATACAGCAGGAAAGGTTAGTGTGCTCAGAACAAAGGAAAGGTGTTTCCTACACATACGGACCATATCTAGTTCAACTCTGATTCTGAAACTGCTACAAACCACAGGTCCTCTAACATCCAGTGCTTTTCATTTAAGAGCGACAAACGTGTGAGCTTCAGAAACGATGTAGTTTGTCTGAGCTGAAAAGTGACTGTGTTTACCTGAAAAGAACTCTTGCTTTTAGTAAGACACAGACACTGGGATTTAACACCTTTTCTGATGGGAAACACACAGCACAGTTCTCATCCATGAAACACACTCTGCTTTAGAGCAAGAAACACTCTCTTGTTTTCTAGAGTCCCTAATACAGCAGAAAACGTGAGTATGCTCAGAAGAAAATAACGGTGTGTCCTATACAAACGGACCATATCTAGTTCAACTCTGCTTCTGAACCTCATACAAACCAGTGGTCCTCTAACATCCAGTGCTTTTAAGTTAAGAGCGAGAAACCTGTTAGCTTCGTGATCATTGAATATCGTTTCAGCTGTAAATTGACTGCATTTACCTGAAACGATGTCTTGCTTGTGGGAATACAAGGAGCATGGGATTTAACTCCATTTCTGATGGAAAACACACAGCACAGTTCTCATCCATGAAACACACTCGGCTTTAGAGCAAGAAGCACCCTCTTGCTTTCTAGATTCTCTAATACAGCAGCATACGTGAGTGTGCTCACAACAAAAGAACGTTGTTTTCTATCATTTGTGCCATATCTAGTTCAACTCTGATTCTGAAACTGATACAAACCATAGGCCATCAAACGTCCACTCCTTTTCAGTTGAGAGTGGAAACGTGTATGCTTCCTTAAGGAAGTAGCTTCGTTTGAGCTGAAAAGTGAACGCGATTACCTGAAAGGAAGTATTGCCTATAGGAAGACACAGAGCCTAGGATTTAACTCCATTTCTGAAGGGAAACAAACAGCACAGTTCTCATCCTTCCAACACACTCTGCTTTTGAGCAACAGGCACGCTCTTGCTTTCTAGAATCTCTATTACAGCAGGAAACGTGAGTGTACTCAGAACAAAAGAACTGTGTTTTATACACATAAGGACCATATCTAGTTCAACTCTGCTTCTGAACCTGATACAAACCACAGGTCCTCTAACATGCAATTCTTTTAATTTAATTGCGAGAAACTTTTGAGCTTCGTTAATGATGTGGCTTTTATTTGAGCTGAAAATAACTGCTTTAACCTGAGACGAAGTCTTGCTGGTAGGAAGACAGAGAGCCTGGGATTTAACTCCATTTTGAAGGGAAACACACAGCACAGTTCTCATCCATGAAACACACTCTGCTTTAGAGCAAGAAGCACCCTCTTGCTTTATAGAGTCTCTAATACAGCACGAAACATGAGTCTGCTCAGATCAAAAGAACGGTGTTTCCTACACATAGGGACCATACCTAGTTCAACTCTGCTTCTGAAACTGATACAAATCACAAGTCCTCTAACATCCCAGGATTTTCATTTAAGAGCATGAAACATGTGAGCTTCATGAACGATGTAGCTTTGTTTGAGCTGAGCAGTGACTGCATTACCTGAAACGAATTCTTGCTTGTTGGAAGACACAGATCCTGGGGTTTAACTCCGTTTCTGAAGAGAAATTCAGACCAATGTTCTCATCCATGAATCACATGCCTTTTTAACTCAGGAAGCATCCTCCTCTTTCCAGCGTAAGCAATTAAACAATAACCATGAGAATGCCCAGAAAAAAAAAAAAAACTGTGTTTCCTCCTCATACAGACCATATGCAGTTCAACTCTGCATATGAAACTGAAACAAACCACAGTTCCTCTTACATAAATCCTCTTTAGTTAATAGTGAGAATCTTGTTTTGTTGGTGCACTGTGTAAAATCATTTGAGCCCCAAATTCACTGGGTTTACCAGAAATGATCTCTTGCTTGTAGGAACACACAGATACTGTGGTTAACCCCGATTCTGAAGGGAAATTCAGACCAGTGTTCTCATCCAAGAAACTCACTCTGTTTTAACTCAAGAAGCAAGCTTTTCTTCCAGTGTCTCCAATACAGCAAGAACCATGATCATGCCCAGAAAAAATGAACCGTGTTTCCTACTCATAAGGACCATATGTAGTTCAACTCTGCTTATGAAACTGATACAAACCACAGCTCCTCTTACATAAATGCTCTTTAGTTAATAGTGAGAATCGCGTTGGGTTGTTGAACTGTGAAAAATCATTTGAGCCCAAAATTCACTTGGTTTACCAGAAATGAACTCTTGCTTGTAGGAAGACACAGATCCTGTGGTTTAACTCTGTTTCTGAAGTGAAATTCAGACCAGTGTTCTCATCCATGAAACACACTCTGTTTTCACGTAAGAAGCAAGCTCTTCATTCCAGCCTCTCCAATACAGCAAGAACCATGAGCATGCCCAGAAAAAAAGAACTGTGTTTCCTACTCATAAGGAACATATGTAGTTCAACTCTGCTTATGAAACTGATACAAACCACAGCTCCTCTTATATACATGCTCTTTAGTTAATTGTAAGAATCGCGTTGGGTTGTTGAACTGTGAAAAATCATTTGAGCCCAAAATTCACTTGCTTTACCAGAATTGAACTCTTGCCTGTCGGAAGACACAGATCCTGGGGTTTAACTCTGTTTCTGAAGGGAAATTCAGACCAATGTTCTAATCCATGAATCACATGCCTTTTTAACTCAGGAAGCATCCTCCTATTTCCAGCGTAAGCAATTAAACAAGAACCATGAGAATGCCCAGAAAAAAAAAAAAACAAAACTGTGTTTCCTCCTCATACAGACCATATGCAGTTCAACTCTGCATATGAAACTGAAACAAACCACAGTTCCTCTTACATAAAGGCTCTTTAGTTAATAGTGAGAATCTTGTTTTGTTGATGCACTGTGTAAAATCATTTGAGCCCCAAATTCACTGGGTTTACCAGAAATGAACTCTTGCTTGTAGGAAGACACAGATCCTGTGGTTTAACTCTGTTTCTGAAGGGAAATTCAGACCAGTGTTCTCATCCAAGAAACACACTCTGCTTTAACGCCAGAAGCAAGCTCTTCTTTACAGCATCTCCAATAGAGCAAGAACCATGAGCATGCCCAGAAAAAAAGAACTGTGTTTCCTACTCCTACGGACCATATGTAGTTCAACTCTGCTTATGAAACTGATACAAACCACAGCTCCTCTTACATAAAGGCTCTTTAGTTAATAGTGAGAATCGCGTTGGGTTTTTGAACTGTGAAAAATCATTTGAGCCCAAAATTCACTTTGTTTACCAGAAATGAACTCTTGCTTGTAGGAAGACACAGATCCTGTGGTTTAACTCTGTTTCTGAAGGGAAATTCAGACCAGTGTTCTCATCCAAGAAACACACTCTGCTTTAACGCCAGAAGCAAGCTCTTCTTTACAGCATCTCCAATAGAGCAAGAACCATGAGCATGCCCAGAAAAAAAGAACTGTGTTTCCTACTCCTACGGACCATATGTAGTTCAACTCTGCTTATGAAACTGATACAAACCACAGCTCCTCTTACATAAAGGCTCTTTAGTTAATAGTGAGAATCGCGTTGGGTTTTTGAACTGTGAAAAATCATTTGAGCCCAAAATTCACTTTGTTTACCAGAAATGAACTCTTGCTTGTAGGAAGACACAGATCCTGAGGTTTAACTTGGTTTCTGAAGGGAAATTCAGACCAGTGTTCTCATGCATGAAACACACTCTGTTCTAACGCAAGAAGCAAGCTCTTCTTTCAAGCCTGTCCAATACAGCAAGAACCATGAGCATGCCCCCCAAAAAAAGAACGGTGTTTCCTACTTATACAGACCATATGCAGTTGAACTCTGCTTATGAAACTGATACAAACCACAGCTCCTCTTATATACATGGTCTTTAGTTAATTGTGAGAATCACGTTGGGTTGTGGAACTGTGAAAAAATATTTGAGCCCAAAATTCACTTGGTTTAACAGAAATGACCTCTTGCTTTAAGGAACACACAGATCCTTTGAACTAACTCCGATTCTGAAGGGAAATTCAAACCAGTGTTCTCATTAATGAAACACACTCTGTTTTAACGCAAGAAGCAAGCTCTTCTTTCAAGCCTGTCCAATACAGCAAGAACCATGAGAATGCCCTGAAAAAAAGAACAGTTTCCTACTCATACGGACGATATGTAGTTCAACTCTGCTAAAGAAACTGAAACAAACAACAGCTCCTCCTACATAAATGCTCTTTAGTTAACAGTGGGAATCGCGTTGGGATCTTGAACTGTGAAAAATCATTTGAGCCCAGAATTCACTTGGTTACCAGAAAAGCACTCTTGCTTGTAGGAAGACACAGATCCTGTGGTTTATCTCCGTTTCTGAAGGGAAATTCAGACCAGTGTTCTCATCCATGAAACACACTCTGTTTTCACGCAAGAAGCAAGCTCATCTTTCAGCGTCCACAATTCAGGAAAAACCCTGAGAATGCCCAGAAAAAAAGAACTTTGCTTCCTACGCATAATGACCATATGTAGTTCAACGCTGCTTATGAAACTGATACAATCCTCAGCTACTCTTACATAAAGGCTCTATTGTTAATAGTTTGAATAGCGTTCCCTTCCAGAATTGTGTAAAATCATTTGAGCCCCAAATTCACTTGGTTTACTAGAAATGAACTCTTGCTTGTATGAATCCACAGATCCTGTGGTTTAACTGTGTGTTTGAAGGGAAATTCAGACCAGTGTTCTCATCCAAGAAACTCACTCTGTTTTAACTCAAGAAGCAAGCTCTTCTTCCAGTGTCTCCAATACAGCAAGAACCATGAGCATGCCCAGAAAAAAAGAACTGTGTTTCCTACTCATAAGGAACATATGTAGTTCAACTCTGCTTATGAAACTGATACAAACCACAGCTCCTCTTATATACATGCTCTTTAGTTAATTATGAGAATCGCGTTGGGTTGTTGAACTGTGTAAAATCATTTGAGCCCCAAATTCACTTGGTTTACTAGAAATGAACTCTTCCTTGTAGGAAGAGACAGATCTTGTGGTTTAACTCCATTCTGAGGGGAAATTCAAACCAATACACTCATCCATGAAACACACTCTGTTTTAACTCAAGAAGCAAGCTCTTCTTTCCAGTGTCTCCAATACAGCAAGAACAATGAGCATGCCCAGAAAAAAAGAACTGTGTTTCCTACTCATACGTACCATATGTCTTTCAACTCTGCTTATGAAACTGATATAAACCTCAGCTCCTCTTACATAATTGCACTTTAGTTAATAGGGAGAATCAAGTTGGGTTCGTGTACTGTGTAAAATCATTTGAGCCCAAAATTCAATTGGTTTACCTGAAATGAACTCTTGCCTGTAAGAAGACACAGATCCTGGAGTTTAACTCCGTTTCTGAAGGGAAATTCAGACCAGTGTCCTCATCCATGAAACACAATCTGTTTCCACGCCAGAAGCAAACTCTTCTTTCCAGTGTCTCCAATACAGCAAGAACCATGAGCATGCCCTAGAAAAAAAGAATTGTGTTTCCTACTCATACGGACCTTAGGTATTTCAACTCTGCTTATGAAACTGATACAATCCACAGCTCCTCTTACATAAATGCTCTACAATTAATAGTTTGAATAGCGTTGGCTACCAGAATTTTGTAAAATCATTTGAGCCCCAAATTCACTTGGTTTACTTGAAATGAACTCTTGCTTTTAAGAAGACACAGATCCTGTGGTTTAACGTTGTTTCTGAAGGGAAATTCAGACCAGTGTTCTCATGCATGAAACACACTCTGTTTTAACGCAAGAAGCAAGCTCTGCTTTCCAGCGTCACCAATACAGCAAGAACCATGAGCATGCCCAGAAAAAAAGAACTTTGTTTCCTACTCATAATAACCATATGTAATTCAACTCTGCTTATGAAACTGATACAAAAAAACAGCTCTTCTTACATAAATGCTCTTTAGATAATAGTGAGAATCAGGTTGGGTTGTTGAACTGTGAAAAATCATTTGTGCCCCAAATTCACATTGTTTACCTGAAATGAACTCTTGCTTGTAGGAAGACACAGATCCTGTGTTTTAACTCCGATTCTGAGGGGAAATTCAAACCAATACACTCATTCATTAAACACATGCTGTTTTAATGCAAGAAGCATCCTCTTCTTTCCATAGTTTCTAATACAGCAAGAACAATGAGAATGCCCAGAAAAAAAGAACTGTGTTTCCTACTCCTACGGACCATATGCAGTTCAACTCTGCTTATGAAACTGATACAAATCACAGCTACTCTTCCATAAATGCTCTTTTGTTAATTGTGAGAATCGCGTTGGGTTGTTGAACTGTGAAAATCCATTTGAGCCCAAAATTCACTTGGTTTACCAGAAATGCACTTTTGCTTGTAGGAAGACACAGATCCTGGGGTTTAACTCGGTTTCTGAAGGGAAATTCAGACCAGTGTTCTCATCCATGAAACACAATCTGTTTTCATGCAAGAATCAAGCTCTTCTTCCATTGTCTCCAATAAAGCAAAAATCATGACCATGCCCAGAAAAAAAGAACTGCGTTTACTACTCATACGGACCATATGTAGGTCAACTCTGCTTATGAAACTGATATAAAAAAAACAGTTCTTCTTACATAAATGCTCTTTAGATAATAGTGAGAATCGCGTTGGGTTGTTGAACTATGAAAAATCTTTTGAGCAAAAAATTCACTTGGTTTACCAGAAATGCACTCTTGCTTGTAGGAAGACACAGATGCTGTGGTTTAACTCCAATTCTGAGGGGAAATTCAAACCAATACACTCATCCATTAAACACATGCTGTTTTAATGCAAGAAGCCTCCTCTTCTTTCCATAGTCTCTAATACAGCAAGAACCATAAGAATGCCCAGAAAAAAAGAACTGTGTATCCTACTCATACCAACCATGTGCAGTTCAACTCTGCTTATGAAACTGATACAAATCACAGCTCCTCTTACATAAATGCTCTTTAGTTAATTATGAGAATCGCGTTGGGTTGTTGAACTGTGAAAAATCATTTGAGCCCAAAATTCACTTGGTTTACCAGAAATGAACTCTTACTTGTAGGAAGACACAGATGCTGTGGTTTAACTCCGTTTATGAAGGAAAATTCAGACCAGTGTTCTCATCCATGAAACACACTCTGTTTTCACTCAAGAAGCAAGCTCTTCATTCCGGCGTCTCCAATACAGCAAGAACCATGAGCATGCCCAGAAAAAAAGAACTGTGTTTCCTACTCATATGGACCATATGTAGTTCAACTCGGCTTACGAAACTGATACAAACCACAGCAACTCTTACATAAATGCTCTTTAGATAATAGTTTGAATCACGTTGGGTTACAGAACTGTGTAAAATCATTTGAGCCCCAAATTCACTTGGTTTACCAGAAATGAACTCTTGCGTCTAGGAAGACACAGATCCTGGGGTTTAACCCAGTTTCTGAAGGGAAATTCAGACCAGTGCGCTCATCCATGAAACACAATCTGTTTTCGCACAAGAAGCAAGCTCTTCTTTCCAGTGTCTCCAATACAGCAAGAACCATGAGCATGCCCTAGAAAAAAAGAACTCTGTTTCCTACCTATACGGACCTTAGGTATTTCAACTCTGCTTATGAAACTGATACAATCCACAGCTCCTCTTACATAAATGCTCTACAGTTAACAGTTTGAATAGCGATGGCTTCCAGAATTGTGTAAAATCATTTGAGCCCCAAATTCACTTGGTTTACTAGAAATGGACTCTTCCTTGTAAGAAGACACAGATCTTGTGGTTTAACTCCGATTCTGAGGGGAAATTCAAACCAATACACTCATCCATTAAACACATGCTCTTTTAATGCAAGAAGCATCCTCTTCTTTCCATAGTTTCTAATACAGCAAGAACCATGAGAATGCCCAGAAAAAAAGAACTGTGTTTCCTACTCATACAGACCATATGCAGTTCAACTCTGCTTATGAAACTGATACAAATCACAGCTCCTCTTCCATAAATGCTCTTTAGTTAATTGTGAGAATCGCGTTGGGTTGTTGAACTGTGAAAAATCCTTTGAGCCCAAAATTCACTTGGTTTACCAGAAATGAACTCTTACTTGTAGGAAGACACAGATGCTGTGGTTTAACTCCGTTTATGAAGGAAAATTCAGACCAGTGTTCTCATCCATGAAACACACTCTGTTTTCACTCAAGAAGCAAGCTCTTCATTCCGGCGTCTCCAATACAGCAAGAACCATGAGCATGGCCAGAAAAAAAGAACTGGGTTTCCTACTCATATGGACCATATGTAGTTCAACTCTGCTTACAAAAATGATACAAACCACAGCACCTCTTACATAAATGCTCTTTAGATAATAGTTTGAATCACGTTGGGTTACAGAACTGTGTAAAATCATTTGAGCCCCAAATTCACTTGGTTTACTTGAAATGAACTCTTGCGTCTAGGAAGACACAGATCCTGGGGTTTAACCCAGTTTCTGAAGGGAAATTCAGACCAGTGCTCTCATCCATGAAACACAATCTGTTTTCACACAAGAAGCAAGCTCTTCTTTCCAGTGTCTCCAATACAGCAAGAACCATGAGCATGCCCTAGAAAAAAAGAACTCTGTTTCCTACCTATACGGACCTTAGGTATTTCAACTCTGCTCATGAAACCGATACAATCCACAGCTCCTCTTACATAAATGCTCTACAGTTAACAGTTTGAATAGCGTTGGCTTCCAGAATTGTGTAAAATCATTGAGCCCCAAATTCACTTGGTTTACTAGAAATGGACTCTTCCTTGTAAGAAGACACAGATCTTGTGGTTTAACTCTGATTCTGAGGGGAAATTCAAACCAATACACTCATCCATTAAACACATGCTCTTTTAATGCAAGAAGCATCCTCTTCTTTCCATAGTTTCTAATACAGCAAGAACCATGAGAATGCCCAGAAAAAAAGAACTGTGTTTCCTACTCATACAGACCATATGCAGTTCAACTCTGCTTATGAAACTGATACAAATCACAGCTCTTCTTCCATAAATGCTCTTTTGTTAATTGTGAGAATCGCGTTGGGTTGTTGAACTGTGAAAAATCATTTGAGCCCAAAATTCACATGGTTTACCAGCAATGCACTTTTGCTTGTAGGATGACACAGATCCTGGGGTTTAACTCCAATTCTGAGGGGAAATTCAAACCAATACACTCATCCATTAAACACATGCTGTTTTAATGCAAGAAGCCTCCTCTTCTGTCCATAGTCTCTAATACAGCAAGAACCATAAGAATGCCCAGAAAAAAAGAACTGTGTATCCTACTCATACCAACCATGTGCAGTTCCACTCTGCTTATGAAACTGATACAAATCACAGCTCCTCTTACATAAATGCTCTTTAGTTAATTATGAGAATCGCTTTGGGTTGTTGAACTGTGAAAAATCATTTGAGCCCAAAATTCACTTGGTTTACCAGAAATGAACTCTTACTTGTAGGAAGACACAGATGCTGTGGTTTAACTCCGTTTATGAAGGAAAATTCAGACCAGTGTTCTCATCCATGAAACACACTCTGTTTTCACTCAAGAAGCAAGCTCTTCATTCCGGCGTCTCCAATACAGCAAGAACCATGAGCATGCCCAGAAAAAAAGAACTGTGTTTCCTACTCATATGGACCATATGTAGTTCAACTCTGCTTACAAAAATGATACAAACCACAGCACCTCTTACATAAATGCTCTTTAGATAATAGTTTGAATCACGTTGGGTTACAGAACTGTGTAAAATCATTTGAGCCCCAAATTCACTTGGTTTACTTGAAATGAACTCTTGCGTCTAGGAAGACACAGATCCTGGGGTTTAACCCAGTTTCTGAAGGGAAATTCAGACCAGTGCTCTCATCCATGAAACACAATCTGTTTTCACACAAGAAGCAAGCTCTTCTTTCCAGTGTCTCCAATACAGCAAGAACCATGAGCATGCCCTAGAAAAAAAGAACTCTGTTTCCTACCTATACGGACCTTAGGTATTTCAACTCTGCTCATGAAACTGATACAATCCACAGCTCCTCTTACATAAATGCTCTACAGTTAACAGTTTGAATAGCGTTGGCTTCCAGAATTGTGTAAAATCATTGAGCCCCAAATTCACTTGGTTTACTAGAAATGGACTCTTCCTTGTAAGAAGACACAGATCTTGTGGTTTAACTCTGATTCTGAGGGGAAATTCAAACCAATACACTCATCCATTAAACACATGCTCTTTTAATGCAAGAAGCATCCTCTTCTTTCCATAGTTTCTAATACAGCAAGAACCATGAGAATGCCCAGAAAAAAAGAACTGTGTTTCCTACTCATACAGACCATATGCAGTTCAACTCTGCTTATGAAACTGATACAAATCACAGCTCTTCTTCCATAAATGCTCTTTTGTTAATTGTGAGAATCACGTTGGGTTGTTGAACTGTGAAAAATCATTTGAGCCCAAAATTCACTTGGTTTACCAGCAATGCACTTTTGCTTGTAGGATGACACAGATCCTGGGGTTTAACTCCGTTTCTAAAGGGAAATTCAGACCAGTATTCTTATCCATGAAACACACTCTGTTTTCACGCAAGAAGAAAGCTCTTCATTCCAGTGTCTCCAATACAGCAAGAACCATGAGCATGCCCGGAAAAAAAGAACTTTGTTTCCTACTCACAATGACAATATGTAGTTCAACTCTGCTTATGAAACTGATACAAAAAACAGCTCCTCTTACATAAATCCTCTTAATTTAATAGTTTGAAAAGCTTTGGCTTTCAGAATTGTGTAAAATCCTTTGAGCTCAAAATTCACTTGGTTTACCAGAAATGAACTCTTGCTTGTGGGAATACACAGATCCTGTGGTTTAACTCTGTTTCTGAAGGGAAATTCAGAACAGTGTTCTCATCCATGAAACACACTCTGTTTTAACTCAAGAAGCAAGCTCTTCTTTCCATTGTCTGCAATACAGCAAGAACCATGAGCATGCCCAGAAAAAAAGAACTGTGTTTCCTAATAATACAGACCTTATGTAGTTCAACTCTACTTATGAAACTGATACAAACCACAGCTCCTCTTACATAAATGCTCTTTAGTTAATAGGGAGAATGAAGTTGGGTTCCCGAACTGTGAAAAATCATTTGAGCCCAAAATTCACTTGTTTACCAGAAATGAACTCTTGCTTGTAAGAATACACAGATCCTGTGGTTTAACTCTGTTTCTGAAGGGAAATTCAGACCAGTGTTCTCATCCATGAAACACACTCTGTTTTAACTCAAAAAGCAAGCTCTTCTTTCCAGTGTCTCCAATACAGCAAGAACAATGAGCATGCCCAGAAAAAAAGAACTGTGTTTCCTACTCATACGTACCATATGTCTTTCAACTCTGCTTATGAAACTGATACAAACCACTGCTCCTCTTACATAATTGCACTTTAGTTAATAGGGAGAATCAAGTTGGGTTCGTGTACTGTGTAAAATCATTTGAGCCCAAAATTCAATTGGTTTACCTGAAATGAACTCTTGCTTGTAGGAAGACACAGATCCTGGAGTTTAACTCCGTTTCTGAAGGGAAATTCAGACCAGTGTTCTCATCCATGAAACACAATCTGTTTTCACGCAAGAAGCAAACTCTTCTTTCCAGTGTCTCCAATACAGCAAGAACCATGAGCATGCCCTAGAAAAAAAGAATTGTGTTTCCTACTCATACGGACCTTAGGTATTTCGACTCTGCTTATGAAACTGATACAATCCACAGCTCCTCTTACATAAATGCTCTAAAATTAATAGTTTGAATAGCGTTGGCTACCAGAATTTTGTTAAATCATTTGAGCCCCAAATTCATTTGGTTTACTTGAAATGAACTCTTGCTTTTAAGAAGACACAGATCCTGTGGTTTAACTATGTTTCTGAAGGGAAATTCAGACCAGTGTTCTCATCCAAGAAACACACTCTGTTTTCACGCAAGAAGAAAGGTCTTCATTCCATCGTCTCCAATACAAAAAGTACATTGAGCATGCCCAGAAAAAAAGAACTTTGTTTCCTACTCATAATGACCATATGTAGTTCAACACTGCTTATGAATCTGATACAAAAAACAGCTCCTCTTACTTAAATGCTCTTAGGTAACATTGAGAATCGCGTTGCGTTGATGAACTGTGAATAATCATTTGAGCCCAAAATTCACTTGGATGACCAGAAAAGAACTCTTGCTTGTAGTAATACACAGTTCCTATGGTTTAAATCTGTTTCTGAAGGGAAATTCAGACCAGTGTTCTCATCCATGAAACACACTCTGTTTTAACTCAAGAAGCAAGCTCTTCTTTCCATTGTCTCTAATACAGAAAGAACCATGAGCATGCCCAGAAAAAAAGAACTGTGTTTTCTACTCATACGGGCCTTATGTATTTCAACTCTACTTATAAAACTGATACAAACCACAGCTCCTCTTACATAAATGCTCTTTAGTTAATAGTGAGAATCGCGTTGGGTTGTTAATCTGTGAAAAATCATTTGAGCCCAAAATTTACTTGGTTTACCAGAAATGAACTCTTGCTTGTATGAACGCACAGATCATGTGGTTTAACTCTGTTTCTGAAGGGAAATTCAGACCAGTTTTCTCATCCATGATACACACTATGTTTTAATGCAAGAAGCAAACTTTTCTTTCCAGCGACTCCAATACAGCAAGAAACATGAGCATGCCCAGAAAAAAAGAACTGTTTTTCCTACTCCTACGGACCTATGTAGTTCAACTCTATTATGAAACTGATACAAACCACAGCTCCTCTTACATAATTGCACTTTAGTTAATAGGGAGAATCAAGTTGGGTTCGTATACTGTGTAAAATCATTTGAGCCCAAAATTCAATTGGTTTACCACAAATGAACTCTTGCTTGTAGGAAGACATAGATCCTGGGGTTTAACTCCGTTTCTGAAGGGAAATTCAGACCAGTGTTCTCATCCATGAAACACATCTGTTTTCACGCAAGAAGCAAACTCTTCTTTCCAGTGTCTCTGATACAGCAAGAACCATGAGCATACCCTAGAAAAAAAGAATTGTGTTTCCTACTCATACAGACCTTAGGTATTTCAACTCTGCTTATGAAACTGATACAATCCACAGCTCCTCTTACATAAATGCTCTACAATTAATAGTTTGAATAGCGTTGGCTACCAGAATTTTGTAAAATCATTTGAGCCCCAAATTCACTTGGTTTACTAGAAATGAACTCTTGCTTTTAAGAAGACACAGATCCTGTGGTTTAACTTTGTTTCTGAAGGGAAATTCAGACCAGTGTTCTCATCCATGAAACACACTCTGTTTTAACGCAAGAAGCAAGCTCTTCTTTCCATTGTCTCCAATACAGCAAGAAGCATGAGCATGCCCAGAAAAAAGAACTGTGTTTCCTACTTCTAGGGACCATATGTAGTTCAACTCTACTTATGAAACTCATGAAAACCACAGCTCCTCTTACATCATTGCACTTTAGTTAATAGGGAGAATAAGGTTGGGTTCGTGTACTGTGTAAAATCATTTGAGCCCAAAATTCAATTGGTTTACCTGGAATGAACTCTTGCTTGTAGGAAGACACAGATCCTGGAGTTTAACTCCGTTTCTGATTGGAAATTCAGACCAGTGTTCTCATCCATGAAACACATGCGTTTTAATGCAAGAAGCATCCTCTTCTTTCCATAGTTTCTAATACAGCAAGAACCATGAGAATGCCCAGAAAAAAAGAACTGTGTTTCCTACTCATACAGACCATATGCAGTTCAACTCTGCTTATGAAACTGATACAAATCACAGCTCCTCTTCCATAAATGCTCTTTTGTTAATTGTGAGAATCACGTTGGGTTGTTGAACTGTGAAAAATCCTTTGAGCCCAAAATTCACTTGGTTTACCAGAAATGAACTCTTGCTTGTAGGAATACACAGATCCTGTGGTTTAACTCTGTTTCTGAAGGGAAATTCAGAACAGTGTTCTCATCCATGAAACACACTCTGTTTTAACTCAAGAAGCAAGCTCTTCTTTCCAGTGTCTCCAATACAGCAAGAACAATGAGCATGCCCAGAAAAAAAGAACTGTGTTTCCTACTCATACGTACCATATGTCTTTCAACTCTGCTTATGAAACTGATACAAACCACTGCTCCTCTTACATAATTGCACTTTAGTTAATAGGGAGAATCAAGTTGGGTTCGTGTACTGTGTAAAATCATTTGAGCCCAAAATTCAATTGGTTTACCTGAAATGAACTCTTGCTTGTAGGAAGACACAGATCCTGGAGTTTAACTCCGTTTCTGAAGGGAAATTCAGACCAGTGTTCTCATCCATGAAACACAATCTGTTTTCTCCGAAGAAGCAAACTCTTCTTTCCAGTGTCTCCAATACAGCAAGAACCATGAGCATGCCCTAGAAAAAAAGAATTGTGTTTCCTACTCATACGGACCTTAGTTATTTCAACTCTGCTTATGAAACTGATACAAACCACAGCTCCTCTTACATATATGCTCTTTAGTTAATAGTGAGAATCGCGTTGGGTTGTTAATCTGTGAAAAATCATTTGAGCCCAAAATTTACTTGGTTTACCAGAAATGAACTCTTGCTTGTATGAACGCACAGATCATGTGGTTTAACTCTGTTTCTGAAGGGAAATTCAGACCAGTTTTCTCATCCATGATACACACTATGTTTTAATGCAAGAAGCAAGCTTTTCTTTCCAGCGTCTCCAATACAGCAAGAAACATGAGCATGCCCACAAAAAAAGAACTGTTTTTCCTACTCCTACGGACCTATGTAGTTCAACTCTATTATGAAACTGATACAAACCACAGCTCCTCTTACATAAATGCTCTACAATTAAAAGTTTGAATAGCGTTGGCTACCAGAATTTTGTTAAATCATTTGAGCCCCAAATTCACTTGGTTTACTTGAAATGAACTCTTGCTTTTAAGAAGACACAGATCCTGTGGTGTAACTATGTTTCTGAAGGGAAATTCAGACCAGTGTTCTCATCCATGAAACACACTCTGTTTTAACACAAGAAGCAAGCTCTGCTTTCCAGTGTCTCCAATACAGCAAGAACCATGAGCATGCCCAGAAAAAAAGAACTTTGTTTCCTACTCATAATGACCATATGTAGTTCAACTCTGCTTATGAAACTGATACAAAAAACAGCTCTTCTTACATAAATGCTCTTTAGATAATAGTGAGAATAGCGTTGGGTTGTTGAACTGTGCAAAATCTTTTGAGCAAAAAATTCACTGGGTTTACCAGAAATGAACTCTTGCTTGTAGGAAGACACAGATCCTGTGGTTCAACTCGGATTCTGAGGAGAAATTCAAACCAATACACTCATCCATTAAACAGATGCTGTTTTATTGCAAGAAGCATCCTCTTCTTTCCATAGTCTCTAATACAGCAAGAACCATGAGAATGCCCAGAAAAAAAGAACTGTGTTTCCTACTCATACAGACCATATGCAGTTCAACTCTGCTTATGAAACTGATACAAATCACAGCTCCTCTTCCATAAATGCTCTTTAGTTAATTATGAGAATCGCGTTGGGTTGTTGAACTGTGAAAAATCATTTGAGCCGAAAATTCACTTGGTTTACCAGAAATGCACTCTTGCTTGTAGGAAGACTCCGATCCTGTGGTTTAACTCCGCTTCAGAAGGGTAATTCAAACCAGTGTTCTCATCCAAGAAACACACTCTGTTTTCATGCAAGAAGAAAGGTCTTCATTCCAGCGTCTCCAATACAGCAAGTACATTGAGCATGCCCAGAAAAAAAGAACTTTGTTTCCTACTCATAATGACCATATGTAGTTCAACACTGCTTATGAATCTGATACAAAAAACAGCCCCTCTTACTTAAATGCTCTTAGGTAACATTGAGAATCGCGTTGCGTTGATGAACTGTGAATAATCATTTGAGCCCAAAATTCACTTGGATGACCAGAAAAGAACTCTTGCTTGTAGTAATACACAGTTCCTATGGTTTAACTCTGTTTCTGAAGGGAAATTCAGACCAGTGTTCTCATCCATGAAACACACTCTGTTTTAACTCAAGAAGCAAGCTCTTCTTTCCATTGTCTCTAATACAGAAAGAACCATGAGCATGCCCAGAAAAAAAGAACTGTGTTTTCTACTCATACGGGCCTTATGTATTTCAACTCTACTTATAAAACTGATACAAACCACAGCTCCTCTTACATATATGCTCTTTAGTTAATAGTGAGAATCGCGTTGGGTTGTTAATCTGTGAAAAATCATTTGAGCCCAAAATTTACTTGGTTTACCAGAAATGAACTCTTGCTTGTATGAACGCACAGATCATGTGGTTTAACTCTGTTTCTGAAGGGAAATTCAGACCAGTTTTCTCATCCATGATACACACTATGTTTTAATGCAAGAAGCAAGCTTTTCTTTCCAGCGTATCCAATACAGCAAGAAACATGAGCATGCCCAGAAAAAAAGAACTGTTTTTCCTACTCCTACGGACCTATGTAGTTCAACTCTATTATGAAACTGATACAAACCACAGCTCCTCTTACATAATTGCACTTTAGTTAATAGGGAGAATCAAGTTGGGTTCGTATACTGTGTAAAATCATTTGAGCCCAAAATTCAATTGGTTTACCAGAAATGAACTCTTGCTTGTAGGAAGACACAGATCCTGGGGTTTAACTCCGTTTCTGAAGGGAAATTCAGACCAGTGTTCTCATCCATGAAACACATCTGTTTTCACGCAAGAAGCAAACTCCTCTTTCCAGTGTCTCCGATACAGCAAGAACCATGGGCATACCCTAGAAAAAAAGAATTGTGTTTCCTACTCATACGGACCTTAGGTATTTCAACTCTGCTTATGAAACTGATACAATCCACATCTCCTCTTACATACATGCTCTACAATTAATATTTTGAATAGCGTTGGCTACCAGAATTTTGTAAAATCATTTGAGCCCCAAATTCACTTGGTTTACTTGAAATGAACTCTTGCTTTTAGGAAGACACAGATCCTGTGGTTTAACTTTGTTTCTGAAGGGAAATTCAGACCAGTGTTCTCATCCATGAAACACACTCTGTCTTAACGCAAGAAGCAAGCTCTGCTTTCCAGCGTCTCCAGTACAGCAAGAACCATGAGCATGCCCAGAAAAAAAGAACTTTGTTTCCTACTCATAATAATCATACGTAGTTCAACTCTGCTTATGAAACTGATACAAAAAACAGCTCTTCTTACATAAATGCTCTTTAGATAATAGTGAGAATCAGGTTGGGTTGTTGATTGTGAAAAATCATTTGTGCCCCAAATTCACATTGTTTACCTGAAATGAACTCTTGCTTGTAGGAAGACACAGATCCTGTGTTTTAACTCCGATTCTGAGGGGAAATTCAAACCAATACACTCATTCATTAAACACATGCTGTTTTAATGCAAGAAGCATCCTCTTCTTTCCATAGTTTCTAATACAGCAAGAACCATGAGAATGCCCAGAAAAAAAGAACTGTGTTTCCTACTCCTACGGACCATATGCAGTTCAACTCTGCTTATGAAACTGATACAAATCACAGCTCCTCTTCCATAAATGCTCTTTTGTTAATTGTGAGAATCGCGTTGGGTTGTTGAACTGTGAAAAATCATTTGAGCCGAAAATTCACTTGGTTTACCAGAAATACACTTTTGCTTGTAAGAAGACACAGATCCTGGGGTTTAACTCGGTTTCTTAAGGGAAAGTCAGACCAGTGTTCTCATCCATGAAACAAAATCTGTTTTCATGCAAGAAGCAAGCTCTTCTTCCATTGTCTCCAATAAAGCAAGAATCATGACCATGCCCAGAAAAAAAGAACTGCGTTTACTACTCATACGGACCATATGTAGGTCAACTCTGTTTATGAAACTGATATAAAAAAAACAGTTCTTCTTACATAAATGCTCTTTAGATAATAGTGAGAATCGCGTTGGGTTGTTGAACTGTGAAAAATCTTTTGAGCAAAAAATTCACTTGTTTTAAAAGAAATGAACTCTTGCTTGTAGGAATACACAGATCCTGGGGTTTAACTCCGTTTCTGAAGTGAAATTCAGACCAGTGTTCTCATCCATGACACTCACTCTATTTTAACTTAGGAAGCACACTCTTCTTTCCAGTGTCTCCATACTGCAAGAACCATGAGCATGCCCAGAAAAAAAGAACTGTGTTTCCTCCTCATATGGACCATATGTAGTTTAACTATGGTCATGAAACTTATACAAACTACACCTCCTCTTACATAAATGCTCTTTAGTTAATAGTTTGTTTCGCGTTGGGTTCCAGAACTGTGTAAAATCATTCGAGCGCCAAATTCAATGGTTTACCAGAAATGAACTCTTGCTTGTAGGAAGACACAGATCCTGGGGTTTAACTCCGTTTCTGAAGGGAAATTCAGACCAGTATTCTCATCCAGGAAACACACTCTGTTTTCACGCATGAAGCAAGCTCTTCTTTCCAGCTTCTCCAATACAGAAAGAACCATGAGCATGCCCTAGAAAAAAAGAATTGTGTTTCCTACTCATACGGACTGTATGTAACTCAACACTGCTTATGAAACTGATACAATCCACTGCTCCTCTTACATAAGTGCTCTTTAGTTAATAGTTTGAATAGCGTTGGCTTCCAGAACTGTGTAAAATCATTTGAGACCCAAATTTACTTGGTTTACAAGAAAGGAACTCTTCCTTCTAGGAAGACACAGATCCTGGGGTTTAACTGCGTTTCTGAAGGGAAATTAAGACCAGTATTATCATCCATGAACCACACTCTGTTTTCATGCAAGAAGCAAGCTCTTCTTTCCAGCGTCTCCAAACAGCAAGAACCATGAGCATGCCCAGAAAAATACAACTGTGTTTCCTACTATTAAGGACCATATGTAGTTCAACTCTGCTTATGAAACTGATAAAAACCACAGGTCCTCTTACATAAATGCTCTTTTGTTAATAGGGAGAACCAAGTTGGGTTCCAGAACTGTGAAAAATCATTTGAGCCCAAAATTCACTGGGTTTACCACAAATGAACTCTTGCTTGTAGGAAGACACAGATCCTGTGGTTTAACTCCGTTTCTGAAGGAAATTCAGACCAGTGTTCTTCTCCATGAAACACACTCTGTTTAACGCAAGAAGCATCCTCTTCTTTCCAGCGTCTCTAATACAGTAGGAACCAGGAGAATTCACAGATAAAAAAAAATGTGATTCCTACTCATATGGACCATATGTAGTTCATCTCTGCTTATGAAAGTGATACAAACAACAGCTCCTCTTACATAAATGCTCTTAAGTTAATAGTGAGAATCTCGTTGGGTTCGTGTACTGTGTAAAATCATTTGATTCCAAAATTCAGTGGGTTTACCAGAAATGAACTATTGCTTGTAGGAAGATACAGATCCTGGGGTTTAACTCTGTTTCTGAAGGGAAATTCAGACCATTGTTCTCATCCATGAAACACACTCAGTTTTATCGCAAGAAGTAAGCTCTTATTTCCAGTGTATCCAATACCGCAAGAAATATGAGCATGCCCAAAAAACCACAACTGGGTTTCCTACTCATACAGACCATATGCAGTTCAATTCTGCTTATGAAACTGATACAAACTACAGCTCCTCCTACACAAATGCTCTTTAGTTAATAGTGAGAATCTCGTTGGGTTCGTGTACTGTGTAAAATGAGTTGAATCCACAATTCACTGGGTTTACCACAAATGAACTCTTGCTTGTAGGAAGACACAGATACCGTGGTTTTAGTCCGTTTCTGACAGAAATTCAGACCAGTGTTCTCATGCATGAAACACACTCTGTTTAACGCAAGAAGCATCCTCTTCTTTCCAGCGTCTCTAATACAGCAGGAACCATGAGCATGCCCTGAAAAAAAGAACTGTTTTTCCTACTCATTGGGACCTCATGTAGTTCAACTCTGCTTATGAAACTGATACAAACCACAGCTTCTCTTACATAAATGCTCTTTAGTTAATAGTTTGAATCGCATTGGGTTCCAGAACTGTGTAAAGTCATGCAAGCCCCAAAATCACTTAGTTTACCAGAAAAGAACTCTTGCTTGTAGGAAGAAACACATCCTGGGGTTTAACTCCGTTTCTGAAGGGAAATTCAATCCAATGTTCTCATCCATGAAACACACTATGTTTTAATGCAAGAAGTAAGTTCTTTTTTACTAGCGTCTCCAATACAGCAAGAACCATGAGCATGCCCAGAAAAAAAGAACTGTTTTTCCTACTATTACGGACCAATGTAGTTCAACTCTAATTACGAAACTGATAGAAACCACAGCTCCTCTTACATAAATGCACTTTAGTTAATAGGGAGAATCAAGTTGGGTTCGTGTACTGTCTAAAATCATTTGAGCCCAAAATTCACTGGGTTTACCAGAAATGAACTCTTGCTTGTAGGAATACACAGATCATGGGGTTTAACTCTGGTTCTGAAGGGAAATTCAGACCAGTGTTCTCCTCCATGAAACACACTCTGTTTTAACGCAAGAAGCATCCTCTTCTTTCCAGCGTCTCTAATACAGTAAGAACCATGAGAATGCCCAGAAAAATAGAACAGTGTTTCCTACTCACACAGACCATATGCAGTTCAACACTGCTAACGAAACTGATACAAACCACAGCTCCTCTTACATAAATGCTCTTTAGTTAATTGTGAGAATCGCGTTTTATTACAGAACTGTGTAAAATCATTTGAGCCCCAAATTCACTTGGTTTACCAGAAATAACTCTTGCTTGTAGGAAGACACAGATCCTGGGGTTTAACTGTGTTTCTGAAGGGAAATTCAGACCAGTGTTCTCATCCATGAAACACACTCTGTTTTCACGCAAGAAGCAAGCTCTTTTTTCCATCATCTCCAATACAGCAATGACCATGAGCATGCCCAGAAAAAAAAACTGTGTTTCCTACTCATAAGGACCATATGTAGTTCAACTCTGCTTATAAAACTAATACCAACCACAGCTCTTCTTACTAAATGCTCTTTAGTTAACAGTTTGAATCGCGTTGGGTTCCAGAACTGTGTAAAATCATTTGAGCCCCAAATTCACTTTGTTTACCAGAAATGTACATTTGCTTGTGGGATGACACAGATCCTGGGGTTTAATTCCCTTTCTGAAGGGAAATTCAGACCAGTGTTCTCATCCTTTAAACACACTCTGTTTACACGCAAGAAGAAATCTCGTCTTTCCAGTGTCTCTAATACAGCAAGAACCATGAGAGTGTCCAGAAAAATAGAACAGTGTTTCCTGCTCATACAGACCTTATGTAGATCAACTCTGCTTATGAAAGTGATACAAAACACAGTTCCTCTTACATAAATGCTCTTTAGTTCATAGTTTTAATCGCGTTGGGTTACAGAACTGTGTAAAATCATTTGACCCCAAATTCACTTGGTTTACCAGAAATGAACTCTTGCTTGTAGGAAAACACAGATATTGGGGTTTAACTCCGTTTGTGAATGGATATTCAGACCAGTGTTCTCATCCATGAAACACACTCTGTTTTCACGCAAGAAGCAAGCTTTTCTTTCCAGCGTCTCCAAACAGCAAGAACCATGAGCATGCCCAGAAAAATACAACTGTGTTTCCTACTCATAAGGACCATATGTAGTTCAACTCTGCTTATGAAACTGATACAAACCACAGCTCCTCTTACATAAATGCTCTTTTGTTAAAAGGGAGAACCAAGTTGGGTTCCAGAACTGTGAAAAATCATTTGAGCCCAAAATTCACTGGGTTTTCCACAAATGAACTCTTGCTTGTAGGAAGACACAGATCCTGTGGTTTAACTACGTTTCTTTGGGAAATTCAGACCAGTGTTCTCATGCATGAAACACACTCTGTTTAATGCAAGAAGCATCCTCTTCTTTCCAGCGTCTCTAATACAGTAAGAACCATGAGAATTCACAGATAAAAAAAAATGTGTTTCCTACTCATATGGACCATATGTAGTTCATCTCTGCTTATGAAACTGATACAAACCACAGCTCCTCTTACATAAATGCTCTTTAGTTAATAGTGAGAATCTCGTTGGGTTTGTGTACTGTGTAAAATCATTTGAATCCAAAATTCACTGGGTTAACCAGAAATGAACTCTTGCTTGTAGGAAGATACAGATCCTGGGGTTTAACTCTGTTTCTGAAGGGAAATTCAGACCAGTGTTCTCATCCATGAAACACACTCAGTTTTATCGCAAGAAGTAAGCTCTTATTTCCAGTGTATCCAATACCGCAAGAAATATGAGCATGCCCAAAAAACCACAACTGGGTTTCCTACTCATACAGACCATATGCAGTTCAATTCTGCTTATGAAACTGATACAAACAACTGCTCCTCTTATATAAATGCTCTTTTGTTAATAGGGAGATTCAAGTTGGGTTCCAGAACTGTGTAAAATCATTTGAGCCCAAAATTCACTTGGATTACCAGAAATGAACTCTTGCTTGTACGAAGACACAGATTTTGTGGTTTAACTACGTTTCTGATGGGAAATTCAGACCAGTGATCTCATCCGAGAAACACACTCTGTTTTCTCGCAAGAAGAAAGCTCGTCTTTCCAGCGTCTCCAATACAGCAGGAACCATGAGAATTCACAGATAAAAAAAAAAAAAAACTGTGTTTCCTAATCTTATGGACAATATGTAGTTCATCTCTGCTTATGTAACTGATACAAACCACAGCTCCTCTTACATAAATGCTCTTTAGTTAATATTGAGAATACCGTTGGGTTTTTAAACTGTGAAAAATCTTGTGAGCCCAAAATTCACTTGGTTTACCAGAAATGAACTCTTGCTTGTAGGAAAGCACAGATCATGTGGTTTAACTTTGTTTCTGAAGTGAAATTCAAACCAGTGTTCTCATCCATGAAACACACTATGTTTTAATGCAAGAAGTAAGCTCTTTTTTCTAGCGTCTGCAATACAGCAAGAAACATGAGCATGCCCAGAAAAAAAGAACTGTTTTTCCTACTATTACGGACCAATGTAGTTCAACTCTAGTTACGAAACTGATAGAAACCACAGCTCCTCTTACATAAATGTTCTTTAGTTAATAGGGAGAATCATGTTGTGTTCGTGTACTGTCTAAAATCATTTGAGCCAAAAATTCACTGGGTTTACCAGAAATGAACTCTTGCTTGTAGGAATACACAGATCATGGGGTTTAACTCTGTTTCTGAAGGGAAATTCAGACCAGTGTTCTCCTCCATGAAACACACTCTGTTTTAACACAAGAAGCATCCTCTTCTTTCCAGCCTCTCTAATACAGCAAGAACCATGAGAATGCCCAGAAAAATAGAACAGTGTTTCCTACTCATACAGACCATATGCAGTTCAACTCTGCTGACGAAACCGATACAAACGACTGCTCCTCTTACATAAATGCTCTTTAGTTAATTGTGAGAATCACGTTGTATTACAGAACTGTGTAAAATCATTTGAGCCCCAAATTCACTTGGTTTACCATAAATGAACTCTTGATGTAGGAATACACAGATCCTGTCGTTTAACTCTGTTTCTGAGTGGAAAATCAGACAAGTGTTCTCATCCATGAAACTCACTCTGTTTTAACTCAAGAAGCAAGCTCTTCTTTCCAGTGTCTCCAATACAGCAAGAACCATGGACATGCCCAGGAAAAAAGAACTGTGTTTCCCGCTCATACGGACCATATGTAGTTCAGCTATGCTCATGAAACTGATACAAACCACAGCTCCTCTTACATAAATGCTCTTTAGTTAATTGGGAGAATCGCGTTGGTTTGTTGAGGTGTGAAAAATCATTTGAGCCCCAAATTCACTTGGTTTACTAGAAATGAACTCTTGATGTAGGAAATAACAGTTCCTGTGGTTTAACTCTGTTTCTGAGGGGAAAATCAGACAAGTGTTCTCATCCATGAAACTCATTCTGTTTTAACTCAAGAAGCAAGCTCTTCTTTCCAGTGTCTCCAATTCAGCAAGAACGATGAGCACGCACAGAAAAAAAGAACTGTATTTCCTACTCATACGGTCCATATGTAGTTCAACTCTGCTTATGAAACTGATACCAACCACACAGCGTCTTACATTAATGCTCTTTAGTTAATAGTTTGAATCGCGTTGGGTTTCAGAACTGTGTAATATCATTTGAGCCCCAAATTCACTAGGTTTACCAGAAATGTACATTTGCTTGTAGGAAGACACAGATCCTGGGGTTTAACTCCGTTTCTGAAGGGAAATTCAGACCAGTGTTCTCATCCTTGAAACACACTCTGTTTACATGCAAGAAGAAATCTCGTCTTTCCAGCGTCTCTAATACAGCAAGAACCATGAGAATGCCCAGAAAAATAGAACAGTGTTTCCTACTCATACAGACCTTATGTAGTTCAACTCTGCTTATGAAACTGACACAAAACACAGCTCCTCTTACATAAATGCTCTTTAGTTCGTAGTTTTAGTCGCGTTGGGTTACAGAACTGTGTAAAATCATTTGAGCCCCAAATTCACTTGGTTTACCAGAAATGAACTCTTGATGTAGGAATACACAGATCCTGTCGTTTAACTCTGTTTCTGAGTGGAAAATCAGACAAGTGTTCTCATCCATGAAACTCACTCTGTTTTAACGCAAGAAGCAAGCTCTTCTTTCCAGTGTCTCCCATACAGCAAGAACCATGAGCATGCCCAGAAAAAAAGAACTGTGTTTCCTACTCATATGGACCATATGTAATTCGACTCTCCTTATGAAACTGATACAAACCACAGCTCCTCTTACATAAATGCTCTTTAGTTAATAGTTTGAATCGTGTTGGGTTTAGAAATGTGTAAAATCATTTGAGCCCCAAATTCACTTGGTTTACCAGAAAAGAACTCTTGATGTAGGAATACACAGATCCTGTCGTTTAACTCTGTTTCTGAGTGGAAAATCAGACAAGTGTTCTCATCCATGAAACTCACTCTGTTTTAACGCAAGAAGCAAGCTCTTCTTTCCAGTGTCTCCAATACAGCAAGAACCATGAGCATGCCCAGAAAAAAAGAACTGTGTTTCCTACTCATATGGACCATATGTAATTCGACTCTCCTTATGAAACTGATACAAACCACAGCTCCTCTTACATAAATGCTCTTTAGTTAATAGTTTGAATCGCGTTGGGTTTAGAAATGTGTAAAATCATTTGAGCCCCAAATTCACTTGGTTTTACAGAAAGGGACTCTTGCTTGTACAAGTATATAGATCCTGTGGTTTAACTCCGTCTCTGAAGGGAAATTCAGACCAGTGTTCTTATCCATGAAATCCACACTGTTTTCACGCAAGAAGCAAGCTCTTCGTTCCAGCATCTACAATACAGCAAGGACAATGAGCATGCCCAGAAAAACAAAAAACAAAACAAAAAAAAAACAAACAAACTGTGTTTCCTACTCATAAGGACCTTATGTAGTTCAACTCTGCTTATGAAACTGATACAAACCACAGCTCCTCTTACATAAATACTCTTTAGTTAATAGTGAGAATCGCGTTGGTTTATTGAACTGTGAAAAATCATTTGAACCCAAAATGCACTTGTTTTACCAGAAATGAACTCTTGCTTGTAGGAAGACACAGATCCTGGGGTTTAAGTCCGTTTCTGAAGGGAAATTCAGACCAGTGATCTCATCCATGAAACATACTCTGTTTTCAACAAGAAGCAATCTCTTCTATCCAGTGTCTCCAAAACAGCAAGAACCATGAGCATGCCCAGAAAAAATGAACTGTGTTTCCTACTCATACGGACCTTATGTAGTTCAAATCTGCATATGAAACTGATACAAACCACAGCTCCTCTTACATAAATGCTCTTTAGTTAATAGTGAGAATCGCGTTTGGTTGTTGAGGTGTGAAAAATCATTTGAGCCCAAAATTCACTTGGTTTACCAGAAATGAACTCTTGCTTGTAGGAAGACACAGATCCTGTAGTTTAACTCCGTTTCTGAAGGGAAATTCAGACCAGTGTTCTCATCCATGAAACACACTCTGTTTTCACACACGAAGCAAGCTCTTCTTCCAGCGTCTCCAATAGAACAAGAACCATGTGCATGCCTCCAAAAAAGAACTTTGTTTCCTACACATAATGACCATATATAGTCCAACTCTGCTTATGAAACTGATACAAACCGCAGCTCCTCTTAAATAAATGCTCTTTAGTTAATAGGGAGAACCACGTTTGGTTCCCAAACTGTGAAATTCATTTGAGCCCCAAAATCACTTGTTTTAACAGAAATGAACTCTTGATGTAGGAATACACAGATGCTGTGGTTTAACTGTGTTTCTGACAGGAAGATTAGACCAGTGTTCTCAATCATGAAACTCACTCTGTTTTAACTCAAGAAGCAAGCACTTCTTTCCAGCTTCTCCAATACAGCAAGAACCATGAGCATGCCCAGAAAAAAAAAACTGTGTTTCTTTCTCATACGGACCATAATTAATTCGACTCTGCTTTTGAAACTGATACAAACCACAGCTCCTCTTACATAAATGCTCTTTAGTTAATAGTTTGAATGGTGTTGTTTTCCAGAACTGTGTAAAATCATTTGAGACCCAAATTAACTTGGTTTACCAGAAATGTACTCTTGCATGTAGGAAGACACAGATCCTGGGGTTTAACTCCGTTTCTGAAGGGAAATTTAGACCAGTGTTCTCATGCATGAAACACACTCTGTTTTAACTCAAGAATCAAGCTCTTCTTTCCAGTGTATCCAAAACAGCAAGAAACATGAGCATGCCCAGAAAAAAAGAAATGTGTTTCCTACTCAACGGACCTTATGTAGTTCAACTCTGCTTCTGAGACGATACAAACAACAGCTCTTATTACATAAATGCTCTTTAGTTAATAGTTTGAATCGCGTTGGGTTGAGAAATGTGAAAAATCATTTGAGCCCAAAATTCATTTGGTTTACCAGAAATGAACTCTTGCTTGTAGGAAGACACAGATCCTGTGGTTTAACTCCATTACTGAAGGGAAATTCAGACCAGTGTTCTCATCCATGAAACACACTCTGTTTTCACGCAAAAAGCAAGCTCTTCTTTCCAGTGTGTCCAATACTGCAAGAACCATGGACATGCCCAGGAAAAAAGAACTGTGTTTCCCGCTCATATGGACCATATGAAGTTCAACTATGCTCATGAAACTGATACAAACCACAGCTCTTCTTACATAAATGCTCTTTAGTTAATTGTGAGAATCGCGTTGGTTTGTTGAGGTGTGAAAAATCATTTGAGTCCAAAATTCACTTGGTTTACCAGAAATGAACTCTTGATGTAGGAAATAACAGATCCTGTGGTTTAACTCTGTTTCTGAGGGGAAAATCAGACAAGTGTTCTCATCCATGAAACTCACTCTGTTTTAACACAAGAAGCAAGCTCTTCTTTCCAGTGTCTCCAATTCAGCAAGAACCATGAGCATGCCCAGAAAAAAGAACTGTGTTTCTTACTCATACAGTCCATATGTAGTTCAACTCTGCTTATGAAACTGATACCAACCACAGCGCGTCTTACATAGATGCTCTTTTGTTAATAGTTTGAATCGCGTTGGGTTTCAGAACTGTGTAATATCATTTGAGCCCCAAATTCACTAGGTTTACCAGAAATGTACATTTGCTTGTGGGAAGACACAGATCCTGGGGTTTAACTCCGTTTCTGAAGGGAAACTCAGACCAGTGTTCTCATCCTTGAAACACACTCTGTTTACATGCAAGAAGAAATCTCATGTTTCCAGTGTCTCTAATACAGCAAGAACCATGAGAATGCACAGAAAAATAGAACAGTGTTTCCTACTCATACAGACCTTATGTAGTTCAACTCTGCTTATGAAACTGACACAAAACACAGCTCCTCTAACATAAATGCTCTGTAGTTCGTAGTTTTCGTCGCGTTGGGTTACAGAACTGTGTAAAATCATTTGAGCCCCAAATTCACTTGGTTTACCAGAAATGAACTCTTGATGCAGGAATACACAGATCCTGTCGTTTAACCCTGTTTCTGAGTGGAAAATCAGACAAGTGTTCTCATCCATGAAACTCACTCTGTTTTAACTCAAGAAGCAAGCTCTTCTTTCCAGTGTCTCCAATACAGCAAGAACCATGGACAAGCCCAGGAAAAAAGAACTGTGTTTCCCGCTCATACGGACCATATGAAGTTCAACTCTGCTTATGAAACTGATACCAACCACAGCTCCTCTTACATGAATGCTCTTTTGTTAATAGGGAGATTCAAGTTGGGTTCCAGAACTGTATAAAATCATTTGAGCCCAAAATTACCTTGGATACCAGAAATGAAGTCTTGCTTGTACGAAGACACAGATCTTGTGGTTTAACTCCGTTTCTGATGGGAAATTCAGACCAGTGTTCTCATCTATGAAACATACTCTGTTTTCACGCAAGAAGAAAGCTCGTCTTTCCAGCGTCTCTAATACAGCAAGAACCATGAGAAGGCCAAGAAAAATAGAACAGTGTTTCCTACTCATACAGACCTTATGTAGTTCAACTCTGCTTATGAAACTGTCACAAAACACAGCTCCTCTTACATAAATGCTCTTTAGTTCGTAGTTTTAGTCGCGTTGGGTTACAGAACTGTGTAAAATCATTTGAGCCCCAAATTCATTTGGTTTACCAGAAATGAACTCTTGATGTAGGAATACACAGATCCTGTCGTTTAACTCTGTTTCTGAGTGGAAAATCAGACAAGTGTTCTCATCCATGAAACTCACTCTGTTTTAACTCAAGAAGCAAGCTCTTCTTTCCAGTGTCTCCAATACAGCAAGAACCATGGACATGCCCAGGAAAAAAGAACTGTGTTTCCCGCTCATACGGACCATATGTAGTTCAACTATGCTCATGAAACTGATACAAACCACAGCTCCTCTTACATAAATGCTCTTTAGTTAATTGTGAGAATCGCGTTGGTTTGTTGAGGTGTGAAAAATCATTTGAGCCCAAAATTCACTTGGTTTACCAGAAATGACTCTTGATGTAGGAAATAACAGATCCTGTGGTTTAACTCTGTTTCTGAGGGGAAAATCAGACAAGTGTTCTCATCCATGAAACTCACTCTGTTTTAACTCAAGAAGCAAAATCTTCTTTCCAGTGTCTCCAATTCAGCAAGAACCATGAGCACGCCCAGAAAAAAAGAACTGTATTTCCTACTCATACGGTCCATATGTATTCAACTCTGCTTATGAAACTGATACCAACCACAACTCCTCTTACATAAATGCTCTTTAGTTAATAGTTTGAATCGCGTTGGGTTTAGAAATGTGTAAAATCATTTGAGCCCCAAATTCACTTGGTTTTACAGAAAGGAACTCTTGCTTGTACAAGGATATAGATCCTGTGGTTTAACTCCGTCTCTGAAGGGAAATTCAGACCAGTGTTCTTATCCATGAAACCCACTCTGTTTTCACGCAAGAAGCAAGCTCTTCTTTCCAGCATCTCCAATAAGCAAGGACAATGAGCATGCCCAGAAAAAAAAAAAAAAAAAACTGTGTTTCCTACTCATAAGGACCATATGTAGTTCAACTCTTCTTATGAAACTGATACAAACCACAGCTCCTCTTACATAAATGCTCTTTAGTTAATAGTGAGAATCGCGTTTGGTTGTTGAGGTGTGAAAAATCATTTGAGCCCAAAATTCACTTGGTTTACCAGAAATGAACTCTTGCTTGTAGGAAGTCACAGATCCTGTGGTTTAACTCCGTTTCTGAAGGGATATTCAGACCAGTGTTCTCATCCATGAAACACACTCTGTTTTCACGCACGAAGCAAGCTCTTCTTCCAGCGTCTCCAATAGAGCAAGAACCATGAGCATGCCCCCCAAAAAGAACTTTGTTTCCTACACATAATGACCATATATAGTCCAACTCTGCTTATGAAACTGATACAAACCGCAGCTCCTCTTAAATAAATGCTCTTTAGTTAATAGGGAGAACCATGTTTGGTTCCCAAACTGTGAAATTCATTTGAGCCCAAAAATCACTTGTTTTAACAGAAATGAACTCTTGATGTAGGAATACACAGATCCTGTGGTTTAACTGTGTTTCTGACGGGAAGATTAGACCAGTGTTTTCATTCATGAAACTCACTCTGTTTTAACTAAAGAAGCAAGCTCTTCTTTCCAGCTTCTCCAATACAGCAAGAACCATGAGTATGCCCAGGAAAAAAAAACTGTGTTTCTTACTCATACGGACCATAATTAATTCGACTCTGCTTTTGAAACTGATACAAACCACAGCTCCTCTTACATAAATGCTCTTTAGTTAATAGTTTGAATGGCGTTGTTTTCCAGAACTGTGTAAAATCATTTGAGACCCAAATTAACTTGGTTTACCAGAAATGTACTCTTGCTTGTAGGAAGACACAGATCCTGGGGTTTAACTCCGTTTCTGAAGGGAAATTTAGACCAGTGTTCTCATGCATGAAACACACTCTGTTTTAACTCAAGAATCAAGCTCTTCTTTCCAGTGTATCCAAAACAGCAAGAAACATGAGCATGCCCAGAAAAAAAGAAATGTGTTTCCTACTCAACGGACCTTATGTAGTTCAACTCTGCTTCTGAGACGATACAAACAACAGCTCCTATTACATAAATGCTTTTTAGTTAATAGTTTGAATCGCGTTGGGTTGAGAAATGTGAAAAATCATTTGAGCCCAAAATTCATTTGGTTTACCAGAAATGAACTCTTGCTTGTAGGAAGACACAGATCCTGTGGTTTAACTCCATTACTGAAGGGAAATTCAGACCAGTGTTCTCATCCATGAAACACACTCTGTTTTCACGCAAGAAGCAAGCCCTTCTTTCCAGTATCTCCATTACAGCAAGAACCATGAGCATGTCCAGAAAAAAAGAACTGTGTTTCCTACTCATACGGACCACATGTAGTTCAACTCTGCTTATGAAACTGATAAAAACCACATCTCCTTTTACATAAATGCTCTTTAGTTAATAGTTTGAATCGCGTTGGGTTCAAGAACTGTGTAAAATCATTTGAGCTCCAAATTCTTTTGGTTTTCCAGAATTGAACTCTAGCTTATAGAAAGACACAGATCCTGGGGTTTAACTCCGTTTCTGAAGGGAAACTAAGACCAGTGTTCTCATCCATGAAACACACTCTGTTTTCACGCAAAAAGCAAGCTCTTCTTTCCAGTGTATCCAAAACAGCAAGAACCATGAGCATGCCCATAAAAAAAGAACTGTGTTTCCTGCTCATACGGACCTTATGTAGTTCAACACCGCTTATGAAACTGATACAAACCAGAGCTCCTCTTACATAAATGCTCTTTAGTTAATAGTTTGAATCGCGTTGGGTTTAGAAATGTGTAAAATCATTTGAGCCCCAAATTCACTTGGTTTTACAGAAAGGAACTCTTGCTTGTACAAGGATATAGATCCTGTGGTTTAACTCCATCTCTGAAGGGAAATTCAGACCAGTGTTCTTATCCATGAAACCCACTCTGTTTTCACGCAAGAAGCAAGCTCTTCTCTCCAGCATCTCCAATAAGCAAGGACAATGAGCATGCCCAGAAAAAAAAAAAAAAAAACTGTGTTTCCTACCCATAAGGACCATATGTAGTTCAACTCTTCTTATGAAACTGATACAAACCACAGCTCCTCTTACATAAATGCTCTTTAGTTAATAGTGAGAATCGTGTTTGGTTGTTGAGGTGTGAAAAATCATTTGAGCCCAAAATTCACTTGGTTTACCAGAAATGAACTCTTGCTTGTAGGAAGTCACAGATCCTGTGGTTTAACTCCATTTCTGAAGAGAAATTAAGACCAGTGTTCTCATCCATGAAACACACTCTGTTTTCACACACGAAGCAAGCTCTTCTTCCAGCGTCTCCAATAGAGCAAGAACCATGAGCATGCCCCCCAAAAAGAACTTTGTTTCCTACACATAATGACCATATATAGTCCAACTCTGCTTATGAAACTGATACAAACCGCAGCTCCTCTTAAATAAATGCTCTTTAGTTAATAGGGAGAACCATGTTTGGTTCCCAAACTGTGAAATTCATTTGAGCCCAAAAATCACTTGTTTTAACAGAAATGAACTCTTGATGTAGGAATACACAGATCCTGTGGTTTAACTGTGTTTCTGACGGGAAGATCAGACCAGTGTTCTCATTCATGAAACTCACTCTGCTTTAACTCAAGAAGCAAGCTCTTCTTTCCAGCTTCTCCAATACAGCAAGAACCATGAGCATGCCCAGAAAAAAAAAAACTGTGTTTCTTACTCATACGGACCATAATTAATTCGACTCTGCTTTTGAAACTGATCCAAACCACAGCTCCTCTTACATAAATGCTCTTTAGTTAATAGTTGGAATCACGTTGGGTTCCACAACTGTGTAAAATCATTTGAGCTCCAAATTCACTTGGTTTTCCAGAAATGACTTCTTGCTTGTAGGAAGATACAGATCCTGGGGTTTAACTCAATTTCTGAAGGGAAATTCAGACCAGTGTTCTCATCCATGAAACACACTCTGTTTTCACGCAATAAGCAAGCTCCTCTTTCCAGCATCTCCAATACTGCAAGAACCATGAGCATGCCCAGAGAAAAAGACCTGTGTTTCCTACTGATACGGACCATATGTAGTTCAACTCTGCTTATGAAACTGATAAAAACCACAATCATCTTACATAAATGCTCTTTAGGTAATAGGGTGAATCAACGTGGGTTCCAGAACTGTTTAAAATCATTTGAGCCCAAATTTCCCTTGGATTACCAGAAATGAACGCTTGCTTGTAGGAAGACACAGATCCTGGGGATTAACTCCATTTTTGAAGGGAAATTCAGACCAGTGTTCTCATCCATTTAAACACACTCTGTTTTAACGCAAGAAGCAATCTCTTATTTCCAGCGTCTCCAAAACAGCAAGAACCATGAGCATGCCCAGAAAAAAGAACTGTGTTTCCTATTCATACAGACCATATGAAGTTAATTCTGTTCATGAAACTGATACAAACGACAGCTCCTCTTACATAAATGCTCTTTAGTTAATTGTGAGAATCGCTTTGGGTTGTTGAACTGTGAAAAATCATTTGAGCCCAAAATTCACTTGGTTTTCCAGAAATGAACTCTTCCTTGTAGGAAGACACAGATCCTGTGATTTAACTCCGTTTCTGAAGGTAAATTCAGACCAGTGCTCTCATCCATGAAACACACTCTGTTTTAACTCAAGAACAAGCTCTTCTTTCTAGTGTCTCCAATACAGCAAGAACCATGAGCATGCCCAGAAAAAAAGAACTGTGTTTCCTCCTCCTACGGACCTTATGTAGTTCAACTCTGTTTATGAAATTGATAAAAACCATAGCTCCTCTTACATAAATGCTCTTTAGTTCGTAGTTTTAATCGCGTTGGGTTACAGAACTGTGTAAAATCATATGAGCCCCAAATTCACTTGGTTTACCAGAAATGAACTCTTGCTTGTAGGAGACACAGATCCTGGGGTTTAACTCTGTTTATGAAGGGAAATTCAGACCAGTGTTCTCATCCATGAAACACACTCTGTTTTCACGCAAAAAGCAAGCTCTTCTTTCCAGTGTGTCCAATACTGCAAGAACCATGGACATGCCCAGGAAAAAAGAACTGTGTTTCCCGCTCATATGGACCATATGAAGTTCAACTATGCTCATGAAACTGATACAAACCACAGCTCTTCTTACATAAATGCTCTTTAGTTAATTGTGAGAATCGCGTTGGTTTGTTGAGGTGTGAAAAATCATTTGAGTCCAAAATTCACTTGGTTTACCAGAAATGAACTCTTGATGTAGGAAATAACAGATCCTGTGGTTTAACTCTGTTTCTGAGGGGAAAATCAGACAAGTGTTCTCATCCATGAAACTCACTCTGTTTTAACTCAAGAAGCAAGCTCTTCTTTCCAGTGTCTCCAATACAGCAAGAACCATGGACATGCCCAGGAAAAAAGAACTGTGTTTCCCGCTCATACGGACCATATGTAGTTCAGCTATGCTCATGAAACTGATACAAACCACAGCTCCTCTTACATAAATGCTCTTTAGTTAATAGTTTGAATCGCGTTGGGTTTAGAAATGTGTAAAATCATTTGAGCCCCAAATTCACTTGGTTTTACATAAAGGAACTCTTGCTTGTACAAGGATATAGATCCTGTGGTTTAACTCCATCTCTGAAGGGAAATTCAGACCAGTGTTCTTATCCATGAAACCCACTCTGTTTTCACGCAAGAAGCAAGCTCTTCTCTCCAGCATCTCCAATAAGCAAGGACAATGAGCATGCCCAGAAAAAAAAAAAAAAAAACTGTGTTTCCTACTCATAAGGACCATATGTAGTTCAACTCTTCTTATGAAACTGATACAAACCGCAGCTCCTCTTACATAAATGCTCTTTAGTTAATAGTGAGAATCGTGTTTGGTTGTTGAGGTGTGAAAAATCATTTGAGCCCAAAATTCACTTGGTTTACCAGAAATGAACTCTTGCTTGTAGGAAGTCACAGATCCTGTGGTTTAACTCCGTTTCTGAAGGGAAATTAAGACCAGTGTTCTCATCCATGAAACACACTCTGTTTTCACACACGAAGCAAGCTCTTCTTCCAGCGTCTCCAATAGAGCAAGAACCATGAGCATGCCCCCCAAAAAGAACTTTGTTTCCTACACATAATGACCATATATAGTCCAACTCTGCTTATGAAACTGATACAAACCGCAGCTCCTCTTAAATAAATGCTCTTTAGTTAATAGGGAGAACCATGTTTGGTTCCCAAACTGTGAAATTCATTTGAGCCCAAAAATCACTTGTTTTAACAGAAATGAACTCTTGATGTAGGAATACACAGATCCTGTGGTTTAACTGTGTTTCTGACGGGAAGATCAGACCAGTGTTCTCATTCATGAAACTCACTCTGCTTTAACTCAAGAAGCAAGCTCTTCTTTCCAGCTTCTCCAATACAGCAAGAACCATGAGCATGCCCAGAAAAAAAAAAACTGTGTTTCTTACTCATACGGACCATAATTAATTCGACTCTGCTTTTGAAACTGATCCAAACCACAGCTCCTCTTACATAAATGCTCTTTAGTTAATACTTGGAATCACGTTGGGTTCCACAACTGTGTAAAATCATTTGAGCTCCAAATTCACTTGGTTTTCCAGAAATGACTTCTTGCTTGTAGGAAGATACAGATCCTGGGGTTTAACTCCATTTCTGAAGGGAAATTCAGACCAGTGTTCTCATCCATGAAACACACTCTGTTTTCACGCAATAAGCAAGCTCCTCTTTCCAGCATCTCCAATACTGCAAGAACCATGAGCATGCCCAGAGAAAAAGACCTGTGTTTCCTACTGATACGGACCATATGTAGTTCAACTCTGCTTATGAAACTGATAAAAACCACAATCATCTTACATAAATGCTCTTTAGGTAATAGGGTGAATCAACGTGGGTTCCAGAACTGTTTAAAATCATTTGAGCCCAAATTTCCCTTGGATTACCAGAAATGAACGCTTGCTTGTAGGAAGACACAGATCCTGGGGATTAACTCCATTTTTGAAGGGAAATTCAGACCAGTGTTCTCATCCATTTAAACACACTCTGTTTTAACGCAAGAAGCAATCTCTTATTTCCAGCGTCTCCAAAACAGCAAGAACCATGAGCATGCCCAGAAAAAAGAACTGTGTTTCCTATTCATACAGACCATATGAAGTTAATTCTGTTCATGAAACTGATACAAACGACAGCTCCTCTTACATAAATGCTCTTTAGTTAATTGTGAGAATCGCTTTGGGTTGTTGAACTGTGAAAAATCATTTGAGCCCAAAATTCACTTGGTTTACCAGAAATGAACTCTTCCTTGTAGGAAGACACAGATCCTGTGATTTAACTCCGTTTCTGAAGGTAAATTCAGACCAGTGCTCTCATCCATGAAACACACTCTGTTTTAACTCAAGAACAAGCTCTTCTTTCTAGTGTCTCCAATACAGCAAGAACCATGAGCATGCCCAGAAAAAAAGAACTGTGTTTCCTCCTCCTACGGACCTTATGTAGTTCAACTCTGTTTATGAAATTGATAAAAACCATAGCTCCTCTTACATAAATGCTCTTTAGTTCGTAGTTTTAATCGCATTGGGTTACAGAACTGTGTAAAATCATATGAGCCCCAAATTCACTTGGTTTACCAGAAATGAACTCTTGCTTGTAGGAGACACAGATCCTGGGGTTTAACTCTGTTTATGAAGGGAAATTCAGACCAGTGTTCTCATCCATGAAACACACTCTGTTTTCACGCAAAAAGCAAGCTCTTCTTTCCAGTGTGTCCAATACTGCAAGAACCATGGACATGCCCAGGAAAAAAGAACTGTGTTTCCCGCTCATATGGACCATATGAAGTTCAACTATGCTCATGAAACTGATACAAACCACAGCTCTTCTTACATAAATGCTCTTTAGTTAATTGTGAGAATCGCGTTGGTTTGTTGAGGTGTGAAAAATCATTTGAGTCCAAAATTCACTTGGTTTACCAGAAATGAACTCTTGATGTAGGAAATAACAGATCCTGTGGTTTAACTCTGTTTCTGAGGGGAAAATCAGACAAGTGTTCTCATCCATGAAACTCACTCTGTTTTAACTCAAGAAGCAAGCTCTTCTTTCCAGTGTCTCCAATTCAGCAAGAACCATGAGCATGCCCAGAAAAAAGAACTGTGTTTCTTACTCATACAGTCCATATGTAGTTCAACTCTGCTTATGAAACTGATACCAACCACAGCGCGTCTTACATAGATGCTCTTTTGTTAATAGTTTGAATCGCGTTGGGTTTCAGAACTGTGTAATATCATTTGAGCCCCAAATTCACTAGGTTTACCAGAAATGTACATTTGCTTGTGGGAAGACACAGATCCTGGGGTTTAACTCCGTTTCTGAAGGGAAACTCAGACCAGTGTTCTCATCCTTGAAACACACTCTGTTTACATGCAAGAAGAAATCTCATGTTTCCAGTGTCTCTAATACAGCAAGAACCATGAGAATGCCCAGAAAAATAGAACAGTGTTTCCTACTCATACAGACCTTATGTAGTTCAACTCTGCTTATGAAACTGACACAAAACACAGCTCCTCTAACATAAATGCTCTGTAGTTCGTAGTTTTCGTCGCGTTGGGTTACAGAACTGTGTAAAATCATTTGAGCCCCAAATTCACTTGGTTTACCAGAAATGAACTCTTGATGCAGGAATACACAGATCCTGTCGTTTAACCCTGTTTCTGAGTGGAAAATCAGACAAGTGTTCTCATCCATGAAACTCACTCTGTTTTAACTCAAGAAGCAAGCTCTTCTTTCCAGTGTCTCCAATACAGCAAGAACCATGGACAAGCCCAGGAAAAAAGAACTGTGTTTCCCGCTCATACGGACCATATGAAGTTCAACTCTGCTTATGAAACTGATACCAACCACAGCTCCTCTTACATGAATGCTCTTTTGTTAATAGGAAGATTCAAGTTGGGTTCCAGAACTGTATAAAATCATTTGAGCCCAAAATTACCTTGGATACCAGAAATGAAGTCTTGCTTGTACGAAGACACAGATCTTGTGGTTTAACTCCGTTTCTGATGGGAAATTCAGACCAGTGTTCTCATCCATGAAACATACTCTGTTTTCACGCAAGAAGAAAGTTCGTCTTTCCAGCGTCTCTAATACAGCAAGAACCATGAGAAGGCCCAGAAAAATAGAACAGTGTTTCCTACTCATACAGACCTTATGTAGTTCAACTCTGCTTATGAAACTGTCACAAAACACAGCTCCTCTTACATAAATGCTCTTTAGTTCGTAGTTTTAGTCGCGTTGGGTTACAGAACTGTGTAAAATCATTTGAGCCCCAAATTCATTTGGTTTACCAGAAATGAACTCTTGATGTAGGAATACACAGATCCTGTCGTTTAACTCTGTTTCTGAGTGGAAAATCAGACAAGTGTTCTCATCCATGAAACTCACTCTGTTTTAACTCAAGAAGCAAGCTCTTCTTTCCAGTGTCTCCAATACAGCAAGAACCATGGACATGCCCAGGAAAAAAGAACTGTGTTTCCCGCTCATACGGACCATATGTAGTTCAACTATGCTCATGAAACTGATACAAACCACAGCTCCTCTTACATAAATGCTCTTTAGTTAATTGTGAGAATCGCGTTGGTTTGTTGAGGTGTGAAAAATCATTTGAGCCCAAAATTCACTTGGTTTACCAGAAATGACTCTTGATGTAGGAAATAACAGATCCTGTGGTTTAACTCTGTTTCTGAGGGGAAAATCAGACAAGTGTTCTCATCCATGAAACTCACTCTGTTTTAACTCAAGAAGCAAAATCTTCTTTCCAGTGTCTCCAATTCAGCAAGAACCATGAGCACGCCCAGAAAAAAAGAACTGTATTTCCTACTCATACGGTCCATATGTATTCAACTCTGCTTATGAAACTGATACCAACCACAACTCCTCTTACATAAATGCTCTTTAGTTAATAGTTTGAATCGCGTTGGGTTTAGAAATGTGTAAAATCATTTGAGCCCCAAATTCACTTGGTTTTACAGAAAGGAACTCTTGCTTGTACAAGGATATAGATCCTGTGGTTTAACTCCGTCTCTGAAGGGAAATTCAGACCAGTGTTCTTATCCATGAAACCCACTCTGTTTTCACGCAAGAAGCAAGCTCTTCTTTCCAGCATCTCCAATAAGCAAGGACAATGAGCATGCCCAAAAAAAAAAAAAAAACTGTGTTTCCTACTCATAAGGACCATATGTAGTTCAACTCTTCTTATGAAACTGATACAAACCACAGCTCCTCTTACATAAATGCTCTTTAGTTAATAGTGAGAATCGCGTTTGGTTGTTGAGGTGTGAAAAATCATTTGAGCCCAAAATTCACTTGGTTTACCAGAAATGAACTCTTGCTTGTAGGAAGTCACAGATCCTGTGGTTTAACTCCGTTTCTGAAGGGAAATTCAGACCAGTGTTCTCATCCATGAAACACACTCTGTTTTCACGCACGAAGCAAGCTCTTCTTCCAGCGTCTCCAATAGAGCAAGAACCATGAGCATGCCCCCCAAAAAGAACTTTGTTTCCTACACATAATGACCATATATAGTCCAACTCTGCTTATGAAACTGATACAAACCGCAGCTCCTCTTAAATAAATGCTCTTTAGTTAATAGGGAGAACCATGTTTGGTTCCCAAACTGTGAAATTCATTTGAGCCCAAAAATCACTTGTTTTAACAGAAATGAACTCTTGATGTAGGAATACACAGATCCTGTGGTTTAACTGTGTTTCTGACGGGAAGATTAGACCAGTGTTCTCATTCATGAAACTCACTCTGTTTTAACTAAAGAAGCAAGCTCTTCTTTCCAGCTTCTCCAATACAGCAAGAACCATGAGTATGCCCAGGAAAAAAAAACTGTGTTTCTTACTCATACGGACCATAATTAATTCGACTCTGCTTTTGAAACTGATACAAACCACAGCTCCTCTTACATAAATGCTCTTTAGTTAATAGTTTGAATGGCGTTGTTTTCCAGAACTGTGTAAAATCATTTGAGACCCAAATTAACTTGGTTTACCAGAAATGTACTCTTGCTTGTAGGAAGACACAGATCCTGGGGTTTAACTCCGTTTCTGAAGGGAAATTTAGACCAGTGTTCTCATGCATGAAACACACTCTGTTTTAACTCAAGAATCAAGCTCTTCTTTCCAGTGTATCCAAAACAGCAAGAAACATGAGCATGCCCAGAAAAAAAGAAATGTGTTTCCTACTCAACAGACCTTATGTAGTTCAACTCTGCTTCTGAGACGATACAAACAACAGCTCCTATTACATAAATGCTCTTTAGTTAATAGTTTGAATCGCGTTGGGTTGAGAAATGTGAAAAATCATTTGAGCCCAAAATTCATTTGGTTTACCAGAAATGAACTCTTGCTTGTAGGAAGACACAGATCCTGTGGTTTAACTCCATTACTGAAGGGAAATTCAGACCAGTGTTCTCATCCATGAAACACACTCTGTTTTCACGCAAGAAGCAAGCCCTTCTTTCCAGTATCTCCATTACAGCAAGAACCATGAGCATGCCCAGAAAAAAAGAACTGTGTTTCCTACTCATACGGACCACATGTAGTTCAACTCTGCTTATGAAACTGATACAAACCACATCTCCTTTTACATAAATGCTCTTTAGTTAATAGTTTGAATCGCGTTGGGTTCAAGAACTGTGTAAAATCATTTGAGCTCCAAATTCTTTTGGTTTTCCAGAATTGAACTCTAGCTTATAGAAAGACACAGATCCTGGGGTTTAACTCCGTTTCTGAAGGGAAACTAAGACCAGTGTTCTCATCCATGAAACACACTCTGTTTTCACGCAAAAAGCAAGCTCTTCTTTCCAGTGTATCCAAAACAGCAAGAACCATGAGCATGCCCATAAAAAAAGAACTGTGTTTCCTGCTCATACGGACCTTATGTAGTTCAACACCGCTTATGAAACTGATACAAACCAGAGCTCCTCTTACATAAATGCTCTTTAGTTAATAGTTTGAATCGCGTTGGGTTTAGAAATGTGTAAAATCATTTGAGCCCCAAATTCACTTGGTTTTACAGAAAGGAACTCTTGCTTGTACAAGGATATAGATCCTGTGGTTTAACTCCATCTCTGAAGGGAAATTCAGACCAGTGTTCTTATCCATGAAACCCACTCTGTTTTCACGCAAGAAGCAAGCTCTTCTCTCCAGCATCTCCAATAAGCAAGGACAATGTGCATGCCCAGAAAAAAAAAAAAAACAGTGTTTCCTACTCATAAGGACCATATGTAGTTCAACTCTTCTTATGAAACTGATACAAACCACAGCTCCTCTTACATAAATGCTCTTTAGTTAATAGTGAGAATCGTGTTTGGTTGTTGAGGTGTGAAAAATCATTTGAGCCCAAAATTCACTTGGTTTACCAGAAATGAACTCTTGCTTGTAGGAAGTCACAGATCCTGTGGTTTAACTCCATTTCTGAAGGGAAATTAAGACCAGTGTTCTCATCCATGAAACACACTCTGTTTTCACACACGAAGCAAGCTCTTCTTCCAGCGTCTCCAATAGATCAAGAACCATGAGCATGCCCCCCAAAAAGAACTTTGTTTCCTACACATAATGACCATATATAGTCCAACTCTGCTTATGAAACTGATACAAACCGCAGCTCCTCTTAAATAAATGCTCTTTAGTTAATAGGGAGAACCATGTTTGGTTCCCAAACTGTGAAATTCATTTGAGCCCAAAAATCACTTGTTTTAACAGAAATGAACTCTTGATGTAGGAATACACAGATCCTGTGGTTTAACTGTGTTTCTGACGGGAAGATCAGACCAGTGTTCTCATTCATGAAACTCACTCTGCTTTAACTCAAGAAGCAAGCTCTTCTTTCCAGCTTCTCCAATACAGCAAGAACCACGAGCATGCCCAGAAAAAAAAAAAAACTGTGTTTCTTACTCATACGGACCATAATTAATTCGACTCTGCTTTTGAAACTGATCCAAACCACAGCTCCTCTTACATAAATGCTCTTTAGTTAATACTTGGAATCACGTTGGGTTCCACAACTGTGTAAAATCATTTGAGCTCCAAATTCACTTGGTTTTCCAGAAATGACTTCTTGCTTGTAGGAAGATACAGATCCTGGGGTTTAACTCCATTTCTGAAGGGAAATTCAGACCAGTGTTCTCATCCATGAAACACACTCTGTTTTCACGCAATAAGCAAGCTCCTCTTTCCAGCATCTCCAATACTGCAAGAACAATGAGCATGCCCAGAGAAAAAGACCTGTGTTTCCTACTGATACGGACCATATGTAGTTCAACTCTGCTTATGAAACTGATAAAAACCACAATCATCTTACATAAATGCTCTTTAGGTAATAGGGTGAATCAACGTGGGTTCCAGAACTGTTTAAAATCATTTGAGCCCAAATTTCCCTTGGATTACCAGAAATGAACGCTTGCTTGTAGGAAGACACAGATCCTGGGGATTAACTCCATTTTTGAAGGGAAATTCAGACCAGTGTTCTCATCCATTTAAACACACTCTGTTTTAACGCAAGAAGCAATCTCTTATTTCCAGCGTCTCCAAAACAGCAAGAACCATGAGCATGCCCAGAAAAAAGAACTGTGTTTCCTATTCATACAGACCATATGAAGTTAATTCTGTTCATGAAATTGATACAAACGACAGCTCCTCTTACATAAATGCTCTTTAGTTAATTGTGAGAATCGCTTTGGGTTGTTGAACTGTGAAAAATCATTTGAGCCCAAAATTCACTTGGTTTACCAGAAATGAACTCTTCCTTGTAGGAAGACACAGATCCTGTGATTTAACTCCGTTTCTGAAGGTAAATTCAGACCAGTGCTCTCATCCATGAAACATACTCTGTTTTAACTCAAGAACAAGCTCTTCTTTCTAGTGTCTCCAATACAGCAAGAACCATGAGCATGCCCAGAAAAAAAGAACTGTGTTTCCTCTTCCTACGGACCTTATGTAGTTCAACTCTGTTTATGAAATTGATAAAAACCATAGCTCCTCTTACATAAATGCTCTTTTGTTAATAGGGAGATTCAAGTTGGGTTCCAGAACTGTGTAAAATCATTTGAGCCCCAAATTCACTTTGATTACCAGAAATGAACTCTTGCTTGTACGAAGACACAGATTTTGTGGTTTAACTCCGTTTCTGATGGGAAATTAAGACCAGTGTTCTCATCCATGAAACATACTCTGTTTTCACGCAAGAAGAAAGCTCATCTTTCCAGCGTCTCCAATACAGCTAGAACCATGAGAATTCACAGATAAAAAAAAAACTGTGTTTCCTAATCATATGGACCATATGTAGTTCATCTCTGCTTATGAAACTGATACAAACCACAGCTCCTCTTACATAATTGCTCTTTAGTTAATTGTGAGAATCGCATTGGTTTGTTGAGGTGTGAAAAATCATTTGAGCCCAAAATTCACTTGGTTTACCAGAAATGATCTCTTGATGTAGGAAATAACAGATCCTGTGGTTTAACTCTGTTTCTGAGGGGAAAATCAGACAAGTGTTCTCATCAATGAAACTCACTCTTTTTTAACTTAAGAAGCAAGCTCTTCTTTCCAGTGTCTCCAATTCAGCAAGAACCATGAGCATGCCCAGAAAAAAAGAACTGTGTTTCCTACTCATATGGACCATATGGAGTTCAACTCTGCTTATGAAACTGATACAAACCACAGCTCCTCTTACATAAATACTCTTTAGTTAATAGTGAGAATCGCATTGGTTTGTTGAACTGTGAAAAATCATTTGAACCCCAAATTCTCTTGTTTTACCAGAAATGAACTCTTGCTTTTAGGAGACACAGATCCTGGGGTTTAACTCCGTTTCTGAAGGGAAATTCAGACCAGTGTTCTCATCCATGAAACACACTCTGTTTTCACGCAAAAAGCAAGCTCTTCTTTCCAGTGTGTCCAATACTGCAAGAACAATGGACATGCACAGGAAAAAAGAACTGTGTTTCCCGCTCATACAGATCATATGTAGTTCAACTCTGCTTATGAAACTGATAAAAACCACAGCTCCTCTTACATAAATGCTCTTTTGTTAATAGGGAGATTCAAGTTGGTTTCCAGAACTGTGTAAAATCATTTGAGCCCAAAATTAACTTGGATTACCAGAAATGAACTCCTGCTTGTACGAAGACACAGATTTTGTGGTTTAACTTCGTTTCTGATGGGAAATCAAGACCAGTGTTCTCATCCATGAAACATACTCTGTTTTCACGCAAGAAGAAAGCTCGTCTTTCCAGCGTCTCCAATACAGCAAGAACCATGAGAATTCACAGATAAATAAAAAACTGTGTTTCCTAATCATATGGACCATATGTAGTTCATCTCTGCTTATGAAACTGATCCAAACCACAGCTCCTCTTACATAAATGCTCTTTAGTTAATAGTTGGAATCACGTTGGGTTCCACAACTGTGTAAAATCATTTGAGCTCCAAATTCACTTGGTTTTCCAGAAATGACCTCTTGCTTGTAGGAAGATACAGATCCTGGGGTTTAACTCCATTTCTGAAGGGAAATTCAGACCAGTGTTCTCATCCATGAAACACACTCTGTTTTCACGCAAAAAGCAAGCTCTTCTTTCCAGTGTGTCCAATACTGCAAGAACAATGGACATGCACAGGAAAAAAGAACTGTGTTTCCCGCTCATACAGACCATATGTAGTTCAACTATGCTCATGAAACTGATACAAACGACAGCTCCTCTTACATAAATGCTCTTTAGTTAATTGTGAGAATCGCGTTGGTTTGTTGAGGTGTGAAAATTCATTTGAGCCCAAAATTCATTTGGTTTACCAGAAATGAACTCTTGATGTAGGAAATAACAGATCCTGTGGTTTAACTCTGTTTCTGAGGGGAAAATCAGACAAGTGTTCTCATCCAAAAACATACTCAGTTTTCTCGCAAGAAGCAAGCTCTTCTTTCCAGTGTATCCAAAACAGCAAGAACCATGAGCATGCCCATAAAAAAAGAACTGTGTTTCCTGCTCATATGGACCTTACGTAGTTCAACACTGCTTATGAAACTGATACAAACAGAGCTCCTCTTACATAAATGCTATTTAGTTAATAGTTGGAATCGCGTTGGATTCCACAGCTGTGTAAAATCATTTGAGCTCCACATTCACTTGGTTTTCCAGAAATGACCTCTTGCTTGTAGGAAGATACAGATCCTGGGGTTTAACTCCGTTTCTGAAGGGAAAATCAGACAAGTGTTCTCATCCATGAAACTCACTCTGTTTTAACTCAAGAAGCAAGCTCTTCTTTCCAGTGTCTCCAATTCAGCAAGAACCATGAGCATGCCCAGAAAAAAGAACTGTGTTTCCTACTCATACGGACCATATGTAGTTCAACTCTGCTTATGAAACTGATACAAACCACAGCTCCTCTTACATAAATACTCTTTAGTTAATAGTGAGAATCGCGTTGGTTTGTTGAACTGTGAAAAATCATTTGAACCCAAAATTCACTTGTTTTACCAGAAATGAACTCTTGCTTGTAGGAACACAAGATTCTGGGGTTTAACTTCGTTTCTGAAGGGAAATTCAGACCAGTGTTCTCATCCAAAAACATACTCAGTTTTCTCGCAAGAAGGAAGCTCTTCTTTCCAGTGTCTCCAAAACAACAAGAACCATGAGCATGCCCAGAAAAAAAGTACGGTGTTTCCTACTCATACGGTCCTTATGTAGTTCAACTCTGCTTATGAAACTGATACCAACCACAGCGCATCTTACATAAATGCTCTTTAGTTGATAGTTTGAATCGCGTTGGGTTTCAGAACTGTGTAAAATCATTTGAGCCCAAATTCACTTGGTTTACCAGAAATGTACATTTGCTTGTGGGAAGACACAGATCCTGGGGTTTAACTCCGTTTCTGAAGAGAAATTCAGACCAGTGTTCTCATCCTTGAAACACACTCTGTTTACATGCAAGAAGAAATCTTGTCTTTCCAGCGTCTCTAATACAGCAAGAACCATGAGAATGCTCAGAAAAATAGAACAGTTTTTCCTACTCATACAGACCTTATGTAGTTCACCTCTGCTTATGAAACTGATACAAAACACAGCTCCTCTTACATAAATGCTCTTTAGTTCGTAGTTTTAATCGCGTTGGGTACAGAACTGTGTAAAATCATTTGAGCGCCAAATTTACTTGGTTTACCAGAAATGAATTCTTGCTTGGAGGAAGAAACAGATCCTGGGGTTTAACTCCATTTGTGAAGGGAAATTCAGACCAGTGTTCTCATCCATGAAACACACTCTGTTTTCACGCAAGAAGCAAGCTCTTCTTTCCAGCATCTCCAATACAGCAAGAACCATGAGCATGCACAGAAAAATACAACTGTGTTTCCTACTCATAAGGACCTTTTGTAGTTCACCTCTGCTTATGAAACTGATAAAAACCACAGCTCCTCTTACATAAATGCTCTTTTGTTAATAGGGAGATTAATGTTCGGATCCAGAACTGTGTAAAATCATTTGAGACCAAAATTCACTTGGATTACCAGAAATGAACTCTTGCTTGTATGAAGACACAGATTTTGTGGTTTAACTACGTTTCTGATGGGAAATTCAGACCAGTGTTCTCATCCATGAAACACACTCTGTTTTCACGCAAGAAGCAAGCTCTTATTTCCAGCGTCTCCAATACAGCAAGAACCATGAGCATGCCCAGAAAAAAGAACTGTGTTTCCTATTCATACAGACCATATGCAGTTAATTCTGTTTATGAAACTGATACAAACCACAGCTCCTCTTACATAAATGCTCTTTAGTTAATTGTGAGAATCGCGTTGGTTTGTTGAGGTGTAAAAAATCATTTGAGCCCAAAATTCACTTGGTTTACCAGAAATGAACTCTTGATGTAGGAAATAACAGATCCTGTGGTTTAACTCTGTTTCTGAGGGGAAAATCAGACAAGTGTTCTCATCCATGAAACTCACTCTGTTTTAACTCAAGAAGCAAGCTTTTCTTTCCAGTGTCTCCAATTCAGCAAGAACCATGAGCATGCCCAGAAAAACGGAACTGTGTTTCCTACTCATATGGACCATATGGACTTCAACTCTGCTTATGAAACTGATGCAAACCACAGCTCCTCTTACATAAATACTCTTTAGTTAATAGTGAGAATCGCGTTGGTTTGTTGAACTGTGAAAAATCATTTGAACCCAAAATTCACTTGTTTTACCAGAAATGAACTCTTGCTTGTAGGAACACAAGATTCTGGGGTTTATCCGTTTCTGAAGAAAATTCAGACCAGTGTTCTCATCCATGAAACACACTCTATTTTCACGCAAGAAGCAAGCTTCTCTTTCCAGTGTCTCCAATACAGCAAGAACAATGGACATGCCCAGGAAAAAAGAACTGTGTTTCCCGCTCATAAGGACCATATGTAGTTCAACTATGCTCATGAACCTGATACAAACCACAGCTCCTCTTACATAAATGCTCTTTAGTTAATTGTGAGAATCGCGTTGGTTTGTTGAGGTGTGAAAAATCATTTGAGCCCAAAATTCACTTGGTTTACCAGAAATGAACTCTTGATGTAGGAAATAACAGATCCTGTGGTTTAACTCTGTTTCTGAGGGGAAAATCAGACACGTGCTCTCATCCATGAAACTCACTCTGTTTTAACTCAAGAAGCAACCTCTTCTTTCCAGTGTCTCCAATTCAGCAAGAACCATGAGAACGCACAGAAAAAAAGAACTGTGTTTCCTACTCATACGGACCATTTGTAGTTCAACTCTGCTTATGAAACTGATACCAACCACAGCGCGTCTTACATAAATGCTGTTTAGTTAATAGTTTGAATCGCGTTGGGTTCCAGCACTGTGTAAAATCATTTGAGCCTCCAATTCACTTGATTTTCCAGAAATGAACTCTTGCTTATAGGAAAACATAGATAATGTGGTTTAACTCCGTTTCTGACGGGAAATTAAGACCACTGTTCTCATCCATGAAACACACCCTGCTTTCATGCAGGAAGCAAGCTCTTCTTTCCAGCATCTCCAATACAGCAAGAACCATGAGCATGCCCAGAAAAAAAGAACTGTGTTTACTACTAACACGGACCATATCCAGTTCAATTCTGCTTATGAAACTGATACAAACTACAGCTCCTCTTACATAAATGCTCTTTAGGTAATTGTGAGAATCGCCTTGGGTTGTTGAACTGTGAAAAATCATTAGATCCCAAAATTCACATGGTTTACCAAAATGAACTCTTGCTTGTAGGAAGACACAGATCCTGTGGTTTAACTCCGTTTCTGATGGGAAAATCAGACCATTGTTCTCAAGCAAGAAACACACTCAGTTTTCACGCAAGAAGCAAGCTCTTCTTACCAGGATCTCCAAAACATCAAGAACCATGAGTATGCCCAGAAAAAAAGAACTGTGTTTCCTACTCATAAGGACCATATATAGTTCAACTCTGCTTATGGAACTTATAGAAACCACAGCTCCTCTTACATAAATGCACTTTAGTTAATAGTTTGAATAGCGCTGGGTTCCACAACTGTGTAAAATCATTTGAGCCCCAAATTCATTTGGTTTACCAGAAATGAACTCTTGCTTGGAGGAAGACACAGATTCTTGGGTTTAACTCCGTGTCTGAAGGCAAATTCAGACCAGTGTTCTCATCCATGAAACACACCCTGCTTCAACGCAGGAAGCAAGCTCTTCTTTCCATCATCTCCAATACAGCAAGAACCATGAGGATGCCCAGAAAACAAGAACTGTGTTTCGTGAACATATGGACCTTATGTAGTTCAACTCTGCTTATGATACTGATACAAACCACAGCTCATCTTACATATATCCTCTTTAGTTAATAGTGAGAATCTCGTTGGGTTCGTGTACATTGTAAAATCAGTTGAGCCCAAAATTCACTGTGTTTACCAAAAATGAACTCTTGGTTGTAGGAAGACACAGATCCTGGGGTTTAACTCCGTTTCTGAAGGGAAATTAAGACCAGGGTTCTCATCCATGAAACACACTCTGTTTTCATGCAAGAAGCAAGCTCTTCTTTCCAGCATCTCCAATACAGCAAGAACCATGAGTATGCCCTGAAAAAAAGAACTGTGTTTCTCACTCATAAGGACCATATGTAGTTCAACTCTGCTAATGAAACTTATACAAACCACAGCTCCTCTTACACATATGCACTTTAGTTAATAGTTTGAATCGCGTGGGTTCCAGAACTGTGTAAAATCATTTGAGCCTCAAATTCACTTGGTTTAACACAAATGAACTCTTGCTTGTAGGAACACATAGATAATGTGGTTTAACTCCGTTTCTGAAGGGAAATTCAGACCAGTGTTCTCATCCATGAAACACACCCTGCTGTCACGCAGGAAGCAAGCTCTTCTTTCCAGCATCTCCAATACAGCAAGAACCATGAGCATGCCCAGAAAACAAGAACTGTGTTTCCTACTCATATGGACCACATGCAGTTCAATTCTGCTTATGAAACTGATACAAACTACAGCTCCTCTTACATAAATGCTCTTTAGTTAATTGTGAGAATCACATTGGGTTGTTAAACTGTGTAAAATTATTTGAGCCTGAAATTCACTTGACTTACCAGAATTGAACTCTTGCTTGGAGGAAACACAGATCCTGGGGTTTAACTCCGTTTCTGAAGGGAAATTCAGACCAGTGTTCTCATCCATGAAACACACTCTGTTTTCATGCAAGAAGAAAGCTCTTCTTTCGAGCTTATCCAATACAGCAAGAAAGATGAGGAAGCCCAGAAAAACAGAACTGTGTTTCCTACTCATACAGACCATATGCAGTTGAATTCTGCTTATGAAACTGATATAAACCACAGCTCTTCTTACATAAATGCTCTTTAGTTAATTGTGAGAATCACGTTGGGTTCCAGAACTGTGTAAAATCATTTGAGCCCAAAATTCACTTGGTTTACCAGAATTGAACTCTTGCTTTTAGGAAACACAGATCCTGGGGTTTAACTCCATTTCTGAAGGGAAATTCAGACCAGTGTTCTCATCCATGAAACACACTCTGTTTTCATGCAAGAAGCAAGCTCTTCTTTCCAGCATCTCCAATACAGCAAGAACCATGAGTATGCCCTGAAAAAAAGAACTGTGTTTCCCACTCATAAGGACCATATGTAGTTCAAATCTGCTTATGAAACTTATACAAACCACAGCTCCTCTTACACAAATGCACTTTAGTTAATAGTTTGAATTGCGTTGGGTTCCAGAACTGTGTAAAATCAATTGAGCCTCAAATACACTTGGTTTAACACAAATGAACTCTTGCTTGTAGGAAAATATAGATAATGTGGTTTAACTCCGTTTCTGAAGGGAAATTCAGACCAGTGTTCTCATCCTTGAAACACACCCTGCTTTCACGCAGGAAGCAAGCTCTTCTTTCCAGCATCTCCAATACAGGAAGAACCATGAGCATGCCCAGAAAAAAAGAACTGTGTTTCCTACTCATACGGACCATATGCAGTTCAATTCTGCTTATGAAACTGATACAAACTCCAGCTCCTCTTTCATAAATGCTCTTTAGTTAATTGTGAGAATCGCGTTGGGTTTTTGAACTGTGAAAAATCATTAGATCCCAAAATTCACATGGTTTACCAAAATGAACTCTTGCTTGTAGGAATACACAGATCCTGTGGTTTAACTCCGTTTCTGAAGGGAAATTCAGACCAGTGTTCTCATCCATGAAACACACCCTGCTGTCACGCAGGAAGCAAGCTCTTCTTTCCAGCATCTCCAATACAGCAAGAACCATGAGCATGACCAGAAAACAAGAACAATGTTTCCTACTCATACGGACCACATGCAGTTCAATTCTGTTTATGAAACTGATACAAACTACAGCTCCTCTTACATAAATGCTCTTTAGTTAATTGTGAGAATCACATTGGGTTGTTAAACTGTGTAAAATTATTTGAGCCCGAAATTCACTTGACTTACCAGAATTGAACTCTTGCTTGTAGGAAACACAGATCCTGGGGTTTAACTCCGTTTCTGAAGGGAAATTCAGAACAGTGTTCTCATCCATGAAACACCCCCTGCTTTCACGCAGGAAGCAAGCTCTTCTTCCAGCATCTCCAATACAGCAAGAACCATGAGCATGCCCAGATAAAAAGAACTTTGTTTCCTACTCATACGGAAGATATGCAGTTCAATTCTGCTTATGAAACTGATACAAACTACAGCTCCTCTTACATAAATTCTCTTAAGTTAATTGTGAGAATCGCGTTGGGTTGTTGAACTGTGAAAAATCATTTGAACCCAAAATTCAATTGTTTTACCAGAAATGAACTCTTGCTTGTAGGAAACACAGATCCTGGGGTTTAACTCCGTTTCTGAAGGGAAATTCAGACCAGTGTTCTCATCCATGAAACACATTCTGTTTTAACGCAAGAAGCAAGCTCTTCTTTCCAGCTTATACAATACAGCAAGAAAGATGAGCATGCCCAGAAAAACTGAACTGTGTTCATTACTCATACAGAACATATGCAGTTCAATTCTGCTTATGAAAGTGATACAAAGCACACCTCCTCTATACATAATGCTCTTTAGTTAAGTGTGAGAATCGCGTTGGGTTCCAGAACTGTGTAAAATCATTTGAGCCCCAAATTCACTTGGTTTACCAGAATTGAACTCTTGCTTGTAGGAAACACAGGTCCTGGGGTTTAACTCCGTTTCTGAAGGGAAATTCAGACCAGTGTTCTAATCCATGAAACACACTCTGTTTTCACGCAAGAAGCAAGCTCTTCTTTCCAGCGTCTCCAATACAGCAAGAACCATGAGCATGCCCAGAAAAAAATGAACTGTGTTTCCTACTCATACGGACCATATGTAGTTCAACTCTGCTTATGAAACTGATACAAACCACAGCTCCTCTCACATAAATCCTCTTTAGTTAATAGTGAGAATCACGTTGGGTTGTTGAAATGTGAAAAATCAGTAGAGCCCAAAATTCACTTGTTTTACCAGAAATGTACTCTTGCTTGTAGGAAGACACAGATCCTGGGGTTTAACACCGTTTCTGAAGGGAAATTCAGACCAGTGTTCTCATCCATGAAACACACCCTGCTTTCACGCAGGAAGCAAACTCTTCTTTCCAGCATCTCCTTTACAGCAAGAACCATGAACATACCCAGAAAAAAAGAACTGTGTTTCCCGCTCATATGGACCTTATGTAGTTCAACTCTGCTTATGATACTAATACAAACCAGAGCTCCTCTTACATAAATGCTCCATAGTTAATAGTTTAAATCGCATTGGGTTCCAGAACTGTGTAAATTCATTTGGGCCCCAAATTCACTTGGTTTACCAGAATTGAACTCTTGCTTGTAGAAAACACAGATCCTGCGGTTTAACTCCGTTTCTGAAGGGAAATTCAGACCAGTGTTCTCATCCATGAAACACACTCTGTTTTCATACAAGAAGCAAGCTCTTCTTTCCAGCATCTCCAATACAGCAAGAACCATGAGCATGCCCAGAAAAAAAAAACTGTGTTTTCTACTCATAAGGACCATATGTTGTTCAACTCTGCTTATTGAACTGATACAAACCACAGCTTCTCTTACATAACTCCTCTTTAGTTAATAGTGAGAATCTCATTGGGTTCGTGTACAGTGTAAAATCAGTTGAGCCCTAAATTCAATGGGTATCCCAGAAATGAACACTTGCTTCTAGGAAGACACAGATCCTGTGGTTCAACTCCGTTTCTGAAGGGAAATTCACACCAGTGTTCTCATCCTTGGAACACATTCTGTTTTAACGCAAGAGGCAAGCTCTTCTTTCCAGCTTATCCAATACAGCAAGAAAGATGAGCATGCCCAGAAAAACTGAACTGTGTTTCCTACTCATACAGAACATATACAGTTCAATTCTGCTTATGAAAGTGATACAAACCACACCTCCTCTATACATAATGCTCTTTAGTTAATTGTGAGAATCGTGTTGGGTTCCAGAACCATGTAAAATCATTTGAGCACCAAATTCACTTGGTTTACCAGAATTGAACTCTTGCTTGTAGGAAACACAGATCCTGGGGTTTAACTCCGTTTCTGAAGGGTAATTCAGACCAGTGTTCTCATCCTTGAAACACACACTGCTTTCACGCAGGAAGCAAGCTCTTCTTTCCAGCATCTCCAATACAGCAAGAACCATAAGCATACCCAGAAAAAAAGAACTGTGTTTTCTACTCATACGGACCATATGCAGTTTATTTCTGCATATGAAACTGATACAAACCACAGCTCCTCTTAATAAATGCTCTTTAGTTAATAGTTTGAATCCCATTGGGTTCCAAAACTGTGTAAAATCATTTGAGCCCGAAATTCACTTGGTTTACCAGAATTGAACTCTTGCTTGTAGGAAACACAGATCCTGGGGTTTAACTCCGTTTCTGAAGGGAAATTCAGACCAGTATTCTCATCCATGAAACACACTCTGTTTTCATACAAGAAGCAAGCTCTTCTTTCCAGCATCTCCAATACAGCAAGAACCATGAGCATGCCCAGAAAAAAAAGAACTGTGTTTTCTACTCATAAGGACCATATGTTGTTCAACTCTGATTATGAAACTGATACAAACCACAGATCCTCTTACATAAATCCTCTTTAGTTAATAGTGAGAATCTTGTTGGGATCGTGTTATTGTAAAATCAGTTGAGCTCAAAAAGCACTGGGTTTACCAGAAATGAACACTTGCTTGTAGGAATACACAGATCCTGGGGTTTAACTCCGTTTCTGAAGGGGAATTCAGACCAGTGTTCTCATCCATGAAACACACTCTGTTTTAACGCAAGAAGCAAGCTCTTTCCAGCTTGTCCAATACAGCAAGAAAGATGAGCATGCCAAGAAAACAGAACTGTGTTTCCTACTCATACAGACCATATGAGTTCAATTCTCTTATGAAACTGATACAAAAGAAAGCTCCTCTTACATAAATGCTCTTTACTTAACTGTGAGAATCGCGTTGGGTTCCAGAACCGTGTAAAATCATTTGAGCCCCAAATTCACTTGGTTTACCAGAATAGAATTCTTGCTTGTAGGAAACACAGATCCTGGGGTTTAAATCCGTTTCTGAAGGGAAATTCAGACCAGTGTTCTCATCCATGAAACACACTCTGTTTTCACGCAAGAAGCAAGCTCTTCTTTCCAGCGTCTCCAATACAGCAAGAACCATAACCATGCCCAGAAAAAAAGAACTGTGTTTCCTACTCATACGGAAAATATGTAGTTCAACTCTGCTTATGAAACTGATACAAACCACAGCTCCCCTTACATAAATCCTCTTTAGTTAATAGTGAGAATCTCGTTGGGTTCGTGTACAGTGTAAAATCCGTTGAGCCCAAAATTCACTGCGTTTACCAGAAGTGAACTCTTGCTCGTAGGAAGACACAGATCCTGGGGTTTAACTCCGTTTCTGAAGGGAAATTCAGACCAGTGTTCTCATCCATGAAACACATTCTGTTTTAACGCAAGAAGCAAGCTCTTCTTTCCAGCTTATCCAATACAGCAAGAAAGATGAGCATGCCCAGAAAAACCGAACTCTGTTTCCTACTCATACAGACCATATGCAGTTCAATTCTGCTTATGAAACTGATACAAACCACAGCTCCTCTTACATAAATGCTCTTTGGTTAATAGTTTGAATCGCGTTTGGTTCCAGAAATGTGTAAAATCATTTGAGCCCCAAATTCAATTGGTTTAACAGAATTGAACTCTTGCTTGTAGGATACACAGATCCTGCGGTTTAACTCCGTTTCTGAAGGGAAATTCAGACCAGTGTTCTCATACATGAAACACACTCTGTTTTCACGCAACAAGCAATCTCTTCTTTCCAGCATCTCCAATACAGCAAGAACCATGAGTATGCCCAGAAATAAAGACCTGAGTTTCCCATCATAAGGACCATATGTAGTTCAACTATGCTTATAAAACTTTTACAAACCACAGCTCCTCTTACATAAATCCTCTTTATTTAATATGAGAATCGCGTTTGGGTTGTTTAAATGTTAAAAATCAGTTGAGGCCAAAATTCACTTGTTTTACCAGAAATGAACTCTTGCTTGCAGGAAGACACAAATCCTGGGCTTTAAGTCCGTTTCTGAAGGGAAATTCAGACCAGTGTTCTCATCCATGAAACACACTCTGTTTTCACGCAAGAAGCAAGCTCTTCTTTCCAGTGTCTCCAATACAGCAAGAACCATGAGTATGCCCAGAATAAAAGAACTGATTTTCCTACTCATACGGATCTTACGTAGTTCAACACTGCTTATGAACCTGATACAAACCACAGGTCCTCTTACATAAGTGCTCTTTAGTTAATAGTTTGAATCGCGTTGGGTTCCAGAACTGTGTAAAATCATTTGAGCCCAAATTCACTTGGTTTACCAGAAATGTACATTTGCTTGTGGGAAGACACAGATCCTGGGGTTTAACTCCGTTTCTGAAGAGAAATTCAGACCAGTGTTCTCATCCTTGAAACACACTCTGTTTACATGCAAGAAGAAATCTTGTCTTTCCAGCGTCTCTAATACAGCAAGAACCATGAGAATGCTCAGAAAAATAGAACAGTTTTTCCTACTCATACAGACCTTATGTAGTTCACCTCTGCTTATGAAACTGATACAAAACACAGCTCCTCTTACATAAATGCTCTTTAGTTCGTAGTTTTAATCGCGTTGGGTACAGAACTGTGTAAAATCATTTGAGCGCCAAATTTACTTGGTTTACCAGAAATGAATTCTTGCTTGGAGGAAGAAACAGATCCTGGGGTTTAACTCCATTTGTGAAGGGAAATTCAGACCAGTGTTCTCATCCATGAAACACACTCTGTTTTCACGCAAGAAGCAAGCTCTTCTTTCCAGCATCTCCAATACAGCAAGAACCATGAGCATGCACAGAAAAATACAACTGTGTTTCCTACTCATAAGGACCTTTTGTAGTTCACCTCTGCTTATGAAACTGATAAAAACCACAGCTCCTCTTACATAAATGCTCTTTTGTTAATAGGGAGATTAATGTTCGGATCCAGAACTGTGTAAAATCATTTGAGACCAAAATTCACTTGGATTACCAGAAATGAACTCTTGCTTGTATGAAGACACAGATTTTGTGGTTTAACTACGTTTCTGATGGGAAATTCAGACCAGTGTTCTCATCCATGAAACACACTCTGTTTTCACGCAAGAAGCAAGCTCTTATTTCCAGCGTCTCCAATACAGCAAGAACCATGAGCATGCCCAGAAAAAAGAACTGTGTTTCCTATTCATACAGACCATATGCAGTTAATTCTGTTTATGAAACTGATACAAACCACAGCTCCTCTTACATAAATGCTCTTTAGTTAATTGTGAGAATCGCGTTGGTTTGTTGAGGTGTAAAAAATCATTTGAGCCCAAAATTCACTTGGTTTACCAGAAATGAACTCTTGATGTAGGAAATAACAGATCCTGTGGTTTAACTCTGTTTCTGAGGGGAAAATCAGACAAGTGTTCTCATCCATGAAACTCACTCTGTTTTAACTCAAGAAGCAAGCTTTTCTTTCCAGTGTCTCCAATTCAGCAAGAACCATGAGCATGCCCAGAAAAACGGAACTGTGTTTCCTACTCATATGGACCATATGGACTTCAACTCTGCTTATGAAACTGATGCAAACCACAGCTCCTCTTACATAAATACTCTTTAGTTAATAGTGAGAATCGCGTTGGTTTGTTGAACTGTGAAAAATCATTTGAACCCAAAATTCACTTGTTTTACCAGAAATGAACTCTTGCTTGTAGGAACACAAGATTCTGGGGTTTATCCGTTTCTGAAGAAAATTCAGACCAGTGTTCTCATCCATGAAACACACTCTATTTTCACGCAAGAAGCAAGCTTCTCTTTCCAGTGTCTCCAATACAGCAAGAACAATGGACATGCCCAGGAAAAAAGAACTGTGTTTCCCGCTCATAAGGACCATATGTAGTTCAACTATGCTCATGAACCTGATACAAACCACAGCTCCTCTTACATAAATGCTCTTTAGTTAATTGTGAGAATCGCGTTGGTTTGTTGAGGTGTGAAAAATCATTTGAGCCCAAAATTCACTTGGTTTACCAGAAATGAACTCTTGATGTAGGAAATAACAGATCCTGTGGTTTAACTCTGTTTCTGAGGGGAAAATCAGACACGTGCTCTCATCCATGAAACTCACTCTGTTTTAACTCAAGAAGCAACCTCTTCTTTCCAGTGTCTCCAATTCAGCAAGAACCATGAGAACGCACAGAAAAAAAGAACTGTGTTTCCTACTCATACGGACCATTTGTAGTTCAACTCTGCTTATGAAACTGATACCAACCACAGCGCGTCTTACATAAATGCTGTTTAGTTAATAGTTTGAATCGCGTTGGGTTCCAGCACTGTGTAAAATCATTTGAGCCTCCAATTCACTTGATTTTCCAGAAATGAACTCTTGCTTATAGGAAAACATAGATAATGTGGTTTAACTCCGTTTCTGACGGGAAATTAAGACCACTGTTCTCATCCATGAAACACACCCTGCTTTCATGCAGGAAGCAAGCTCTTCTTTCCAGCATCTCCAATACAGCAAGAACCATGAGCATGCCCAGAAAAAAAGAACTGTGTTTACTACTAACACGGACCATATCCAGTTCAATTCTGCTTATGAAACTGATACAAACTACAGCTCCTCTTACATAAATGCTCTTTAGGTAATTGTGAGAATCGCCTTGGGTTGTTGAACTGTGAAAAATCATTAGATCCCAAAATTCACATGGTTTACCAAAATGAACTCTTGCTTGTAGGAAGACACAGATCCTGTGGTTTAACTCCGTTTCTGATGGGAAAATCAGACCATTGTTCTCAAGCAAGAAACACACTCAGTTTTCACGCAAGAAGCAAGCTCTTCTTACCAGGATCTCCAAAACATCAAGAACCATGAGTATGCCCAGAAAAAAAGAACTGTGTTTCCTACTCATAAGGACCATATATAGTTCAACTCTGCTTATGGAACTTATAGAAACCACAGCTCCTCTTACATAAATGCACTTTAGTTAATAGTTTGAATAGCGCTGGGTTCCACAACTGTGTAAAATCATTTGAGCCCCAAATTCATTTGGTTTACCAGAAATGAACTCTTGCTTGGAGGAAGACACAGATTCTTGGGTTTAACTCCGTGTCTGAAGGCAAATTCAGACCAGTGTTCTCATCCATGAAACACACCCTGCTTCAACGCAGGAAGCAAGCTCTTCTTTCCATCATCTCCAATACAGCAAGAACCATGAGGATGCCCAGAAAACAAGAACTGTGTTTCGTGAACATATGGACCTTATGTAGTTCAACTCTGCTTATGATACTGATACAAACCACAGCTCATCTTACATATATCCTCTTTAGTTAATAGTGAGAATCTCGTTGGGTTCGTGTACATTGTAAAATCAGTTGAGCCCAAAATTCACTGTGTTTACCAAAAATGAACTCTTGGTTGTAGGAAGACACAGATCCTGGGGTTTAACTCCGTTTCTGAAGGGAAATTAAGACCAGGGTTCTCATCCATGAAACACACTCTGTTTTCATGCAAGAAGCAAGCTCTTCTTTCCAGCATCTCCAATACAGCAAGAACCATGAGTATGCCCTGAAAAAAAGAACTGTGTTTCTCACTCATAAGGACCATATGTAGTTCAACTCTGCTAATGAAACTTATACAAACCACAGCTCCTCTTACACATATGCACTTTAGTTAATAGTTTGAATCGCGTGGGTTCCAGAACTGTGTAAAATCATTTGAGCCTCAAATTCACTTGGTTTAACACAAATGAACTCTTGCTTGTAGGAACACATAGATAATGTGGTTTAACTCCGTTTCTGAAGGGAAATTCAGACCAGTGTTCTCATCCATGAAACACACCCTGCTGTCACGCAGGAAGCAAGCTCTTCTTTCCAGCATCTCCAATACAGCAAGAACCATGAGCATGCCCAGAAAACAAGAACTGTGTTTCCTACTCATATGGACCACATGCAGTTCAATTCTGCTTATGAAACTGATACAAACTACAGCTCCTCTTACATAAATGCTCTTTAGTTAATTGTGAGAATCACATTGGGTTGTTAAACTGTGTAAAATTATTTGAGCCTGAAATTCACTTGACTTACCAGAATTGAACTCTTGCTTGGAGGAAACACAGATCCTGGGGTTTAACTCCGTTTCTGAAGGGAAATTCAGACCAGTGTTCTCATCCATGAAACACACTCTGTTTTCATGCAAGAAGAAAGCTCTTCTTTCGAGCTTATCCAATACAGCAAGAAAGATGAGGAAGCCCAGAAAAACAGAACTGTGTTTCCTACTCATACAGACCATATGCAGTTGAATTCTGCTTATGAAACTGATATAAACCACAGCTCTTCTTACATAAATGCTCTTTAGTTAATTGTGAGAATCACGTTGGGTTCCAGAACTGTGTAAAATCATTTGAGCCCAAAATTCACTTGGTTTACCAGAATTGAACTCTTGCTTTTAGGAAACACAGATCCTGGGGTTTAACTCCATTTCTGAAGGGAAATTCAGACCAGTGTTCTCATCCATGAAACACACTCTGTTTTCATGCAAGAAGCAAGCTCTTCTTTCCAGCATCTCCAATACAGCAAGAACCATGAGTATGCCCTGAAAAAAAGAACTGTGTTTCCCACTCATAAGGACCATATGTAGTTCAAATCTGCTTATGAAACTTATACAAACCACAGCTCCTCTTACACAAATGCACTTTAGTTAATAGTTTGAATTGCGTTGGGTTCCAGAACTGTGTAAAATCAATTGAGCCTCAAATACACTTGGTTTAACACAAATGAACTCTTGCTTGTAGGAAAATATAGATAATGTGGTTTAACTCCGTTTCTGAAGGGAAATTCAGACCAGTGTTCTCATCCTTGAAACACACCCTGCTTTCACGCAGGAAGCAAGCTCTTCTTTCCAGCATCTCCAATACAGGAAGAACCATGAGCATGCCCAGAAAAAAAGAACTGTGTTTCCTACTCATACGGACCATATGCAGTTCAATTCTGCTTATGAAACTGATACAAACTCCAGCTCCTCTTTCATAAATGCTCTTTAGTTAATTGTGAGAATCGCGTTGGGTTTTTGAACTGTGAAAAATCATTAGATCCCAAAATTCACATGGTTTACCAAAATGAACTCTTGCTTGTAGGAATACACAGATCCTGTGGTTTAACTCCGTTTCTGAAGGGAAATTCAGACCAGTGTTCTCATCCATGAAACACACCCTGCTGTCACGCAGGAAGCAAGCTCTTCTTTCCAGCATCTCCAATACAGCAAGAACCATGAGCATGACCAGAAAACAAGAACAATGTTTCCTACTCATACGGACCACATGCAGTTCAATTCTGTTTATGAAACTGATACAAACTACAGCTCCTCTTACATAAATGCTCTTTAGTTAATTGTGAGAATCACATTGGGTTGTTAAACTGTGTAAAATTATTTGAGCCCGAAATTCACTTGACTTACCAGAATTGAACTCTTGCTTGTAGGAAACACAGATCCTGGGGTTTAACTCCGTTTCTGAAGGGAAATTCAGAACAGTGTTCTCATCCATGAAACACCCCCTGCTTTCACGCAGGAAGCAAGCTCTTCTTCCAGCATCTCCAATACAGCAAGAACCATGAGCATGCCCAGATAAAAAGAACTTTGTTTCCTACTCATACGGAAGATATGCAGTTCAATTCTGCTTATGAAACTGATACAAACTACAGCTCCTCTTACATAAATTCTCTTAAGTTAATTGTGAGAATCGCGTTGGGTTGTTGAACTGTGAAAAATCATTTGAACCCAAAATTCAATTGTTTTACCAGAAATGAACTCTTGCTTGTAGGAAACACAGATCCTGGGGTTTAACTCCGTTTCTGAAGGGAAATTCAGACCAGTGTTCTCATCCATGAAACACATTCTGTTTTAACGCAAGAAGCAAGCTCTTCTTTCCAGCTTATACAATACAGCAAGAAAGATGAGCATGCCCAGAAAAACTGAACTGTGTTCATTACTCATACAGAACATATGCAGTTCAATTCTGCTTATGAAAGTGATACAAAGCACACCTCCTCTATACATAATGCTCTTTAGTTAAGTGTGAGAATCGCGTTGGGTTCCAGAACTGTGTAAAATCATTTGAGCCCCAAATTCACTTGGTTTACCAGAATTGAACTCTTGCTTGTAGGAAACACAGGTCCTGGGGTTTAACTCCGTTTCTGAAGGGAAATTCAGACCAGTGTTCTAATCCATGAAACACACTCTGTTTTCACGCAAGAAGCAAGCTCTTCTTTCCAGCGTCTCCAATACAGCAAGAACCATGAGCATGCCCAGAAAAAAATGAACTGTGTTTCCTACTCATACGGACCATATGTAGTTCAACTCTGCTTATGAAACTGATACAAACCACAGCTCCTCTCACATAAATCCTCTTTAGTTAATAGTGAGAATCACGTTGGGTTGTTGAAATGTGAAAAATCAGTAGAGCCCAAAATTCACTTGTTTTACCAGAAATGTACTCTTGCTTGTAGGAAGACACAGATCCTGGGGTTTAACACCGTTTCTGAAGGGAAATTCAGACCAGTGTTCTCATCCATGAAACACACCCTGCTTTCACGCAGGAAGCAAACTCTTCTTTCCAGCATCTCCTTTACAGCAAGAACCATGAACATACCCAGAAAAAAAGAACTGTGTTTCCCGCTCATATGGACCTTATGTAGTTCAACTCTGCTTATGATACTAATACAAACCAGAGCTCCTCTTACATAAATGCTCCATAGTTAATAGTTTAAATCGCATTGGGTTCCAGAACTGTGTAAATTCATTTGGGCCCCAAATTCACTTGGTTTACCAGAATTGAACTCTTGCTTGTAGAAAACACAGATCCTGCGGTTTAACTCCGTTTCTGAAGGGAAATTCAGACCAGTGTTCTCATCCATGAAACACACTCTGTTTTCATACAAGAAGCAAGCTCTTCTTTCCAGCATCTCCAATACAGCAAGAACCATGAGCATGCCCAGAAAAAAAAAACTGTGTTTTCTACTCATAAGGACCATATGTTGTTCAACTCTGCTTATTGAACTGATACAAACCACAGCTTCTCTTACATAACTCCTCTTTAGTTAATAGTGAGAATCTCATTGGGTTCGTGTACAGTGTAAAATCAGTTGAGCCCTAAATTCAATGGGTATCCCAGAAATGAACACTTGCTTCTAGGAAGACACAGATCCTGTGGTTCAACTCCGTTTCTGAAGGGAAATTCACACCAGTGTTCTCATCCTTGGAACACATTCTGTTTTAACGCAAGAGGCAAGCTCTTCTTTCCAGCTTATCCAATACAGCAAGAAAGATGAGCATGCCCAGAAAAACTGAACTGTGTTTCCTACTCATACAGAACATATACAGTTCAATTCTGCTTATGAAAGTGATACAAACCACACCTCCTCTATACATAATGCTCTTTAGTTAATTGTGAGAATCGTGTTGGGTTCCAGAACCATGTAAAATCATTTGAGCACCAAATTCACTTGGTTTACCAGAATTGAACTCTTGCTTGTAGGAAACACAGATCCTGGGGTTTAACTCCGTTTCTGAAGGGTAATTCAGACCAGTGTTCTCATCCTTGAAACACACACTGCTTTCACGCAGGAAGCAAGCTCTTCTTTCCAGCATCTCCAATACAGCAAGAACCATAAGCATACCCAGAAAAAAAGAACTGTGTTTTCTACTCATACGGACCATATGCAGTTTATTTCTGCATATGAAACTGATACAAACCACAGCTCCTCTTAATAAATGCTCTTTAGTTAATAGTTTGAATCCCATTGGGTTCCAAAACTGTGTAAAATCATTTGAGCCCGAAATTCACTTGGTTTACCAGAATTGAACTCTTGCTTGTAGGAAACACAGATCCTGGGGTTTAACTCCGTTTCTGAAGGGAAATTCAGACCAGTATTCTCATCCATGAAACACACTCTGTTTTCATACAAGAAGCAAGCTCTTCTTTCCAGCATCTCCAATACAGCAAGAACCATGAGCATGCCCAGAAAAAAAAGAACTGTGTTTTCTACTCATAAGGACCATATGTTGTTCAACTCTGATTATGAAACTGATACAAACCACAGATCCTCTTACATAAATCCTCTTTAGTTAATAGTGAGAATCTTGTTGGGATCGTGTTATTGTAAAATCAGTTGAGCTCAAAAAGCACTGGGTTTACCAGAAATGAACACTTGCTTGTAGGAATACACAGATCCTGGGGTTTAACTCCGTTTCTGAAGGGGAATTCAGACCAGTGTTCTCATCCATGAAACACACTCTGTTTTAACGCAAGAAGCAAGCTCTTTCCAGCTTGTCCAATACAGCAAGAAAGATGAGCATGCCAAGAAAACAGAACTGTGTTTCCTACTCATACAGACCATATGAGTTCAATTCTCTTATGAAACTGATACAAAAGAAAGCTCCTCTTACATAAATGCTCTTTACTTAACTGTGAGAATCGCGTTGGGTTCCAGAACCGTGTAAAATCATTTGAGCCCCAAATTCACTTGGTTTACCAGAATAGAATTCTTGCTTGTAGGAAACACAGATCCTGGGGTTTAAATCCGTTTCTGAAGGGAAATTCAGACCAGTGTTCTCATCCATGAAACACACTCTGTTTTCACGCAAGAAGCAAGCTCTTCTTTCCAGCGTCTCCAATACAGCAAGAACCATAACCATGCCCAGAAAAAAAGAACTGTGTTTCCTACTCATACGGAAAATATGTAGTTCAACTCTGCTTATGAAACTGATACAAACCACAGCTCCCCTTACATAAATCCTCTTTAGTTAATAGTGAGAATCTCGTTGGGTTCGTGTACAGTGTAAAATCCGTTGAGCCCAAAATTCACTGCGTTTACCAGAAGTGAACTCTTGCTCGTAGGAAGACACAGATCCTGGGGTTTAACTCCGTTTCTGAAGGGAAATTCAGACCAGTGTTCTCATCCATGAAACACATTCTGTTTTAACGCAAGAAGCAAGCTCTTCTTTCCAGCTTATCCAATACAGCAAGAAAGATGAGCATGCCCAGAAAAACCGAACTCTGTTTCCTACTCATACAGACCATATGCAGTTCAATTCTGCTTATGAAACTGATACAAACCACAGCTCCTCTTACATAAATGCTCTTTGGTTAATAGTTTGAATCGCGTTTGGTTCCAGAAATGTGTAAAATCATTTGAGCCCCAAATTCAATTGGTTTAACAGAATTGAACTCTTGCTTGTAGGATACACAGATCCTGCGGTTTAACTCCGTTTCTGAAGGGAAATTCAGACCAGTGTTCTCATCCATGAAACACACTCTGTTTTCACGCAACAAGCAATCTCTTCTTTCCAGCATCTCCAATACAGCAAGAACCATGAGTATGCCCAGAAATAAAGACCTGAGTTTCCCATCATAAGGACCATATGTAGTTCAACTATGCTTATAAAACTTTTACAAACCACAGCTCCTCTTACATAAATCCTCTTTATTTAATATGAGAATCGCGTTTGGGTTGTTTAAATGTTAAAAATCAGTTGAGGCCAAAATTCACTTGTTTTACCAGAAATGAACTCTTGCTTGCAGGAAGACACAAATCCTGGGCTTTAAGTCCGTTTCTGAAGGGAAATTCAGACCAGTGTTCTCATCCATGAAACACACTCTGTTTTCACGCAAGAAGCAAGCTCTTCTTTCCAGTGTCTCCAATACAGCAAGAACCATGAGTATGCCCAGAATAAAAGAACTGATTTTCCTACTCATACGGATCTTACGTAGTTCAACACTGCTTATGAACCTGATACAAACCACAGGTCCTCTTACATAAGTGCTCTTTAGTTAATAGTTTGAATCGCGTTGGGTTCCAGAACTGTGTAAAATCATTTGAGCCCCAAGTTCACTTGGTTTACCAGAATTGAACTCTTGCTTGTAGGAAACACAGATCCTGGGGTTTAACTCCGTTTCTGAAGGGAAATTCAGACCAGTGTTCTCATCCTTGAAACACACCCTGCTTTCACGCAGGAAGCAAGCTTTTCTTTCCAGCATCTCCAATACAGCAAGAACCATAAGCATGCCCAGAAAAAAAGAACTGTGTTTCCTACTCATATGGACCATATGCAGTTGTTTTCTGCTTATGAAACTGATACAAACCACAGCTCCTCTTACATAAATGCTCTTTAGTTAACTGTGAGAATCGCGTTGGGTTCCAGAACTGTGTAAAATCATTTGAGCCCCAAATTTACTTGGTTGACCAGAATTGAACTCTTGCTTGTAGGAACACACAGATCCTGGGGTTTAACACCGTTTCAAGGGAAATTCAGGCCGGTGTTCTCAACAATGAAACACACTCTGTTTTCACGCAATAAGCAAGCTCTTCTTTCCAGCATCACAATACAGCAAGAACCAAGAGCATGCCCAGAAAAAGTGAACTTTGTTTCCTACTCATAAGGACCATATGTAGTTCATCTCTGCTTATGAAACTGATACCAACCACAGCTCCTCTTACATAAATCCTCTTCAGTAAATAGTGAGAATCTCGTTGGGTTCGTGTACAGTGTAAAATCAGTTGAGCCCAAATATCACTGGGTTTACCAGAAGTGAACTCTTGCTTGTAGGAAGACACAGATCCTGGGGTTTAACTACGTTTCTGAAGGGAATTTCAGACCCGTGTTCTCATCCATGAAACACATTCTGTTTTAACGCAAGAAGCAAGCTCTTCTTTCCAGCTTATCCAATACAGCAAGAAAGATGAGCATGCCCAGAAAAACCGAACTCTGTTTCCTACTCATACAGACCATATGCAGTTCAATTCTGCTTATGAAACTGATACAAACCACAGCTCCTCTTACAGAAATGCTCTTTGGTTAATAGTTTGAATCGCGTTTGGGTCCAGAACTGTGTAAAATCATTTGAGCCCCAAATTCAATTGGTTTACCAGAATTGAACTCTTGCTTGTAGGATACACACATCCTGCGGTTTAACTCCGTTTCTGAAGGGAAATTCAGACCAGTGTTCTCATCCCTGAAACCCACTCTGTTTTTACGCAACAAGCAATCTCTTCTTTCCCGCATCTCCAATACAGCAAGAACCATGAGTATGCCCAGAAATAAAGACCTGAGTTTCCCCTCATAAGGACCATATGTAGTTCAACTCTGCTTATAAAACTTTTACAAACCACAGCTCCTCTTACATAAATCCTCTTTATTTAATATGAGAATCGCGTTTGGGTGGTTTAAATGTTAAAAATCAGTTGAGGCCAAAATTCACTTGTTTTACCAGAAATGAACTTTTGCTTGCAGGAAGACACAAATCATGGGCTTTAAGTCCGTTTCTGAAGGGAAATGCAGACCAGTGTTCTCATCCATGAAACACACTCTGTTTTCACGCAAGAAGCAAGCTCTTCTTTCCAGTGTCTCCAATACAGCAAGAACCATGAGTATGCCCAGAATAAAAGAACTGATTTTCCTACTCATACGGACCATATGCAGTTCAATTCTGCTTATGAAAGTGATACAAACCACACCTCCTCTAACATAATGCTCTTTAGTTAATTGTGAGAATCACGTTGGGTTCCAGAACTGTGTAAAATCATTTGAGCCCCAAATTCACTTGGTTTACCAGAATTGAACTCTTGCTTGTAGGAAACACAGATCCTGGGGTTTAGCTCCGTTTCTGAAGGGAAATTCAGACCAGTGTTCTCATCCTTGAAACACACCCTGCTTTCACGCAGGAAGCAAGCTTTTCTTTCCAGCATCTCCCATACAGCAAGAACCATAAGCATGCCCAGAAAAAAAGAACTGTGTTTCCTACTCATACGGACCATATGCAGTTGTTTTCTGCTTATGAAACTGATACAAATTACAGCTCCTCTTACAGAAAGGCTCTTTAGTTAATTGTGAGAATCGCGTTGGGTTGGTGAACTGTGAAAAATCATTAGAACGCAAAATTCACTTGTTTTAGCAGAAATGAACTCTTGCTTGTAGGAAGACACAGATCCTGTGGTTTAACTCCATTTCTGAAAGGATATTCAGGCCACTGTTCTCAACAATGAAACACATTCTGTTTTCATGCAATAAGCAATCTCTTCTTTCCAGCATCTCCAATAGAGAAAAAACCATTAGCATGCCTAGAAAAAAAGAACAGTGTTTCCTGCACATACGGACCTTATGTATTTCCACTCAGCTTATGATACTGATTCAAACCACAGCTCCTCTAACATAATGCTGTTTAGTTAATTGTGAGAATCGCGTTGGGTTCCAGAACTGTGTAAAATCATTTGAGCCCCAAATTCATTTGGTTTACCAGAAATGAACTCTTGCTTGTAGAAAGACACAGATCCTGGGGTTTAACTCCGTTTCTGAAGGGAAATTCAGACCAGTGTTCTCAACAATGAAACACACTCTGTTTTCACGCAATAAGCAAGCTCTTCTTTCCAGCATCACAATACAGCAAGAACCATGAGCATGCCCAGAAAAAAAGAACTGTGTTTCCTACTCATACGGACCATATGTAGTATTACTCTGCTTATGAAACTGATACAAACCACAGTTCCTCTTACATAATGCTCTTTAGTTAATTGTGAGAATCGCGTTGGGTTCCAGAACTGTGTAAAATCATTTGAGCCCCAAATTCATTTGGTTTACCAGAAATGAACTCTTGCTTGTAGAAAGACACAGATCCTGGGGTTTAACTCCGTTTCTGAAGGGAAATTCAGACCAGTGTTCTCAACAATGAAACACACTCTGTTTTCACGCAATAAGCAAGCTCTTCTTTCCAGCATCACAATACACCAAGAACCATGAGCATGCCCAGAAAAAAAGAACTGTGTTTCCTACTCATACGGACCATATGTAGTATTACTCTGCTTATGAAACTGATACAAACCACAGCTCCTCTTACATAAATCCTCTTTAGTTAATAGTGAGAATCTCGTTGGGTTCGTGTACAGTGTAAAATCAGTTGAGCCCAAAATTGACTGGGTTTACCAGAAATGAACTCTTTCTTGTAGGAATACACAGATCCTGGGGTTTAACTCCGTTTCTGAAGGGAAATTCAGACCAGTGTTCTCATCCATTAAACACACTCTGTTTTCTCGCAAGAAGTAAGCTCTTCTTTCTAGCGTATCCAGTACAGCAAAAATGATGAGCATGCCCAGAAAAACAGAACTGTTTTTCCTACTCATATAGACCATATGCAGTTCAATTCTGCTTATGAAACTGATACAAACAACAGCTCTTCTTACATAAATGCTCTTTAGTTAATTGTGAGAATCGCGTTGGGTTCCAGAACTGTGTAAAATCATTTGAGCCCCAAATTCACTTGGTTGACCAGAATTGAACTCTTGCTTGTAGGAAACACAGATCCTGGGTTTTAACTCCGTTTCTGAAGGGTAATTCAGACCAGTGTTCTCATCCTTGAAACACACACTGCTTTCACGCAGGAAGCAAGCTCTTCTTTCCAGCATCTCCAATACAGCAAGAACCATAAGCATATCCAGAAAAAAAGAACTGTGTTTCCTACTCATACGGACCATATGCAGTTTATTTCTGCTTATGAAACTGATACAAACCACAGCTCCTCTTACATAAATGCTCTTTAGTTAACTGTGAGAATCGCGTTGGGTTCCAGAACTGTGTAAAATCATTTGAGCCCCAAATTTACTTGGTTGACCAGAATTGAACTCTTGCTTGTAGGAACACACAGATCCTGGGGTTTAACACCGTTTCAAGGGAAATTCAGGCCGGTGTTCTCAACAATGAAACACACTCTGTTTTCACGCAATAAGCAAGCTCTTCTTTCCAGCATCACAATACAGCAAGAACCAAGAGCATGCCCAGAAAAAGTGAACTTTGTTTCCTACTCATAAGGACCATATGTAGTTCATCTCTGCTTATGAAACTGATACCAACCACAGCTCCTCTTACATAAATCCTCTTCAGTAAATAGTGAGAATCTCGTTGGGTTCGTGTACAGTGTAAAATCAGTTGAGCCCAAATATCACTGGGTTTACCAGAAGTGAACTCTTGCTTGTAGGAAGACACAGATCCTGGGGTTTAACTACGTTTCTGAAGGGAATTTCAGACCCGTGTTCTCATCCATGAAACACATTCTGTTTTAACGCAAGAAGCAAGCTCTTCTTTCCAGCTTATCCAATACAGCAAGAAAGATGAGCATGCCCAGAAAAACCGAACTCTGTTTCCTACTCATACAGACCATATGCAGTTCAATTCTGCTTATGAAACTGATACAAACCACAGCTCCTCTTACAGAAATGCTCTTTGGTTAATAGTTTGAATCGCGTTTGGGTCCAGAACTGTGTAAAATCATTTGAGCCCCAAATTCAATTGGTTTACCAGAATTGAACTCTTGCTTGTAGGATACACACATCCTGCGGTTTAACTCCGTTTCTGAAGGGAAATTCAGACCAGTGTTCTCATCCCTGAAACCCACTCTGTTTTTACGCAACAAGCAATCTCTTCTTTCCCGCATCTCCAATACAGCAAGAACCATGAGTATGCCCAGAAATAAAGACCTGAGTTTCCCCTCATAAGGACCATATGTAGTTCAACTCTGCTTATAAAACTTTTACAAACCACAGCTCCTCTTACATAAATCCTCTTTATTTAATATGAGAATCGCGTTTGGGTGGTTTAAATGTTAAAAATCAGTTGAGGCCAAAATTCACTTGTTTTACCAGAAATGAACTTTTGCTTGCAGGAAGACACAAATCATGGGCTTTAAGTCCGTTTCTGAAGGGAAATGCAGACCAGTGTTCTCATCCATGAAACACACTCTGTTTTCACGCAAGAAGCAAGCTCTTCTTTCCAGTGTCTCCAATACAGCAAGAACCATGAGTATGCCCAGAATAAAAGAACTGATTTTCCTACTCATACGGATCTTATGTAGTTCAACACTGCTTATGAACCTGATACAAACCACAGGTCCTCTTACATAAGTGCTCTTTAGTTAATAGTTTGAATCGCGTTGGGTTCCATAACTGTGTAAAATCATTTGAGCCCCAAATTCACTTGGTTTACCAGAATTGAACTCTTGCTTGTAGGAAACACAGATCCTGGGTTTTAACTCCGTTTCTGAAGGGTAATTCAGACCAGTGTTCTCATCCTTGAAACACACACTGCTTTCACGCAGGAAGCAAGCTCTTCTTTCCAGCATCTCCAATACAGCAAGAACCATAAGCATACCCAGAAAAAAAGAACTGTGTTTCCTACTCATACGGACCATATGCAGTTTATTTCTGCTTATGAAACTGATACAAAATACAGCTCTTCTTACATAAATGCTCTTTAGTTAATTGTGAGAATCGTGTTGGGTTGTTGAACGGTGAAAAATCATTTGACCACAAAATTCACTTGTTTTACCAGAAATGAACTCTTGCTTGTAGGAAGACACAGATCCTGGGGTTTAACTCCGTTTCTGAAGGGAAATTCAGACCAGTGTTCTCATGCATGATACACATTCTGTTTTAACGCAAGAAGCAAGCTCTTCTTTCCAGCTTATCCAATACAGCAAGAAAGATGACCATGCCCAGAAAAACAGAACTCTGTTTCCTACTCATACAGACCATATGCAGTTCAATTCTGTTTATGAAACTGATACAAACCACAGCTCCGCTTACATAAATGCTCTTTAGTTAATAGTTTGAATCGCGTTTGGTTCCAGAACTGTGTAAAATCATTTGAGCCCCAAATTCAATTGGTTTACCTGAATTGAACTCTTGCTTGTAGGATACACAGATCCTGCGGTTTAACTCCGTTTCTGAAGGGAAATTCAGACCAGTGTTCTCATCCATGAAACACACTCTGATTTCACGCAAGAAGCAAGCTCTTCTTTCCAGTGTCTCCAATACAGCAAGAACCATGAGTATGCCCAGAATAAAAGAACTGATTTTCCTACTCATACGGATCTTATGTAGTTCAACACTGCTTATGAACCTGATACAAACCACAGGTCCTCTTACATAAGTGCTCTTTAGTTAATAGTTTGAATCGCTTTGTGTTCTAGAACTGTGTAAAATCATTTGAGCCCCAAATTCACTTGGTTTACCAGAATTGAACTCTTGCTTGTAGGAAACACAGATCCTGGGGTTTAACTCCGGTTCTGAGGGAAATTCAGACCAGTGTTCTCATCCATGAAACACACTCTGTTTTCATACAAGAAGCAAGTTCTTCTTTCCAGCATCTCCAATACAGCAAGAACCATGAGCATGCCCAGAAATAAAGAACTGTGTTTCCTACTCATATGGACCATATGCAGTTGATTTCTGCTTATGAAACTGATACAAATTACAGCTCCTCTTAAAGAAATGCTCTTTAGTTAATTGTGAGAATCGCGTTGGGTTGTTGAACTGTGAAAAATCATTAGAACGCAAAATTCACTTGTTTTACCAGAAATGAACTCTTGCTTGTAGGAAGACACAGATCCTGTGGTTTAACTCCCTTTCTGAAGGGATATTCAGGCCACTGTTCTCAACAATGAAACACACTCTGTTTTCACGTAAAATGCAAGCTCTTCTTTCCAGCATCTCCAGTACAGCAAGAACCATGAGCATGCCAAGAAAAAAAGAACTGTGTTTCCTACTCATAAGGACCATATGTAGTTCAACTCTGCTTATGAAACTGATACAAACCACAGCTCCTCTTACGTAAATCCTCTTTAGTTAATAGTGAGAATCGCGTTGGGTTCCAGAATTGTGTAAAATCATTTGAGCCCCAAAATCACTTGGTTTACCAGAATTGAACTCTTGCTTGTAGGAAACACAGATACAGGGGTTTAACTCCATTTCTGAAGGGAAATTCAGACCAGTGTTCTCATCCATGAAACACACTCTGTTTTCATGCAAGAAGCAAACTCTTCTTTCCAGCGCATCCAATACACCAAGAACCATGAGCATGCCCCCAAAAAAAGAACTGTGTTTCCTACTCATACGGACCATATGTAGTATTACTCTGCTTATGAAACTGATACAAACCACAGCTCCTCTTACATAAATGCTCTTTAGTTAATAGTGAGAATCGCGTTGGGTTTTTGAAATGTGAAAAATCAGTTGAGCCAAAAGTTCACTTGTTTTACCAGAAATGAACTCTTGCTTGTAGAAAGACACAGATCCTCGGGTTTAACTCCGTTTCTGAAGGGAAATTCAGACCAGTGTTCTCATCCATGAAACACATTCTGTTTTAACACAAGAAGCAAGCTCTTCTTTCCATCGCATCCAATACAGCAAGAAAGATGAGCATGCCCAGAAAAACAGAACTGTATTTCCTACTCATACGGACCATATGCAGTTCAATTCTGCTTATGAAAGCGATACAAACCACACCTCCTCTTACATAATGCTGTTTAGTTAATTGTGAGAATCACGTTGGGTTCCAGAACTGTGTAAAATCATTTCAGCCCAAATTCACTTGGTTTACCAGAATTGAACTCTTGCTTGTAGGAAACACAGATCCTGGGGTTTAGCTCCGTTTCTGAAGGGAAATTCAGACCAGTGTTCTCATCCTTGAAACACACCCTGCTTTCACGCAGGAAGCAAGCTTTTCTTTCCAGCATCTCCCATACAGCAAGAACCATAAGCATGCCCAGAAAAAAAGAACTGTGTTTCCTACTCATACGGACCATATGCAGTTGTTTTCTGCTTATGAAACTGATACAAATTACAGCTCCTCTTACAGAAATGCTCTTTAGTTAATTGTGAGAATCGCGTTGGGTTGGTGAACTGTGAAAAATCATTAGAACGCAAAATTCACTTGTTTTAGCAGAAATGAACTCTTGCTTGTAGGAAGACACAGATCCTGTGGTTTAACTCCATTTCTGAAAGGATATTCAGGCCACTGTTCTCAACAATGAAACACATTCTGTTTTCATGCAATAAGCAAGCTCTTCTTTCCAGCATCTCCAATAGAGAAAAAACCATTAGCATGCCTAGAAAAAAAGAACAGTGTTTCCTGCACATACGGACCTTATGTATTTCAACTCAGCTTATGATACTGATTCAAACCACAGCTCCTCTAACATAATGCTGTTTAGTTAATTGTGAGAATCGCGTTGGGTTCCAGAACTGTGTAAAATCATTTGAGCCCCAAATTCATTTGGTTTACCAGAAATGAACTCTTGCTTGTAGAAAGACACAGATCCTGGGGTTTAACTCCGTTTCTGAAGGGAAATTCAGACCAGTGTTCTCAACAATGAAACACACTCTGTTTTCACGCAATAAGCAAGCTCTTCTTTCCAGCATCACAATACAGCAAGAACCATGAGCATGCCCAGAAAAAAAGAACTGTGTTTCCTACTCATACGGACCATATGTAGTATTACTCTGCTTATGAAACTGATACAAACCACAGTTCCTCTTACATAATGCTCTTTAGTTAATTGTGAGAATCGCGTTGGGTTCCAGAACTGTGTAAAATCATTTGAGCCCCAAATTCATTTGGTTTACCAGAAATGAACTCTTGCTTGTAGAAAGACACAGATCCTGGGGTTTAACTCCGTTTCTGAAGGGAAATTCAGACCAGTGTTCTCAACAATGAAACACACTCTGTTTTCACGCAATAAGCAAGCTCTTCTTTCCAGCATCACAATACACCAAGAACCATGAGCATGCCCAGAAAAAAAGAACTGTGTTTCCTACTCATACGGACCATATGTAGTATTACTCTGCTTATGAAACTGATACAAACCACAGCTCCTCTTACATAAATCCTCTTTAGTTAATAGTGAGAATCTCGTTGGGTTCGTGTACAGTGTAAAATCAGTTGAGCCCAAAATTGACTGGGTTTACCAGAAATGAACTCTTTCTTGTAGGAATACACAGATCCTGGGGTTTAACTCCGTTTCTGAAGGGAAATTCAGACCAGTGTTCTCATCCATTAAACACACTCTGTTTTCTCGCAAGAAGTAAGCTCTTCTTTCTAGCGTATCCAGTACAGCAAAAATGATGAGCATGCCCAGAAAAACAGAACTGTTTTTCCTACTCATATAGACCATATGCAGTTCAATTCTGCTTATGAAACTGATACAAACAACAGCTCTTCTTACATAAATGCTCTTTAGTTAATTGTGAGAATCGCGTTGGGTTCCAGAACTGTGTAAAATCATTTGAGCCCCAAATTCACTTGGTTGACCAGAATTGAACTCTTGCTTGTAGGAAACACAGATCCTGGGTTTTAACTCCGTTTCTGAAGGGTAATTCAGACCAGTGTTCTCATCCTTGAAACACACACTGCTTTCACGCAGGAAGCAAGCTCTTCTTTCCAGCATCTCCAATACAGCAAGAACCATAAGCATATCCAGAAAAAAAGAACTGTGTTTCCTACTCATACGGACCATATGCAGTTTATTTCTGCTTATGAAACTGATACAAAATACAGCTCTTCTTACATAAATGCTCTTTAGTTAATTGTGAGAATCGTGTTGGGTTGTTGAACGGTGAAAAATCATTTGACCACAAAATTCACTTGTTTTACCAGAAATGAACTCTTGCTTGTAGGAAGACACAGATCCTGGGGTTTAACTCCGTTTCTGAAGGGAAATTCAGACCAGTGTTCTCATGCATGAAACACATTCTGTTTTAATGCAAGAAGCAAGCTCTTCTTTCCAGCTTATCCAATACAGCAAGAAAGATGAGCATGCCCAGAAAAACAGAACTCTGCTTCCTACTCATACAGACCATATGCAGTTCAATTCTGCTTATGAAACTGATACAAACCACAGCTCCGCTTACATAAATGCTCTTTAGTTAATAGTTTGAATCGCGTTTGGTTCCAGAACTGTGTAAAATCATTTGAGCCCCAAATTCAATTGGTTTACCAGAATTGAACTCTTGCTTGTAGGATACACAGATCCTGGGGTTTAACTCCGTTTCTGAAGGGAAATTCAGACCAGTGTTCTCATCCATGGAACACACTCTGTTTTCACGCAACAAGCAATCTCTTCTTTCCAGCATCTCCAATACAGCAAGAACAATGAGTATGCCCAGAAATAAAGACCTGTGTTTCCTACTCATAAGGACCATATGTAGTTCAACTCTGCTTATAAAACTTTTACAAACCACAGCTCCTCTTACATAAATCCTCTTTAGTTAATATGAGAATCGCGATGGGTTGTTTAAATGTGAAAAATCAGTTCAGCCCAAAATACACTTGTTTTACCAGAAATGAACTCTTGCTTGCAGGAAGACACAAATCCTGGGCTTTAAGTCCGTTTCTGAAGGGAAATTCAGACCAGTGTTCTCATCCATGAAACACACTCTGATTTCACGCAAGAAGCAAGCTCTTCTTTCCAGTGTCTCCAATACAGCAAGAACCATGAGTATGCCCAGAATAAAAGAACTGATTTTCCTACTCATACGGATCTTATGTAGTTCAACACTGCTTATGAACCTGATACAAACCACAGGTCCTCTTACATAAGTGCTCTTTAGTTAATAGTTTGAATCGCTTTGTGTTCTAGAACTGTGTAAAATCATTTGAGCCCCAAATTCACTTGGTTTACCAGAATTGAACTCTTGCTTGTAGAAAGACACAGATCCTAGGGTTTAACTCCGTTTCTGAAGGGAAATTCAGACAAGTGTTCTCATCCATGAAACACATTCTGTTTTAACGCAAGAAGCAAGCTCTTCTTTCCAGCACATCCAATACAGCAAGAAAGATGAGCATGCCCAGAAAAACAGAACTGTATTTCCTACTCATACAGACCATCTGCAGTTCAATTCTGCTTATGAAAGTGATACAAACCACACCTCCTCTAACATAATGCTCTTTAGTTAATTGTGAGAATCACGTTGGGTTCCAGAACTGTGTAAAATCATTTGAGCCCCAAAAACACTTGGTTTACCAGAAATGAACTCTTGCTTGGAGGAAGACAGAGATCCTGGGGTTTAACTCCGTTTCTTAAGGGAAATTCAACCAGTGTTCTCATCCATGAAACACACCCTGTTTTCACGCAGGAAGCCGTCTCTTCTTTCCTGCATCTCCAATACAGCAAGATCCATAAGCATGCCCAGAAAAAAAGAACTGTGTTTCCTACTCATACGGACCATATGCAGTTGATTTCTGCTTATGAAACTGATACAAATTACAGCTCCTCTTACAGAAATGCTCTTTAGTTAATGGTGAGAATTGCGTTGGGTTGTTGAACTGTGAAAAATCATTAGAACGCAAAATTCACTTGTTTTACCAGAAATGAACTCTTGCTTGTAGGAAGACACAGATCCTGTGGTTTAACTCCGTTTCTGAAGGGATATTCAGGCCACTGTTCTCAACAATGAAACACACTCTGTTCTCACGCAAAATGCAAGCTCTTCTTTCCAGCATCTCCAGTACAGCAAGAACCATGAGCATGCCAAGAAAAAAAGAACTGTGTTTCCTACTCATAAGGACCATATGTAGTTCAACTCTGCTTATGAAACTGATACAAACCACAGCTCCTCTTACGTAAATCCTCTTTAGTTAATAGTGAGAATCGCGTTGGGTTCCAGAATTGTGTAAAATCATTTGAGCCCCAAAATCACTTGGTTTACCAGAATTGAACTCTTGCTTGTAGGAAACACAGATACAGGGGTTTAACTCCATTTCTGAAGGGAAATTCAGACCAGTGTTCTCATCCATGAAACACACTCTGTTTTCACGCAAGAAGCAAACTCTTCTTTCCAGCGCATCCAATACACCAAGAACCATGAGCATGCCCCCCAAAAAAGAACTGTGTTTCCTACTCATAAGGACCATATGTAGTATTACTCTGCTTATGAAACTGATACAAACCACAGCTCCTCTTACATAAATGCTCTTTAGTTAATAGTGAGAATCGCGTTGGGTTGTTGAAATGTGAAAAATCAGTTGAGCCCAAAGTTCACTTGTTTTACCAGAAATGAACTCTTGCTTGTAGAAAGACACAGATCCTCGGGTTTAACTCCGTTTCTGAAGGGAAATTCAGACCAGTGTTCTCATCCATGAAACACATTCTGTTTTAACACAAGAAGCAAGCTCTTCTTTCCATCGCATCCAATACAGCAAGAAAGATGAGCATGCCCAGAAAAACAGAACTGTATTTCCTACTCATACGGACCATATGCAGTTCAATTCTGCTTATGAAAGTGATACAAACCACACCTCCTCTAACATAATGCTCTTTAGTTAATTGTGAGAATCACGTTGGGTTCCAGAACTGTGTAAAATCATTTGAGCCCCAAATTCACTTGGTTTACCAGAATTGAACTCTTGCTTGTAGGAAACACAGATCCTGGGGTTTAGCTCCGTTTCTGAAGGGAAATTCAGACCAGTGTTCTCATCCTTGAAACACACCCTGCTTTCACGCAGGAAGCAAGCTTTTCTTTCCAGCATCTCCCATACAGCAAGAACCATAAGCATGCCCAGAAAAAAAGAACTGTGTTTCCTACTCATACGGACCATATGCAGTTGTTTTCTGCTTATGAAACTGATACAAATTACAGCTCCTCTTACAGAAAGGCTCTTTAGTTAATTGTGAGAATCGCGTTGGGTTGGTGAACTGTGAAAAATCATTAGAACGCAAAATTCACTTGTTTTAGCAGAAATGAACTCTTGCTTGTAGGAAGACACAGATCCTGTGGTTTAACTCCATTTCTGAAAGGATATTCAGGCCACTGTTCTCAACAATGAAACACATTCTGTTTTCATGCAATAAGCAATCTCTTCTTTCCAGCATCTCCAATAGAGAAAAAACCATTAGCATGCCTAGAAAAAAAGAACAGTGTTTCCTGCACATACGTACCTTATGTATTTCCACTCAGCTTATGATACTGATTCAAACCACAGCTCCTCTAACATAATGCTGTTTAGTTAATTGTGAGAATCGCGTTGGGTTCCAGAACTGTGTAAAATCATTTGAGCCCCAAATTCATTTGGTTTACCAGAAATGAACTCTTGCTTGTAGAAAGACACAGATCCTGGGGTTTAACTCCGTTTCTGAAGGGAAATTCAGACCAGTGTTCTCAACAATGAAACACACTCTGTTTTCACGCAATAAGCAAGCTCTTCTTTCCAGCATCACAATACAGCAAGAACCATGAGCATGCCCAGAAAAAAAGAACTGTGTTTCCTACTCATACGGACCATATGTAGTATTACTCTGCTTATGAAACTGATACAAACCACAGTTCCTCTTACATAATGCTCTTTAGTTAATTGTGAGAATCGCGTTGGGTTCCAGAACTGTGTAAAATCATTTGAGCCCCAAATTCATTTGGTTTACCAGAAATGAACTCTTGCTTGTAGAAAGACACAGATCCTGGGGTTTAACTCCGTTTCTGAAGGGAAATTCAGACCAGTGTTCTCAACAATGAAACACACTCTGTTTTCACGCAATAAGCAAGCTCTTCTTTCCAGCATCACAATACACCAAGAACCATGAGCATGCCCAGAAAAAAAGACCTGTGTTTCCTACTCATACGGATCATATGTAGTATTACTCTGCTTATGAAACTGATACAAACCACAGCTCCTCTTACATAAATCCTCTTTAGTTAATAGTGAGAATCTCGTTGGGTTCGTGTACAGTGTAAAATCAGTTGAGCCCAAAATTGACTGGGTTTACCAGAAATGAACTCTTTCTTGTAGGAATACACAGATCCTGGGGTTTAACTCCGTTTCTGAAGGGAAATTCAGACCAGTGTTCTCATCCATGAAACACACTCTGATTTCACGCAAGAAGCAAGCTCTTCTTTCCAGTGTCTCCAATACAGCAAGAACCATGAGTATGCCCAGAATAAAAGAACTGATTTTCCTACTCATACGGATCTTATGTAGTTCAACACTGCTTATGAACCTGATACAAACCACAGGTCCTCTTACATAAGTGCTCTTTAGTTAATAGTTTGAATCGCTTTGTGTTCTAGAACTGTGTAAAATCATTTGAGCCCCAAATTCACTTGGTTTACCAGAATTGAACTCTTGCTTGTAGAAAGACACAGATCCTAGGGTTTAACTCCGTTTCTGAAGGGAAATTCAGACAAGTGTTCTCATCCATGAAACACATTCTGTTTTAACGCAAGAAGCAAGCTCTTCTTTCCAGCACATCCAATACAGCAAGAAAGATGAGCATGCCCAGAAAAACAGAACTGTATTTCCTACTCATACAGACCATCTGCAGTTCAATTCTGCTTATGAAAGTGATACAAACCACACCTCCTCTAACATAATGCTCTTTAGTTAATTGTGAGAATCACGTTGGGTTCCAGAACTGTGTAAAATCATTTGAGCCCCAAAAACACTTGGTTTACCAGAAATGAACTCTTGCTTGGAGGAAGACAGAGATCCTGGGGTTTAACTCCGTTTCTTAAGGGAAATTCAACCAGTGTTCTCATCCATGAAACACACCCTGTTTTCACGCAGGAAGCCGTCTCTTCTTTCCTGCATCTCCAATACAGCAAGATCCATAAGCATGCCCAGAAAAAAAGAACTGTGTTTCCTACTCATACGGACCATATGCAGTTGATTTCTGCTTATGAAACTGATACAAATTACAGCTCCTCTTACAGAAATGCTCTTTAGTTAATGGTGAGAATTGCGTTGGGTTGTTGAACTGTGAAAAATCATTAGAACGCAAAATTCACTTGTTTTACCAGAAATGAACTCTTGCTTGTAGGAAGACACAGATCCTGTGGTTTAACTCCGTTTCTGAAGGGATATTCAGGCCACTGTTCTCAACAATGAAACACACTCTGTTCTCACGCAAAATGCAAGCTCTTCTTTCCAGCATCTCCAGTACAGCAAGAACCATGAGCATGCCAAGAAAAAAAGAACTGTGTTTCCTACTCATAAGGACCATATGTAGTTCAACTCTGCTTATGAAACTGATACAAACCACAGCTCCTCTTACGTAAATCCTCTTTAGTTAATAGTGAGAATCGCGTTGGGTTCCAGAATTGTGTAAAATCATTTGAGCCCCAAAATCACTTGGTTTACCAGAATTGAACTCTTGCTTGTAGGAAACACAGATACAGGGGTTTAACTCCATTTCTGAAGGGAAATTCAGACCAGTGTTCTCATCCATGAAACACACTCTGTTTTCACGCAAGAAGCAAACTCTTCTTTCCAGCGCATCCAATACACCAAGAACCATGAGCATGCCCCCCAAAAAAGAACTGTGTTTCCTACTCATAAGGACCATATGTAGTATTACTCTGCTTATGAAACTGATACAAACCACAGCTCCTCTTACATAAATGCTCTTTAGTTAATAGTGAGAATCGCGTTGGGTTGTTGAAATGTGAAAAATCAGTTGAGCCCAAAGTTCACTTGTTTTACCAGAAATGAACTCTTGCTTGTAGAAAGACACAGATCCTCGGGTTTAACTCCGTTTCTGAAGGGAAATTCAGACCAGTGTTCTCATCCATGAAACACATTCTGTTTTAACACAAGAAGCAAGCTCTTCTTTCCATCGCATCCAATACAGCAAGAAAGATGAGCATGCCCAGAAAAACAGAACTGTATTTCCTACTCATACGGACCATATGCAGTTCAATTCTGCTTATGAAAGTGATACAAACCACACCTCCTCTAACATAATGCTCTTTAGTTAATTGTGAGAATCACGTTGGGTTCCAGAACTGTGTAAAATCATTTGAGCCCCAAATTCACTTGGTTTACCAGAATTGAACTCTTGCTTGTAGGAAACACAGATCCTGGGGTTTAGCTCCGTTTCTGAAGGGAAATTCAGACCAGTGTTCTCATCCTTGAAACACACCCTGCTTTCACGCAGGAAGCAAGCTTTTCTTTCCAGCATCTCCCATACAGCAAGAACCATAAGCATGCCCAGAAAAAAAGAACTGTGTTTCCTACTCATACGGACCATATGCAGTTGTTTTCTGCTTATGAAACTGATACAAATTACAGCTCCTCTTACAGAAAGGCTCTTTAGTTAATTGTGAGAATCGCGTTGGGTTGGTGAACTGTGAAAAATCATTAGAACGCAAAATTCACTTGTTTTAGCAGAAATGAACTCTTGCTTGTAGGAAGACACAGATCCTGTGGTTTAACTCCATTTCTGAAAGGATATTCAGGCCACTGTTCTCAACAATGAAACACATTCTGTTTTCATGCAATAAGCAATCTCTTCTTTCCAGCATCTCCAATAGAGAAAAAACCATTAGCATGCCTAGAAAAAAAGAACAGTGTTTCCTGCACATACGTACCTTATGTATTTCCACTCAGCTTATGATACTGATTCAAACCACAGCTCCTCTAACATAATGCTGTTTAGTTAATTGTGAGAATCGCGTTGGGTTCCAGAACTGTGTAAAATCATTTGAGCCCCAAATTCATTTGGTTTACCAGAAATGAACTCTTGCTTGTAGAAAGACACAGATCCTGGGGTTTAACTCCGTTTCTGAAGGGAAATTCAGACCAGTGTTCTCAACAATGAAACACACTCTGTTTTCACGCAATAAGCAAGCTCTTCTTTCCAGCATCACAATACAGCAAGAACAATGAGCATGCCCAGAAAAAAAGAACTGTGTTTCCTACTCATACGGACCATATGTAGTATTACTCTGCTTATGAAACTGATACAAACCACAGCTCCTCTTACATAATGCTCTTTAGTTAATAGTGAGAATCTCGTTGGGTTCGTGTACAGTGTAAAATCAGTTGAGCCCAAAATTGACTGGGTTTACCAGAAATGAACTCTTTCTTGTAGGAATACACAGATCCTGGGGTTTAACTCCGTTTCTGAAGGGAAATTCAGAGCAGTGTTCTCATCCATTAAACACACTCTGTTTTCTCGCAAGAAGTAAGCTCTTCTTTCTAGCGTATCCAGTACAGCAAAAATGATGAGCATGCCCAGAAAAACAGAACTGTTTTTCCTACTCATATAGACCATATGCAGTTCAATTCTGCTTATGAAACTGATACAAACAACAGCTCTTCTTACATAAATGCTCTTTAGTTAATTGTGAGAATCGCGTTGGGTTCCAGAACTGTGTAAAATCATTTGAGCCCCAAATTCACTTGGTTGACCAGAATTGAACTCTTGCTTGTAGGAAACACAGATCCTGGGGTTTAACTCCGTTTCTGAAGGGAAATTCAGACCAGTGTTCTTATCCATGAAACACACTCTGTTTTAACGCAAGAAGCAAACTCTTCTATCCAGCGCCTCCAATACAGCAAGAACCATGAAAATGCCCAGAAAAAAAGAACTGCGTTTCCTACGCACACGGACCATATGTAGTATAACTCTGCTTATGAAACTGATACAAACCACAGCAACTCTTACATAAATGCTCTTTAGTTAATAGTGAGAATCGCGTTGGGTTGTTGAAATGTGAAAAATCAGTTGAGCCCAAAATTCTCTTGTTTTACCAGAAATGAACTCTTGCTTGTAGGAAGACACAGATCCTGGAGTTTAACTCCATTTCTGAAGGGAAATTCAGACCAGTGTTCTCATGCATGAAACACACTCTGTTTTCACGCAAGAAGAAAGCTCTTCTTTCCAGCATTTCCAATAGAGCAAAAACCTTTAGCATGCCTAGAAAAAAAGAACTGTGTTTCCAGCATATACGGACCTTATGTATTTCAACTCTGCTTATGATACTGATTCAAACCACAGCTCATCTAACATAATGCTCTTTAGTTAATTGTGAGAATCTCGTTGCTTTCGTATATTGTGTAAAATCAGTTGAGCCCAAAATTCACTGGGTTTACCAGAAATGAACTCTTGCTTGTAGGAATACACAGATCCTCTGGTTCAACTATGTTTCTGAAGGGAAATTCAGACCAGTGTTCTCATCCATGAAACCCACTCTGTTTTCACGCTAGAAGCAAGCTCTTCTTTCCAGCATCTCCAATACAGCAATAACAATGAGCATGCCCAGAAAAAAAGAACTGGGTTACCTACTTACAAGGACCATATGTAGTTCAACTCTGCTTATGAAAATGATAGAAACCACAGCTCCTCTTACATAAATGCTCTTTAGTTAATAGTGAGAATCGCGTTGGCTTGTTGAAATGTGAAAAATCAGTTGAGCCCAAAATTCACTTGTTTTACCAGAAATGAACTCTTGCTTGTAGGAAGACACAGATCCTGGGGTATAACTCCATTTCTGAAGGGAAATTCAGACCAGTGTTCTCATGCCTGAAACACACTCTGTTTTCAGGCAAGAAGCAAGCTCTTCTTTCCAGCTTCTCCAATAGAGCAAAAACCATTAGCATGCCTAGAAAAAACGAACTGTGTTTCCTGCACATACAGACCTTATGTATTTCAACTCGGCTTATGAAACTGATACAAACCACAGCTCCTCTTACGTAAATCCTCTTTAGTTAATAGTGAGAATCGCGTTGGGTTCCAGAATTGTGTAAAATCATTTGAGCCCCAAAATCACTTGGTTTACCAGAATTGAACTCTTGCTTGTAGGAAACACAGATACAGGGGTTTAACTCCATTTCTGAAGGGAAATTCAGACCAGTGTTCTCATCCATGAAACACACTCTGTTTTCACGCAAGAAGCAAACTCTTCTTTCCAGCACATCCAATACACCAAGAACCATGAGCATGCCCCCAAAAAAAGAACTGTGTTTCCTACTCATACGGACCATATGTAGTATTACTCTGCTTATGAAACTGATACAAACCACAGCTCCTCTTACATAAATGCTCTTTAGTTAAGAGTGAGAATCGCGTTGGGTTGTTGAAATGTGAAAAATCAGTTGAGCCCAAAGTTCACTTGTTTTACCAGAAATGAACTCTTGCTTGTAGAAAGACACAGATCCTCGGGTTTAACTCCGTTTCTGAAGGGAAATTCAGACCAGTGTTCTCATCCATGAAACACATTCTGTTTTAACACAAGAAGCAAGTTCTTCTTTCCATCGCATCCAATACAGCAAGAAAGATGAGCATGCCCAGAAAAACAGAACTGTATTTCCTACTCATACGGACCATATGCAGTTCAATTCTGCTTATGAAAGTGATACAAACCACACCTCCTCTTACATAATGCTCTTTAGTTAATTGTGAGAATCACGTTGGGTTCCAGAACTGTGTAAAATCATTTGAGCCCCAAATTCACTTGGTTTACCAGAATTGAACTCTTGCTTGTAGGAAACACAGATCCTGGGGTTTAACTCCGTTTCTGAAGGGAAATTCAGACCAGTGTTCTCATCCTTGAAACACACCCTGCTTTCACGCAGGAAGCAAGCTTTTCTTTCCAGCATCTCCAATACAGCAAGAACCATAAGCATGCCCAGAAAAAAAGAACTGTGTTTCCTACTCATACGGACCATATGCAGTTGTTTTCTGCTTATGAAACTGATACAAATTACAGCTCCTCTTACAGAAATGCTCTTTAGTTAATTGTGAGAATCGCGTTGGGTTGGTGAACTGTGAAAAATCATTAGAACGCAAAATTCACTTGTTTTAGCAGAAATGAACTCTTGCTTGTAGGAAGACACAGATCCTGTGGTTTAACTCCATTTCTGAAAGGATATTCAGGCCACTGTTCTCAACAATGAAACACATTCTGTTTTCATGCAATAAGCAAGCTCTTCTTTCCAGCATCTCCAATAGAGAAAAAACCATTAGCATGCCTAGAAAAAAAGAACAGTGTTTCCTGCACATACGGACCTTATGTATTTCAACTCAGCTTATGATACTGATTCAAACCACAGCTCCTCTAACATAATGCTGTTTAGTTAATTGTGAGAATCGCGTTGGGTTCCAGAACTGTGTAAAATCATTTGAGCCCCAAATTCATTTGGTTTACCAGAAATGAACTCTTGCTTGTAGAAAGACACAGATCCTGGGGTTTAACTCCGTTTCTGAAGGGAAATTCAGACCAGTGTTCTCAACAATGAAACACACTCTGTTTTCACGCAATAAGCAAGCTCTTCTTTCCAGCATCACAATACAGCAAGAACCATGATCATGCCCAGAAAAAAAGAACTGTGTTTCCTACTCATACGGACCATATGTAGTATTACTCTGCTTAAGAAACTGATACAAACCACAGCTCCTCTTACATAATGCTCTTTAGTTAATTGTGAGAATCGCGTTGGGTTCCAGAACTGTGTAAAATCATTTGAGCCCCAAATTCATTTGGTTTACCAGAAATGAACTCTTGCTTGTAGAAAGACACAGATCCTGGGGTTTAACTCCGTTTCTGAAGGGAAATTCAGACCAGTGTTGTCAACAATGAAACACACTCTGTTTTCACGCAATAAGCAAGCTCTTCTTTCCAGCATCACAATACAGCAAGAACCGTGAGCATGCCCAGAAAAAAAGAACTGTGTTTCCTACTCATACGGACCATATGTAGTATTACTCTGCTTATGAACCTGATACAAACCACAGCTCCTCTTACATAAATCCTCTTTAGTTAATAGTGAGAATCTCGTTGGGTTCGTGTACAGTGTAAAATCAGTTGAGCCCAAAATTGACTGGGTTTACCAGAAATGAACTCTTTCTTGTAGGAATACACAGATCCTGGGGTTTAACTCCGTTTCTGAAGGGAAATTCAGACCAGTGTTCTCATCCATTAAACACACTCTGTTTTCTCGCAAGAAGTAAGCTCTTCTTTCTAGCGTATCCAGTACAGCAAAAATGATGAGCATGCCCAGAAAAACAGAACTGTTTTTCCTACTCATATAGACCATATGCAGTTCAATTCTGCTTATGAAACTGATACAAACAACAGCTCTTCTTACATAAATGCTCTTTAGTTAATTGTGAGAATCGCGTTGGGTTCCAGAACTGTGTAAAATCATTTGAGCCCCAAATTCACTTGGTTGACCAGAATTGAACTCTTGCTTGTAGGAAACACAGATCCTGGGGTTTAACTCCGTTTCTGAAGGGAAATTCAGACCAGTGTTCTTATCCATGAAACACACTCTGTTTTAACGCAAGAAGCAAACTCTTCTATCCAGCGCCTCCAATACAGCAAGAACCATGAAAATGCCCAGAAAAAAAGAACTGCGTTTCCTACGCACACGGACAATATGTAGTATAACTCTGCTTATGAAACTGATACAAACCACACCTCCTCTAACATAATGCTCTTTAGTTAATTGTGAGAATCACGTTGGGTTCCAGAACTGTGTAAAATTATTTGTGCCCCAAATTCACTTGGTTTACCAGAAATGAACTCTTGCTTGTACGAAGACACAGATCCTGGGGTTTAACTCCGTTTCTTAAGGAAAATTCAACCAGTGTTCTCAACCATGAAACACACCCTGTTTTCACGCAGGAAGCAAGCTCTTCTTTCCAGCATCTCCAATACAGCAAGAACCATAAGCATGCCCAGAAATAAAGAACTGTGTTTCCTACTCATACGGACCATATGCAGTTGATTTCTGCTTATGAAACTGATACAAATTACAGCTCCTCTTACAGAAATGCTCTTTAGTTAATTGTGAGAATCGCGTTGGGTTGTTGAACTGTGAAAAATCATTAGAACGCAAAATTCACTTGTTTTACCAGAAATGAACTCTTGCTTGTAGGAAGACACAGATCCTGTGGTTTAACTCCCTTTCTGAAGGGAAATTCAGACCAGTGTTCTCAACAATGAAACACACTCTGTTTTCACGCAATAAGCAAGCTCTTCTTTCCAGCATCACAATACAGCAAGAACCATGAGCATGCCCAGAAAAAAAGAACTGTGTTTCCTACTCATACGGACCATATGTAGTATTACTCTGCTTATGAAACTGATACAAACCACAGCTCCTCTTACATAAATCCTCTTTAGTTAATAGTGAGAATCTCGTTGGGTTCGTGTACAGTGTAAAATCAGTTGAGCCCAAAATTGACTGGGTTTACCAGAAATGAACTCTTTCTTGTAGGAATACACAGATCCTGGGGTTTAACTCCGTTTCTGAAGGGAAATTCAGACCAGTGTTCTCATCCATTAAACACACTCTGTTTTCTCGCAAGAAGTAAGCTCTTCTTTCTAGCGTATCCAGTACAGCAAAAATGATGAGCATGCCCAGAAAAACAGAACTGTTTTTCCTACTCATATAGACCATATGCAGTTCAATACTGCTTATGAAACTGATACAAACAACAGCTCTTCTTACATAAATGCTCTTTAGTTAATTGTGAGAATCGCGTTGGGTTCCATAACTGTGTAAAATCATTTGAGCCCCAAATTCACTTGGTTTACCAGAATTGAACTCTTGCTTGTAGGAAACACAGATCCTGGGTTTTAACTCCGTTTCTGAAGGGAAATTCAGACCAGTGTTCTCATCCTTGAAACACACACTGCTTTCACGCAGGAAGCAAGCTCTTCTTTCCAGCATCTCCAATACAGCAAGAACCATAAGCATACCCAGAAAAAAAGAACTGTGTTTCCTACTCATACGGACCATATGCAGTTTATTTCTGCTTATGAAACTGATACAAAATACATCTCTTCTTACATAAATGCTCTTTAGTTAATTGTGAGAATCGTGTTGGGTTGTTGAACGGTGAAAAATCATTTGACCACAAAATTCACTTGTTTTACCAGAAATGAACTCTTGCTTGTAGGAAGACACAGATCCTGGGGTTTAACTCCGTTTCTGAAGGGAAATTCAGACCAGTGTTCTCATGCATGAAACACATTCTGTTTTAACGCAAGAAGCAAGCTCTTCTTTCCAGCTTATCCAATACAGCAAGAAAGATGAGCATGCCCAGAAAAACAGAACTCTGGTTCCTACTCATACAGACCATATGCAGTTCAATTCTGCTTATGAAACCTATACAAACCACAGCTCCGCTTACATAAATGCTCTTTAGTTAATAGTTTGAATCGCGTTTGGTTCCAGAACTGTGTAAAATCATTTGAGCCCCAAATTCAATTGGTTTACCAGAATTGAACTCTTGCTTGTAGGATACACAGATCCTGGGGTTTAACTCCGTTTCTGAAGGGAAATTCAGACCAGTGTTCTCATCCATGAAACACACTCTGTTTTCACGCAACAAGCAATCTCTTCTTTCCAGCATCTCCAATACAGCAAGAACAATGAGTATGCCCAGAAATAAAGACCTGTGTTTCCTACTCATAAGGACCATATGTAGTTCAACTCTGCTTATAAAACTTTTACAAACCACAGCTCCTCTTACATAAATCCTCTTTAGTTAATATGAGAATCGCGATGGGTTGTTTAAATGTGAAAAATCAGTTCAGCCCAAAATACACTTGTTTTACCAGAAATGAACTCTTGCTTGCAGGAAGACACAAATCAAGGGCTTTAAGTCCGTTTCTGAAGGGAAATTCAGACCAGTGTTCTCATCCATGAAACACACTCTGATTTCACGCAAGAAGCAAGCTCTTCTTTCCAGTGTCTCCAATACAGCAAGAACCATGAGTATGCCCAGAATAAAAGAACTGATTTTCCTACTCATACGGATCTTATGTAGTTCAACACTGCTTATGAACCTGATACAAACCACAGGTCCTCTTACATAAGTGCTCTTTAGTTAATAGTTTGAATCGCTTTGTGTTCTAGAACTGTGTAAAATCATTTGAGCCCCAAATTCACTTGGTTTACCAGAATTGAACTCTTGCTTGTAGGAAACACAGATCCTGGGGTTTAACTCCGGTTCTGAAGGGAAATTCAGACCAGTGTTCTCATCCATGAAAAACACTCTGTTTTCATACAAGAAGCAAGTTCTTCTTTCCAGCATCTCCAATACAGCAAGAACCATGAGCATGCCCAGAAAAAAAAGAACTGTGTTTTCTACCCATAAGGACCATATGTTGTTCAACTCTGCTTACGAAACTGATATAAACCATAGCTTCTCTTGCATAAATCCTCTTTAGTTAATAGTGAGAATCTCGTTGGGTTCGTGTATAGTGTAAAATCAGTTGAGCCCTAAATTCAATGGATTTACCAGAAATGAACTCTTGATTGTGGGAAGACACAGATCCTGGGGTTTAACTCCATTTCTGAAGGGAAATTCAGACCAGTGTTCTCATCCATGAAACACATTCTGTTTTCACGCAAGAAGCGAGCTCTTCTTTCCAGCTTATACAATACAGCAAGAAAGATGAGCATGCCCAGAAAAACAGAACTGTGTTTCCTACTCATACAGAACATATGCAGTTCAATTCTGCTCATGAAAGTGATACAAACCACACCTCCTCTTACATAATGCTCTTTAGTTAATTGTGAGAATCGCGTTGGGTTCCAGAACTGTGTAAAATTATTTGAGCCCCAAATTCACTTCGTTTACCAGAAATGAACTCTTGCTTGGACGAAGACACAGATCCTGGGGTTTAACTCCGTTTCTTAAGGAAAATTCAACCAGTGTTCTCAACCATGAAACACACCCTGTTTTCACGCAGGAAGCAAGCTATTCTTTCCAGCATCTCCAATACAGCAAGAACCATAAGCATGCCCAGAAATAAAGAACTGTGTTTCCTACTCATACGGACCATATGCAGTTGATTTCTGCTTATGAAACTGATACAAATTACAGCTCCTCTTACAGAAATGCTCTTTAGTTAATTGTGAGAATCGCGTTGGGTTGTTGAACTGTGAAAAATCATTAGAACGCAAAATTCACTTGTTTTAGCAGAAATGAACTCTTGCTTGTAGGAAGACACAGATCCTGTGGTTTAACTCCATTTCTGAAAGGATATTCAGGCCACTGTTCTCAACAATGAAACACACTCTGTTTTCATGCAATAAGCAAGCTCTTCTTTCCAGCATCACAATACAGCAAGAACCATGAGCATGCCCAGAAAAAAAGAACTGTGTTTCCTACTCATACGGACCATATGTAGTATTACTCTGCTTATGAAACTGATACAAACCACAGCTCCTCTTACATAAATGCTCTTTAGTTAATAGTGAGAATCGCGTTGGGTTGTTGAAATGTGAAAAATCTGTTGAGCCCAAAGTTCACTTGTTTTACCAGAAATGAACTCTTGCTTGTAGAAAGTCACAGATCCTAGGGTTTAACTCCGTTTCTGAAGGGAAATTCAGACAAGTGTTCTCATCCATGAAACACATTCTGTTTTAACGCAAGAAGCAAGCTCTTCTTTCCAGCGCATCCAATACAGCAAGAAAGATGAGCATGCCCAGAAAAACAGAACTGTATTTCCTACTCATACAGACCATCTGCAGTTCAATTCTGCTTATGAAAGTGATACAAACCACACCTCCTCTAACATAATGCTCTTTAGTTAATTGTGAGAATCACGTTGGGTTCCAGAACTGTGTAAAATCATTTGAGCCCCCAAAACACTTGGTTTACCAGAAATGAACTCTTGCTTGGAGGAAGACAGAGATCCTGGGGTTTAACTCCGTTTCTTAAGGGAAATTCAACCAGTGTTCTCATCCATGAAACACACCCTGTTTTGACGCAGGAAGCCATCTCTTCTTTCCTGCATCTCCAATACAGCAAGAACCATAAGCATGCCCAGAAAAAAAGAACTGTGTTTCCTACTCATACGGACCATATGCAGTTGATTTCTGCTTATGAAACTGATACAAATTACAGCTCCTCTTACAGAAAGGCTCTTTAGTTAATGGTGAGAATTGCGTTGGGTTGTTGAACTGTGAAAAATCATTAGAACGCAAAATTCACTTGTTTTACCAGAAAAGAACTCTTGCTTGTAGGAAGACACAGATCCTGTGGTTTAACTCCGTTTCTGAAGGGATATTCAGGCCACTGTTCTCAACAATGAAACACACTCTGTTTTCACGCAAAATGCAAGCTCTTCTTTCCAGCATCTCCAGTACAGCAAGAACCATGAGCATGCCAAGAAAAAAAGAACTGTGTTTCCTACTCATAAGGACCATATGTAGTTCAACTCTGCTTATGAAACTGATACAAACCACAGCTCCTCTTACGTAAATCCTCTTTAGTTAATAGTGAGAATCGCGTTGGGTTCCAGAATTGTGTAAAATCATTTGAGCCCCAAAATCACTTGGTTTACCAGAATTGAACTCTTGCTTGTAGGAAACACAGATACAGGGGTTTAACTCCATTTCTGAAGGGAAATTCAGACCAGTGTTCTCATCCATGAAACACACTCTGTTTTCACGCAAGAAGCAAACTCTTCTTTCCAGCGCATCCAATACACCAAGAACCATGAGCATGCCCCCAAAAAAAGAACTGTGTTTCCTACTCATACGGACCATATGTAGTATTACTCTGCTTATGAAACTGATACAAACCACAGCTCCTCTTACATAAATGCTCTTTAGTTAATAGTGAGAATCGTGTTGGGTTGTTGAAATGTGAAAAATCAGTTGAGCCCAAAGTTCACTTGTTTTACCAGAAATGAACTCTTGCTTGTAGAAAGACACAGATCCTCGGGTTTAACTCCGTTTCTGAAGGGAAATTCAGACCAGTGTTCTCATCCATGAAACACATTCTGTTTTAACACAAGAAGCAAGCTCTTCTTTCCATCGCATCCAATACAGCAAGAAAGATGAGCATGCCCAGAAAAACAGAACTGTATTTCCTACTCATATGGACCATATGCAGTTCAATTCTGCTTATGAAAGTGATACAAACCACACCTCCTCTTACATAATGCTCTTTAGTTAATTGTGAGAATCACGTTGGGTTCCAGAACTGTGTAAAATCATTTGAGCCCCAAAAACACTTGGTTTACCAGAAATGAACTCTTGCTTGGAGGAAGACAGAGTTCCTGGGGTTTAACTCCGTTTCTTAAGGGAAATTCAACCAGTGTTCTCATCCATGAAACACACCCTGTTTTGACGCAGGAAGCCATCTCTTCTTTCCTGCATCTCCAATACAGCAAGAACCATAAGCATGCCCAGAAAAAAAGAACTGTGTTTCCTACTCATACGGACCATATGCAGTTGATTTCTGCTTATGAAACTGATACAAATTACAGCTCCTCTTACAGAAATGCTCTTTAGTTAATGGTGAGAATTGCGTTGGGTTGTTGAACTGTGAAAAATCATTAGAACGCAAAATTCACTTGTTTTACCAGAAATGAACTCTTGCTTGTAGGAAGACACAGATCCTGTGGTTTAACTCCGTTTCTGAAGGGATATTCAGGCCACTGTTCTCAACAATGAAACACACTCTGTTTTCACGCAAAATGCAAGCTCTTCTTTCCAGCATCTCCAGTACAGCAAGAACCATGAGCATGCCAAGAAAAAAAGAACTGTGTTTCCTACTCATAAGGACCATATGTAGTTCAACTCTGCTTATGAAACTGATACAAACCACAGCTCCTCTTACATAAATCCTCTTAGGTTAATAGTGAGAATCGCGTTGGGTTCCAGAATTGTGTAAAATCATTTGAGCCCCAAAATCACTTGGTTTACCAGAATTGAACTCTTGCTTGTAGGAAACACAGATACAGGGGTTTAACTCCATTTCTGAAGGGAAATTCAGACCAGTGTTCTTATCCATGAAACACACTCTGTTTTCACGCAAGAAGCAAACTCTTCTTTCCAGCGCATCCAATACACCAAGAACCATGTGCATGCCCCCAAAAAAAGAACTGTGTTTCCTACTCATAAGGACCATATGTAGTATTACTCTGCTTATGAAACTGATACAAACCACAGCTCCTCTTACATAAATGCTCTTTAGTTAATAGTGAGAATCGTGTTGGGTTGTTGAAATGTGAAAAATCAGTTGAGCCCAAAGTTCACTTGTTTTACCAGAAATGAACTCTTGCTTGTAGAAAGACACAGATCCTCGGGTTTAACTCCGTTTCTGAAGGGAAATTCAGACCAGTGTTCTCATCCATGAAACACATTCTGTTTTAACACAAGAAGCAAGCTCTTCTTTCCATCGCATCCAATACAGCAAGAAAGATGAGCATGCCCAGAAAAACAGAACTGTATTTCCTACTCATACGGACCATATGCAGTTCAATTCTGCTTATGAAAGTGATACAAACCACACCTCCTCTTACATAATGCTCTTTAGTTAATTGTGAGAATCACGTTGGGTTCCAGAACTGCGTAAAATCATTTGAGCCCCAAATTCACTTGGTTTACCAGAATTGAACTCTTGCTTGTAGGAAACACAGATCCTGGGGTTTAACTCCGTTTCTGAAGGGAAATTCAGACCAGTGTTCTCATCCTTGAAACACACCCTGCTTTCACGCAGGAAGCAAGCTGTTCTTTCCAGCATCTCCAATACAGCAAGAACCATAAGCATGCCCAGAAAAAAAGAACTGTGTTTCCTACTCATACGGACCATATGCAGTTGTTTTCTGCTTATGAAACTGATACAAATTACAGCTCCTCTTACAGAAAGGCTCTTTAGTTAATTGTGAGAATCGCGTTGGGTTGGTGAACTGTGAAAAATCATTAGAACGCAAAATTCACTTGTTTTAGCAGAAATGAACTCTTGCTTGTAGGAAGACACAGATCCTGTGGTTTAACTCCATTTCTGAAAGGATATTCAGGCCACTGTTCTCAACAATGAAACACATTCTGTTTTCATGCAATAAGCAAGCTCTTCTTTCCAGCATCTCCAATAGAGAAAAAACCATTAGCATGCCTAGAAAAAAAGAACAGTGTTTCCTGGACATACGGACCTTATGTATTTCAACTCAGCTTATGATACTGATTCAAACCACAGCTCCTCTAACATAATGCTGTTTAGTTAATTGTGAGAATCGCGTTGGGTTCCAGAACTGTGTAAAATCATTTGAGCCCCAAATTCATTTGGTTTACCAGAAATGAACTCTTGCTTGTAGAAAGACACAGATCCTGGGGTTTAACTCCGTTTCTGAAGGGAAATTCAGACCAGTGTTCTCAACAATGAAACACACTCTGTTTTCACGCAATAAGCAAGCTCTTCTTTCCAGCATCACAATACAGCAAGAACCATGAGCATGCCCAGAAAAAAAGAACTGTGTTTCCTACTCATACGGACCATATGTAGTATTACTCTGCTTATGAAACTGATACAAACCACAGCTCCTCTTACATAATGCTCTTTAGTTAATTGTGAGAATCGCGTTGGGTTCCAGAACTGTGTAAAATCATTTGAGTCCCAAATTCATTTGGTTTACCAGAAATGAACTCTTGCTTGTAGAAAGACACAGATCCTGGGGTTTAACTCCGTTTCTGAAGGGAAATTCAGACCAGTGTTCTCAACAATGAAACACACTCTGTTTTCACGCAATAAGCAAGCTCTTCTTTCCAGCATCACAATACAGCAAGAACCATGAGCATGCCCAGAAAAAAAGAACTGTGTTTCCTCCTCATACGGACCATATGTAGTATTACTCTGCTTATGAAACTGATACAAACCACAGCTCCTCTTACATAAATCCTCTTTAGTTAATAGTGAGAATCTCGTTGGGTTCATGTACAGTGTAAAATCAGTTGAGCCCTAAATTCAATGGATTTACCAGAAATGAACTCTTGATTGTGGGAAGACACAGATCCTGGGGTTTAACTCCATTTCTGAAGGGAAATTCAGACCAGTGTTCTCATCCATGAAACACATTCTGTTTTCACACAAGAAGCGAGCTCTTCTTTCCAGCTTATACAATACAGCAAGAAAGATGAGCATGCCCAGAAAAACAGAACTGAGTTTCCTACTCATACAGAACATATGCAGTTCAATTCTGCTCATGAATGTGATACAAACCACACCTCCTCTTACATAATGCTCTTTAGTTAATTGTGAGAATCGCGTTGGGTTCCAGAACTGTGTAAAATCATTTGAGCCCCAAATTCACTTGGTTTACCAGAATTGAACTCTTGCTTGTAGGAAACACAGATCCTGGGGTTTAACTCCATTTCTGAAGGGAAATTCAGACCAGTGTTCTCATCCATGAAACACACTCTGTTTTCACGCAAGAAGCAAGCACTTCTTTCCAGTGTCTCCAATACAGCTAGAACCATGAGCATGCCCAGAAAAAAAGAACTGTGTTTCCTACTCATACGGACCATCTGTAGTATTACACTGCTTATGAAAGTGATACAAACCACACCTCCTCTTACATAATGCTCTTTAGTTAATTGTGAGAATCACGTTGGGTTCCAGAACTGCGTAAAATCATTTGAGCCCCAAATTCACTTGGTTTAACAGAATTGAACTCTTGCTTGTAGGAAACACAGATCCTGGGGTTTAACTCCGTTTCTGAAGGGAAATTCAGACCAGTGTTCTCATCCTTGAAACACACCCTGCTTTCACGCAGGAAGCATGCTGTTCTTTCCAGCATCTCCAATACAGCAAGAACCATAAGCATGCCCAGAAAAAAAGAACTGTGTTTCCTACTCATACGGACCATATGCAGTTGTTTTCTGCTTATGAAACTGATACAAATTACAGCTCCTCTTACAGAAATGCTCTTTAGTTAATTGTGAGAATCGCGTTGGGTTGTTGAACTGTGAAAAATCATTAGAACGCAAAATTCACTTGTTTTAGCAGAAATGAACTCTTGCTTGTAGGAAGACACAGATCCTGTGGTTTAACTCCCTTTCTGAAGGGATATTCAGGCCACTGTTCTCAACAATGAAACACACTCTGTTTTCATGCAATAAGCAAGCTCTTCTTTCCAGCATCACAATACAGCAAGAACCATGAGCATGCCAAGAAAAAAAGAACTGTGTTTCCTACTCATACGGACCATATGTAGTATTACTCTGCTTATGAAACTGATACAAACCACAGCTCCTCTTACATAAATGCTCTTTAGTTAATAGTGAGAATCGCGTTGGGTTGTTGAAATGTGAAAAATCAGTTGAGCCCAAAGTTCACTTGTTTTACCAGAAATGAATTCTTGCTTGTAGAAAGACACAGATCCTCGGGTTTAACTCCGTTTCTGAAGGGAAATTCAGACCAGTGTTCTCATCCATGAAACACATTCTGTTTTAACACAAGAAGCAAGCTCTTCTTTCCATCGCATCCAATACAGCAAGAAAGATGAGCATGCCCAGAAAAACAGAACTGTATTTCCTACTCATACGGACCATATGCAGTTCAATTCTGCTTATGAAAGTGATACAAACCACACCTCCTCTTACATAATGCTCTTTAGTTAATTGTGAGAATCACGTTGGGTTCCAGAACTGTGTAAAATCATTTGAGCCCCAAATTCACTTGGTTTACCAGAATTGAACTCTTGCTTGTAGGAAACACAGATCCTGGGGTTTAACTCCGTTTCTGAAGGGAAATTCAGACCAGTGTTCTCATCCTTGAAACACACCCTGCTTTCACGCAGGAAGCAAGCTTTTCTTTCCAGCATCTCCAATACAGCAAGAACCATAAGCATGCCCAGAAAAAAAGAACTGTGTTTCCTACTCATACGGACCATATGCAGTTGTTTTCTGCTTATGAAACTGATACAAATTACAGCTCCTCTTACAGAAATGCTCTTTAGTTAATTGTGAGAATCGCGTTGGGTTGGTGAACTGTGAAAAATCATTAGAACGCAAAATTCACTTGTTTTAGCAGAAATGAACTCTTGCTTGTAGGAAGACACAGATCCTGTGGTTTAACTCCATTTCTGAAAGGATATTCAGGCCACTGTTCTCAACAATGAAACACATTCTGTTTTCATGCAATAAGCAAGCTCTTCTTTCCAGCATGTCCAATAGAGAAAAAACCATTAGCATGCCTAGAAAAAAAGAACAGTGTTTCCTGAACATACGGACCGTATGTATTTCAACTCAGCTTATGATACTGATTCAAACCACAGCTCCTCTAACATAATGCTGTTTAGTTAATTGTGAGAATCGCGTTGGGTTCCAGAACTGTGTAAAATCATTTGAGCCCCAAATTCATTTGGTTTACCAGAAATGAACTCTTGCTTGTAGAAAGACACAGATCCTGGGGTTTAACTCCGTTTCTGAAGGGAAATTCAGACCAGTGTTCTCAACAATGAAACACACTCTGTTTTCATGCAATAAGCAAGCTCTTCTTTCCAGCATCACAATACAGCAAGAACCATGAGCATGCCCAGAAAAAAAGAACTGTGTTTCCTACTCATACGGACCATATGTAGTATTACTCTGCTTATGAAACTGATACAAACCACAGCTCCTCTTACATAATGCTCTTTAATTAATTTTGAGAATCGCGTTGGGTTCCAGAACTGTGTAAAATCATTTGAGCCCCAAATTCATTTGGTTTACCAGAAATGAACTCTTGCTTGTAGAAAGACACAGATCCTGGGGTTTAACTCCGTTTCTGAAGGGAAATTCAGACCAGTGTTCTCAACAATGAAACACACTCTGTTTTCACGCAATAAGCAAGCTCTTCTTTCCAGCATCACAATACAGCAAGAACCATGAGCATGCCCAGAAAAAAAGAACTGTGTTTCCTACTCATACGGACCATATGTAGTATTACTCTGCTTATGAAACTGATACAAACCACAGCTCCTCTTACATAATGCTCTTTAGTTAATTGTGAGAATCGCGTTGGGTTCCAGAACTGTGTAAAATCATTTGAGCCCCAAATTCATTTGGTTTACCAGAAAGGAACTCTTGCTTGTAGGAATACACAGATCCTGGGGTTTAACTCCGTTTCTGAAGGGAAATTCAGACCAGTGTTCTCATCCATTAAACACACTCTGTTTTCTCGCAAGAAGTAAGCTCTTCTTTCTAGCGTATCCAGTACAGCAAAAATGATGAGCATGCCCAGAAAAACAGAACTGTTTTTCCTACTCATATAGACCATATGCAGTTCAATTCTGCTTATGAAACTGATACAAACAACAGCTCTTCTTACATAAATGCTCTTTAGTTAATTGTGAGAATCGCGTTGGGTTCCAGAACTGTGTAAAATCATTTGAGCCCCAAATTCACTTGGTTGACCAGAATTGAACTCTTGCTTGTAGGAAACACAGATCCTGGGGTTTAACTCCGTTTCTGAAGGGAAATTCAGACCAGTGTTCTTATCCATGAAACACACTCTGTTTTAACGCAAGAAGCAAACTCTTCTATCCAGTGCCTCCAATACAGCAAGAACCATGAAAATGCCCAGAAAAAAAGAACTGCGTTTCCTACGCACACGGACCATATGTAGTATAACTCTGCTTATGAAACTGACACAAACCACAGCTCCTCTTACATAAATGCTCTTTAGTTAATAGTGAGAATCGCGTTGGGTTGTTGAAATGTGAAAAATCAGTTGAGCCCAAAATTCTCTTGTTTTACCAGAAATGAACTCTTGCTTGTAGGAAGACACAGATCCTGGGGTTTAACTGCATTTCTGAAGGGAAATTCAGACCAGTGTTCTCATGCATGAAACACACTCTGTTTTCACGCAAGAAGCAAGCTCTTCTTTCCAGCATCTCCAATAGAGCAAAAACCATTAGCATGCCTAGAAAAAAAGAACTGTGTTTCCAGCATATACGGACCTTATGTATTTCAACTCTGCTTATGATACTGATTCAAACCACAGCTCATCTAACATAATGCTCTTTAGTTAATTGTGAGTATCTCGTTGGTTTCGTATATTGTGTAAAATCAGTTGAGCCCAAAATTCACTGGGTTTACCAGAAATGAACTCTTGCTTGTAGGAATACACAGATCCTCTGGTTCAACTATGTTTCTGAAGGGAAATTCAGACCAGTGTTCTCATCCATGAAACCCACTCTGTTTTCACGCTAGAAGCAAGCTCTTCTTATCAGCATCTCCAATACAGCAATAACAATGAGCATGCCCAGAAAAAAAGAACTGGGTTACCTACTTACAAGGACCATATGTAGTTCAACTCTGCTTATGAAAATGATACAAACCACAGCTACTCTTACATAAATGCTCTTTAGTTAATAGTGAGAATCGCGTTGGCTTGTTGAAATGTGAAAAATCAGTGGAGCCCAAAATTCACTTGTTATACCAGAAATGAACTCTTGCTTGTAGGAATACACAGATCCTCTGGTTCAACTATGTTTCTGAAGGGAAATTCAGACCAGTGTTCTCATGCCTGAAACACACTCTGTTTTCACGCAAGAAGCAAGCTCTTCTTTCCAGCATCTCCAATAGAGCAAAAAGCATTAGCATGCCTAGAAAAAACGAACTGTGTTTCCTGCACATACGGACCTTATGTATTTCAACTCGGCTTATGAAACTGATACAAACCACAGCTCCTCTTACGTAAATCCTCTTTAGTTAATAGTGAGAATCGCGTTGGGTTCCAGAATTGTGTAAAATCATTTGAGCCCCAAAATCACTTGGTTTACCAGAATTGAACTCTTGCTTGTAGGAAACACAGATACAGGGGTTTAACTCCATTTCTGAAGGGAAATTCAGACCAGTGTTCTCATTCATGAAACACACTCTGTTTTCACGCAAGAAGCAAACTCTTCTTTCCAGCGCATCCAATACACCAAGAACCATGAGCATGCCCCAAAAAAAAAGAACTGTGTTTCCTACTCATACGGACCATATGTAGTATTACTCTGCTTATGAAACTGATACAAACCACAGCTCCTCTTACATAAATGCTCTTTAGTTAATAGTGAGAATCGCGTTGGGTTGTTGAAATGTGAAAAATCAGTTGAGCCCAAAGTTCACTTGTTTTACCAGAAATGAACTCTTGCTTGTAGAAAGACACAGATCCTCGGGTTTAACTCCGTTTCTGAAGGGAAATTCAGACCAGTGTTCTCATCCATGAAACACATTCTGTTTTCACGCAATAAGCAAGCTCTTCTTTCCAGCATCACAATACAGCAAGAACCATGAGCATGCCCAGAAAAAAAGAACTGTGTTTCCTACTCATACGGACCATATGTAGTATTACTCTGCTTATGAAACTGATACAAATTACAGCTCCTCTTACAGAAATGCTCTTTAGTTAATTGTGAGAATCGCGTTGGGTTGGTGAACTGTGAAAAATCATTAGAACGCAAAATTCACTTGTTTTAGCAGAAATGAACTCTTGCTTGTACTAAGACACAGATCCTGTGGTTTAACTCCATTTCTGAAAGGATATTCAGGCCACTGTTCTCAACAATGAAACATATTGTGTTTTCATGCAATAAGCAAGCTCTTCTTTCCAGCATCTCCAATAGAGAAAAAACCATTAGCATGCCTAGAAAAAAAAAACAGTGTTTCCTGCACATGCGGACCTTATGTATTTCAACTCAGCTTATGATACTGATTCAAACCACAGCTCCTCTAACATAATGCTCTTTAGTTAATTGTGAGAATCGCGTTGGGTTCCAGAACTATGTAAAATCATTTGAGCCCCAAATTCATTTGGTTTACCAGAAATGAACTCTTGCTTGTAGAAAGACACAGATCCTGGGGTTTAACTCCGTTTCTGAAGGGAAATTCAGACCAGTGTTCTCAACAATGAAACACACTCTGTTTTCACGCAATAAGCAAGCTCTTCTTTCCAGCATCACAATACAGCAAGAACCATGAGCATGCCCAGAAAAAAAGAACGGTGTTTCCTACTCATACGGACCATATGTAGTATTACTCTGCTTATGAAACTGATACAAACCACAACTCCTCTTACATAATGCTCTTTAGTTAATTTTGAGAATCGCGTTGGGTTCCAGAACTGTGTAGAATCATTTGAGCCCCAAATTCATTTGGTTTACCAGAAATGAACTCTTGCTTGTAGAAAGACACAGATCCTGGGTTTTAACTCCGTTTCTGAAGGGAAATTCAGACCAGTGTTCTCAACAATGAAAAACACTCTGTTTTCACGCAATAAGCAAGCTCTTCTTTCCAGCATCACAATACAGCAAGAACCATGAGCATGCCCAGAATAAAAGAACTGTGTTTCCTACTCATACGGACCATATGTAGTATTACTCTGCTTATGAAACTGATACAAATTACAGCTCCTCTTACAGAAATGCTCTTTAGTTAATTGTGAGAATCGCGTTGGTTTGGTGAACTGTGAAAAATCATTAGAACGCAAAATTCACTTGTTTTAGCAGAAATGAACTCTTGCTTGTAGGAAGACACAGATCCTGTGGTTTAACTCCATTTCTGAAAGGATATTCAGGCCACTGTTCTCAACAATGAAACACATTCTGTTTTCATGCAGTAAGCAAGCTCTTCTTTCCAGCATCTCCAATAGAGAAAAAACCATTAGCATGCCTAGAAAAAAAGAACAGTGTTTCCTGCACATACGGACCTTATGTATTTCAACTCAGCTTATGATACTGATTCAAACCACAGCTCCTCTAACATAATGCTCTTTAGTTAATTGTGAGAATCGCGTTGGGTTCCAGAACTGTGTAAAATCATTTGAGCCCCAAATTCATTTGGTTTACCAGAAAGGAACTCTTGCTTGTAGAAAGACACAGATCCTGGGGTTTAACTCCGTTTCTGAAGGGAAATTCAGACCAGTGTTCTCAACAATGAAACACACTCTGTTTTCACGCAATAAGCAAGCTTTTCTTTCCAACATCACAATACAGCAAGAACCATGAGCATGCCCAGAAAAAAAAAACTGTGTTTCCTACTCATACGGACCTTATGTATTTCAACTCTGCTTATGATACTGATTCAAACCACAGCTCCTCTAACATAATGCTCTTTAGTTAATTGTGAGAATCTCGTTGGGTTCGTATAGTGTGTAAAATCAGTTGAGCCCAAAATTCACTGAGTTTAACAGAAATGAACTCTTGCTTGTAGGAATACACAGATCCTCTGGTTCAACTCTGTTCCTGAAGGGAAATTCAGACCAGTGTTCTCATCCATGAAACCCACTCTGTTTTCATGCTAGAAGCAAGCTCTTCTTTCCAGCATCTCCAATACAGCAATAACAATGAGCATGCCCAGAAAAAAAGAACTGGGTTACCTACGTACAAGGACCATATGTAGTTCAACTCTGCTTATGAAAATGATACAAACCACAGCTCCTCTTACATAAATGCTCTTTAGTTAATAGTTTGAATCGCATTGGGTTCCAGAACTGTGTAAAATCTTTTGAGCACCAAATTCACTTGGTTTACCAGAAATGACCTCTTGCTTGGAGGAAGACACAGATCCTGGGGTTTAACTCCGTTTCTGAAGGGAAATTCAGACCAGTGTTCTCATCCTTGAAACACACCCTGCTTTCTCAGAGGAAGCAAGCTCTTCTTTCCAGCATCTCCAATACAGCAAGAACCATAAGCATGCCCAGAAAAAAAGAACTGTGTTTCCTACTCATACGGACCATATGCAGTTGATTTCTGCTTATGAAACTGATACAAACTACCGCTCCTCTTACATAAATGCTCTTTACTTAATTGTGAGAATCGCATTGGGTTTTTGAACTGTGAAAAATCATTTGAACCCAAAATTCACTTGTTTTACCCAAAATGAACTCTTGCTTGTAGGAAGACACAGATCCTGGGGTTTAACTCCGTTTCTGAAGGGAAATTCAGGCCAGTGTTCTCAACAATGAAACACACTCTGTTTTCACGCAATAAGCAATCTCTTCTTTCCAGCATCACAATACAGCAAGAACCATGAGCATGCCCAGAAAAAGAGAACTGTGTTTCCTACTCACACGGACCATATGTAGTATAACTCTGCTTATGAAACTGATACAAACCACAGCTCCTCTTACATAAATGCTCTTTAGTTAATAGTTTGAATCGCATTGGGTTCCAGAACTGTGTAAAATCTTTTGAGCCCAAAATCACTTGGATTACCAGAAATGAACTCTTTCTTGCAGGAAGATACAGATCCTGTGGTTTAACTCCGTTTCTGAAGGGAAATTCAGACCAGTGTTCTCATCCATGAAACACACTCTGTTTTATCGCAAGAAGCAAGCTCTTCTTTCCAGCGTATCAAATACAGCAAGAACAATGTGCATGCCCAGAATAAAAGAACTGTGTTTCTTACTCATACGGACCATATGTAGTTCATCTCTGCTTATGAAACTGATACAAACCCCAGCAACTCTTACATAAATGGTCTTTAGTAAATAGTGAGAATAAAGTTGGGTTCGTGTACTGTGTATAATCATTTGAGCCCAAAATTCACTTGGATTGCGAGAAATGAACTCTTCCTTGGAGGAAGACAGAGTTCCTGGGGTTTAACTCCGTTTCTGACGGGAAATTCAGACCAGTGTTCTCATCCATGGAACTCACACTGTTTTCACGCAAGAAGAAAGCTCGTCTTTCCATCGTCTCCAATAGAGGAAGAACCATTAGCATGCCCAGATTAAAAAAAAAAAACTGTTTCCTACTCATACGGACAATAGGTCGTTCAACTCTGCTTATGAAACTGATACAAAACACAGCTCCTCTTACATAAATGCTCTTTAGTTAATAGTTCTAATCGTGTTGGGTTCTAGAACTGTGTAATATCATTTGAGCCCCAAATTCACTTGGTTTAACAGAAATGAACTCTTGCTTGTAGGAAGACATAGATCCTAGGTTTAACTCCGTTTCTGAAGGGAAATTGAGACCAGTGTTCTCATCCATGAAACACACTCTTT